>OY728139.1:1119830309-1121030309 GCA_963277665.1 Viscum album
ATTGTCAGAAAATATGGAAAAAAGTGTCAAAGTGTCTTGTGTATGGATTAAAAATTAGGGAACCCAATGTTGGTAATGCATCTGACATATCAATTCACTTGGACTCTAACTACCTACTTGTTGACTCCATATATTAATACATTGGCTGTATGGATAAATGGTACATGCAATATATATGGTTTATTTCTTTAAATTTCCTTCCTGATTCAACTCCCCGTATATATATATATACTCATATAAATATGGTATGTCTTGGTCAATTTTAGGATTCCTCAGTGAAGATAGTCTGACATGTTAGGCCTTCCCTCTAGGAAGGTAGGTAGAAAGACCCCTCTTGTTGGGAAGAATATAGTACTAGATTGGTACACTGAGGATGTGCAAAGACTTAGTACACACTATGAGTTCTTCTTTCATAGGCAACTAATGTTCCATGAGGATCCATATCCTCAGTAAGTGGAGGACTATCTTGAATCTTTTATTCAAGCCATCATCATTGTGTGGAAAATTAATGATTATATGGTTTCAAAAGAAGGTAGTATTTTTCATGGATCATTTGGGTGTTGGTGAATTCTAATCATGAATAATCATGTTGAGATGATTCTCCCATGTTCATACTTATGTTATATGTTTTATGATTATTATTACCCCTATTTATTACAATTAGTTTTAATTTAAGTGATTATAGAGATAAAGTAGGTTAGTATCGATATTTCTAGGTATATTGTGAGTTTCAATGAAATTATGTGGTACTCCATAGATATGGTTTAGGATATTTACATTCTGGAATAGATGTTTGAGTAGAGTCTCTATAAAGACATCCTGTCCAATGTTTCTCCTTCTTCATTCCAACCTATTTTGAAGTGCTAGATAATGAACTAGTGATAGAGAGGTTTATGGATTACGGACACCATACAGCTAGAGCTAATAGTGGTCATCATGAAGGTGAGTTGTCTATAATGCCTAGCATGCACTAATTAGAAGGATCATAGTGTAGGATCCATCACCATTATTGGTATCAGTCACATCGACGTAGGGGAAGTGTTCCCGTAGAGGAATAGATAATCCCAAAGAGAGGAGATTCTATGCATGTGAAAATCATGGTCACATAATATGTGATTTTCTGACCAGATGTTCTGAGAATAGTAGGTAGGCAATGGAAGGACCATCACTATAGAGGCAGAATAGTGATCTCAGATTTCAAAGGCATGTATAGGTTAGTCCCCCTGGATTTGGAGATGAAATTGTAATAAGAGGGGATCTAGGGGGAGCTATTAGTAGAAGGCGACACTATGAGCTCCTTCCACCACCACCACTAAGCGTCATATACTCAGCTCAGGGTTATGGAAAATGGTTATGTGGGTAGCTATAGGCCATGGAGGATTATGACCTACAATATCGTGAGATTATATGAGGTAAAATATGTGTTTATTTTACACTTACTCAAATACATGTAGACATGGGTTTAAGTCACTCCATCATTTTTATCCCTTATTTGAGAGATAGAGATCCCGTTTGAGACTATAACACAGTATGCTTTGATAGAGGTTCCAATAGGATGTGTCTCTTTGATATCACATATATTATTGAATTGGGAGATGGCACTCAGTGGAGAAAGTTTCTCAATGGAACTCAGGGAAATCACGATGAATCCTAATGATGTAATCTTAGGTATGGACTAGTTTTCAACTTTTGGGGCCCATATTTACTAATATAATAAAATGTTTGGGTGCATTTCGACTGATGGGATGAGATTCTCCTTTTTTGAAAAGATAGATCTTATGGGTGGGTGATTCTTACTTTATTGGAGGAGGTTATATCCCATCACCCATCAATTGGTGAATTTATCCCTTTGCATAGTAATATTTTTAGGAATTACAATTGCTTCATTAGTGGATGAATTTATGTATCAAATCCATGTGGATGTTTTGGGACTTCCTCTAAGGCATGATATGGAGTTTTTATTGAATTTTAAGCCATTACAGTACTAATATCATTTATTTAATATCTATAGGCCCCTACCAAGATATGGGAGTCAAGGGAGTAGTTTGAGGACCTTCTAGAGTAGGTATTTATCAGACCCTATGTTTCCCCTTTGTCATATACTATTTTATTCATAAAAAAGGTGAACATAATTTTACTACTTTGTGTTCTCTATCATATCCCAGATCAATAAACATTCTAGATCAACAAACCCTTCCAAAGGATTGATGCCCTATTTTATTAGATTCAAGGAGTGATGTGGTTATCAATTATTGATCTTAGGTATGGTATCCACTATTTGAGGGTTCATGAGACTGATATTTTAATAAATGAATTCATATGTTACTAAGAACACTATTAGTTTTAGTGATGCCTTTCAGTGTGATAAATTCCCCTCATGTGTTTATGGATATGATGAATCAGATCATCCATCCATTCATGGACTAATATGTGGTTTTATTCACTGATGACATACTCACATAATCTTCATTAGGGGAACGGCATGAAAAGAATATGAGGGTGGTTCTAGACCTACTCTAATAGAACCAACCTTATGGTAAGTTTTAAAAGTTACAGTTCAATATCAAAAAGGTTCACTTTTGGGGGGAATTTCCTTTATAAGATCAGTTTAGTTGTGGACGTGATGAAGATTTATTTAGTATTTTATTTTGATCCTCCCAAAACAATGTCATAGGTGAAGAGTTTACTTGTCTTGATGGGGTAATATAGGAGGTTCATAGAGAAAATCATTAGGATTGCAACCCATTTTACCACCTTGTTGTAGTAGAGGAATATAATTATCTAGACTTTGTAGTGTAAGAGAGACTTCAAGAAGTTGAATCTAAATTTGACCAGTGAACCTTTGTTTAGACTACTAGAGGAGGTCATGGGGTACATAGTGTATCAAGATTCATATGGAGGTATTATTGGATGCATGTTGATGTATAGATAGGTAGTTATTTCATATCAGTCGAGGTAGTTGATACCCTATGAGAAGAACTACATGACTCATGACCTGGAGGTTTTGGCGGTTGTATTTGCTGAAAATATTTGGAGCCACTATCTTATGAGAGAGATCTGTTCTGGTTAATAATACCATTAGTGTCTCAAAATAGGTTCACACATATATATATTAACTTAATATATGGTAACTAGTTGGATTTCGTGTTGGGATATTCCTTTGAGATAGTCTATACTCTTGGGAAGGGAAACATGGAGGTAGATTACCTTATATTGATGTGTCATTAATCTTTGGTTGGGGAGGTGTTAGAAAAGATTCCTTCATTCCATCTAACCCCAATGGATGAGAAGGTGCATCTAATCTTTAGTCAATGGTGGTGACTCCACCACTTCTCCAGTGTGTGAGGAAGGCTCACCTAAGAGACATCGATTATGAGGTTTTTCAAGATTATATATATTTAAGAGATTGACCAGATGTATTTATTGAAGGAATAGAACAATCTATCCTTTTATAATAACTAATAGTGGTTATAGTGATGATGTGAGAGTAGTGATGAGTATGTTTCAAACTTCCCCTTTATATATACATAATAGAGTGGACAAGATTTACAAGGACCTTTGACAACATTTCTAGTGGGATGGCATGAGGTGAAGAGTAAGTTATTTTTTCTCTTCATGTCTCACATGTTAGCTGGTGAAGGTTGAGAACCAGGTTCCCTACAGTTTGAAAAATCCTCTTGAGATCCTAAATTTGAAATGTGAGGCAATATCCTTTTAATTTTTTATTGGGATTCCATGGAAAATGAGAGTCTGTAATGCAATCAGGGTTGTTTTTGACTCAGTCAAAGAGTTGGTACAATTCCTTTCCATTAGATAGTAGTGTTCCTTAGAGTGTATGGGTAACTATTACATGTGGGAGATCATCTAGTTTTATGGGGTTCCCTCAATGATTGTATTTGACAATGATTTAATGTTTACATCATTGTTTTGGAAAGTCATGTGGGAGGAATTCGAGACCAAATTGTGTATGAGTAAGTGTTTCACCCACAGATGGATGGGAATACATTGTGAACCATACAAGTGTTAGAGGATATGGAAATGAATAATGATTTAGAATTCCTATAGAGCATAGGGATCATATTCTATTGGTAAAAGTTTCTTATAATAATACATATCACACTGTGGTCGGCATGGAAACTTTCAATCCCCAATATGATGGACCTTATAAGCCACCCTTATGATACACTGACATTGGTGTGACATATCTTAATGGTCCAATGATAGTGTAGGTGATGATGGAGAAAGTCCAGGTGGTCAAAATATGAATGAAGATAGCCTAGATCTAATATAAATCTTACACATATCGACATTGTAGGCACTTGGATTTCATGTATGGTGACCAGGTTTTCCTTAGATTATCCCATGATGTGGATTGGAGAAGTTTTTCTTTTGAGTAATATATCCTCATTGTTTTGTGGGCCATTTTAGATCTTATAGAGGTTTAGTGAGGTTTCTTACCTCATATCATTACCCCCATTGTTGGAGCAGATTCATGTCATCTTCCATGTGTTTCATCTGAGGATATATGGGAATGATACTATACACATCATTGATTGGGTTAAATGGATATCGAGGATATATACAGCTATGTAGAGTAACCAATGGAGATCAATAATGTATAGGAAATTATCTTATGATAATAAAACATTCTCTTGGTTCATGTGTTGTGGCATCCTAGGAGATTTTTGGAGAGCTCTTGGGAGCGGGATAGCCAGATGCAATCTTAGTATCCTCACCTTTTTGTTTAGATATTTTTTTTGGGGGGAAATGATCCTTGAAGGGGGGGGGGAATAATTCCAGGACCCTTTTTTCCCATTTAATATTTTGAAATATGTTATGGAATATTTTCATAGCTAGGAATTGAGACATTGTGAGATTTTAAGGCCTGATGTGCCCAGAATTAATATAATAACAATATTAAATATATTATTATCACATGTGCATAGTTTTTTAAAAATAATGGAATATCTTCTGAATGGATACATTGAACATGAATCTAAGATAACTATTGAGTTTAGAAGATGAGGTTTTCTATATTCATAACCTAATTTTGGTAATCACCAAAATTTTGCTAAGTATTCCATTAGAAGGTGTGTTATGTGAATTAATATATTAATTATTTTTATTTATTTAGTAAATAAAAATTAAAAATATCTCTATAAAAATTTCATTATGATTATTTTGTAGGGTAATACTCATAACCCTTTCTATATCTGAGATGATGAGGATATCATTCATCATTGGTGGATCGATATGAGACGAAAAATGGTGATCAGATCAAGGTGCATCGAGGGGTAATGAAGACAATTGGTTTATTGCATATTTTGAGAATTCATTATTCACCAATAATCATTCCATAACTATGGTAAGGATCTTCAATTATGATTACAATTCATGATTAAAATTTTGAGAATTTATCTAATATGTTATTCTTGATATGCAGAATAAATGAACATTCACATGATACCTTTTTCCTATTATGTTCTTCTTTCAATATTCTTCCCCTTGATGCACATGTTATCAAACCAGAAAATCCCCAATTATTATCATTATATAAGAATTATGGTCCACTAATTAATTCACATTTTTATGGGCTTCATCCCCTCTTTTCTATTCATTCTTCATCGTTGGACTACAGTGCCACATATCGACTTTTTCAAGGTGGTCTTGGGAGAGATGAAAGAAGCTTATTCATAGAGAGTACACAAATGAAAAATGGATTGGAAAATAGAGGATATATTAGGATGTAATATAGGTTTTGGTTAATGGTATGTGGATATAGTAATTAGAGAAGTGATGAGATTGAGAAGTTGAATATGGGTGGTGTATTGGATGGCATACAAGCTTAATTCAGACAAACTGAATATGTTTCATGGCCATCATAGTCTTGGAAATGATGGCCAAAGTTGACCCCCACCAATTTAGGGTTTCCAAATTTAGAAATTGTAGTAGAGATTCCAAATCTGCATAACCATGTAAAGAACACGATTTTCTACATAAAACTAAATTACACGACATGTAGTATAAGGACACACACCATTTAGCCCCACCCAACTATGGGGTATAGGTTTTCGAGGAATATAAGGATTACATGCCATGTGGATGGGCCCAAATCCTTTATGACCCATCCTATAGGGATAACATATATTCCTGATGCACATGGCTAAGACCCCTTATAGGAGTACATGCAATTTACACTGGGAGTACTCTAGCACATGCCTATTCCCAGAAACATCATATTATACAAGAATGGCCTGACAAATAGATGCATGACCATGATCACATGAGAAGGCTCTAGATGACTGAGACATATCATGTGGGCCCCTAATAATGTATAGTGATATGGTTAAGATCCATGTAAAGTGGAGAAAATGTTCAGGTAGCATGTTGGTAAAAAATGTTTTGTAGATCTTATACACATTTTTTACCCCAATGAGAGACATTCGGATTGTGTATCTCCTACACATGGACTCATATTTTGGATCATGAGTATCCTATCTTGAGTGGTTTACTATGTCGAATGTGATGTTATCCTTTATAGTGGATTTTTAGATATGGAATGAAATGTTTCATGTATGAAATTGTTTTATGTGAAACTTGATGATTTTAGTGACTGGGAAGAATAATCATTAATAAAGGATGGTATTTTGAAACCCATGTCATACCGGGGTGTTGGTGTACCATACTCCTTACACATTTTGAGTCCCCCCCCCCCCCCGATGCACTATATAATGGGTGGTACCTTGAAATATATCATGTGTAACCACCTGAAGAACAATAGTGTAGGTCCTCTATGTATTGAGTGGCACCCCCCAACACCCTAGGGAATTCTTCCTCCAAACATTGTGTGGCACCCACGTGATGCACTGGGGAATGGGTCTTCTATCAATATCAACTTAGTGGGATCCCCCTATCACATTAGGGAACGATTATTCTAAAAATATACTTAATATAATCCACCTATAGTATTACATTTTTGGTGTTCTATTGTAAATTGTTCACCCTCTAGTTGTAGAGTTGTTGCAATGTCTAGGTCATCCTAATAACTTCTTTAGATGGACACACGAGATGTCTGGAATTGATGGTGGTCCTTTAGAGATAAAAAAATAACAATTGTCTTAGTTGGGATGTGAGATAGAGATGCGCTTTCCTTATCATTTTTTATTCTTTATGAGAATTTATATATTTTTGGGTTTTTTATTCCCTCTTTCTTTGGTTTGTTTTAACTACTTCATTATATCTTGTATTTCTTCCCCATTTGTTTTGGGTGCTCCCTACTAGGAATATATATATATATATATATATATACTCACATATTTGTGGCATTTTCACACACGTGTTTTGTCTTATGTCAATGATAGATAGATTAAAGGTGACTTCAATGGGGAATATGGATACTCAGGTTAATAGACTGTGTATAATTTTTGGGATTAGAGATCAGGATCCAGTCTCTCTCAGCTCTTATTTATTCTAGTTTTTTCTGGTTGAAACTTTTTTTCCTGCTTGGGTATGTATTTCTCCCCTTTAAACTTTTGTTTTATTCTATCATAATCAGATGAATTCCATAGTGTTTATTTTAGACATGTTTTTACTATAGATGTCACATCCCTTTTTATTACTCATCAACACGATTCCATGGAGAAAGTTGCGAGTATGTGTATAGTTACAATATAAAAAGGCCTAAAATTATATTATTCCTCATTGACACACTTTTCAGACCATGGCCTATTGGAGGTAGGCTTGGGGTTCTGCCAACTCAACCTTATGCCTATTAGGCAGGCCCCAGTTTATTGGGCCATTACAAGTATGATCAAATATTAAAGTATCTTATTTGATATTAGTTATATGAATTTTTTTATATCATGAAATTCCTCTTGGAATCTTAATTGTTATCATATTCATTAATATGTTTAATAATTACTAAAAACGATTATGTTTTTGATGATCACATCTCAATTATATTATTCTTCTTCGATTGATGTCTATGATAATATTATTCTGATAAATCTAATTATTTCGAATCTAGAATAATATGATATATATTAGGCATGGATTGAAATTCTTTACATAAATCCCACATCAATTTCTAATTAAGTGATTTCAAATTTGTTATTTATAATATACCAATGATTTTCTATCAGTGAAACAATAAATATGAACTTCTTATTGAAATTACATCCATTATATTGGAATTGGATCCTATTCAAAAGTGTATTTAATTCATTCGGTTTGAGAGAAACTCAACATCCAAAATATTTCTATCATATAAAAGGTTTTTAATGTCTTTCCATTATATGATTATAGTATTCCAATGAATACTAAGGTTTAGTTTTCAATAGAATATATACAAGTTGTGACACCCATTTGAAAGAATCCGTATGAATTATCCCCAATTGAGTTGTAAGAATTGATGAAGAAACTCCGTAAGAATCTTGATAAGGGATTTTTTGGCCAAGTAAGTCACTAAGGGGTTCACATGTTGTTTTTTAATAATAATTATAGATCAATATAACTCTTAATTTATTATCAAAAACTGAAAAAGTGCATAATACGGAATAAGTATCCTACAACTCGTATTGATGGTTTGTTCATTAAATTATTTGAACCTGAATATTTTTAAAATATTGATCTTTAATGTGGATTTTATTTGTCATCAATAAAAATTCAGGATAGTCCAAAGTGATCCATCCATTTGAGGTATAGACACTGTGAATTTATAGTGATGAAATTTGGTCTTACTAATGCCCCCACTATCTTTATGGATTTATTGAATAGATTCGTTCAAGAATACATACATCTATTTTTCATAGTATTTATAAATTATATTCTTATAAATACCCAAATAAAAGAAGGACATAAAGATCGCATGATAATTGTATTGATGGTCTTAAGAAAGGATAATTTATTTAAAATTTTCTCATGTGTGTGTTTTTGGCTATTGAATATTTCATTGTTGGGTCGTATTATCTCAAGATAAGATATATTGAAGGATCCTTCGAAGATAAAAATAATTTAACAATGGAACAAACTAAAAATAGTGAATGAGATTCGAATTTTAATTGATTTGAAACAAATTATCAATGGTTTTGGAGACTTTATCAAATGCTTATCAACCAATGACTCTGTTAACATAGAAGGGGGTGAAACTTATTTAGGATAGATCATGGGGAGGAAAATTGGAGGGGACTCAGTAGAAGCTTATTTAGCACACTAATTGTAATACTATCCTAAAGTGGAGTTGGGTTTGTGATTTTTAGTAATATATAAATGAATATATAAGGATGATTCCTCAATAAAAATGACATAATAACATCTTATTACACATGATAATTGATGTTTCATGAGAAAAATTACTCAACTCATAATTTGGAGTTAGATGTGGAAATTTTACCATTATAGAAATAGAGGCTTCATAATTATAGTGGAAGGTGTGATATATATAATGATCGTAAATGTTTACAGTTTATATTCACTTAGAAAGAGATTAATAAAAACTATATAATATGGTAGGAATTGATTAATGATTAATACCTATCAAAAAATTACCACCCTCAAAATTGAACATAGTGGACAATGTTATAATTAGAATGGATCATGATAGTTAATATATTATTATAATGATAAAAAAGATTGAATATTTTTGTATTTTTATAGCTTAAATCCTGAAATATTAAAGGAAAGGGAGAAATATAATATTTCTCAGATGAGTGCTCAACCATATATTCAAGTAACGATTAAAGAGGCATAGAAAGAAGTTGTGATATTGAAAAATAATATACCAAATGTTCCTCAGATAAACATTTATTATGATGGAATGACAAGGTTTATGAACCTTGTATGTTTCTCTTCAATACCATACATAATGAAGGCGTTATTGCATCAATATCATAATTCTTAATTCTTTATTCACCATAGAAGTACATATATTTATAGAGATTTCAATGAGTATTTGTAATATGATGTTATTGAGTTATATATTGAAGAGTTTTTATCATGGTAAATGGTATTTATTTATGTTATGGATGAGATAAATATGTCTGAGGGGAAGTTACAACTATTACCCATACCAAAATAGAAATGGGAAAAAAATTCTATGCATTTTTTCATTACACTCCCCAAAACATCTAAAGGCCATAATGCTATTTGGATTTTAGTTGATCACATTAAAAATTAATCACACATAATTACTATCAAATACAATTTATATATTTATTATATTTCTAGATTATTCATTAATGAAGTGGTAATGTTTCACAGTATACCACATTATATTGTATCTGATCGGGATCATTGGTTTACTTTGATGTTTGGGAGAAGTCTTTAGCAGGATCTCGGTATATAGAAGAGTTTTAGTACTACTTATATTCTTAAAATATATTTTCATTCAGAGTGAAACATTCAAAATCAAGAGGATATGAAAAGATCTTATTCTATGGATATCAAATCTGGTTGGGACCAACAACTTCCCCTAGTTTAGTTTTCTTTTTATCACATCTTTCACTCGATCATTATGATGGCACTATATGAATACCTCAATTGAATTAAGTGTATAACTCCAAAATGATGGAATAAATTTAGAGAAGAAAGATATTTGTAACAGAGTTAGCTAAGGAAATAGAATATAAAGTCTGATATATTCAATAAAACGTCTAGGTAACTCAGATTCGATAGAATATTTATGCTGAAATCCTTGGAGAAATATAGAAACTCAAGTTGGTGATATGGTATTCCAATGAATTTCTCCAGGTATGAATCTTATGAGATAAAAAATGAAGGGAAAGTTGACCCATATATATATCTTCCCCTTTAGGAATCTTGATTGAGTAGGGATGGCAGCTTATCACTTGGTGCTTCCACCGAACCTCTCCTGAGTTCATGATGAGTTCCATGTATCTATCATGAGAAAGTACATACCTAATTCATAAAATGTACTAAAATTATAGGTTATTCTACTAGAGATTTATTTTTTTAATTACAAAAAAAACTAGTATAAATATTGAATCATTCAGATTATATGCTACAAAAACATTACTCACTTGGTAAATGTTATCGAGAATAATAAGAAATTTAAAGAACATACATGGGAACCAAAGGATGTGAGGAAAAGAAATATCCTAATTTTTGTAATGGAATGGTATAATTTCAAGAGATTTATTATTTTTAAGGCAGTATAATTTTAGACCGTATGATTTTTTGACATATTTATGTTTAAATAAATTTAATTTTATGATAACCTAGGATAAAGGAAAAACTAAATCAAAATAAACAGTAATATCCTATACCATTATAATTAAGATATTAATTTTGAATAATAAATTTGAATAACCACATTTTTAATAATATGTATAATAGTTTTGATAAATAAAATACATTGTCAAGTATGTCCTTCATTTTTTGTAAAGACTTTAACAGCTTCCAAAATACATTTCTCCTCAAAATTATTTTTATTTGTTTTTTGTTTAAAAATAATATAAAGATTTTTTTTAACTTTTAGATAATTTATATTTTAAAAGGAACTTCATTTTTTAATTCATCTTGTCAGAATTATTAAAAACTTTTTGAAAATATTTATTATTTAATGAATAGTGAAAATATTGATTTTTATTCAATACTACCATTTTATTAAAATAATTTTCAAAGTATCATTTTTTTAAATTGTTTGAAAAGTAAAATTATTTAATTTATATTATAATTAATCAATTTATATTTATTATAAATAATGTTTTTTTTATTTTGGTATAAAAACCTTCTACACTTACGAAATCATTTTCTATGAAAAATAAATTTCATCATGTTATGTCAGATTAATATTAAATTATCTTCTTCTATTTATATGAATTGAATTCAATATAATGGATTATATATTTTAAAATATATTTTATAATTTTCTAATAATTCCTCTTTTATTTTTGTGCATTTTGAATAATACAAATAATAAAAAACATTCAATGTGGTTAATGTTAAAACTAGTTTAACGAGGGTGTTATGCCAATAGATAAGGGTAAATTTTATAAAAAAAATTTATAAATTCTATTTTAATTTGATAGTTAATAATAATATTTTACCAAATTCAAACCAATTTCCATTTTTAATAATGTTTCTTGAGTATGAATTCGTTATTTTTTGAACTATTATGAAATTAAAAGTGTGTCTTATCCACCACTTATAAAAGGAAACCCCTCTATTCTCTTATTTACAGCACTTTTAGAAATATATCTCAAAAAACAAAACAAACTTTTCTTCTCAACTTTACTATAAATGAATTATAGGTTATTTTATTTTAAAAATAAAATTCTAGTTGTTATTATGAAATATTCTAAAGGAGGCCTACCAAAGGGGGAATAATCGTCCAACCTGACCTCTTTTAATTTACTTCTTATTCTGCCTCCTAGAAATAATTTTTATTCAACATAAAATAGTAATCTATGAAGAATATATATAATTAAATGTTTTTATGATTATTTCACCACTAATATCCACCCTTTATCCCATCAAATGGGATGTGAAATTATCGCTCGTGTGTATATGTAGACTACCCCCTCCACGTAGAAATACAATATATTTTCCATCACAAAAATTCAAGGATAGTAATTATGAAATGTTTAAAGATAATATATTATATTTATGATATAATTATTCTTGTTCAATTATAATATCATTTCTTCTTTCTTATCTTATAATCCATTGGAAAATGATAATGTCGCTCGTGAGTATGTGTAGACTATCACCTCCATGAAACGATGTAATTAATTGTTTCACATTACATGAATAGTAAAAAAGGATAGATTTAATGAATATATATGATATAATAGTAATTATATAAATGAGAATTACTATTTAACTTTATTTTTTCTATCCATCAAAATGCAAAAATATTTTTCATTCAAACTCCTGACCAGCCATCTCAATGAATGGGGTAATTCATGTTTCTATCACTATCTTTTAAGGATGTAATGAAATATATAAATATATATTTATTTATTTATTTAATCCATATATTTTATGATTATATCATGTTTAATTTATATTATATGATTGAACCAATATCAAATTATATGGAGTGGAATTACCAAACCAAAATTCTCCCGAAAAATGAAAGAGTTGACACCTAGAAATGATTATTTTAATAAGGAATTACTAATAAATGGAAGTTGAAATGTTATAAGAGGATAATATATGATATTATAAGTGTTGGAACCAGGTTCTTCAAAGCATGATTTGGTGAATGGTTTGTGTTTGTTGTCAATCCTCAGTGAAATTTCAGGGTGTGTACCAACAAAGCGATCATACCGTTCAAGAAGAAAACAGTAGTGAAGGTGGTGCTGTTTCCCAGTGTTTGCCAAATTTGTGGGCCTAAAAATCGGCCAATAAAGTAAAGTGTTTTTGGCAAAGGTACTTGCGCGCCGTGCTCTTGGAGGATAAAAGACTTGCGCGCCATATGTTTTTGAGGATCAGAACATCAAAATTTGGCTAAGGAAAGAAGGTCGCACAAGTGTTGGTTGGGTCGCGCAAGTGAGTTGCGCGACAGAGTTTATTGAAGACAAGACTTGCGCGCCGTCGAGGGACTTGCGCGCCGCCGCATAGGGGGTCTAGTTTGCCTATAAATACTGGACCACCCCTCCTCATTTTCAACGAAGTTCAAGGCCGAGAGATTGTTCGAGCTCTCTCCGCGCAGGTGGTTGAGTCGCGCAGGTGGTTGTTTTGTCGCGCAAGTAGAGCTTGCGCGCCGGTGTCTGGTTGTGCGCCCAAGGTGGTTTGGAAGAGAAAGGAAGTGGACCGCGCAAGTTTGTAGTTGGGGAAGGAAGAGTCGCGCATCTGTGTTGATGACACTTGCGTGCCAGTGTGGACTTGCGCGCCGTAGTGGGACTTGCGCGACTGTCTTGGAGAAGCGCGCCTGGTTTTGCTGAAGCCCACTGGCGTGTTTGGAGCTGCACGAAAACCGAGAGACTACTCGGTACATTCGAGGAAAATTGATATTCTTCTTCTGGTGAGAATCGGACTTCAATAGAGCATCTACATACAACAAAGGATGCACTCTTATGCAAATGAAGAAGAGACCTTCACGTCTATAAACTGAGTGGGACTTCACCAACGGCAGTGAGCCAGGGGGAGTCAACGGGAGTGACCCGAGGGACGCAGTGAGCTATCCCTGAACAATTGTAAAGGCAGTGAGCCTGGGACAGAGTGTCTGTACCCGAACTTTTGTATCCGCAGCTAGTGAAGCATAGTGGATTTAGGTACGACCGGCAACCTGTCGGCGTATGCTCCTTGGACGTAGCCCTTAGTGGTGAACCAAGTAAAAATGGTTGTGTCTTCTCTGTGCATGTGAATGTTTTCATTTTGATCATAATCATCATACAGGTTCAACAAGTTCCTACCAACGTGGGAATAATATCCAACACATTAAAAGAAAAAGTGGTCACCCTGATTCACCCCTCCCCTCTCAGGGTGTCCCGGGGTCCTTCAATAAGTATTTTTATGTTTTTTATATAATAATAATAAATTATAATTTATTATTTATAAGGTTATAGATCTTTAAAATAACATCGAACATGACGTAAGTGATTTATGTTAAAATTTCATTTTCTATCGAGATTGTATATGATAAAGTTTTCAATGATAAAATTTCACGATATACCTAGAAATAATATCATTAAATTTTTCCTCCTTAATTTATTTATAGAGATAAATAAATTTCATTTCATTTTACCCTATTTAATAATTTATGATACCTAAAGAGATGTTTTTAGTAAATCCGTCATTCTTTCTCTATTCGTTTGAAAATATTTTTTCTTCCATGTCCATGTTTTCTAAAAAATTTCACATTAATTTGTTCACAATTAACCAATTATTTTTAAAATTTATTTTTTCCCATGATTTTTGTTATAAAAAAATGTTCAAATGGAATCTTCTTATCTTTTTCGAAATGAGATGCTTTTGATATTTTAACTAAAATTTGAAAGAAGTATTTTGATTTTTTATAGACATGGAACAACTAAAATTTCATGTCATCATGACTGTCCAATTATTTGAATAATCCTTTACATGTTTATAGCATTTTTTAAAATAATATGTTTTCTTTAATATTTTAGAAATTTTTAGATTTTAATTAATTCATTTCAAAATGAATATGGTATATTCTCCCTGAAATATTCTATGTTATTATTTAGTATAATTTTTTGTTATGATAACATCCCTTGATGTTACTTATGATATAATCAATATATGATCCATGGATAACATACTTATTCAACTTATCAATGTTTTATGATTATAATAATGATATTTTTATGAAAACTATTTATTTTCAATGGGTTATGTATTGATAAGTGTTTGAAATGATTATGAAAACCATTTATTTTCTATAGGTTATCATATATGACATATGGTGACTGATTTTGAATCTTATAGAACACATATGAATGGATTATGATTTTGTTACATGTATGAAAAATAATTTTATATCCCTCAAATGTATTAGGTAAATATGGATATCACATCAGATAATAAAGACTGGAACAAGAAGTAAAACTAATTCTATAATGGACTCTAGCCAATATGATAGTCTTCTGAGTGAACCTTGAAATATGATATGTTGGAATCATATGTATACCCAATACACAGTGATATGTTTTTTATTGAAACCTTAAAAAATGAGTTTATATTCTTATTTTTATTACAAAAAATGTGTCTTATACCAATGTTATGATCTAATGGATCGTGTTCTTTGATTCCCTTATGATTCAAGTCTAATAAAGTACTTTGTTTTATTCTATGAATCAAGATTATGATCTATGATATTATGGGTATGGTTTTGAAAAGTTATCATCATGTTCTTATACACTTATTCTAATGTTATACTTATGTGATCAATTATATCTCTCTTTTTTACCCTTATTAAGAATATGATCTCACCCTTTCTTATATTTTATTTCCTTAGTTTATGAAGAATGTTTCTAAGTATGATTTTTATATGAAGGGTCCAAGTTATAGATAAAAAATTGAAAGATGATTTGGATCTCTTAATAACATATTTTTTATGTATCAATGTTTCTAAATACTCTAAACTTATATGATTCTAAAATGTATCATAATGTTTTTTATTGAATATTCATCAAGTTAAATGTAATATTTATGTATGAAATTTATAGGTTTCTATAAAGAAAAAATGGATGTAATTCTTGGAATCTAAGATAATGATTCTACCGCATCACCATATATTATCTTGAATTAGTCTTGAAAATGGATCCTGTAAGAAGAATTTGAACAAATGATGTTTATTGGGTGCAACATGGATGAATGGTAGTTCACTAGAATGATCTTTGGAATGTTGGTTCAATGGAATTTAGATGTATTTTAGTGACTGTAAAATAAGGGAACAAATATTCCAATGGAATATAGGATTCAGAGAACCATAATAGGAAACTTCTAGAAGTAGTTTTAGGGTATCTATTTTATTATGGAGGATTGTAGTGAAGTAACTATAATATGAATATTATATATTTTCAACATATGTTCTAATGTTATTTTAATAATTTTTTGTGTATAAATCACTCAAAATATGAAACAACATAAGATGAGGAACTGGATGCACCCCATATTGATTTGAGGAATGAGATGTTGTTGATAATTATCAATAGAAAGTGTGAAAAGGTGACATGAATTGTTCATGTAGTGTTTTAAAAGGTGAAATTCAAAATTAATTGTGTTTTTTAATTTGATATAGTGATTTTTATAGCCCATAAAATGTCACTCATATCAATGGAAGGTTTCTTGTGAATGTTGGATTGAGGTGTTAAATGAAATATTGGATAAGGACCCCTATATCAATGTTATTGATCTACATGTGTTGTATGAGATAGAGTGGTGTTGATAAGGCCTAAAAATTCCAAGGAGGATTCCCTTATGAGGATACCAACCTGTCCGAACACTATTACAACCTGAACTTTTATAAATAAATTACCTATTTTTGAATGAATAAATGCATAATAATGGAATGAAGTTATAGAAAAAACATGCAGTACTTAGGTTATTTTAGAACTCTATATCATGTTGGATTTAAAATAACATTAAGTATCATAATCATTAATTATATATCTATTAAAAATTTATTGTATTAATTTTATATATAAATATTTAATATAAATTTCAATTGAAATATATAGATGAAGTTATTCCCTGACCATTTGGATTATTCCCTATAAATTTCATTTATTAGAGCTCTAGAGATAGATAAAATCACTGGGATTTTCCTTTGATTTATAAAAAGACGATATTCAAAGAACAGAGCATGAACAAACCCATTTATTGGATAATTTCAATCTCATCGAGATCATAGACCAAATCTTGTAAAATAAAAAACACTAACAAAATCCCCTCATCACACAACTTCCCCTTATGAAATTTACTGGTGTACTAAATGGATATGTATCTAGACCCTAAAAGTGTAACACACTAAGTTTTTATGAAATTTGTTTTAAATAAATTAATTTTTTTTATGGCTTACATTTCACTCTACACAAATTTAATATTTCTTTATATTTTACACCATGTTAAGATTGCACTATAAGTTACACAAACTTAGCTTGTGTTACACACAACGGTGAGTTTCTACGAATATCATTTAATTATTATATTTATTTAAACAAAACCATTATAACATATACATTAAACTAAGTAGTATAAATAATAATAATAAATTTTTTATATATAATGGTTTCATATATTCAAAAAATATTGATAATAAAATACAGAATTTTCGGTAAAGTTAATATTTTCTTTGAAGATATTATTTTCTCAAAAAATTCATTTATGTATTTTGTGAATAGTAATAAAATTAAATTATGAAAATTTTACAAACTTTAATTTATAAAATAAAATTATTTTTTAAAAAATATGTTTTATTGTCCCGTCTAACGGATTAATTTTAAATCAATTTATACTAATACTAAGTTCATAATTTCAAAAAATTAATTCCATGATTTTAATCAAAATAATTTATAATTTCAACAATGGAAAACATAATATTTTACCAAATTGATTACTGAATGAAATTAAAATAAATTAAAGTGAATAAGGAAAAAAAGATTTTTATGGGTTATCTTAGAAAACAGCATGTAAGAATGGCCTTAAACTTGTCTAAAACACATTTTATAGACCTGTTTAGACAATATAAATTCTATTGAAGTGATTTGATCCATTTGATACACTTTTCCGATATGAAAAATGTGGGTGGAATTCTCTCATTTAATAATTTACAATTTTACCACTCGTCTGACTTATAAAAGGATACCCCCTCCCCCACCCTCTCTTAACACATCTAAATACCTTAGTTTCAGTGAATCCATGTCCAAATATTTCACAAAATTCCCTCTATTAATCCTATAATCATAATTTTTAGCATAAATCCAAATAAGGGATTTATTTGGTGCAAACCAAAAGGAGATACTTGAATAAGAGGCAATGTTAATCAAAAAATGTTTATGTTTTTTTTTTGCTTCCTAAAACCCATTTAATTTTTATATATAAATATTATATAATAAATATATTTTATTAAATATAATTATATTTTATTATTTTAATGGTATGACATGTAACTCCAAATACTTCCATCAAATTATGTATTAAATCATTGTTCCTCTGCACTACAGACTATCACCTCACGAACCGATGTCATTGGTTCTTCCATTACCACCTTTAAATGTTGGAAAATAATAATGGGTTTATAGTTTATATATTTTATTTATTTATTTTTTTATAATTTTATTATTATTATATATTTATTATTTCACCCATGTCTTCATGATTTCCATTTTTGGGAATACGATAACGTCGTTCATATATATAGTGGACTACCTCCTCACAGAGTGATGTGATTTATTCACTATTTACATGGAATGTATTAAGTATGGTTATAATTAAACTATTTTATATATATTTCATAAAAATTATTCAATAATGATAATATATATTTTTTTATTTCTTTTAATATGATAATAAAATGAAAACAACCTTCATACGTATGTATGGTCTACCATCTACATGAACAATGTATTTCATTTCAAACTAATTTATTTTATAAATTATTATAAATACATTTATAATGAAAATATATTATATTTATATCATAGTTATCATTCCAAATATAATTAAATCATTATATATGAAATATTTCCCGAAATAACAATTCAAAACATGTATGACAAATAAAGTAGTTACTGCCCGAAAAATAATTTTAACAAAGATTTGTTAAAAAAAATAAGTAATATAAAGTCATAAGTAAATAATATATGGTATTATATATATTAATATGGATATTTTATAGATATATAATAATCATATATTTATTATATATTATGTCTGAATGAGTATGATGATAGTCAATACTTAAGGTTAGAGGATTTCTAATCTAACTTTTATTTCTGTGAGACTTAAGTCATTTCACCAATCGTTTCTTTTATGTGTTATATATACTAATCAATGAAATTTTATATCATGAATTTAATTTAATTTATGTTTTAAAATGTTTAAATTTATGTTATTATTTCATGGATCTCATTACTTAAAGGTTATTCAATTAGTAAGGGATTTTCATCTTTCTTTTTTACTACTAGAGACATATGCTACATTCACTAAATATTTCATATATATGGTGTGTGTAATTCCCATGAATGTATTTTATGATGCTTATAAAAATAATTATTTCAATATCCATTTGAGTATTTCTATTTATTGGTTCTTATGTTTCAAAAGATACCCAATTGGTAAGGTGATGTTTGTCTCAATTTTCCTTCTTTGAGACGCATGATGTTTATTACACCTATATTCTTTTATGAGGGTCATATTTATACCCATGCACGTGTTATATCATTAATATCAATTTTTTCATGATATTTTAATCTTTATTTTACTTTATTATATCATTAGTATTATGATTCAATGTTAGCAAAGTGGTAAGAGTCTATTGCTTCAATCTCATCATTTATTGGGATATTTTAATATTACTTTTCCATTGATGAAATATTATAATCCATCTATTAATAAATCTCGCAAATTTTTTTCTAAATTGGTTATTTGTTTAATTGTACAATTTCTCCAAAATTTTATACTTTATATAACTAAAAAAATTATGAAAATATGACCTTATTTTTCTCCTCGGTCAGAAATTGGTTTTATTCAAAAACCATTTTTTCATAAATTTTTTAAATATTTTTAAATAATAATTTTAGCTAATTTTCAAGGAATTTTATTTATAAAATCTTTTATATTTTAAAAAGGGTTTAAAATAGTTTTAAGATCTTCTTTTATAAAGTGTCAAATTTATTTTCATGGAAATGTTTTTTTAAAATCTGTTTTGTTTTAAAAAAATCAAAGAAGAAAGTATATTTTCCTAAGGATGATTTTTTAAAATATCATTCAAAGTTATTTTCTATATAATATGACATTTTTTTGTGTTAGATATCCCTTAAAAGGATTATTATCTTAGAATAAAATTATTATTCTTTCTCAAAATGGATTATGTTTTGATGGCATGATGTTTATAACACTTGTTTCTCTTCCATTGGTTATGCCATGATAAAATTATTATGAACCCCTCTTATTTTCATGGGATATACCTTGATGAAATAATTATGAAACATTTCTATTTTACATAGGTTATGATATGACGACATGTTTATGAAACGCATTCTATTTCATGGGTTATGATCTGATTAATTATTGTGATCATGTGGCACACATATGCCTAATTTTATTACGTAATGGGTGAGACCTATATCTCCAAAGAATGCATCGTGGTATATCTAATGAGATAGATATGACTGAATTGGGGAGTAAACGTGGTTCATTAATGGATTTTTTCCACTAAGATGGTCTTGGTAGTGACCTTAATTACAAATATGGTTTGGGAGTGAACCCATTACACTAAGTTAGCCTTGGTAATGATTCTTGAATTATATGGAAATGGTGTTATATATTCATGAGTATGACACAAATTTTATTTCTTATTCTAATGTTATATTCTCATGGATAATGCTCTGTGTTTCCCTTATTATTCATTTCCTATAAGATACTAATATTTATGCCATGAAAAATTATTTATGATATTTGATATGTAGAGTATGATCTTCTAATGTTATTATCATGTTCTCATACCCTTCTATTCGGGATTATTCTTTTGTATCTCCCTTATTTACCCTAACTGATCATCTGATCTCAGCTTTTCTTATATTTCATTTCCCCGTCTTATGATAATATGTATTATTTTTTATGTTTATATATAGGGTTCTAATCATTTATAAACAACTAGAAGATAAATTAGTACACATATGGACCATGTTTTATGTTTACTTATCCTAAATGTAACATACTAATATTGTATTCAGGTGTATGTTTCTATAATGTAATAAATATTCTAAAAATGGTTTAATGTCTATATATGAAAATAATGGGTCATTATAATGTGTATAATATCAAATATTATTAATAAATTCTCAAATATGATGAGAAAAACTTAATAAGATCCCAAAATACATGCTTATGGATAAGTCTAAGGATGAGTCAATGTATAAGAAATTTTTTTGGAATTATTGTAAAGGATGGAGTGAGTGGTTTCCTACCAATATATCCTTTTCTAGATATAATAAGTGGATATGGATCTGACACATATGATCCGAGGAAAAATATTCCGGACAACACCATATTAATCTAGACACGATTGGGAACTAGTGAACGACAAAGAGCCTTACTGCGCACCGGGTTTGACAATTATGGGGGATATCCTCTAGGAATTCACAAACTATTTATGAACCATCATAAATGATTTAAATGTGATTTTTCTATGAATGACCTAAGATAAACCTAATGTTTCACATATGGAATCCTAACAAAGACATCCTATAAGTTATCTTATTGATTATGTAGTTTCCCACTATTGTTATTATTTCTTGATCTATGTTTTTTTGTTTTATTCAATGGTTAAAACTTGAAAAAATCACATTAATGGTGAGTGTGATATGAAATGAAATTATTTTCCTCCTAAGAATCATAATTTTATGTGATCTAGAATGAAAAATATTGTGTTTATGATCACCCAACATTCCCAACATTTGAATCATTCTGGACTTCCAAATGACCAAAAGAGGAAACAAAATACTATTTAATCCTATATGAGGTAATGTACACCTTCATTAAGAGGGTCTTATGATCTAATAGTTTCTAAAAAATTGGTTAGTACCACTGAAATTATATTTTCTATTCTACAATGTTCAGATCATGAGAAATTCATTATAGCTATTAATCATTTTGAAGGTTAAGTGGACCAATGATTGAAACTAATAAATAATTCTAGGATAAAGATTAAATTGAATCCATGTATTGGGATGAGTTTATTAAATTACTTTTCAATAAGTAATGTCCCCATTTTATTCGTATGCAAATGGAAAAACATTTTCTCAATTTAAAGAAAATGTATAAGGAATCTGTTGCTATCTATGAAGGCAATTTTACAGAACTTATGAGGTATGGTTCTAGCAATGTCATCCACACAGAATATAAGTTTGAATGGTACTTCATTAGCTTAAAACCAAGTCTTTAAATAGAATTAACCATAAGATACCTCAGTATATATGAAGAAATTGTTCTTTGTGAAATGAAGGTGAAAATAAATGTTGGCATTACGTGTCAATATCATGATTTTGACAAGGATAGGAATATGGAGTTCAACGAAAAATTTAAAACCATATAAAAAATATAATGAGAATTTATTTATGCTCTATGTGTCAGAAAAATCATTGAATTATTTATATTAATGGGTCTTATAAATGTTTTAGTGTGGAAATAAAGTTCATTGGGAACTTGATAACCATTGTGATGTGATTATTTTAGATAACAATGTCAATATAGAGAAAGATACAATGAATTCACAACCTACACATCAGTGCATCAACTGTAAGGATAATAAGAATTATTTAAACCAGTTTTTAAACCTAAGGGTTAATGAAAATTATCAATGCCAATAACTCTAAAGCTGAGGGGTATGATTAAACCTTAGGAGATCACTATTTATGATGAGGGGTGAAATAGCACTGTAGTGAAATATACACTTACTATCCACTCTAGAACTATTAATGTCTTATTTGATAGTGGATATACAAATTATTTCATATCTAAATTGTGACGACCTGGACCTGGATGCCACTTAACGGGTGCCCCGATCCCGGTGGGCCACATGGCCTCAAGAACATCTTCCCGAATGCCAGAGGATGCCGACTTGTGGTGAGGGACTATGGTGTGTCTATGGGAATAATATTCCCTCATTAGAAGAGTGTAACATAGTGAAAGGAATATAATGGAAGAGTAAACAACAGAAGCAATATAAATAAATAGCGAATGAAAACTGGTACAATAGATAAACAAGAATAATAATAATTATATCAACTAAAGAAGTGACAATGTAATGTCATGTCACTAGAAAATTGGAAAGCATGGATACAGTACAATAGGAATAACATGCTTCATAAGGTAAAAGGAAACAAAGTCTACTCCTATCATCTTGATATCCTACTCAGCCATCTGTTGTCAAGCTCCATCTTATCTATACACAATCAAGTATTATAAGCTTCATGCTTCCCTTTGAAAATACCTAAAACCATGTAATCTACTTCGGATATCAAATGGAACCTAGAGTGGGTGTGATATAAATCTCAATGGGCCACCACCAATGGTGTCTATAACATCCAGCCCATGTAATGGAATATAGAAGTGTGCAAGCATGCATATATGAGGTAAATCAATAAGTAAAATATAACTAAATAACCAAGTACAAGCTTCAACCCTCGGCTGGTGTCTGAACATTTAACTATTTCATTAATTAATCAATATCCATTTAATGCAAATAGTTCATGGGAGGCATACCCAACACTGAAAAAACCTCATCATAGTATAAGTAGTGATGGTCCCAAGATGTAACAGGGAAACCAGACAATGATATCTAGTGAGGGAGTTCTAGGGTAAAAACCAAGGTAACGTAAACTCACATAAATATAACTCAGTGGTATCTGAGTCTAGCTAAGGGGTAACAGCGTAATCCAAGTAGCATAATCCAAGGCATTCCACAATAAGGTTTTTACTGAGTCCAAGGTGATCGGCCAAGGTATAACGAGGCTAAGCAAGGACAGGGCCCTATTGGCTTTCACCATGGCACCTACAAGTCAATTCTGGATCCAAGGAGTGTATTTGAGGTATCCTGTAATAAAGAAAGGGCCCCAATAGTAGTATACTGATCATCCAAGGAATATAAACGAACTAGAGTTTAGGTGGGAATCAACCTAATCAAACCATATCCTTGAATCAGAATGGGGTTCCCGAGACCCACTGTATTATCCTCTCAAAATCCAAGGCGAGCTTGAGTCATTCCATTCCTATTTGATATTCTAATCCTGTAGTAATTCATTTTGTTTAGGTATTTCCTTACTTTAGTGTTTATAGGTCAATAAAACTATAAACCATTTATTTATTGGTCCAAGCCCAGTCTTCCATTGGTGTAGATAGGCCAGGTAGCATTGCAACAGTTTAATAAAGTCTTAGTTATCCATTAAAGAATAATAAATTATTGAGGTCCACTCTACTACCTTCCATCAACATGGAACGGGGTTTTATGGGAATGTAACCTTTATTACATCTCTTTTATTAAGGCCAATTTATATATTTAGTATACTTTCTATTTCACATTTCACATTTAATAATTATTTGAAAGCACTTACCTTAGGGGGTGAAGTGGTGAGCATACATGGTATATTCCATTATGCAATTTTCAGTAATAACAAGCCATTTATAATAAAAAGACTCACCTTTATAAAGGTCAAGAAAAGGTACACCTGAATGGTGGCTCAAATTTGCCAAAACACTAAAAACACAATTATGGTATAACCTTTGACATGAGGTAGATTGAGTTGTGGATGAAACCACTAACAACTAGTCACATATTTAGAAAGATCATAAACATACAATTTTAATGAGTATAATCATGAAATGTTAATTTATGAAATGGTTTCCAACAAAACCGGTGGGTCCCACACTAACGTTCCAAAAACAACAAACTTTAGGGACGATTTATAGACCAACCAACTTATGGTTGTATGAGTCTTCTCATCCCGTATCATCCCTTTATTTTCCTTAGATCAGAGTATATTTAAGAAAAGGTGGAAAATTCTCACAGGGCGATATCTAGGTCGAGAGTGAAATATAAGAATAATGGATAAAGATAACTTGAGTACTTACCATTGCATATCAAATGTGATGAACAGAAGCTCTATCTGATGTCAGATGAAGGAGATCTCTTGATCCCTATATTTGGCCTTCAAAAAGCTCCAAATGGGTGAAAAAAATGGAAACCCCACTTGTTATCAGATTAGGAGGATGGAGGAGGATTAATAGATCATTAAGGGAGTTTTGTACATTTTACACTGGTTTTAGGCCTGTGGATGGTTTGTCCACATAGTTTATCAAACCGTATGCAAAATGTGTGAGATGGTTCTGCCCGAAAAGATTCATCTTCATGGTTTGATCAAACTGTGCACCACCCATGCATGGTTACCTGGGAAAAGGGGGTGTTCGCACAGTTTGTCTTCATGGCCAGGCACTAACTGTACAAGGTGTCACTATCTGAAAAAACACATTCCGCATAGTTTACTCTAAATCGTGCCAGAGCTTGTTTCCTCCAAAAGGATGGGTTCCAGGCTCTGAATAATCCCAATACACTATAGGAACCTTTACTAACTCATTAGGCATCTACATTAGGTCCAAAGTAAAGAATTAGATATAAAATTAAAGGATACATATTTTTGTGAAAAAACGGGTTCTTACAGTCTTCCCCCGTTAAAAGAACTCGACCCCTGAGTTATCCTACCAATGGTAAGGAAACACTATTTGAGAACAGATCTGGACATTAGGCTTGTGCGTCGGCTTCCCTCTCCCAAGTCATGTCCTGTACTCAGTCATTCTTCCATAACACCTGTATGATTGGGACAGACTTTCCTCATAGAGCCTTTGTGTTCGGTCAACGATGCATATTGGATACTCCTCAAAGGTATCATCAACTTCTAACTAAAATTCCTCAGGATAAAAGGTATGATATGTCTTAGAATGATATTGGAGAAGCTGTGAGACATGAAATACATAGTGCATGGCATGGTACCTCAGAGGTAGTAGCAACCAATAGGCTACCGTCCCGACTCTCTCAATAATTTCAAATGGCCAGACATAACGAGGTTACATCTTTCCATACTTCTGTAATAGTGTATGCGCTAGCCTAGGCGATACCTGAAGAAAAAAATCTACAACCTCAAACTCAATAGGTCATTGATAGCAATCGTTATATGATTTCAGTCTAGACTGATCAGTATTCATACGCTTCATGATTAGTCGGACCTGTTTTGAAGTCTCTTGAATGGGATGGCGACCTAGTAGGGTTGTCTCACCTGCCTTTATCCTACACAAGGGTGAAGAAAATGGCCTACCATATAAGTAATCAAAAGGAGGCATCTTAATCATTGACTGGAAACTATTATTATAAGAGAAATTGAAGAGAGGGATATGTTTCTCCCAAGAACCGCTGAAATCAAGGATTCATGCTCGGATCATATCCTCCAAAACCTGTATTTTCCGTTCTGATTTTCCTTTGGTCTGATGGTGAAATGATATGATTATAATCACTAGAGTTCTCATATATTTATGCAAACCTTTTCAGAACTATTAAGTGAAATGACAATCCCTATCTAAAACGATAGTACGTGGAACTCCGTGTAGTCATATGATCTCACAGACATACTGTCTTCCCAACTCATCAACTGAGAAAGTCTCCTGAATAGGAATGAAGTGGGATGATTTAGTTAGTCATTCAATGACTACCTAGATAGCATCGCTACCCCTCGATGACCTAGGTAATCTGACTACAAAATTCATAGAAACATATTCCCATTTCCATTCTGGGATTGGAAATGGTTGTAACAAGCCCGCAGGACATTGGTGCTCCGCCTTCACTTGCTGACCGATGGAACACCTAATGATAAAGCCTAGAATCTGACGTTTCATCCCAGTTGACCAATACTGTAGCCGCATATCTTGATACATCTTTTAGATTCCAAGATGAACTTCCCACTAAGAAGTGTGGGACACTTTCATCAAGTCCGCTCTCAAATCTGTAGGAACACAGATACATCCACGTAGACATGGGACGTCATCTCTGTCCACAGACCAATCCAAAGATGGGTTATCTCTTTATATATTCTCATGTATAACCAAACCTTCAAGATCTGTAAACTACCAACTCTTCAATTTATCAAGGAGGGAAGAGGTAATTGTTAAGTCTGAGAGGTAATATTTCCCATTACTATCATGATAGTTCAGATGAAATTCAGAAAAGATGGTCATTAACTTCCATTCATCACTGACTTCATGTACATCATGTGTTTGATTGTTCTGACTTGGTGCATCCACAACCACATTTCCTTTTCCATGCATATAGGCAAGCACAAAATCAAATTATTTTAGTTATTCGACCCATCTTCGTTGTCAGAGGTTCAAGTCATAGTGAGAAAATATACAATTGAGGCTCTTGTGATCTGTATTCACCACAAAGTTCTCACCCACGAGATAATGTCTCCAACAATGTAAGGCATGGACTACTGCTACTAGCTCGAGTTCATGTGTCAGGGAATTTCTCTTGTGAGGCCTCAACTGCTGAGATCTATATACAATGACTTTTTCTTCCTCCATCAACACTACTCCAAGGCTAATAACTGATGTTTCGCAGTAGATGATATAACCTTTACTAGGTTCTTGAATAATAAAAATTGGTTCCATGAAAAGCCTCCCTTTAAGCTCCTGAAAGGATTTCTCACATTCTTCTGACCACAGAAACTTAACACCCTTATTTGTAAGTCCAGTAAGAGATGAAGCAATATGTGAGAAGTCCTTTATGAAATGCCTATAATATCCAGTGATCCCTAAGAAACTCCTGATATTAAAACATTCTTAGGCTGCTCCCAGAAGACTACCACTCTAACCTTTTTAGGTCCAATAGATACTTTTGATTCTGAAATAATATGTCCCATTAAGTAGACCTTGGGAATCCATAAGTTGAATTTTGCAATCTTACTATAAAGCTGATGCTCTCTTATTGTACTCAGAACGATCTCAAGATGTTTGGCATGGTCTTTATGAGTGCGTGAATACACCAAGATGTCGTCCACAAAGACCACAACAAAAATGTCCAAATAGGGATGGAAACCCCTATTCATCAAAGCCATGAAACAGTAGGCACGTTCATAATACTAAATGGCATAACAAGATACTCATATAGACTATACCTACTATGGAATGTTTTATGATGTATGACTTATGGTGTAACTCACACCTGATGATAACTCGATCTCTGGTCGATCTTAGTGAACACATTTTCTCCTCGAAGCGGGTCAAAGTGATCATCTATTAGAGTAATGAACACTAGAGTAGCTCCTGGAATAAGATCTATTGCAAAATCTCCCACTCTCTCAGGAGTTAATCTGTAAAAGTCATTAGGAAAGACTTCCCTGAAATTATCAACTACTAGAGGGAAATCAGTTTGAAGCAAACCATGATCCTCCAAAAAAAGATTTGCAATCTAGGCAGTCACTCCACTTAGCACATGATGCTTCAATCCTGCTCTCCTGGCCTGGATATTCAACTCACCTTTGAAAAGATAACTTTTGCCTTCTGGTGATGTAAAAGAAACCCTTTGGTGATAACAGACTACAAAGGCATGATAGTAGAACAACCATTCCATCTCGAGAATGAAATTGAATCCCTTCATCTCAAGAAAAATGATATTCCCCAAGAAATGGTAACTTCCTTCTTCAAGGGTATAGTCCTTGCACTTGTGTATTCCCTATTTTTGTATTTCCAACAGTGTATCGCGGGTCATTACACCATAGTGACACTGTATATCTACTCTGAGACTTTACATGATAGATATATAAATGTAAGAGTTTTAAGAACATGTATCAAAAAAAGTAGAGACAATCATATAGGCTACTAGAATAGTACCTCGTACTGTATATGGTCATGCAGCCTAATCCTCAGGTATCGACTGTAAGGCATGAAACTGACCTGATCCAAGACCTTATGCAATAGATGGACTACCACGATCATGACTGCTTTGCTGGTGCTACTGGTGATCAGGGATCAGACTACCATGTCCATGACCTCCTCTTTATCCAGACCTACCAGTGATACTCCAACTCCGCAACTGACATGGTGCAAGATAACTCTCTCTTGAAGGTGGTGCTGAAACTGATCATTTTCCACTCGAATATGGTGGAAAGGTCGTGAAAATGCTCTAAATATGATCCATACATCCACAATCCAGGCACTCCATAAGGTCTCTATCACACTAGGGCTTCTTATTCCCTGGTTTACCACACTGATGAAACACTACAGAGCTATCAAACTAGATACTCTGGCTTCCACTTCCCTAACAAAAAACCTCAAGGGAACGCTTCCTGTCACTAGAAGAACTACTAGCCTAACACGAAACTAATTTTTCAAACCTAGTACTCAATCCATCCCTCAGGTTACACTCAGTGATAAGGTTCTGATCAACTATTATAGAGAAGGTAAGAAGAAGAAAGACATTCACCAAAGTTTGAATGGCGTACTGGTTCCCATCCTCAAATTATCTAGCACACAAAAGCTCATCACCGGCTAGAAGCGGTGCAAGGCACTGTAAATAAGTGAAACATGATGAATATTACATAACTTACAAAGAACCCTACTCGATATGAATGAACCCTATTTCTCTGCCATCTCTCAATGACTGATGAAAGAACTGATCATAGAAGGTAGTTTGGAAGTCAACTCATAAAATTCCCTAAGGACGTTCGACCTGGGTAATGACATCCCACCAACGGTTGGCCGAATCCTGGAGAATTTATGTAGAAATATTGAATGTCCACTGTCACGACCCGTCCCAGTGTGGCCCGCGCCATGACTCCCCAAGCCCGCCTCTAATAGGCCAGGAGCTGGTGACTAGCACCGAGTAGGCATATTACAAACATGGGAGGCATTACCTAAGAACATGTACACATGAACACATCTCCAAGACCACAAACGCTAAAATGTAAAAACCACTAAGGAACAAAAATGCATGCATACAACTAAACCCAACCAACAGAGTATGACGGAAAGTAATGTACGGAAAGTAAACTGGGCCAGAATACAAGCCCACTAAAAACAAGAGTCTAAAAACTGTAAAGTCTAACCTATAAACACAAAGAGGTTCTGGGACTATTGCTTGTAGCCGAAGGAATGCCTCAACCTGTAGGGAACTCAGAAAGCTCGGTCCTATCCTGGTCCCCCCTAGACTCTGTCAAAATACTACTCGTCTTCACAAGACATGACACGTGCGGGCAGAGCCAGTGCAGGGGTGAGTATAAAAATATTTAGTAGATGACCCTAAAAAATACAAATAAATACACGAAGGAAAGGTACAGTAATCTCTACACTGTATATGTCTTCTAAACATATAATAGGAGAACACAATCTAGATATACCCAAAACTCAGACCCTTGGTCTAGAAACAAGTCACACAACTGCATACCCCCGTCTAGGGATTCAGTATGTAGATTCCACGAAGCAATCATTCCGAGAGAACACACTCCATGAGTCGGGTAGCTCTGATGACATTCATCCAAGAAGTATTATTTTTCAGGTAACGTCACGAGAGGTAGTTACACTCATTACAGGATAACACACTTCTGAGTGGGGAAGATCGCGATAGATAGATTCACTCATTATAGGAGACACACTCTTGAGTGGGAAATATCATGATACACAGATAAGGATCACTTCCAGGTTCATGGCAGATACTTCTACTCATCCGGATTCACTAGATAGGTAGAGGATCAATACCTGGTAGAGTTGTTCATGTAGATGCCTGACTCTACCTAAGGTCAGGAATGGATAGAGGATCTCACTCTGGGCCACTCGGAGGGATGTCGACTATATCACAGAAATTTCTGCTGAAGGGATCATACTCTTGTAGAAGGAAATGATGCCTAACCTTCAGGTGAATGAGAATAAGGGGCACTAACCCAAACAAAACATGTTCAACATACGGTGGACAAGAGGACCGTGCCATTTTTTAAAAAGTACACAGCCTATAGAAAAATTACACGCCATGTCGTCTGACCCCAGGTACTACCCGTGTGCAACAGATCGTTTCATAAGTAAGGTCACATAGAAAAGTTAGTACATGGTGTGTAGTATAGTGTACACGCCGTGTCCGAGTGACTAGGGTCGGCCCCGTGTATGCTGTCCACGTGCCCGTATACGACCTCAACCCGTGTACTTCAACCCGTGTAATCAGTACATGGGGTGACCTGTGTTACTGTCCTCGCATGGCCATGTGATGGATTACATGGTTGTGTACTCCATCCCGTGTCTGTGTATCCCCTGGATTCACACTGAGTCGTTTGTAGCCGCATCTTCCATGCTGCGTAGAGAGTACACACTATGTTCTGAAGCTGTGTAGTCCATCCCGTGTCAGTGTACTTTCCAAAATACACATCGAGCATCGGGGGAAAGTCCAACATGCCATCTGACAAGGGTCACATGTTGTGTGATTCCTCTATGACCCTCGAAACCCTAGCCTCCACCTCTGGTACTACCTGGGGTGTTCTTCCGAAGTACACACCGTGTATTCTGGAAATTTACAAAATCACGGACTTCCATCGTCCCGCCTTCCGTCTTTCCCATTCGTCTATCTGGCTGTCTGATCGCCAAAAAACTCCATAATTTAGGTTTCCCCGATGTCATGAGGTTTTCTCCATTGTTTTTGTGCCACCGATTGGCTCTGAAAACACGTTTTGATCCTCCTGCATGAAGAACGGTTGAAGAACTGGAATTCCTGAACCGTGTCGATTCGTCGGCCATGTCACTGTCACACCTCCACTAGGTCGTCGCGATGTCGGATCTCCAATTTTGGATTGTTGCATTGGAAGACGTGTGCACAACGATCTGTTTTTCGTCGCCCCATGAAGAACGTGAAGAACGCACGAAGAGAAAGGGGGATGAAATCCAAAAAACAAAATTGAGGAACGAACCTCCACTGTCATTCATCACGGCGTTGATCCACTCCCGTTAGTAGGATAAAACAAGCAGGATCAAAATAAAAATCTAACATGGATTAATCCCCAAGAACATCCCAATAGAAACCCTTCCACAAGAACACATGAATCTATAGATCAACTTGTTCGTGGTTGATATGTGTTCATCATTTAAATCAAAAAAAGGGAGAAAGAATTTAAATAACAAACCCCTACCTCAAAAGGAATCAATCACTAAAAAAGAGGTCTTGCCATCGTCAAGATCCTTCAACTTGTTGTTGTAGTGATTCTCATCTTTGATTCTTCGTCGTTCATCATCGAGAGTTTTCTTCAAGGGTCCATGGATTCTCCAGAGTTTTCACTCAAATTTTCGTCAATGAACATTGTTCGATTAACTTATCAAAAAGGGAAAGCCCATTTGAAAATCCATCACGTTGTAGCATTAATGAGTCAAGTTACTATTTCTGAGTCATTATGACATGGCATTAATTATTAAAAAAATTCCCTATCGTTGTGCTACAGCGAATGTTTCTAAATAAATATAAAATAAACATTTCCATTTATTTTATTTTATTTTACTAAAAATGTCTAAAATTAACTTTTTCCCTCGACCTCTGTTGGTTGAGGTTAAACCCATTATTATGTAAATTAATCGTCCCAGATGCAACGGTGCCCTCATAATTTTAATCTGGGCATCTGTTTGGAAACTGCCACAACCACGCACAAGTTCCAACTCACTTAACTTAAAAAAATGTTTGAACCACCATTCCTAGATCATCGGGCCTCAGAATGATGTGTCGTCACTACGCCTAGTCTCGTAATAATTCCATATAAAATTTAGAAAAAAATACACCGAAAATCTGAGACATTACATTCTCCCCACCTTGGGGATTTGCATCCCCGAAAATCCAAAACAAGATTACTCAAAAATATGTGGGTACTGGGCATGTATTTGAGCCTCCCACTCTTACGTGCTCTCTTGAAGATTCACATGCTGCCAACAAATGTGCACCAAGGGAATCAATTTCCCACAAAGGACCCTCTCCTTCCAATCCGCGATCTCCACCGAGTACTCAGTAAAGGTCACTCCATCCTCGATGTCCTGCTCACCCTAGTCGATGATGTGTGATGGTTCATGCACGTACCTCCTTAACTGCGACACGTGGAAGACATCATGTACCCGATGCAACTATGGTGGTAGATCCATGCGGTACGCCACCTCACCAACTCTACATATTATCTGGAAAGGTCTAATGAACCTTAGAGATAGCTGGCTACCATGGCCAAATCTCCATAACCCTCATCGAGGTGAGACCCAAAAAAAGGCGTGGTCTCCCTCCTAAAACTACTGGGGTCTCTGTTTCCAATCAGCATAAGACTTATATTGGCTCTGTGTAGTGTTCATCTTCTCCCAGATGATCTGCACTTTCTCGGTAGTAGCTCGCACCAACTCTAGACCCATGAGTGTTGGCTCTCCGGGGTCGGTCTAGTAAAGCGGTGACTGGAAGGGTATCCCATATAAAGCCTCAAAAGGTTCCATACCAATGGTTGAATGGTAGTTGTTATTTTATGAAAACTCTACCAGTGGTAGGTGGTCCTCCCAACAGCAACCAAAGTCCGAGATACAGGCCTGCAACATATCCTCCAGAACCTGAATGGTCCTCTCTATCTGACCATGTATCTAGGGATGAAACACTGTTCTCAAGCATAGTTGAGTACAAAAGGCCTCCTGCAATCCCTTTCACAACCAGGATGTAAAGTGGGCATCTCGATCCGAGACTATCATCGAAGTAACTCCATGAAGCTGAACTATCTCCTGCATGAAGAAGCGTCCTAAGATCTCTATGGAACTCTGTTCCCTGATAGCTAGGAAGTGGTCTGACTTGGTGAGTTGGTCAATGATCAACCAGATGGAATCATGTCCCTTGGAGGCCTGTGGTAATCCTGTCACGAAGTCCATAGATATTCCATCCCACTTCCACTATGGAACTTCCAGGAGATGAGTTAATCCCACTAGAACCTAGTTCTCAGCCTTCACCAACTGTCAAGTGAGGCATCGGGAAACAAACTCGGCTACTGCCTTCTTCATGCCTGACCACCAGAACTGTTGTCGAAGATCCTGTTACATCTTTTCCAATCCAAGATGTACCACCAAGTAAGGTGCATGAAACTCCCTCAGGACCTCCTCCTGCAATGCTACTCGTACTACAGTGCATCCATTGAAAAGAAGTATGTGCTCCCCACCTTGTGAATATCCATCAGGAGCATGTCCTATGGATAACTGAGCACATAAAGCCTCACAGTAGACATCCCCAAGCTATTCTTCCCTAAATCGTTGTAATATTTTAGGGGTTATAGCCATAGACTGTAGGTAAGCTACATCCTCTCCATCCATGAAAGATGACTGCAACATGGCTAACTTCTTTGTCACCTCACTCAATAGCTGTGAGCTTGACCTTCTGCTAAGATAATCTGCCACCTTGTTCCCCTTCCTAGGATTATAGATGATCTCGAAATCATAATACTGGAGGAACTCTAGCCAACGCCTCTACCTCAGATTTCGATCCTTCTATAACGAGATGTACTTGAGGCTCTTTTGGTCATAGTAGATGACGAATCACTCAACCATAAGGTAGTGTCGCCACATCTTCAATGAGAAGACTACCATAGCCAACTCATGATCATGGGTGGAATAGTTCTGCTCATGTGGCCTAAGTTGGTGCAAACCATAAGCAATCACCACCTGCCTCTACATCAGGACACATCCAATCCCGGTCCATGATGCATTGTAGAAACCTATGTTCTCGACACCCTCCTTCGGAAATCTCAAGATTGGGGTGCTCTTCAAACTCTGTCTCAACTTCTCAAAATCTTGCTTGCACTTCTCCATCCACATGAAGGTTTTCCCCTTCCTATTCAAGGCTATCATCGGTGCTGATATTCGGGAGAAATCCGGAATGAATCTTTGGTAATATCCTGCTAACCAAAGGAAGCTTCGTACCTCTGTCACGCTCTGAGGTGGCTCTCATGCTAACACGGCCTCCACCTTTGATAGGTCCACAGCTACTCCATCTACTAAGATGACATGCCCCATAAAGTGGACCTCCTGAATCTAGAATTGGCACATCAAGAGATTCCCATAAAGCCAGTGCTCCCAAAGTACGTCTAGAACTATCCGCAGGTGTCTCACATGCTCCTCCTCTAACACCGAGTACCCAAGAATTTCGTCGATGAATACCACTACAAACCGGTCCAAGTACAGCTAGAAAATCTGGTTCATCATTCCCATGAACATTGTGGGGGTGTTTTTCATGCTTAAAGGAATCACCATGTACACATAGTGACCATAGAAGCATATGAAAGTCATCTTCAGTATATCCTCGTCTCGTATTCATAACTGGTGATAACCTGATCGAAGGTGAACCTTTGAGAACCATTGTGCCCCTATCATCTGATCGAAGAGGTCATCGATTCTCGACAGTAGATACTTTTTCTTCATCGTTACCTGATTCAAGCACTGGTAATCCACGCACAACCTCAAACTTCCATCTTCCTTCTTAGAAAACAAGACTAGGGCTGCCCAGGGTGAAACGTTGGGTCTCACGAAACCCTTTCTCTACAAATCCTCCAACCACACCCTCAGCTCGTGAAACTCTGTGGGATCCATCTATCATGATGGTGAGGAAATCGGTGTCATCTCTGGGTGTAAGTTGATGTAGAATTCGATTTCCTGGTGGGGAGGTAATCCTAGAATATCTTTGGGAAAGACGTCCTCATACTCTTCCACTACTACTGGGAGCTGAGTGCTCACAACATCTACTGCTCCGAGGGTATGTTTATCCATCTCATTAGTGATCGGATGCACCCCCTATGCATGATCACATTCTGTGTTTCATGGGTATCCTTTTCTTCAACAAAGAAAAACCTCGTCCCATCCTGGCGGACACAACGCACTATTTTCCTAAAACAATCAATTTGGGCATGGACTGAAGATAAAAAATCCGTACTGAGAATGACGTCGTAAGGGCTCGACGCTACCACCAAGAGGTTCCAACCGAAACTCTCACCTCCAAGGGTAAGTTCGCACTGTATGAAAAGGTGTGTGATCACCCAGTCTCCTCTGGTAGGTGTCTCCAAGCGTAAGGATCGAGTCAACAGTTCTACCGGAATCTCAAGGTTTCTCACAATACATGTGGCAATGAAGGAATGACTGGAATGTATGTCTACAAGTAAAGAATCTAAGTAGAGAATATATAGATCTTACCTCATATCATACCTAGAGCCCATGGGTCATACACCTCGACCACATGCAGTTTTCCCCGCCCCTGTCTCCCAGCTCCCTTAGCCTGGTGCAGACCTCCTAGGGGTGGTGCTGGAAGCAAGATGAAGCGTATGCCACCACCTGTAGCTCTCCCTGCTCCTCTGCCACATCTGCTACCAGGTAGGTCTGTCTGCTCTACTCTCTACCTCTGACTCAGTGGTCCATCTACCGCTTCCTTGTCATCAACTCGATGGGTCGGATAATCTCTAGTGAGATGTCCCCTACCGTCACACGCGTAGCACCACTTCTCCCTAGGATGACTGGATCTAGCCTGAGATCCCTAGAATTTTGATCCCCTATCTTGGGTACTCCTATGATGTCTCTCACATCCTGATCCCTGCATCTAACGTCATCTCCCTGTTGCCAAGGCCTCTAGACCTATCTGCTTGCTACTGACTATCGTCGGGTGTCTCTGCTCCACCAAGAAGCTCTCGATCAACAAGGCCCGCTCGAGCACTATAGAATAAGTCAAAATGTATAGACGCACGACACTAGCTCAGATGTCTCATCGTATACCTCGCTCGAAGGTCTGAGCTCTAAAGTACTAATCCCTGACCATATCCATCGAGTATCAAGTGAGGTTGGTGAACCTCGATGAATAGTCAGCTATTGTCAAACTACCCTGCTGGAGATGAAGAAGCTCTAGGATGCACACAGATCTCAACGTAATAGGATATAACTCCTCCCTGAAGAATTGCTCGAGCTCTGTCCACAATAGAGTCCCCTCTTCGTGAGTATCTGTGGTCAGACTCCACCATCGTCCTGCCGAACCCTGAAGAAGGCTCGCTCTTAGGATCACCATTTGGTCTACTGGTGTCCTCACTAGATGGAAAACTCTATTCACTGCCTCAAGCCAGTCCTCAACCGCCTGAGGGCCAGGCTCACCTCGGATCTTGAGGGGTTTCTATCTCTAGAACTCATGAAGCGTGCTAAGTCTTCGCACCTCGTCGGTCAGTACAACAGGTACCACAAGCTGCTCCACTGGTGGTGGCATAGCATGTGCACCACTTGGTGGCAATGCCTAGGGAACTGGTCCCTATATTGAAGCCTCGTCACTGAGGGGGTCATCCTCGTGGTCATGCTACTGAATCCTAGTGGGTATGCTTCTCGGAGGCATCCTGTAAAGAAACAATATGTAGCATGAGTATATCTGGATAGTTGACTCAAAGGACAGGGAAAACACAAACCATTCATATATGATGCATGTACCTTTCTTTTATTTCACTGCAACAATTATTTTCATGTACCGAGTCGAAAAGTTGGTTATCAGAGTCCTGGTGTGTGGATACGTTGGTCGTCGTACCAACACTAGTGTCTCTGGCCGGAAATCCAATCTCTAAACACTTAACACTTTTTCCCCAAACCAATCTCCCAGACTCATGGTCCTAAGGTAGAACCGACCACCTCTGATTCCACTCTATCGTGACCTGTCCCAGTGGGGCTTGTTCCATGACTCCCCATGCCTGCCTCCAATACGCCAAGAACCGGTGACTAGTACCAAGTAGGCATATTACTAACATGGGAGGCATTGCCTAAGAACCTGTACACATGCACGCATCTCCAAGCCCACAAATGTTGAAATTTAAAAACCACTAAGGAACAAAAATGCATGCATATAACTAAACTCAACAAACATAGTACGACAGAAAGTAAAGTACTGAAAGTAAATTGGGCCAGAATACAAGCCCACCAAAAACCAGAGTCTGAAAACTGCAAAGTCCAACTTCTAAACACAAAGAGGTACTGGGACTATTTCTCGTAGCTGAAGAAATGCCTCAGCCTGTAGGGAACTTAGAAATCTCGGTCATGTCCTGGTCCGCCCTAGACTCTGTCAAAAGGATACTCATCTACACAAGACACGACACATGTGGGCAGAGCCCGTGTAGGGTTGAGTATAAAAATACTCAGTAGAGGACCCCAAAAAACACAAAGTAATACACAAAGGATAGGCACAATCATCTCTACATAGTATATGTATTCTGAACATATAATAGAGGAACACAATCTAGATATACCCAAAACTCAGACCCATGGTCTAGAAACAAGTCACCCAACTGCATACCCCCATCTAGGGATTCAGTACAAAGATTCCACGAAGCACTCATTCCGGGAGAACACACACCACGATTCTGGTAGCTCTGATAACATCCGTCCGAGAAGTAATGTTCATCAGGTAACATCACGATAGGTAGTTACACTCATTACGGGAGAACACACTTTTGAGTGGGGAAGATCACGATACATAGTTGAGGATCACTGCCAGGGCCAGAGAAGATACTACAACTCATTTGGATTCACCAGCTAGGTAGAGGATCAACACTCGGTAGAGTTGGTCACGTCGATGCCTGACTCTACCTAGGGTCAGGAATGGATAGAGGATCTCGCTCTGGGCCTCTTGGAGTGATTCGGACTCTATCACAGAAAGTCCTGCTGAAGGGATCATACTCCTATAGAAGGAAATGATGTCTAACCTTTAGGGGAACAAGAAAAAGGAGAACTAACCCAAAAAAAACATTTCCAAGATACGGAGTACATGAGGACTATGCCATTTTCCAAAAAGTACACGGCATGTAGAAAAGTTACACGTCGTGTCGTCTAACCCCAGTTACTGCCCGTGTGCAATGGCCCATGTCGTAAGGCTGGTAATGTAGAAAATTTATTACCTGGCATGTAGTATGGTGTACACGCCATGTGTGAGTGACTGGGGTCGGCTCCATGTATGCTGGCCATGTGCTCGTACACGGCCTCAACCTGTGTACTCCAACACATGTAATCGGTACACGGGGCGACCCTCATTACTAGCCTCGCCTAGCCGTGTGATAGAGAATATGGTCGGGTACTCCATCTCGTGTCCGTGTATCCCCTGGATACACGCCGAGTCCCACATAGCTACCTCTTCCATGTAGTGTAGAGAGTACACGCCATGTTCTGAAGCAATGTAGTCCATCCCGTGTCTATGTACTTTCCAACATACACACCGAGCTTTGGGGGAAAGTCCAACACTCCATGTGACCAGGGTCACATGTTGTGTGATTCCTCTCTGACCCCCGAAACCCTAGCCACCTCCACCAATACTAAACTGTGTGTTCTTTGGAAATACACACCGTGTATTCTAGAAATTTCTAGAATTGCGGACTTCCACTGCCGCACCTTTTGCTCTGCCCGTTTGTCGATCAGGTCGTCTAATCGCCACGAAACTCCAGAATCTAGGTCTCCCCGATGTCGTGAGGTCGTATCCATTGTTTTTGTGCCTCCAATCGGCTAAAAAATGTGTTTCATCTTCCCACGTGAAGAATGTTCGAAGAATAAGAATTCCCAAACCCTGTGGATTCTCCTACCGCTATCGTTGTCGCACATCCACTAGGTCGTCATGATGTCGGATCTCTAATTTGGGATCGTTGCACTGCAAGACGAGTGTGCAATGATCTGTCGTTCATTTCCCCACAAAGAATGCGAAGAACGCACGAAGAGAATGGGGGGCGAAATACAAAAAAAAAATTGAGGAACGAACCTCCTTCGTCGTTCGTCACGGTGGTGATCCGCTCACGTTAGTAGGATCAAAATATAAATTTAACATGGATTAATCCCCAAGAACATCCCAATAGAAACCCTCCCGCAAGAATGCATGAATCTGTGGATCAACTTATTCGTGGTTGATCTGTGTTCAAATTTTAAATCAAAAATGGGGATAAATAATTTAAATAAAAAACCCCTACCTCCAAAGAGATCGATCACTGAGGAAGAGGTCGTGTTGTCGTCAAGATCCTTCAACTTGTTGGAGTAGAAATTCTTAGCTCTGATTCATCGTCATTCATTACTGAGAGTTTTCTCCAAGGCTCCATGGATTCTCTAGAGTTTTTACTCAAATTTTTGTCAACAACCATCGTTTAATTAACCCATTTAAAAGGGAAATCACGTTTGGAAATCCATCATGTTGCGGAAATAATGAGTCAAGTTTCCATTTATGATTCATTATGACATGGCATTAATTATTAAAAAAATTCCCCCATAGTTGCACTGCAGGGAATGTTTCTAAATAAATATAAAATAAACATTTCCATTTATTTTATTTTATTTTACTAAAAACGTCTGAAATTAACTTTTTCCCTTGACACATGCCGGTTGAGGTTAAACCTTTTCTTAGGTAAAGTCATCGTCCTGGATGCAATTGTGCCCTCAGATTTTTAATCCAGGCATCCGTTTGGAAACTACCACAACTGCGCACAAGTGTCGACTCACTTAACTTAAAAAAAAATTAACCACCATTCCGGGATCACTGGGCCTTAGAATGATGTATCATCACTGCGCCTGGTCTCGTAATAATTCCATATAATATTTAAAAATAATACACATTAAATAAGAGACATTACATCCACTCTAGAGGAATTTCTATATGCTCAAAGATAGATATAATTGCCTCTAGCCAAGACTAAGTAGCTTCAGATCCTCCATCCCTAGAAAAAGTAGGGGGATACTGCTACTATAACTCGCGGGTCAGATCAGCCATCAGAGGTGAAACCCATAGATCACCTTACATGGACTGCATCATACATAAGAAACTATAAAAGACTTGGGAATCAGTTCCTAGATTAGGTATAGCAAGAGGTTCCTCATGTGGAACTCCTGGAAGTAAGACTGGCGGCTTAGGTCCCACCTTGTATGAATCATGGTCATCACCACCCTCCTGGTGAATGACACAAGGACTTCGTGGCAGAATTGGTCTAAAAATTCCAATCTCACACCTTAGAACAAGTATAGAATCAAGTAGATAGCATCATTAATAGAGAAAGATTGTAATAAAACTCACTAACCAAGGCATACTACCCAAACTACCCACATAGATGGCCAGGTATCGGTAAGTGCTCAAGTATAAGTTTTATGTCATTTCGTAGTTAATTATTAGGTTCACTCCTTTACCTTTCATAAACAAGATAAGTCAGAATAAGGATTTGAAACCAATTAATTTTTTATTTCAGGATTCACTTTATAATGGATAGTTATTTCGGATGAATCAGTTCTCATACACCTATCACAAAAAATGACAGCCATTTACTTATAACATAATGGTTTGACAAGGTAAATAACTCATTCCAACCCATGAGGGCCCATAGAACTCATGATTTGAGACAGGAAATCACTCAATCAAATCCAAAGTAATACAATTACCAGAATCTATCACTACGTTACTCAATAATAATAGGTATATCAAGCAATGAAAAGTAGTGAAATTCACCAATATAGCACGGTAATATGCATGACATGTGAAATCTAGGTGCATATAATGATACATGTAGCAATACTCATTTCCCTCATATGATCGGGCCAAGGATGAAATAAATTACCAAATATTTATAATCAACAACACCACACAACATGTGATTCACTCAACGGTGAAATAATATCAACTGTAATAGGAAAAATAGAACAACAATTGGATTATGGGTAACTTGGCTTTTACCCGAACATGGGTTTGCGACGCCTATGCATGGATTATAACCAAGTCCCAAGAATTACTATTATCCAATATATTGTCTCCAAATAGTCAAGAAAGAATGGAAACCACCTTTGATAACACGTTGTGAAGACTCGGACCCGGACGCCACATAATGAGTGCCCCAAGCCCGGTGGGCCACATGGACTTAAGTGCATCATCCTGAATGCCAGAGGCTACCGACTAGCAGCGAGGTCCTCGGTTATGTCAGTGGGAAGATTATGACCTGATTATAAGAGTGTAGAATAGTAGAAGGAATATAATGGAATATTAAAGAACTTAAGTAATATAAATAAATATAGGAAGAAAATAGGTGCAATAGATAAACAAGAATAACAATAAATGTATCAAATCGAGAAGTGATGATGTAATGTCATGTCACTAGAAAACTGGAAAGCATGGATACAAGAAAATAAGAATAACATGTTCCACAAGGTAACAGAACACAAAGTCTACTCCAAGCATCCCGATATCCTACTCGGTCATCTACTATCAAGCTCCATCCTATCAGCACACAATCAAGTATTAGAAGCTACATGATTCCCTTTATTAATACCTTCCACCATGTAATCTACTCTGCATACCAAACGATGCCCAAAGAGGGTGTGAGATAAATCTCAGTGGTCCACCACCAATGGTGTCTATAACATTCCTCCTGTTTAATGGAATATAGCAGTTACTAGGCATGTATGTATAAAGTAAAGCAATCAGTACAATATAACTAAATAACCATGTACCTACTTTAGCCCTCGGTTGGTGTCTGAACATGTAACCAGTTAATTAATTAATCAATTACCATTTAATGATAATAGGTCTTGTGAGGCATAGCCAATACCGACATCACCTCGTGATAGTATAAGTAGTGAAGGTCCTAAGATGTAACAAGGCAACTAGACAATGATATCCAGTGAGGGAGTTCTAGGGTAAAAACCAAAGTTACATAAACTCATAGAAAGATAACTCAATAGTATTTGAGTCTAGCTAAAGGGTAAGAGTGTAATAAAAGGAGCTTAATCCAATTCATTCCACAACAAGGTGCATACCGATTCCAAGGTGATTAACCATGGTAAAACGGGTCTAAACAAAGACAGGGCCCTATGGACTTTCACCATGGCACCTACTAGTCAATGATGGATCCAAGGAGTGTATCTAAGGTATCCTGTAATAAATAAAGGGACCCAACTGTACTATAATGATCATCCAAGGAATAGAAAATAATTAGAGTCTAGGTGGGTATCAACTTAAGATAATAGTATCCTTGAATCAGAATGGGGTTCTTGAGACCCAAGATATTCTCCTATCAAAATCCAAGGTGAGCTCGAGTCAGTCCATTCCAATTTAATATTGTAATCATGTAGTAATTAATTTGGTTCAAGTCTTGTCTTCCATTACTGTGGATAGGTCGAGTAGAGTTGAAACAATTTGTTTTTCATTCCAATCCTTGTCTTCCATTAGTGTGGATAGTTCAAGTAGCATTGCAACCATTTAATCAAGTCTTAGTTATCCATTAAGGCCTAATAGATTATTGAGGTTCACTCCACTACCTTCCTTCAACATGGAAAGGGGATCTACATGCATGTAAACTTTATTCAATCTCTTTTATTAAGGCCAAGTTATATACATACTATACTTTCCATTTCACATTTCACATATAATAATTATTTGAAAGCACTTACATTAGGCTGGTCAGGTGGTGAGAATATATGGTACTTTACATTATGAAATTTTCAGCAATAATAATCCATTTATAGTAAAAAGACTCATCTTTAGAAAGGTCAAGTAAAGGCACACCCGAAGGGTGGATTAAATATTCCAAAACACTAAAAACCCAATTATGGCATAACCTATGACATGAGGTGGATTGAGTTGTGGGTGTAACCAGTAACAACTAATCACATATTTGGAAAGAGCATAACCATGGGATTTTAACAAGTATAAACATGGCGTGTTAATTTAAGAAAATATTTCCAATGAAACAGGTGTTCCCCACACAAACGTTCCAAAAACAACAAAAGTTAGGAATGAGTTATTGACCAAATACCTTAGCATTGTACGAGTCTTCTCCTTCTGTATTAGCCCTTGATTTTCCTCAGATTGGAGTAGATCTTAAAAAAAGAGAAAACTATCACATGGAGATATCTAGGTTGAGAGTGAAATAGAAGAAGAATGGATAAAGATGACTCAATTACTTATTGTTTCACATCCAACGTGATGAACGGAAGCTTAATCGGATGCCGGATGAAGGAGATCTATTGATCCCTATATTTGACCATCAAAAATCCCTAAATGGGTGAAAAAGGAGGAAAATACCATTGGTTCTTGGATTTGGAGGAAGGGGGATTAATATATCATTAAGAGATTTTTGGAGATATTATATAGGTTTTAATCATGCGCACATTTTTTCTGTAGATTTTGTCAAACCGTGCGCAAATTGTGCAAGATGGTTCTGCCTGAAAATTCTTCCTATACACAGTTTGATCAAGTCATGTGCCACCCATGCATGGTTACCTGGGAAAAAGGAGAATTCATACATTTTGGCTACATGGTCATGCACTAACCATGCAAGGTTCCACTTTCTGAGAAACACCTTCTGCACAGTTTTCCAAACTGTGCGGAAACCCCACATTGTTTACTCTAAACCGTGTATAGAGTCTATTTCCTCCAAAAGTATGGGTTTTTGATTCCAAAAAGGCCTAAACCCCCTTAGAACCTTTACTAATTCATTAGGCATCTGCATTATGTCCAAATTACATATTTAGACTGAATATTAAAGGATCCATACCTAAGTGAAAAACTTGGTTCGTACAGAAATAATTTTATAAGGGTATCAAGATTCCAGCCAAATGATTAGATGTATAATTATCAGTGAAAATTGTTAATGGTACGATGATCACATCTCAGGTTTATGATTCCTCTCTAATTTATATGGGTGGGAATTTTATTCCTATAAATATTTTCATTCATCATATTATTGAGTTTTATTTCATCATAGGCATAAATATTTTTCTCTGCAAAAAACCTCAAATTTATTTTCAAGGAAGGGAAGTAATATTTTATATTCCAAACCAAATGATTATCATATATCAATGTAAATAAAAGTATTATCTGCTAAATGAGATGACATCCACAATATGGTTCTTAATTCCCATTTATAATATGTTTTTATCTCAAATGGTTAGGGAGAAAATCAACATCAATGAAATGTCTATTATTTGGGAAATTGTGGATTTATTTTGAGATGAGTTTCCTAGACTTCAAAAAAAATGTTATGTTGAGTTCTCAATAGATATCATACTTTCTACTACATCAATTCAAAATACTCCTTATATAAAGGCCTTTATTGAGTTTCAAGAATTTAAAAAGTAACTCCAAAAAAAGCTTGATAATGGATTCATTTGTCCAAGTCTGTGACCTTGGTGTGAACCTAAAATTTTTGTGAAAAGGAATTATGGATAAATGTGGATTCTTATTGATTATAGAGAGATGAACATTATAAAAATTAAGAACAAGTATCATTTTCCCCATATTTATGACATCTTTGATCAAGATAATGGAGATCAATACATTTCCACGGGTGACCTTAGTTTTGGATATCAGCTATTGAGATAAAAGGAGGGAATACCCAATACAACATTTCTTATATGGTATGACCAATATGAATATATAGTGATGTTTTTATATCTTACTAATTCCCCTTATATTTTCATGGATTTGATGAATAATTTATTTATAGATTACTGTGATCAGTTTTCAGTAGTCTTTATAGAAAATATTACTATCCACTAAAAGAGTAAGTATAAAAATGAAGTCCACCTAATAATTGTAATCTAGAACTTATAAAGGAGAAAATGTATGAAAATTTGAAAAAGTGTAAATTTTGTCTACTAAATGATTCATTTTTGGGTTATGTAATCTCAAGGGAGGGTATATGACTAAATCCCTCAAGGACGAAGTCTACTGAAACTTGTCCTAGATCAACCATGGTAACTGAGGTCCAAATATTTATTAGTCTAGATTAATATTATTATGGTTTATTGGATAATTTTTCAGGACTTTCTAATCCACTCACCAAGTTTACTCATAAGGGTTCCAAGTTATAATATATATATATATTAATGTGAGGAAAATTTAAAGAAACTAAAGAGATGGTTTAGTCAACGCACAGGTTCTTACATTACCCATTATTGGAGAAGTATTATTAATCTATAATGAATAATCTATAAAGGTGTTGAGATTCATTATTAGGTATAATAACATGATTATAGGTTATACCACAAGAAAATTGAACATTCATGAGAAATATTACCTAAATCATGATTTTGAGTAAGCTGTAGTAATTTTTTCATCAAATATTTGCAGGAATTATCTTCATAGTGAAAAGTGTGATATATTTACCAATAATAAGTGTTCTAAGTATATATTCACACAAAATTATTTGAACATGTTTCATATAAGATGTTTAGATCTCATAAAGGATTATGATTTCACAGTAAATTAACACCCTAGGAAAGAAAACAAGGTGAAAATGATTTGAGTGAAAAGGATCATGCTAGATTATCCATGATGAGTATAAAAAATGATTAAATATTTTTATTTGAAAAGAAAAGATCTAGAAATCATGATAGAAGGGGGAAGATATTATCTTTCTCAATTTAATTTCGATCCATATATCCATGTATATAATAAAGTGTAATAGAATGAATATATAGAGCTATAAAATATGGTAATAAATGTTAAAAAAATTATCCTTGATCTTGATGGAAGGATAAGGTTCAGGAATCATGTATGTGTTACATCAATACCAGATTTGAAGATGGGGTTCTTAGAGGATGTTCATTATTCTTCATTGTCTATTAATCATGAAAGTAAAAAAGATTTATAGAGATTTGAAATAATACTTTGGGTGGGATGGTATGAAAGGAGATATTGTGTAATTTATGTCTCAGTGATTTTTATGTCATAATGTTTAGGATAATAGAAAATAGTCTAAGGGGATGTCTCATCCATTACCCATACCAAAATCAAAATGAGAGAACATCGCTATGGATTTTTTCATTAGACTCCCCAAAACCTCTAAAGGTCATAATTCTATATGGGTGGTATTCTATCACTGTAAAAATCCATCACACTTCATAGCTATCAGATAAGTCTTCACTCTAGATCAAATTTCCATGATATACATTAAATAAGTTGTAAGGTTTCCTGGAGTACTATATTCTATTGTATCTGATCAAGATCTAATATTTACATCAATGTTCTTGTGAAGCCTTCAGCAAGCCCTTAATATGGAATTTGAATTTTATCATTTTTTATCAACCCCAAATGGATGGTTAGTATAAAGGAACAATTCAAACCCTAAAGGATATGTTGTAATTTTATTCATATTTAAAAGGTGTTTGGGATAAACACCGACCGCTAGTTGAGTTTCTTGAAAAAAATATACTTCACTCTAGAATTAAGATGGATATTAATGAATACCTCCATGGGAAGGAATGTATAGATCCAATGTGAAGGAATTAGGTTGGAGAAAGAAACATATTGGGAACTGAGACAACCAAATAAATGGCAGACAAGGTTAGAGACATTTAATCGTATATCAAGGCAGATCCGAGTTAGAAAAAACATTGTGCTGATAATCATTGGTGTAATCTATAATTTAAATTAGTTATAAGTTTATTATATGTATTCATCCATGGAATAATTTTATGATATTTTAAGGGAATGTGAAACTGAGATCTAGATATATCGGTCCCTTTGATATTTTTGATCATATTAGAATGGTAGCATGTCGCATGGTTCTTCCACAAAACCTCTCATAATTCGATATTGTATTCCAAGTATCTCTATTGAGGAAGTAAATACCTGACCCTTCACATGTACTAATATGAAAGGCCATACTAGTGGAGAAATTTCTTTCTTATGATGAACAACAGGTTGAAATTCTTGATTGTACATTGAATGTTCTAAAAAACAAGTCTAGTCACATGGTAAAAGTTTTTTGGTGAAACAAAAAGTTCTAGGAAGCTATGTTAGAATATAAAGATATGATTAGGCAAAATTGTCCTCATTTTACTATATCATATGAATAATGTTTATGGAGAAATCCCTTTTAAGGGTGGTAGAATGCAACAACAATAGTTTTTATAAAAAAAAATTTTTCAAATAAATTAAATTTATTGTATGGATTCATTTCATGATATATTAAGTTGTGCTTTAAATATATAATACACCAACTTAATCTTTCACTATAATAAAAATTATCTTATCCTACGTTTCAAACTACACAGAGTTTCTACAAAATAAGATACTATTATAATAATTATATAAACAATACCATTATAACCTATCTATTAAAATAAGTATAATGAATAGTAATAAATACTTTTTAATATAATGATTTTTTATAAATAAATCCCATTGATAACAAAATACATAATCTTCCATAAAGTCTTTATATGTTTTGGAGATACTATTTTCTTAAAAAAGTTACTTTTATATACTTATTGGGAACAATAAGGAAATTTAATTTTGACACAATTAGAATTTTAATTTGGTAAAATAAACTTAATTTCTAGAATAATAAAATCAAAATTATGTTTGGGTTATTTTTAGGTATTTTTTTAAGAATTATAATTTTTTGACGAACAGAGAATAAAAGCGAATTTTAAATAAAAACTGTATTTTGGTTTAATTTATTTATATAGTAAAATTATATTTTTATTTGGTTTTATTGTATATTTAGATAAATTATACATATATTTATATAATTTAGGTTATTTTAATCAATTTCAAATTTAAATTTGATATAAAAAAATTTCAAACTTTTGAAAAAAATTTCTTTTAAAACATGTTGTATCGTCCCATATGTGGGATTAATTTTAAATTAATTTCTTCCACTATTATGTTTTGAATTAGTAAAAATTGATTCTATATTTAGAATGAACATAATTTATAATCTTTAATTAGGTCAAATAAATTTTTACCAAACTTATTAGTGAATTCAATTAAAATTAATCATAGTGATTAATGTAAAAACAAGGTTACTTAGTGGTCAACTTAGAAAATAAGGTTTAAAATGGCCCTAAACATGTTAAACACCAATTTTATGGAAATATTTAGTATTTATAATTTCTAAGGTATGCATTGGATTTTTTTTAATTTTTTCTATATAAAATGCATATGTGGAATTCTCACTTTCATAGATTTACAAGTTTTCCACTCATTGTCCATTAAAAGGTCAACCCCTCTCCCCCTCTCTTCCCACAACTCAAGCCCTTTGGCTTGGAAAATAACTATAAAAATATCTTACCAACTTTCCTCCCATCATCCTAGAATCCACAATTTGGTCCAAAATTAAACAAAAGTTGTCCTTTAGTGCAAACCAAAGGGAGACACCCCAAGAAGATGTAATGTTCATCAATGAACGTTTTTGTTTTACTTCTTCCTTGATTGCCTTTAATTTTTTTTATATCATGATAATATAATAAACTAATTATATTAAATATTATAATATTTTATTATGTTAAGGTATGCTCCAACAACTTCACACACATCAATCAAATGGGATACACATTCATAATTTGTGTGTATGGTAGAATACTGCCTCGCGAACCTATCTCATTTATTCTTCCACTACTACCTTGAAAGGTTTCAAATAATGTTGAATTTGTATTTTATTTATGATATTGATTATTTTTATAATTATATTATTATTCTGTAATTTTTATATCATTCATACCTTTGTTCTTCCCTTTTTTGGGGAATATGATAACAGAATTCGTGTGTTTGGAGGACTACCCCCTTAAAAAGCGATGTGATTTATTCATGCTTTACATGGAATGTTTTAAGGATGTTTTTAATAAAAATATATAATATATATGACATAAAAAGAAATTTTTAATGATAATATATCATATAATTTTATTTATTTTAATCGAACAAGAAAATGAAAATAGTGTTCATGCGTACATACAGCCTACCGCCTACATGAATGGCGTATTTCATTTCCTAATTATATATTTTATACATTATTATAAATACATATATAAATATTATTTATGATATTTATATCATAGTTATAATTATTCAAATAATTAAATCATGATCTAAATAAGATGAACAAGAATAAAAAGTCAAAACATGTATGAAAAACAAAGATGTTATTACCTAAAATGTAACTTTAAAAATGAATTGTTAATAAACATATAAAATAAAATCATAATAAAATCATATATTTTATTATATATATATATTAATATGGTTCTTATATTTAATAATATTAAAAATATATTTATTATATAGAATTTTTTAATGAGTACGAAGTGAGTCAAGTCTTAAAGTTAGAAGATTTCATGTCTCACTTTTATTTATATGAGACTTGTTACATATTAACCACACTTTTATTTTGTGTGGTGTTTATATTAAAGTATGACATGTTATGTAATTAATTTAATTTATTTCATGAAATTAAAAGATTAAATTTATTTTATTCTTTTACGGATCTCATTATTTAATGGTTACTTAAGTAGTAAGAGAAACTTTGTCACACTTTTTACTTTTTTGAGACACATGCCATATTCACAACCTCATTTTTATATATGGTGATTATAATACCCATGAATTTATATTATGATTCATATAATAAAATTTATTTTTTTTATATCTATTTAATGATATCTCATTCATTGTGTTTAGAGTTTAAAAGTTATTAAATCGATAATTTAATTTTTATCTCCATCTGCCTTCTTTGAGACACATGTTGTGTTATGCACCTATATTATTTTATGAGGTGTATATATTTTCCCATTGACATGTTATATAATGAATCTCCTTATTTTAATTATATTTTATTTTTATTTATTGTTATTCTCTCTTGGGGATTATAATTTAATGTTACCAAAGTGGTAAGGGTCGATTTATAAAATTTCATACTTTATTGGGATTGTTTATGATTAAGCTTATAATAATGAAATCTTATGATCCATATCCCAAGAACTCTGATGAATATTATTATCGTCTTGTTATTTTGGATATATTCAAGTAATGGTACCATTTTTACACTATTTTGTACTTAAGATAATTAATAAAATATTTTTTATTAAAATATGACCTTGTTTATATCTTCATTAGGAAATCTGTTTTATTGAAAAACATTTTTTCAAAAAATTAAAAATATTTTTAAATGAAATTTTAAGATCATTTTCATTGAAAAGGATTTTTAAAAAATTTTATGATTTTAAAAAGTTTATTAAATAGTTTTTAAATCCTATTTTGTATTCTCATAATTTGTTTCTCAAAGAAAAGTATTTTTGCAATGTTTTATGTTTTAAAAATATTTTCACAAAAAATAAAGGATATTTTCCTCAATAATTTTTTTAAAAGATCTTTAAAATTTATTTTACATATATGTTGACATCTTTTGGTGTTACATATCCATTAATGGGGAGATTATTCAAGAATACCATTAATATTATTTCTCTGAATGGTTTATTTTTTGATGGCATGATGTTTATGACACCCGCTTCTCTTCCACGGATTATACCATAACAAAACACTTCTAAATCCCGCTTATTTTATTTGGATATTACTTTATGAAATAATAATGAATTGTTTCTCTTTTCCCATGGTAATGATAGGATGGAATTTTTATTATACCCATTTCATTACATAGGTTGTGATATAATGAATGTTTATGATCTTATGGAACACATATGCATGATTTCATTATGTGACAGTTAAGACCTATATATCCCTCTAATCCATTGGTTAATGATTTATATCTCATGAAATAGACATGAAAAAAAAAAGTGTAAACCTAGTCTAGTAAAATACGTTGTCTACTAAGATTGTCTTTCAAGTGAACCTTGAGTAATAAGATGGTTTGGGGAGTGAAACCATTCCAATAAGATATAATTCTAAGTGATCCTTCACTACTATGGAAATCATCTTATATGATTACGTATATACAAAAAATTTAGGTATTTTTCCAATGTTATATTCTCTTGGAATATTTTCTTTATTTATATTATGATTCATGTCTTATGAAATTTCAATATTTATTCTATGACTCATGATTATGATCTTTGATATGAAATATATGATCTTATAATGATATGATCATTTTCTGACACCCTTATGTTAATGATTATTCTTACGCATATCCTTTGTTTACCATTAATGATGATATATTCTCATATTTCCTATGTTTTCTTTCCCCCTATTTGGAAGATATGTATTATTTATAATGTGTCAATGAAGAGTGTAAGTCATGGAGAAACTAGTGGGAGATAATTTAGTTCAATTATAGACCAGTGAGCATGTTTCCATGTTTTCAAAGGAACAAAAATAATACAGTCTTTGGGAATGTGATTGTGTAATGTAGTAAATAATCCTCAAAATGATGTAATCTATATATAGGAAAATACAAGATCACTATGATTGATATTAGACAAGAATATTAGTTATCCATTGCAAACTAGGTTTATAAAACCTTAGAAAGATCCCTAAAGACATGTCTAATGATAACTGTATGGATGGGTCAAATTATAGGAAAATATTTTGGGATTTTGGTAAAGGATAGAGAGATAGGTTTTATTAGAATAACTCCTTATCTATATTCTTCAATTTATGTGGCTCCGGCACATAAGAACCTAGGGGAGAAAACCCAAAAACACCATATTGATTTAAACTCAATCAAAAATCAGTGCACAATAATGACCCTTTTTTCACAACTAGTTTGACACTCCTTGGGGATATTCATTGGAAATTCACAAAATCTTTATGAACCATCATGAAGGATTTAAATAGATGTTGGATATCAATGACCTAATATAAACCTAAGGAACCATAACATAGATATCCTATATGTGATTTTCATGATTATGTAGTTTCCCTCTATGATTATTGTTTCTTACTCTCTTTTTTTGTTCTAATAAATTGTTATAACCTAAAGGAACTACATTAATGCTGAGTGTGATGGAAAATTAAACAATTTTCATTCTCATAATGAAAAATTTATGGGATCCAAAATTAATAATCATATGTATTGATCAACCAAATTTTCCAAGATGTGAATCATTATGGACTTCTAAATGAACAATAAGGGGAACAACATTCTATTTAATCCTTCATGGGGAAACATACAACTTCTTTTAATTGTTCTTATAATACATTTTTTTCTAAATGGTGGATTAATACCACTAAAAATATATTTTCCATATTCTAATATTTGGAACATTAGAAATTCATTGTAGTTAATTATCATTTAGACGGTGAAGCAGACCAATGGTGAACACTAATCGAGTATACGAGGAAGCAAGATAAAATTGACTTCATGGAATAGGATGAGTTTATGAACTTATTTTTTAATAATTAATTTCATCGTATTCATCATATGAAAATATTGAATTATTTTCATGAGTTAAAGATATGTGGTGATGAATATATTAGTACCTATGAAGCCAGTTTTACAATACTTGTTATGTAAGATTTTGGTATTATCATCCAACCTGTATGTAAGTTTTACTAATTCATTGGGGAATTCAAAACAAGGCTATAAAGGGTGTTATTCATAAGATAATTCGGTATCTAAATAGAGATTGTGCAGTGTTCAATCATGGTGGAAATGGAGGTTATAGATATGTATCAATTTCATGGTTTTGATAAGAAAAGGAATATGGAGTTCAAAGAAATATATAAAAAAACATGGGGAAAAGAAGATGATCTTTCATTTATTCTCTATTTATGGGAAGAATCATGTAGTAAATTATCTTAAGGAGACTAATAAATGATTTTAGTATGAAAAGGATGGTTATCAACCACTTTAATTCTAAATTTATGGGAATACATTAGAAAAAAACATAAATAAATAAAATTATACAAAGAATGAAGCACCCACACATCAGTGCTTCAAGTGTTAGGAGAATAATAATTTTGATAACCAGTGCCCAAAAATTAGGGATGATGATTAATATTGATGTCATCAACCTCTCAATCCTAGGGATAATAAGAAATTTCATATGATCACAACTTCTAGATAGGGGTATGATAATGATGTGATGAAAGATACACTTAATATCCACTCTATAACTGATAATGTCTTAGTTGAGTCCAGATATACCCATTTTTTATATCTAAAAAATTATATGGTTATCATGACACCAACCAAACAATTAGATGTGGAATTAGTAGGGAAAATCGTAATGGTATGATGATTGTACGTCAAGTCTAAGATTCCTATCTGGTTGATATTTATGGGAATTTGATTCCTAAAAAATTATTGATTCTTCTTCCAGTAAAATTTGATGTCATCGTAGGTATAGATTGGATTTACCGGCATAAGCCTCAAATCAATTGTCATGAAAGGGAATTAAAATTTTATATTCCAAAAAAAACAATGATCATTTATTAATGTGAGGATAAGTGTGATATTCTTATTGATATCCCATCAAATTCATGGATCTCAATTCATATTCAAAAGGCACATTTTTTTCAAATGGTTGGGGAGAAACTTGACATCGATGGTATGCCTATTGTTTAGGAATTTGTGGATTTGTTTCTAGAAGAGTTTCCTAGACTTATACCAAAACATGAAGTTGAGTTCATAATACAACACATACCAAGTACTACACTAATTTCAAAGACTCCTTATACAATGTCCCTGATTGAGTTGATAAAATTGAAGAGGAAACTCCATGAAAACCTTTTTAGGGGATTCATTCAGATAATTGTGTCATCTTGGGGTGTACCTGCTCTTTTTAAAATAACAATAAAGAACTAATGTTACTATACATTTATTAGTAGGATTTGAAAAAGATCTAAATTAAGAACAACTATCGTCTTCCTTGTATAGATGACTAGTTTGATTGACTGTGAAAAGGTAAAAACATTTCCAAGATTGATCTTTATTCTTGATATAATAAATTAAATGTTAAGGGGGATATAACAAATACAAAATTACGTGCATGGTATGAAAAATATGAATATATAGTGATTATTTTTTATCTTACTAATTCTCCTACTATCTTTATGGATTATAATAATAGAGTCTTTATAGATTATCTTGATCTGTTTGTGGTAGTCTTTAAATATGTTTTTCTTATCTAGTCAAAGAGTGACGAAGTACATGAATACCCCATGAGAATTGTACTAAATAACCTATAGAAATAGAAACTATATGAAAAAATTACAATTATATATTTTGTATGAAAATTGATTCATTTTTGGGTAATATAATCTCAAGAGAATGTATATTAGTAGATCCATCAAAGAGAAAGTCTACTGAAGGTTTTCCTAGAATAACCATGGTGACTATTATCAACGGTTTTCTTGGTTTAGATAGATTTTATCGACAGTGTGTGGATAGTTTCTCTATATTTTCTAATCCACTCAACATGTTTACTCATAAGGGTTCCAAGTTCCTCTAGACATATGAATGTGAAGAAAATTTCAAGTAATTGAAGAGAACATTAATCAGTGCACCTGTGATTACATTACCATGCAGTGGGGAAGGGTTTTTAATCTCTAGTGATGCATCCATGAAGGTATTGGGATGTTTTATTATGTGGAATAATAGGTTTATAACTTATTACTTGAGAAAATTAATGATTCATGAGAAAAATTACACAACTCGTGATTTAGAGTTAGCTGTGGTAATATTTTCATTAAAGATATACTAGAATTATATTTATAGAGAAAAGCGTGATATATATATTGATCATAAAATATTGAAGAATATATTCACATAAATGGAGTTCAACATGCACTGAGAATATGGTTTGAGCAGATAATGGATTATGACTACTCAATACATTACCACATTGGGAAAGTGAACCAGGTGGACGATGCCTTGAGTTGAATGAATCATTATAGCTAATCCATGATGAGGATCATGAAAGATACAATATTTTTAGATTTTCAAATGATAGATCTATAAATCCTAATGTAAGGGGAAATTATATCATTGTCAATTAAATGTTTAGAAATATGCCCATTTGAAGATTAAAGAGCCATAGAAGGAATATGTGGAGCTACAGAAGAAGGTTATAAATGTTCATGAGTTTAACCTTGATCATGATGGAGTGATAAGGTTTAGGAACCATGTAAGTGTTCCATCCATACTATATTTGAAGAGGGTTTTTTTCAAGGAAGATCATCTTTCTTTATTCTCTATTAATTCTTGAATTATGAATTTTTATAGGGATTTGAAAGAATACTTTAGATTGTACTGCATGGAGAGATATATTGAATAATTTGTATCTTGATGCACAGTATTCTAGTAAGTAATGGGAGAAAGATAAAAGCATAAGGGAATGTTTCTTCCATTACCCATACCAGAATAGAAATGGGATATCTCACTATGGATTTTTTTATTATACTCCCCAAAACTATAAAGTTTATAATTCTATATGGATGGTAGTCTATCACCATACTATGTAAGTACACTTCATCACTACAATATAATAATTATCACTATATCATATTTACTGGATATACATTAAGGATGTATTGTAGTTCCCTGGAATATGAAATTACATAGTTTCTAATCAGGATCCAAGGTTTACATAAATGTTTAGGAAAATACTTTAGCAATCCCTTCTTATGTAATTGAGTTTCAATAATTCTTATCATCCCCAGACGGATGGTCAGTTTGAAAGAAAAATTAAAACACTATAATTAATGTTGACATATGATTTTGTTGGATTTCAAGTGTTATGGGATGGACACCATCATAAAGATTAGATTTATTAAAAAAATATATTTCACTCAAACATTCAAATGGCTTCTTATGAATCCCTTTACGGTAAAAAATATAGCGCTCCAACTTTTTGGAATGATGTTGGAGAAAGAAACCTATATGGACCTGAGATCACTAAAGAAATAATAGAGAAGGTTATATCTATTCCGAATCAAATGAGTGAATCTTAGTGTTGGAATAAAAGTTATTATTATTATCATCGACATGATCTAGAATTTAAATTTGGTGAAAATGAGTTTTTAATAATTTTCCTCTGGAATAAGGTTATGATATTCATGAAGAAAGGTAAACTATGCCAAAAATATATTGGTACCTTTGGAATTCATCATCATATCATAATGGTAGACTATCGGTTTCTACTTAAACCATACCTCTCTCATTTTACATGATTTTTCCACATATCTCTCTTATATAAGTATATATCAGACCCTTCACATGTAATTATCTTATAGGTTATACCAGTGGAGAAGGATCTTTCTTATGAGGAACAACTTTTTGAAATTATGGATTATACAGAAAACACTATATGAAACAAGACCACTCACCTAGTTAATGTTTTGTGGAGAAACCCCAAGTTTAAGAAAGATGTGTGGGATCTCTATGATATAATGATGTGTAACTATCCTCACTTTTTTGTATCTGAATGATGAATTTTGAGGGAGAAATTCATTTTAAGGGTGGTAGAATGTAACAACCCTTATTTTTATGAACCTTTTTTCCCATAAATTAATTTTTTTAATGGATTTAAATTCTCTATAAACCATTTAGTCATTTATTTATATGCTACACCAAGTTAATCTTTCATTATACCCACTACCATCTTAGTTTTTGTTAACACAACACTAAGTTTCTACGAAACAACATTTTATTATTAAAATTTTTTAAATATTCTCGTTATAACTTTGATGTTAAACTAATTTGTATTAATAGCAATCGTTTTTTAAATATAAAAATTTTATATAATTAAATCATATTTATAATAAAATACATAATTTTTTGTAAAGTATTTATATGTTTTGAAGATATTATTTTCTTAGAAAACTGCTATTATGTATTTTTATAAACATTAACAAATTTAACTTTTTAAAAAAATTAAAATTCAATTTTATAAAATAAAATAAAATTTTTAATTCAAAATGTAAACATTATTTTATGGTTATTTTTTGGGAGTTTTTTGAAATGTTTCATTTTTTATGAATAATGAAAAAATTTGAATTTTAATTGAAAACTGCATTTTTGTTAAATATATTTATATTGTTAGATAATATATTTATTTAGTTAAAAGTATATTTAGATCATTTGTAAATATATTAATACAATTTAAATCTTTTGTTTTATTTTCATTTTGAAATTAGATAGAAAAATATTTCAATATCTGGATCATTTTGACTTTAAAACCTTGTTGTCTCGTCATGTCTATGAAGTTAATTTTAAAAAAAATTTATGCCACTAATATATTTAGAAATTTGAAAAGTGGATTTCATATTTTTAATTATAAAAAATTAAAATTTATAATTTATAATGATGTCAGTATAATTTTTTAACATAGTGATTAGTGGAATAAATTAAAATTAATTATAATGATTAAGCAAAAAAACAAGGTTACTTAATGGTTAAATTAGAATGTATGGTGTAAAAATTACCCTAAACATGTGAAAACCCCATTGGATGTACATTTTTAGACCATATCATCTCTAAGGTTCTATTTTTATCCATTTTGGACACTAGTTACATATGAATAACATGGGTTTTATTCTTTATTTCAAAAATTAACATGTTTTCCACTCAACTCTCTTATACAATTCCACCCCCTATCAAACTATCTTCACAAATCTCAAGCCCTTTGTATTGGAAAAGAACCATCGAAATATCATCCCAAATTACCTCTTTTACTCCTATAACAATCTCATTTTTAATGAATCCAATCAAGGGAGTCCTTTGGTGCATACCAAAAGGCGATACTCGAAAAGGAGGTAAAATTCCTCAACAGATGTTTTTGTTTTATTTTATCCTAAATCCAAATTAATTTTTTTATAAAAGTATTATATAATAATATATTTGTCTTAAATATACTTAAATTTTTGTATGTTATGGGTATGGCCTACAGCTTTATACACTTTTATAAAATAGGATATGCAATCATCATTCGTATGTACGGTGGACTACCACCTCACGAACCAATGTCATTTGTTCGTCCATTACCACATTTAAAGAATGGGAATAATGATAAATTTATATTATATATATGATATTTAATATTTTAATAATTTTTTTATTGTTATTTAATTTTTATATGAAACATGCCTTCATTATTTCCATTTTTTGGGAATACTATAATGTTGTACATGTGTACGGTGGACTACCGCCTCGTGAAGCGATGTGATTCATCCACGCATTACATGGAATATATTAAGGGTGGTTTTTATAACCATATGGTATTTAAATGGAAAAAAAATATTCTATAATGAAAATATATTATATAATTTGCTTTAATTTTATCTGAAAAAAATGCAAACAGCGTTCATGAATACGTACGACCTACCCTCTCTGTGAATGGTGTATTTCACTTACTCCTTATATATTTTATAAATTAATATATATATATATATATATTAAAATTATATGATATATATATCATATTTATCCTTATATAGATATTAATTCATGATCAAATTAATATTACCAACAATAAGAAGTCAAAGAATGTACGAAGAACAAAGCACTTATTACTCAAAATGTAACCATAACATGGAATTGTTAATAAAAGAGTAATATAAATTCATAGGTAAATAATATATGGTATTAGATATATGAATATGGTTCTATTATATATTTATAATAAACTTATATTTTTTTTACCATATTTTTTCAATTATTATTATGAGATTCAAGTCTTATGGTAGGGGGATTTCTAGTCTCTATTTTATTTTTGCGAGCCTTATTCCATATTCAACACTAATTTATTATTTGTGGTCTATATAATGCCCTTTGTAATAATATATAATGAATTTCATTTATTCCATGATATAAAAAATTTCAAATTATTTTATTCTTTCACAGATCTCATGATATTAATGTTACTCAAGTAGTAATGGATTTTCATCTCACAATTTATTACCTTTTGTGAGACACATGCTATATTAACCACCAATTTATTATATTTGGTGTAAAAATTTTCAATGGATTTATTTTATTATTATTCTTATTAAATTTATAGTCATTTCAATATCCATTTTACAATCTCTCTTTTATGGGTTTTGTGGTTCAAAATATACCAAATCGGTAAGTAACTTTTTTTTCAATTTTTCTTCTTTGAGATACATGTTGTGTTATTCACGATATTCTTTTAAAATGTGTATATAATTACCCATTGACATGTTATATCATTAATATCCTTATTTTAATTATATTTTTCCATTTTATGTAATGTTATTATCTCATCAGTATTGTGATTCAATGCTACCAAAGTGGTAAAAGTTTATTACTACAATCTCTTTATTTAATGAGATTATTTATGATTATGCTTTCATTGATGAAATATTAGGACAAATATCTAAAAACTCTCATGAATTTTATTCTACTCTGGTTATTCATGATATCCTCATGTAATGGTACCATTTTTACACTCTTTGGTATTTAAGATATTTAAAAAGTGTTTTTTTCTGAAAATACAACCTGATTTCTATCTATTCAGTTGAAAATATATTTTATTCAAAAATAATGTACAAAAAATGTTTTTTAGTGATACTATAATAAAATTTTCATGTAAAATTATTTTAATTTTTTTCTTTGAAAAAGTGATTAAAATTATATTCTAATCTTCCATTATATGTTTTCAATGTTATTTTTATGAAATGTTTTTTCAAATGTTTTTGTTTTAAAACAATATTCCAAATAATAAAGGATATTTTCATCAGAAAATGTTTTTAAAAGATATTTCAAAATTATTTTCCATCTAAGATGACATATTTTGGTGTCACATATCCCTTACATGGGATATGAACCAATAACACCATTCATATTCTTTATTTGAACGGTTTATGTTTTGGTTGCATGATTTTTATGACACATGTTTCTCCTTTGTGGGTTATACATTTATATAACACATATGAAATGCACTTATTTTCAATTTTTATGCTTGGATAAAATAATTTTGAAAACTATATTTTTACTACAGGTTGTGATATGATTTCATTTTTATGATACCCATTTCATCTCATGGGGTATGATATGATGCAAGTTTATTATCTTATGGCACACATATGCATGATTTCATTATGTGACAGGAGGGATCTATATCTACCACCAATTTATTGGGTAATGATTAATATCTCAAGAGGTTGATATGGTTGAAATGAGAAGTAAACCCAATTCACTAAAGGAATTTATTAAATAAAATGTTCTTGGTAGTGACCCTTGACTAATAAGATGATTTGGGGAGTAAAACCATTCCTTTAAGATATCCTTGGTAGTGAGGCTTGGATACAATGTAAATCATTTTATATTTTGATGAGTATGCCATACATTAATGATTTATGCTAATATCATGCTCTCATGTATCATGTTCTATTATTTAATTACGATTCATGTCTTATAAAATACCAATATTATGACATGACTTGAGATTATAATCTTTGATATGTAAGGTATGATCTTATACTATTATGCTCAGGTTCTCATAAACTTATGTTCATGATTTTTCTTACATATCCCCCTTGTTTACCCTTACTAAGAATCTATGTTAACACTTTTTTATGTTTCCATTCCCCAGGTTATGAAGATATGTATTTTTATATTGTTCATAAGAAGGATTATAGTCATGGATAACCTAGTGGGAGAAAATATAGTTCACTTTTGGACGACATTTTATGTTTTCATGTTTCCAAATGCACTATATTAATATGGTCTTTGGTCGTGTGTTTGTGTAATGTAATAAATATTCCAAAAAAATGGTGTAATGTTTATTTATGAAATTCATGGGTCTCTACAAAGAGTCTGAATTTTTATTTATTTATTTATTTAATAAAATAATGATTTATTTTATTATTTATTATAATTACTTTTTAGATGATTAAATAATGATTTTGAAAAAAATTAGAATATGATAAAAAGAAACAAATTTTTTTTTTGAAATACATATTTTCAGTCAAGAAACACTTTTTTATGAATTTCATAATTTGTAATATATATATATATATATATATTAATATAATATTATTTTTTAATAATATTAATTTAATTTAAATTTTAAAATAATTTTACGAAGTCAAATGTAATTGTTATAAGGGTTGGAAAACTGCTATTGTAAAAAACTGTATTTTTTAAAAAAAATAGGTATTTTCATTTAAAAGTGTAAATTTTCATATTTAAATAATTAATTAGATAAAATAAATAAAATTATAGAAATATAAATCTAATAATTATCCAATGGTAATTTTTTCATAATTCTATGACACATTTTAATTTTTAGGTAACAATTAAATATGGTATAAATATACAGTATGTATTATGACATCATAATTTCTCAAATGTAATGTAATATATACCATAAAAGGTATCCATGAACAAATATGTATTTTTTTAAAATTAATTTGTTTTTAAAATTTTTTTATTAATTTTATAATCCATTAATGAAACTTCCAAAACCTGTATTATATTACAGCTTTTTAAACATAACTCTTTATAATCATGAATCACTTCCACATCATGATGGGTATTATTTTTTATGATCCTAGTTCTTAAAAATTTAAAATAATGAAAAACATGTAAATTTTTTAGAATTAATGTGAAAAAATGGGGAGTTTTTTTTATTATATTATCTTATAGAGTACGAAAGCTATGTTTTTTTGTTAATAAATATTTTCCACTTGTTTTTTATATTGAAACACCCAAACACCCATTCCACTTCACTATAAAACATTTTATCATGACATTACTCTACCCTAACCACTCTAGAGTCTTCCCATGGTTCCCCTAATCACTTACTAATCTCCTCTCATGATTTTATAAAATCCCCCTCATGGTAATGGATCCTCTCCTTCCCCTATTTTTTTAATAAACTCCTTTATATGATACCATTTTTTACACTTCTTAATGTTGGGATATATTTTCACACATCCGTCTTACTAAAATTATGATTTCCATATGATAAGATACCTCATTTACTCTCATTAATCAGTACTATGAATATTTAAGTAACCCTATTATGCTACCAAAATTATCCTATGAGTTTCGTTCCCAAATATTTCTGTTGAGAATACTTATACTCATTTCTACTCATCGGTATTCGACTAGACTTACCTATACATAATTTATTGGAGACTTCCATGTAAGTATCCCACAATCCTTAATTTTTTTATTAAATGTGATAAAATATAAACCTATAATTAATGGTTTATGTGGAACACTTATTCATGTACATGATATAAATGTGATGGATGGACCAAAAATTACATTTCCTCATAATTCATTGGGTAATGTTTCAATATTGTGATATTATATATATGGTGTGAGGGATGTGATATGAAGAAAACTATGTTATATTCCCTTGGTGGTTTGCCTTAACATATGTTTATGATGTATTTTTTTATGTTTCCAGTACATTCATATGATTCCTTTATGATATCATGTCATATCAATCCTTATCTCAAGAAAATGATCATAACCTATATTATGTTAATTTTATATTCCCCTATTCATAAATATACTACTTTACCTTATGAAATATCTTATTTATTCCCTTATTGGGATTTATATCCTACTCTTTTCAAATGTATGATCGCATTTTATCTGTTTCTATTTTAGATGAACTATGAAATTTTTAAAATAATGATAAAGAAGTTTTCTAAAATATTATAGTAAATTTGTTTCAAGTTGTTATTAGATGTACCTAATTTAAAAAATAAAATAGGGCTTGTTGTCTTATTGATTTTCTTAAGAGTTATTTCACTAATAAATTTTTAAATAAATTTTATTAAAGATATGGGTTTTTATAGTTGGTATGAGAGAAAAATCTTGTTGTTTTTTCAGTTTAGGAATAGAATAATCTATTTAAAGGCTAATGGATAATATTAAACATAGAAAAACATCCCTAAATTTTGGTAATGTATAGAGTAAGTGGATTTCAAGAAAATATTTCCCTCTCTGTATAATTTATGTGCATTTATCTCATGAATAGTGGCACAATGAGATGGAATCAATCATCACTTCATGTATGACAACATTATTTACTACATACCTTGTTTGAAACTCTTATGGGTTATGATCTTATATATTCAAAATCTCCTTATTAACCATTATGATGGGAACAGAAATTCCCATAATATTTTATTTGACAAAATAAATCATAGAAAACATTATATTGGAACATATAAATTCATAGGTTAAGGAATATATGTCATTTATTATTTATCCCTATAATGAACATGGTTTCCAATTTTTGAGTTTAATAGATCAAAAATAATCATCACCAATTTTCATTTTTCTAGTAAAATTGAAGGAAATTGGAGAAACCAATTCAAAATCCAATGTGAGGGGCAATGTGATGACTTCCCAAATGAGATTCCTATGAATATGAGACTAAAGAAAGTTATCTTGAGATTATTCCAAACCATATATCCTAAATAGTGGTTAACAAATGGAAAATAGTTTAAATTACAAAGATAATAAAGAAGAGGATTATGATGTCTCAAGTAAGTTTTTCTGATAATGGTTATGAAGGAAAGAATATTCATTTTCCTATGTGTCAAAAACATGGAAATAGGAAATAAGGAAAATTTCATAAATGAAATTAAAAAAAATTATGTGTGGAAAAAATATGTCATAATGTTGATAATTTTCAATGGAAAAGGAAAAGTCCAGTTAGCCTAATGGATGTATGTAATGTTAAATCTAAGGTTAAATTCATAGTTTTGTGTCATAAATGTGGAGAATTTGGGAAATATCCAAGTCAACGCTCTATTATGAGGGTTAACAAGCATGAGGAGCAGTAACAATATCCAACACCAAGGGAAATCCTGAAATTAATATTCTCACATGGTTCACGATGAATGAATTAATCATATCCTCCAACCATATATTTGTGTTTACCTTATTGTATTACAATTCATTCCATATAATAATACAATCTAAGATATCTACAAACATCAAGCCACCACCTCAAACGACTTAATGTCAACATGGTACAAAAATTATAATTATTTTATCATAAGATATAGTTTATATAAATATTAATTAAAACAAATCATTATCACTATAGTATAATTTGATGGTATTCTTGGTATGGATTGGATTTCCTTATATAGAGAAAACATAAATTTATGGTAGAAGGAAATTACCCTCCATATTTTAAATCACACTCTGAATCCATACATGGTTAAAGATAAGGATGAATCTCATTTTTTATCATTATCCTAAACAAGGATATCAGTTCCTTATGAGATAGAATATCTAACTCAGTTTATTGTTACTAAGGAAAATATCATCTATAATTACATGACCATAGAAAAGGAACTTTTTGATGTGTTTACTAATGAAATCTATGGCCATCCACCTAAATGAGTGATTCAATTCTAAATTGAACTTTCAGTTAGACCATATAACTATATTTGGAATGTTGTCACCAGCATGGGATACAGATGGATCTATAAAACATATATCCCACTAATGTATGGGAAAACCCAATATCTATGACATAAATCCATATTTTCTTTGGATTAATTGGGAATTTTCATTAATTTGTGAGAAACTTCTCATGATTTTTAAGTCCAAAAATCAGGCTTACACATAAGGGAGGAAAATATTTCTCGAATAAATAATGCAAGGAAAGATTTAAAGAGCTGACCAAGGGAGAAATAACTATAACTATTCCTATTTTAGACACTAATGTGGAAGGATTAATGATCTACAGTGATATATCCATAAATGTAATGGGTTGTGTCCTCATGGAAAAAATACAAAGTGATATCATATGCACCCCTCCAGTTAAATATCCCTAAGTAGAACTACTCAACTCATGATATAGAGTTGGATGTAGTGATCTTTGTATTGAAGATATGGTAACATTAACTATAATAAGAAAATTTTTACATATATGGGTAATAAAATATTCATGTATATATTCACATAAAAGGATATTAATATTCACCAACAAAGGTGGGTAGAGATGAATACGGGATATGATTGTTCAATTAATTACCATACCTTGAAATCAAAAAAGTGGAAGATGATCTCTAAGTAAAAAAATGATATTTTAACCAAATCCATGATGAGGAAAAAATGTGATCCACTCTTCATGGATAGGAAAAGGATGGACATGGGAGTCATAAAATGACCTTTATCCTATCTTACTAAAATAATCATAACCTCTCATTCTTGAGAGGATCAATTATGAAAATAAATATGATTTGTTAATATAGAAGAACGTAGTGAATATTATGGATTTGAAATTCACTGAATATGGATTTATAAGGATTAGAAGATAGATATATATCTCATAAAATCCATAACTATATAGGAAACTTCTGGATGATGCTCATATCTCATCCTTATATATTTATCTAAGATGTACAAAGTTGTATAAATTTTTTAAGAAAATATTTCGGTGGGATAACATACTGAGGGAGATTAAATATATTATATATTGATTCTTGGTATTCTAATAAGTCATGGTAGAAGGAAATAATTCTAAATAAATGATGAATCCGTTTCCTATACCAGTATGGAAATGGTAAAACATAACCATTGATTTTTTATAGGACTCCCCATGACCCCTAAAGTCAATAACACTATATAGGTGTTAGTCAATCTCTTTACCAAGTTAGTCAATTGTATATCAACCAAGGAAGAGTTCTCTCTTAACAAACATTCCAAGATATACTTAAGGGGTATGTTAAGACTTCATGAAGTTCCAATCACTGTTTTATTTGATTGATATTCGACGTTTACCTCAAGGTTTTGGAAAAGACTTTGGAAAGCATTAAATATTGAACTGATATTTTTCAATACTTATTATCCTCATACATATAGTCAGTCTAAATAAACCATTCAACCACTAGATTATATTCTAAGATAATATTCAATAAATTTTCAAGAATCATGGGACTAGTACCTTCCCCTGGTGAAGTTATTAGATAAAAATAACTTTCATTATAGAATTCAAATAGAACCTTATGAGAATCCATATAGGAATATGTGTTGAACTCCAACATGATAGGATGAATTAGAATAGTAGAAGCTAGTGGTAGTGGATCTTATCCAAGAGGTGATAGATATGGTTCAAAAAATCCAGCATCGTATGAAATCTACAAGAAGTTTATAGAAACTCTTTACTGTCAATCATTGATGAGATCTTGATTTTGAGGATGGAGAAAATGTGTTCATTTCTAAGTCACTATATAATAAATTCATGTGGTTTGGGAAGTTGTGAAAAGTCATTCCTAGATACACCATCCCCTTTTAGATCCTTAATCACATTAGGGTGGTAGCATGCCGACTACCACACCCACCTAACCTATCTTATGTACAAGATATGTTCCATGTATCCCTCTTGATAAAGTACATACCAAAACCATCAAATATAATAAATCCAGAGCTAGAACCATTGTATAATTATCATTCATATTAGAGGTAGTTATTGAAGACCATAGATTTTAGAGATAAGTGACTATAAAATTAGACAACTGACATAGAAAAGGTGTTATATAAAATCCCTATGTTCGAGGAAGTGACCTGGGAACTATAAGTGGTGATGAAACATGAGTAACCTCATCGATTTTTGTGTATAAAATGAATGTTTTGAGGGAAACATATCTAAAGGGGGAATAATTTAACAATATGACCAATTATAATGGAAATTATCTCATTTTGAATGAATAAATTCATTAGAATGTAATGATGTTATAGAAAAAACATGCCCTACATTGGTTATACAGGAACATTATATTCAGTCAGAACTTACAGAAATTTAAGTATCATAACCATTTATAATATAGTCGTTGAATGGTGATCTCATTACTAAGATATAAAAAGAGTTATGATAAATTCCAATCAACACAGATGGAAGAAACAATACACTCCGCCCATAGGATCATACTCTATGAATCCCAATTATAATAGATTCTAAGGGAGATGTAATGAATGGCCTATTCACTTTATCAATATGAAGATGAAATTCAATAACTAAACCGTGAAAAAAACCCCATTTATAAGAGAAGTTCAGGATTATCGAGATCATGACCCAAGCCATGTACATAGAACTACCTATGAAAATCACATAATTTTACAACTTACCATTAGGAAAATCACATGTGTAATAAAGGGATGTGTATTTAGACAATAATTTAATGCATTTTTATCTTCATATTTTTTTAATAAAATAATGGTTATATTTATCATTTATTATTACTTATTTTTATATGATAAAATATTGAGTCTGATAAAAATTAAATTCAGATAAGATGAAACACAAAGTGTGGACATTTATTTTTATGAATTTAAGAGTTTTTTAAATAAATTTTATTTTAATAAATTGTTATTATTAAATAAATTTTATTAAGTATAGATTATTATATATTTTTATTATTTCAAATATAATTTATATAAGGGAAAGAAAACAGTTATTTTCAAAAAAACCCATTAATTTAGATAAAAGTATTTTTTATTTTAAAGGTTACAATCCCATATTAAAAAAATAATTTTTATAAAATAAATAATATTTTTTATATTATAATGATAGAATTATCCAATATTTTTTTATAATTTTCTTATACAGTGAAATTATTAGGTAAAAATTAAATAGAGTATAAATATACATTTTTTATTATGACATCGTAATGACCAAAAAAGAGTTATAATATATTCTATAAAAGTTATCGTCAAAGAAATATTTAACATTAAAAATAATTAATTTTAAAAATTATTTAATTAATTTTATAGACCCTTATATACTCTTCCCAATCATATATTAAATTTTTTAGTTTTAGAATCAATTCTTTTTATACATGACTCACTTACATATATCAAAAGTTATTACTTTAATTATATCAGTAATTAAATATTTAAAATAATGAAAAAATATCACTTTGAAATAAATCATGCACAAAACCCATGTGAATGTTTTTGGTCTTGATTACATTATCTTAAAGATCCAAAATCTTATATTAGGAAATTAATAAAGAAATGTCCTCTATTTTTTCTATAAACCAACCCAGACTCCCATTACTTATCACTACAACCCATTTTACACTTCCCTACCCTCTCCAGTGTCCTCCCAAGGTTCGCAAATCACTTAAGAAGATCGTCCTAATATTTTAGAACAGCGCTCTCAAGGTGAGGAATCCTCTCCTTACCCCCTTAATTCAATCATCCCATTTATATTAATCATTTCTTCACTAATTCACATCAAAATATTATTTGACATGTCCATATTAATAACTTTATTATTTCAATGTGATGATAAATGACTTTCACTCTCAATAATCTCTCCCCAAAATCCTTATGTATCATGTTACACAGTCGAAATTATCTTACAATTTTCTATTCAAAACATTGGTGTTAAGAGTAATTATCCCCATTTATACTAACTGTTATTTACATATATTTTTCAATACATCATTAATTTTTTACATCCATTTTATTATCCCATACTCTCTAATAGTGGGACTAAATTTGATGAAATATGTCCATATGTTTAATTATCAATGTTTCAAACTTATTCATGTACATGATATGAATGTAAGATGTGGGATTGAAATTATATATCCCTAAAATTAAATGGTTAATGATTTAATCTATTTCAATTACATGAATTTTTCACGGAAGGACATCTTAAGAATGTTAGTATAAGTTTTCTTTATAGTTATATGTGACTTATGTTTATGATGTCTTTTTTTATGTTTTTGACATATTCATTTGTTTCCTCTATGAAAAAATTTTATATTATGCCTCATTATTAAAGATAATTATTACCAAAACACTTATGTTACCTTGATATACATATTGGTTAACATTTACTACTTTACCTTGCGATGTTCTTTGTTTAATACCTTACTTGGATTTATGGATCAACACTTTCTTATGTACATCCCCATGTTATCCCATATATTTTTAAAAGAATGAAGAACTTTTTAGGGGAATGTTAAGGATTTTTAAATAAATTCATTGTACATATGTCTCATTTGTTGCATTATATGTACCTAATTTCTCGAATACACTAGTCCTCTTTATCATCTCGTGTGTACTAAGGGTTCCTTTATGTATCAAATCATGAAATAAGGTACAGTAAATATATAGGTTTTCTTAAAAACATTAGACCATGAGGCACTAGATCCAAAGGAGAATTTAACACACCAATATAATAAAATAATAACATTGTATTCTACAGCATATGTCACATCCAACACTGAGCTTAAAACCCCATGAAATATATTTCTTTAAATTTAATCTCTTTCATATCTTTCGGAACACGCAACACTAAGTCTAAATGAAACATGATATAATATACCATTATAACTTAGCTGTCATATTAGTGGGTACTAATATTACTATATAAATTTTAATAAATATTGTTATCCATTTATTAGGAATAAAATAAGAATTATTTTAATTAAAAAAGAAATTGTTTCTAAAAAACTGCATGACATCTAAAAGGCGGTTTAGTCACTCTTTGAGCACATAATTTAGATGTAATTTTTATCAATTATTTAAAATTTATTCGACCAAATTAACTTCGTTTTTTAAATTACTAAATAAAAATTATAATGGGGAAAAGTTTCATGATTTTTCCAAACAATTTCATTTTTATGAATATTGAAAAATACTGTAATTTATTTAAAATCTTTCATTCAGTTTGAATTATTTAAAATGATAAATTAGATTTTCAATTGGTTTTAGATTAAATTTTGGATAATTTTATATCATTTAATCAAATTTTTTAGATTAGAATAATTTTCATATTTAATATTGCTTTTTAAACATTGTATAGTTTTGAACATTTTATCTTTGAAAACCTGCATTCTTGTCATGTATGTGGGATAAATTTGAAATTATATTTTTTTATTTCTGTTAATTTAATTGGAGAAAATTGATTCAATATTTGGAATCATAATATTTTTTATTATATAATAAGGTCAAAATATTTTTTTCACCATAATTAATAGTAAAAATAGTAAAAATTATATATCACGGTTAAGATAAAAATGGATTTTCTAGGGGTTAAACTAAAATAATAATGGTATGAATTACCTAAAATAAGTATAAAATATATTTTTTGGACATATTTAAACTAGATCATGTCAAACTCCCCATAATAATTCTTTTTTTTATAGTTTTTTCATGTGAAAATGGGCATACACCTTTTTATTTTCAGAAATTACAAGTATCTCACTAACCTAACTTATAAAATGCGACCCCCTATCCTCTATTTTTCATACCTTAATACTCTTTTGGTTATGAAACTACCTAAAAAATTCACTAAAATAATCCTAGAATCCTTACTTTATTATTAAAGTGATAATATGAATCCATTCCATGCATAACTAATGAAGTTACCCAAAAAAGATGTAATATTCTTCAATGAGAATTTTTTTATTTTATTTCTTACTGTACTTCCTTAAGTTTGTATTAAAATATTCTGATATAATAACCATAATATCTTAAATATATAGATACATTTTTATTATTATTTCATGACCACAAAAAATCCCCACATCAATCAAATGTGTTATAAAATCATCATTCATTTGTGTGGTGGAGTACCGCCTCATGAACCAATGTCGTTCATTTTTCAATTACCACCATTCATGATTGGGTATGATAAAGGATATAAAGTATTTATATGATATTAATAATATAATTATACATATTCATTCATTATATCATTGATAACTTTTTACATTCCATTTGGTAGCTAGGGTTATGACCACTAACTGTCTCCACATCAATCAAAGGGGTTATGAAATCATCATTCTTGTGTATGGCGGACTACCGCCTCATGAACCGGTGTTATTAATTTTTTTAGTACCACTATTTATGATGGGTTGTGATTAAGAATCTAAAATATATAAAAAATATTAATAATATAATTATACCTCTTCAGTCATGATATCATATATACCAATTTACTTTCCATTCGGTAGGGGATACGATAACGTTGCTAGTGTGTACGGCAGGCTACCACCTCGCTAAGTGATGTGATTTGTTTTTTCCTAAATAATTACATGTATCTTAATATGTATAATGTTTATGAATATATTTGATAAAAAATCACATAATTATGAAACTATTTATTTCCTTTTTAATCTCTGAATGGTCAAAAACATCATTCATGTATGTATCGATTATCGCCTTCACAAAGCGATGTGACTCTATTATCATCGCCACACCACATAAATGATATATATAAAAATATTTATTGAACTAATATGGTATTTATGATATTAATATAATTATATAATGATAATATATTACTTAGCTACATTCCATAATGATTCTTGAACAAATAGAAATGTTACTCATGCATACGTATGGCTTACCATCTCTATGATCATGAAATACTTCATTCCTAAAAAATAACATTCATGATTGGTCATAAAAGTATAATTTATGTATTTATATTATAATTATTTCATTATTATTAGTCGTCATATGATTTAACTATATAATATGTATAAGAAATGGATTATTCATGACAAAATTGATATGAGAAAACAAGGAAATTAATACCAGAAATAATGAAAATAATGAATGATTATTAACGAACAGGTGATAAGATGTTATAAAATGATAATATATTATAATATAAATATATAAATGGTTCTAGTATATCTTTGTAACATGTTTAAAACCACTATACAAGAGGATAAATCATGATCAAACCAAAGGAAGTTTGACCTAAGGGACTTTATCTCAATTTGCGTTCATTAATACATATTATAATATTATGATCTAAATTTATTATTTATGGTGTACATGATTTCCCTTTCAAATGTATTGTCATTAATAAATCATAATTTATGATATTTTTAGTTTAAATTTTAATTATTTCATCCAAGGTGATTTGATAGGAAAATTAATGGGAAATAATTATTTTCATAACTCAATTTCTTATCATTGGGTTATATTACTCCTTCCTTGTCATTTATATTCAAAGATTATATGCATAATTAATTTTACATATATATAATTTTTTCAACTTATTTTATGTGGATTGAAATTTTATACACATAATTGATTAATTGGTAAATAATCAGATCAACATTATGATCTTTTTAAGGGTTTATTTCACAATCTCATTTGAATATAGATTTTTATGATTGAATTTCCATTGATGGAAATTATTTAATCATTGGAAAATAAACCAATTTAATTTTAATCTCCACTATTTATTCAATATATTTAAATATTACATTATAAATTTCAAGTATTATTTTAAAAGAAATTTAATTTAAAATCTTTTTTTAGACTTTCAGTTTTATAAATTTATTTTCAAAACGAAAATTTTATTTTCCTTAAAAATGTTTTCAAACATCTTTTTAGTTTATTTTTGTTCATCAATGAAAACAACCATTTATTTTAATTATACTTTACTAAGGATTTTATTTATTGATACCATACTTATTCTTCATATGGATGGTTTATAATTATTTTGACCGTAGATAATAGTGAAATTCACTTCCCCAGTTTTTTTTATAGTCATTATCTTTCCCTTGAATAATTATATTTCCCATAGACATTAAATTTCCACTAGATTTCCATATTACTAATCATTGGTATGTTGATTGATTAAACTATATATATTTCCTACATGCACTGTTCTATATTCAAATTTATTTTTTTATCTGAGGAAATATTGATAAATATATATTCCTTACTCAATAATTATACTTGATTATAGGGAACATCATTTATGAGTTAAATCAATTATTCGATTGATGAAGAATTATTGGGATGTGAAGACATGGGTGGGTCCCACATATAGTTATTCCATTTTTAAATAGATAGCATCTTGATACAAATTATCTAGATATCTATAGTTAAATGGGTTTATACCGATCATTTTTTATTTTTCTTAAGATTAAACTACGATAGTAGAGGTTTTAATAAACCAAGATATCATGACTTCCAATAATTAAGTACTTCCTTCATTTATATTTAATTTATCATACTATCCATGGTATTTTATCAACAATATTATATATCGATTCATTTTATTTTCAGTATATTGATTAATTAAAAATTTTATTTAGTTATTTACATTAGCATCTAGATTTTGACTTATCTTATTATTTATGAGATTTTCACAATGATATTATCTATGGATATATTTCATTCCCAGTTTATTGAATAAATGGAATTTGTTTTAAATTATTCACCTTTATATGTTGATTATGATAATAATTTTTTAAATGGAATGTGTGTTTAGTTATTTACCTTTCCATGTCAATTTTCTAATTGATTCAATATAGTTTTAGATGTACTTAACCATTATATAGAAATTTAACTCACCTTTATTTTATTTCCTTTACCTAGAATCCGTGATGTTTAATATAATTTATATACAATGATATGACTGAGGAAATAATTTTATTAACAAAAAAATATTTTTTAATTTTTATATTCAAATATAATATAGGAACCATGTATATATCTAGTTTACCAATACTAGTAAAATATTCCATTTTTTAAGAAGTTGGTGCCTTGGTCTAAGATCAAAGCACAAAATTTGTTATTAAAACAAGGAATTACATTAGTCTAAAAGATAGTATTAGTTTATAATCTCTATCATAATGGGGTAGTAAATCAATAGGGAGGAGATCAAACCAAGTGGTGACATGGTTGACTCCCATATTTTCAAGACCATATTCCACCATGTTCTCTTCACGAAAGGCATGCTTAATAATGTAGTTGAATTCTATGAGAGAATTAATACAGTCCATCTAGCATGTTGTAATAGGCCACATGAGTTGCATCACACAATTCCAAATAGATTGAACGATGGTAGTTGAGTCACTTTCAATCCATATATTGTTCCAATCATGTTTCTTGGTGAATTATATTGCATAGAACACACAAATCATTTATACCTCTAGAGATTAAGAGATCCCCCAAGTTTCATAGAAACATCCAATAATCTTCTCAGAGTGGTTTCTAAAAATAGCATCGCAACCCGAAGGGCCCAAGTTTCATTTAGATGCACCTTTGACATTTACTTTTTTCCATCCTAGAAGTGGAGCTTTCCATAACACCTTAGTAGTGTGTCTGGGTTGAGGATAAATATGATTAACCCCAAGCCAATGCATAATCCCAAATTCATTCACTATGTTATTGAAAAATCCCTTTTGAATCGAACCAACTTCACGAATGGAAATGAGGATCCACATCCGACCTGCATGTAAACTAAGTGAGTAGTAGTTATGAAGAATAGCATTCCTATCATACCAGAGTACGTGACAAATTTCAAAAACATTAGTTAAGAAAATTCTATTTATTTATTGAGAGGCTTCAAGATCTATACAACGTTGAAGTCGAGATTTGATTGATTCATTAAGTAATTGTCTATACTCAAAAATATAAAGCACAAAAATACACAGAGCAGTAGCAATAACACAAGAAAGAAAAATATTGTTAATGTCATCACAATTTTGGTTACAAAGATGACATTTAGAGCAAAGATGGATCCCAAAATTCTAAAGACAAGTGTCAGTGAGAATCTTATAGTGAGCAATACGTCAAATCAAAGTGAATCTCTAAGGTTTTATCCGTAATTTATAAAAAAATGTAATCCAACTGAAAGTATTTATAGAATTAATAAAACCATGATTATAAAAGGTTTATGAGTCTAGAATGTTGTTATGAGTAAGTTCCCACATTAAAAATCATCAATGTTAGAAAAGGGTAGCTTACAATGACATGATTGGCGGTGTTGGTAAAATTAAGGTTGTGAAAGCTAAAAATCTCCTTGACAGTATAGTTAGTGTGATCAGGAAGTTGATTTTGGAAAATCATTGAAATGATAGGATCACTAGCCCATTTTTCGAGCTAGAAATCCAGGGAAGAGTCTCTGGTCACTATCCATCTCGAGTTAGACATGATGTTGAAAAGGAATTGTTAATGGAAGTCTAAATGGAAGAGCTCATTTAATTCAAATTTCCCTTATTCAGTTTTTTAAGAAATGTATTTTTAAGGAAAGAAATGGATTCAGATTTGTTATGAAAAAGGTTCCAAGTGAGTCTGGATTGTAAGGTATCATTAAAGAGTTTTTGAATTTTTTTATACCAAGACCACCCTTCTCCAAAGGTTTGCAAAAATTAGACCAAGGAATAGTCACCAGTTTCATTTCAATCATGCTTCCTCTCCAAAACAAATCTTTGATGGCTATGTTAATTCTTTTAAGAAGACCAGCAAGCCATTTATAAATCATCAAAGAGTAGACCATTTTTGAAACAATCATAGATTTCACAAGACAAATCCTTCCAACCATAGAGAGGGATTGTAACACCCCAAGATTTCATAGTGTATTATTTCTTCAAAATAATTCAATAACTTGCACTACACGCAACACCGAGTTCAAAAACACCATGACTTACAAAAAAATCCATTCAAAAGAGGTTATGAATCGTATTATCTAAATTTTAAACTTTATATAATCCTTATAATTTTAGAATCAATATTATGAGTTTCTTAGATATAATGCAAGAACAAATTCATTTTCAGTATTGCACTTTTATCAACTTTTAATAGTGAACCCTTTTTAAATACAATATATTAAACTTTTTGACTAAATGGGGACATCAAAAATTTAAAATGAAATATCCCAAGCTTTCACGGTACGCTTTCTTTGAATAATACAGTAGCGTGTGTTGTACGCAACCTTGAGTTTTAACACACACCACAACCAATCAAACTAGCCGTTATGAATAGCAATACCTACTTTTCGAAATTATATATATTTTATATTTTAAAATGGACTTCATTTATGGATTCGGAATATCAAATTTAGCCTAAGATGAAATTTTGTTACTTTTCGGATAACTTTCATATTTTGATGAATAGTGAAAATTACTAAATTTTAATTAAAAACAACTTTTTTAATCAAAATAATTAATAGTGATAAATTATGAATTTTAGTGGTTTTAAAGTATATTTAGAATATATTTTTACCATTTAATATAATTTTGGTCATTGGACATAATTTTACAATTAAAACGAACATAAACAAGTGTCAATCTTTTGATAGTTATTATCTCTTAAAAACACGCTTTTTGTTTTGACAGCGGGAATTAATTTTATATTAATTTCTGCCACTTCTGTGTTTAGAATTTAGGAAAATGGATTCCATATTTGGAATCAGGATGTTCAAATTGTGTAAATATGTAACGTTTATTTTTAGACATTTTGAATAATTACTGCGGTAAATATTTTATTTACCATGGTTAAGGGTAAATCCGGTAAATAAGGGTTAAAAAAATAATATTATAATAATACTAAATTACCCTAAAACGTGTCTTAACCCTATTGGTTGATACATGGTCGACGATTGGCATCTTTGGGTCGATTTTGGGACCCCATGGATCCACTTGTAAGTGATAATGACACTTTATTTTAATTAAGTTAAAATGAATACAAAAATGACACAAGCATATATCTTTTAGAAAAACAATTTTTACATAGGGTTATATATGTTGGATTTTCGATTATAAATATTCATTAGAAAGATAAAACGATTTCCTACATAATTATATTTTATTTATAATTTTTAGTCATTAAATAATTTATTTTATTTATGACACAATGATGATGCAGTAATTACTATAATAGTGAAAAATTAAAATAATTGATATTATAAATACCCAAATAAATATAATATGAAACTTTTAATGAATTAAACTACTTTTCTAGGATAATATGATATATTAGGATTGATTTAATTGACTTTCTTCGAAGTAATCAATCTGTTATGAGTTTCACAAAAATCAACTATTGAATAGTGTCAAAATTGACATAAAAGAGTTCTTAAAACAAATATTATATTATTAATTGATATTAAATTCCTAAAAATCTAAGGTTCGGCCAAGAGACTTATATCATGATAGGTTCATCATTAATGGACCACTTGGGGGTCGCTTGGATGTATATAGTAAGTTTATTAACCATATTATATAAAAATACAAAGAGACATTGTAAAAGTGAAACTAATTAACTTAGAGTTAATACTTAAAGATAAGGTTAATATAATTACCCAAACCTGTCTAAATTATATTGGTTGAGTGGTTTTCGACCTATCCCCACCTTATCCTTTGAATAGTAAACTTTGGAGCCATTGAAAACCGAATATGAATTTATTATAAATTAATATTTCTAGCTTTTCCAAAGGTGCCCCTCACCCCACTTATAAAAGGGAACTCCTCCTTCTCATTTCTTCACACCTTAAAAGCCTTTTGGTTCGGCCAAACTCTGCCCAAATACTCTCCCAACATCCCTCACTACAACCTAGATTCCTTAGTTTGATCAGAAAGCCAACCTAAGGAGCCCTTTTGATCAAATCAAAAGGAAGAACCCGAAGAAGAGGTAATGATTTCACCACCCTTTTCTAAGTTCATTTCTTCTTCCACTTCTTCTTCCTTTGTTGTTACCATTCTAAAATAATAACTCCAGTATCTCACATATACTGTGATGTTATTATAAATATGGTACAACCATATTCAGTATTCTATCCACCCTTTGAATAACATGTCACCATACGTGCGTGCGTACGGCTTACCGTCTCCACGTCGTGGTGTAATTGTTATTCAATATATTATTATTTGGATGGGTATAATAATGATGTGTAACTCATGTAAATAATAAATATAACATGTTAATGATTCTGTATATATGATATACCATCCATTTATATATTATTTTAATATCAGAGGACTGATATTGTCGCTCGTGCGTACGTACGGACTACCGTCTCCACGAACGCGATTAGATTCATTCTCCATCGTATCCATTCAAGTATAATTATCATTTGATGATTTAAAAATGATGTTTAAGGACTTGATACCATTCTGGATATGAATAATATACAACCAATCCTTTACAAACATGTCTTACGTAACAAAACATATAAAAGAAAACAAGTAAGTTAACACCCGATATAATGATAATACTAAGATATTATTATCAAATCAATATTAAAAGATCATATATGATATCATATTAATGTATATGATTCTTGTATAATTTAATAACAATTATTTCACCATTATACAAGAGGTTAACCTACCCCAACCAAGGAAAAGTACAAGGTAAGGGTTATTTCACAATCTCTTCATTATCCGAGGTTGTTTATACGTAATAATCTTCTGGGATCTCGTTATCATCCACATCCATGTTTCTTCAAAATGTATTTCAAAACATTTTTTAATATTTAAAAGAATATGGGTTAAAGTCATTTATACCCTTGTTTGACTTTTTATAAGAGGTTTATAAGGGAATCTTTCCGTCGTTTTCCAAACAAGGTGCTTTTTAACCTTTTCGACAGAATTAAGATAAGAATGTTTTTTTTAACTTATACGGCGGGTGCGGTTATTTTCCGCCGTTATAAAATCGTCAAAGCTTCCCTTACAAGCTTATAAGAATATTTTCAAGAAAATGTTTTATTTTATATGGCTCTTAAATTATTTCAAAAATAGAAAGAGATATTTCTCTAAAAAGTGTTTTGATTTCATCTATGTCAACATCCTTTGACGGATTTTACGCTTATTTGAAGTTGATTTATTATGATACAAAACTTCTATATTGTATTGAAGGTTTTGTGATATGTTTGACTGTGGATGTGATATTTTTATACCATTCATAGTTTATGGTGAAATTATTGACATTTCGTATGCTAGTTTTAATACGAATGTTTATGTTATGTTTAAACCTTTTCATATGGGAATGCATTGGACTTAATATGTGACGGGTGGAGCCCGCTATATCTCCTCGATGCATTGGTAGGTCTCATGAGACAAACTAGTGTCTTGGCACAAGGCCTTGAAAAAATCTTATTTGTAGTCTTGGCACGAGGCCTTGACTATGTGGTTATGATAGTCTGGCATTATGCATTCCAACATTATGAAAGTGGTTATTGATTTTTGCATGTGATTATTCGATTAGTAGAATATCCATGTGAATAAGTAAATGGCATTATTTCATTTTATTTATGCCATACCATGTTGAAAGTTCATGTTTGAAAGGCTTTTGTTTTAGTTATACATTGACTTAAAAGTTTATTCTTATTTATGAAAGTTTCCGCTACATTGTTATCCTTACTGGGCATTTGAGCTCACCCCTTTTCTATGTTTTATTTTTCCCAGGAAGTGAAGAAGTAAGTTATGAATGACCTTCAGGGATATTATGTGGGGATATGAGTGTGGATTATGGAGACAATATGTTGTTGTAGTAGTTTTTCGTTTAATGATGTAATGTAAAACTTATGAATATATCTAGTGTTTCCAAGGCTACTAAACCAATCGGTCTTTCGAGATTTGACCTTTCTTGTGATCATGCCAATGTTATGTAATAATGCACCGACTCTGGGTAGCTGGGGTCAGGGCGTTATAGTTGGTATCAGAGGAAGTTTAGTACAAACCTTGGAAGCTAGATTTAGATGAACTCTGATTAGAGCACGTAGACCTAAGATGAACTTTGAGGATTAGTATAGAAGAACTTCCTAGAATTTTGGTATTGTAGAGATTTTGTGAGTTTTCATAGCAATACATCCCTGTCTGGATACGAGCAGGTAGAGGCGGCTCTGGCACAGATGTACCTAGGGGTAAAACCCGAAAACACCGCTTTAAGCTAGACTAGAACGGGAACTGGTGCATGACAACGGGCCTTGCTGCACTCTTGGTTACGACACTCCCGGGGGATATGCTTAGGATAACTCTCATTTTTCTTTACAAATCATTTTGAAGGGATTATGAGTATATACCTCCTCAAAGAAAACATCCTTATGATTATGGATTATATCCATAAATAGTTCAATTTATGTTAAGTGTTTTATAAGTATGGAATTATGTATTTTGATTCATAAACTGATCTAGTGTATGCCATTGTTTAGAAATGGCGCCCAGTAGAAGGAATGAGAACTCCAGAAATGCACATGATCCAAAGAGAAGGAAGGATCATATCTTTCATGGTCTTAAGCTAGAATTTATAAGCGAAATAGTCTCCCATGTATTATCATCATATGAAGAAATAATATCATGTGTTGATAAGATAAGTAAAGAGTTTACTAAGTCCTATGTCTTTGAAGGGAAGCAAGAGAAGAAAAGGATAGAAGAGAGAAAGATGGATAAAGGGAAGAGGGAAAAGAAGAATTTTTCCATATGTGGTAACTGTAGAAAGAAACACCCTGGAACTTGCCTAAAAGGAATGGGAGTTTGTTATAAGTGTGGAGAAAAAGGGCACAAAGTACGTGACTGCAAGGGTAAGAAAATGGTTTCAAATGTACAATGCTTCATTTTCAAGGAGTTTGGACACTACGCGAACCTATGTCCCAGTCATCAGACTATGCCACAAATGATGCTATTGGATAATAATCAAGTTATGATACTACCACAGATGAAGAGGAATGATTAGAGTTCTTATGTTGATTATGTCAATTGAGTGTTGTATCAACAATGTACTTGTTATAATAATTATGGAGTATATAAGGATTGTACTGCAGTACTATTTCATTAAGGACATGAGATTGTGTGGAACAAAGAAAAGTGACTCAATAGAAGGATAAATTTTTGGAAAATATATGGTTGAGAGAATGATAAATCATAATATAGTTCTGATACTGAGGTAGTGATTTTGGAATAATATGTGATTGTTTTGGATAAATTATATTGGATATTCTTGACTACCTTGGAACTGATTAACGATTTGTATATTCCATCATTGTTGGGGTTTAAAACATTTTGGGATTAATGAAGTATATCCAGCATTCTATATGGAATAAGGGAGCATGAATGTAATCAATAAGGAATATGGTAATACATGATGAAGGTATTCATATGATATTATGGGGTAAAAAGGATCTATATTATGTTTACCTTCCTTATAAATGTTGGACTGTGAGTTTGGACAGAAGTATTTTGGATAGTTCCAGTTTGGATTATTTTGGATTGCCATAAAAGGACAACCCGGAGGTCGGGCGGCAACCCGTCGCGTCCGGCAAGGCTGCGAGACTTGAACCCGCAACCGAAGGGTGACAAGGGTGTATCACCTACCACTGGCCCAAGAGATGTCCTGGATTAAATAATGTAGTTTTTTTTAAAAAAGATCTGGTAGATGAATTATAAATTCGTTTATTTTGGAACCCTGTACGAATAGTATAAATAGAATTTTTTTATGAGTGAAAGATGAGTTTGTGGTAGAAATTTATTAAGTAAGTATATCACCTTATGATATTATCCAATATCATAAATAAATTCCTCAACATTAAGAAAAGGAACTTAGAACAAAAATGTTGTCCTAGATGGTACCTGAAATCATCACTAATTTATGGCTTTGGGATTGTTGGCCTTTTCATAGCCATGTTCTCTACCACTCTCCATCGGATAATTGATGGCTAGATTTCTCTTCCATATCCATATTTTCCTACATGGAACCCTAGTATGTGTTATTTTCGGTAATCTTCATACTTTCCACTCTTTATTTTAAATAGAGGCCTCATTAATTCATTTTTTGATGTGGGATTTCAACTAAGATATTTTGAAACGTCAAAAATGTGTTATCCTAATACCCTATGTTTTGCTGAACCGATGGTATTTCAAATCATCATAGATTGATGAATTTAAGGACCTCAATTTTACACTTGTTTGTGATTGATGACCTCAATCACCACATATAAATATTTACGTTTTTCCTCCAATTATATGTCTCTAATTGCCACCAATGTTCTCCTAATCGAGATCATAATTTGGTGGTGACCCTTTGATTTCTCTTTTCCTCATATTAAGACTAAATTTTAGTAACCCAATTTCCGATGTGGGTTTTCCCACAAATATATTTTCTATTTTCAACCTTTTATTTTCGAAGAAACAATTTCAAATTGCGAGGACGCAATTTATTGAAGGAGGGGAGAATGTAACACCCCAAGATTTCATAGTGTATTATTTCTTCAAAATAATTCAATAACTTGCACTACACGCAACACCGAGTTCAATAACACCATGACTTACAAAAAAAAGCCATTCAAAAGAGGTTATGAATCGTATTATCTAAATTTTAAACTTTATATAATCCTTATAATTTTAGAATCCATATTATGAGTTTCTTAGATATAATGCAAGAACAAATTCATTTTCAGTATTGCACTTTTATCAACTTTTAATAGTGAACCCTTTTTAAATACAATATATTAAACTTTTTTAATAAATGGGGACATCAAAAATTTAAAATGAAACATCCCAAGCTTCCACGGTACGCTTTCTTTGAATAATACAGTAGCGTGTGTTGTACGCAACCTTGAGTTTTAACACACACCACAACCAATCAAACTAGTCGTTATGAATAGTAATACCTACTTTTTGAAATTATATATATTTTATATTTTAAAATGGACTTCATTTCTGGATTCGGAATATCGAATTTAGCCTAAGGTGAAATTTTGGTACTTTTCGGATAACTTTCATATTTTGATGAATAGTGAAAATTACTAAATTTTAATTAAAAAAAACTTTTTTAATCAAAATAATTAATAGTGATAAATTATGAATTTTAGTGGTTTTAAAGTATATTTAGAATATATTTTTACCATTTAATATAATTTTGGTCATTGGACATAATTTTACAATTAAACCGAACATAAACAAGTGTCAATCTTTTGATAGTTATTATCTCTTAAAAACACGCTTTTTGTTTTGACAGCGGGAATTAATTTTAAATTAATTTCTGCCACTTCTGTGTTTAGAATTTAGGAAAATGGATTCCATATTTGGAATCAGGATGTTAAAATTGTGTAAATAGGTAACTTTTATTTTTAGACATTTTGAATAATTACTGCGGTAATATTTTATTTACCATCGTAAAGGGTAAATCCGGTAAATAAGGGTTAAAAAAATAATATTATAATAATACTAAATTACCTTAAAACGTGTCTTAACCCTATTGGTTGATACATGGTCGACGATGGGCATCTTTGGGTCGATTTTGGGACCCCATGGATCCACTTGTAAGTGATAATGACACTTTATTTTAATTAAGTTAAAATGAATACAAAAATGACACAAGCATATATCTTTTAGTAAAACAATTTTTACATAGGGTTATATATGTTGGATTTTCGATTATAAATATTAATTAGAAAGATAAAAAGAATTCATACATAATTATATTTTATTTATAATTTTTAGACATTAAATAATTTATTTTATTTATGACACAATGATGATGCAGTAATTACTATAATAGTGAAAAATTAAAATAATTGATATTATAAATACCTAAATAAATATAATATGAAACTTTTAATGAATTAAACTAATTTTATAGGATCATATGATATATTAGGATTTATTTAATTGACTTTGTTCTAAGTAATCAATCTGTTATGAGTTTCACAAAAATCAACTATTGAATAGTGTCAAAATTGACATAAAAGAGTTCTTAAAACAAATATTATATTATTAATTGATATTAAATTCCTAAAGATCTAAGGTTCGGCCAAGAGACTTATATAATGATAGGTTCATCATTAATGGACCACTTGGTGGTCGCTTAGATGTATATAGTAAGTTTATTAACCATATTATATAAAAATACAAAGAGACATTGTAAAAGTGAAACTAATTAACTTAGAGTTAATACTTAAAGATAAGGTTAATATAAGTACCCAAACCTTTCTAAATTCTATTGGTTGAGTGGTTTTAGACCTATCCCCACCTTATCCTTTGAATAGTCAACTTTGGAGCCATTGGAAACCGAATATGAATTTATTATAAATTAATATTTCTAGCTTTTCCAAAGGTGCCCCTCACCCCTCTTATAAAAGGGCACTCCTCCTTCTCATTTCTTCACACCTTCAAAGCCTTTTGGTTCGGCCAGAATCTGCCCAAATACTCTCCCAACATCCCTCACTAAAACATAGAGGCCTTAGTTTGATCAGAAAGCCAACCTAAGGAGACCTTTTGATCAAATCAAAAGGAAGAACCCGAAGAAGAGGTAATGATTTCCCCACCCTTTTCTAAGTTCATTTCTTCTTCCACTTCTTCTTCCTTTGTTGTTACCATTCTAAAATAATAACTCCAGTATCTCACATATACTGTGATGTTATTATAAATATGGTACAACCATATTCAGTATTCTATCCACCCTTTGAATAACATGTCACCATACGTGCGTATGTACGGCTTACCGTCTCCACGTCGTGGTGTAATTGTTATTCAATATATTATTATTTGGATGGGTATAATAATGATGTGTAACTCATGTAAATAATAAATATAACATGTTAATGATTATGTATATATGATATACCATCCATTTATATATTATTTTAATATCAAAGGAATGATATTGTCGCTCGTGCGTACGTACGGACTACCGTCTCCACGAACGCGATGAGATTCATTCTCCATCGTATCCATTCAAGTATAATTATCATTTGATGATTTAAAAATGATGTTTAAGGACTTTATATCATTATTGATATGAATAATATACAACCAATCCTTTAAAAACATGTCTTACGTAACAAAACATATAAAATAAAACAAGTAAGTTAACACCCGATATAATGATAATACTAAGATATTATTATCAAATCAATATTAAAAGATCATATATGATATCATATTAATGTATATGATTCTTGTATAATTTAATAACAATTATTTCACCATTATACAGGAGGTTAACCTACCCCAACCAAGGAAAAGTACAAGGTAAGGGTTATTTCACAATCTCTTCATTATCCGAGGTTGTTTATACGTAATAATCTACTGGGATCTCGTTATCATCCACATCCATGTTTCTTCAAAATGTATTTCAAAACATTTTTTAATATTTAAAAGAATATGGGTTAAAGTCATTTATACCCTTGTTTGACTTTTTATAAGAGGTTTATAAGGGAATCTTTCCGTCGTTTTCCAAACAAGGTGCTTTTTAACCTTTTCGACAGAATTAAGATAAGAATGTTTTTTTTAACTTATACGGCGGGTGCGGTTATTTTCCGCCGTTATAAAATCTTCAAAGCTTCCCTTACAAGCTTATAAGAATATTTTCAGGAAAATGTTTTATTTTATATGGCTCTTAAATGATTTCAAAAATAGAAAGAGATATTTATCTAAAAAGTGTTTTGATTTCATCTATGTCAACATCCTTTGACGGATTTTACGCTTATTTGAAGTTGATTTATTATGATACAAAACTTCTATATTGTATTGAAGGTTTTGTGATATGTTTGACTGTGGATGTGCTATTTTTATACCATTCATAGTTTATGGTGAAATTATTGACATTTCGTATGCTAGTTTTAATACGAATGTTTATGTTATGTTTAAACCTTTTCATATGGGAATTCATTTGACTTAATATGTGACGGGTGGAGCCCGCTATAGCTCCTCGATGCATCGGTAGGTCTCATGAGACAAACTAGTGTCTTGGCACAAGGCCTTGACAAAATCTTATTTGTATTCTTGGCACGAGGCCTTGACTATGTGGTTATGATAGTCTGGCATTATGCATTCCAACATTATGAAAGTGGTTATTGATTTTTGCATGTGATTATTCGATTAGTAGAATATCCATGTGAATAAGTAAATGGCATTATTTCATTTTATTTATGCCATACCATGTTGAAAGTTCATGTTTGAAAGGCTTTTGTTTTAGTTATACATTGCCTTAAAAGTTTATTCTTATTTATGAAAGTTTCCGCTACATTGTTATCCTTACTGGGCATTTGAGCTCACCCCTTTTCTATGTTTTATTTTTCCCAGGAAGTGAAGAAGTAAGTTATGAATGACCTGCAAGGATATTATGTGGGGATATGAGTGTGGATTATGGAGACAATATTTTGTTGTAGTAGTTTTTCGTTTAATGATGTAATGTAAAACTTATGAATATATCTAGTGTTTCCAAGGCTACTAAACCAATCGGTCTTTCGAGATTTGATCTTTCTTGTGATCATGCCAATGTTATGTAATAATGCACCGACTCTGGGTAGCTGGGGTCGGGGCGTTACAGGGATATTCTTTTCCAATATGAAATTTGGTAGAGGATTTGGTCAACAGTTTTAGAAAAATAAAAATCTTTTGGTCTACCCTGGAAAATTGGAACACCAAGATAGGTGAAGGGAAGGTATCCTTCTTTAATACCTAAATCAGAAATAATATTGGATTTTCTATTAGCAGGAAACCTTTTACCAAAAAAGGTAAAGGATTTGTTCTAATTAATTATTTGACCAGAAATCTCTTCATAGTGTGAGAGGACACATTTGAGATTTTGGATATTCTATTTATCCCCTTGTAAAAAAATAATAATAGCATCTGCATATAAAAGGTGTATGGGAACATTCAAATTTCTTGAATCCTTAATTGGATTAAGCTTGTTTTGCTCGACAAGGCGAGTGATCAATCTACTTAAGTAATCATCTGAAATCATGATAATAATGGAAGATAGAGGTTTACCTTGTCTCAAACCTTTAGTGCATTTAAAATAACCCTTAGTAGATCCATTAACAAGGATGGATATGCGGGCCGAGTTGAAAAGAGTTTTAATTATACTCATAAATGAATCTCAAAACCCAATTTTTTGAAGGACTTTCAAAATAAAACTCCAATTCATAGTATCAAATTCCTTCTGGATATCAATCTTAATGGAAATATTGTCTCTCCTGTTAGTTATATTTAATAGGTTAGTACATTCAGAGGTAATAAAAATAAAATCTTCAATGGATATTTCTCAAACAAATTAAAATTGGTTCCATGAAACAATTTTATTCATAATAGAAGAAATTCTATTGGAAAGAAGTTTGGTGATAAATTTATAAAGGGTACTGATTAAAGAAATAGGTCTGAATTGGTGAATTTCTATGGAATTATCCACTTTGGGGATCAAGGAAAAAAACTGGGCATTCCGACCATGAGGGAGCATACCATTAGAAAAGAAATTCCAAACTAGCCTATAGAGGTTAGTTTTAATGTTATCCTAAAAATGATGATAGAATCCATTGTTGAAACCATTAGGGCCCAGAGCACTATTAGGATTCAAACTAAACTTAGTGCCTCTGATCTCATGATCAAGCAGGATGATAGTAAGAAAAGAGTTATCCTCGTCATTGACCACAACCAGGATGACATCAGGTAGAAAGTCCTTGTTAGTGTTAGGTCCACTGAATATATTTTCAAAATAATATAATATATTATTGGAAATGTTATTCACAGTATCAAATAGGTTTTCCCCATATCTAAGGAAGGCAAAAGGTCTATTAGATTTCCTAATTATTTGAAGGGGGGTTTAGAATTTAGTGTTTTGATCACCATATGTAAGCTATTTGGTTTTTTAATTTTTTTTCTCATGTTATCTTTCATGTTGAACAAGGAAACATGTTTTTTAGTAATATTTATTTCATATAGTGGATCATTGAAAAAATTGGTGCCAGTAGTGGTGTTTTTAAGTTGGGTAAGTTCTTCTTCCAAATGAATAATTTCATTATCAATTTTTTTGGATTTGGTACTACACCAAACTTTAAGAATCTATTAAATTTTTTAATTTAGTGGTACAAGAAAAATCATAATTGTAATGTTGCACAGAAGACCAAGAATGATTAATAATGTTAACATAATCAAGGTAATAAGACCAAGTGTAGTTAAGTATGAAGGGAATAACAAGCATCTAGTGTTTGATAGAGAGATTGAAAAGGATAGGATGGTGGTTGGAATTTTGATTAGGAAGGGTTATACTAGAAATGGTGTTCCACTTATCCAAAGCTATATCATTTGTGAAAGTTCTATCTAATTTTCTAGCCACCACCTTGCTATAGTGTCTTCAGTACCATATATACTTGGCACCGGTAAGATTAATTTCAACAAGGTTGTTAGCCTTAATAAAATATTTAAATTCCCTTAATGATATAATAGAATGATTCGGTCCCATTTTCTCACTTGGGGAAAAGATAGCATTAAAGTCACCAACCACAAACCAAGGGTCATGAAAACTATTGCATATTTATGAAAGGTCATTCCAAAGTTGTATCCTACCTTAGTATCTATTCATAGCATAGATAAAAGAAAAATAAATATATGAGTGGTGAATAGTAAAATCACAAGTGAACTCCTTCTCCGAAGTATGGAAAATATTAACATTTTGAAAGTATAGTGAGTTAATATACAAAGGGTTTCAATGGAAGAACAGTTTTTACAAGCCCCAAAGAAGTTATAACCAGATAGAAAAAGATGAGAAAAATGAGAGGAGAAATAGATCTTAGGCTCAAAAATTGAAAAAACATTAGGATGATGAGTATTAATAAATATTTTTAAAACAATAAAAGTGTTAGATTTTTCAATTCCCTGACAATTCCGAACCAAAATATTCATTAGAACCTATTTTTGGGTTGGAACCCCCTTTCTCTTATTCATTGAACCCTTCCTCTATGAAGATCTTCTAGGGGATTCTTTTTATCTTGAATGGGACTTGTTTACCTTCTTACTCCTAGTAGAAATATGAGAAATGTTAGTATAATTTTCCTTTGCCTCATCATTTAGAGGATCCTGCAATACAAAATCTAAGGGGGGAAGTCAATTGTTTGTAATTTAAAATAGTCAAAGAGTTCTTAACATGAACTATAGGAAATCCCTTACAATGCATAGAAGTGTCTGAGATTGAAATGCAGTGGATGGATTCATTAAAATCAGTTGTATTTGTGTCACTACCTGGACCTAAAACTAAAATAGAGGGGTTGTTCTTGACCTCAGGAGAAGCAGGAATATTGTCGTGTTTACTAAGAATTCTGGGTTGAAACTCCAATACAGTAGAATATAAAGAGTTTTCATTCTTTACCTTCAAGGAAGAATGGTTGGTCTAGACCTGAGAATGAATAAGACCCTCTCCCCCATTAGTTGTGTGTAGTGGGAGACTGGCACACTAGTCACCCAAAACACTAGCATGGAGAACAAGTAGGGCATTTTGGTCCTTACGGTCAGAAGGTGTGTTTGAGGAGTTGGGGGACTGCTTGGTGGAGTTAGTAGCCTTCATATATGACTCAGTCAACATAGGTTCTGTCTCATGTTGATATTGTTAAAGAACTCCATAATAGTAGATTATAATTCCTCAAACAATCGGTGTTCCTCAGTTTCTTGATCATCCTCTTCGCCTAATTTTTTCTAATATTTCCCCACATTATCACCATTTACATTCAAATTCTTTGACTTTTCCACCCATTTTTCATTTTTATTCTTGGAGGGATCTGTTTTATCAAGGGAGGGACCTTTTTCCTTCTTTTATTATCTGATTTTAGTCCATTTAGATTCAATTGGTTGGGTGACTTGTTTCTTCACCACTCTACAATTTAAAAAAGATATCCCTATGATCTTACAAAGATCACAAAATGGGGGCCTACACTCATACTCAATTCTAATGTCTATTATGTAATCATTTTTATTAAAGGTGATACTCTGCGGGATCTAAGATTCTATATTCTATCATAACTTTAGTAAAGAGGCCTAGCTCACAATTCAATGTTTGCTGATAAATCTTAAGGTATGTTCCAATGCTATCGGATATGTCATTTAAAATATTTGGGTGATAAAAATATGAATTTAGACCAAGAAATCTAACCTATATCTAGGTAGTAGTGTTCCTATGAGTTTGAAGATTGGAAGCATAATCCCAATAAGAAATATGATGTAGACCAGGTTTTAGTTGAGTATTTCCAAACTTCTAGACTTGATCTAATTCATCCTGGGAAGTAAGAATTATATGAAAATATCTATTCCCATTTGTTATGATATTCCAATTTGAAAAACCCCAACAATGAGCAATGTGATGTTTAAGATCAGAGTAAGACCAGGGTTTATCACCTTTTATGTAATAGATGCATCCCATAACTGAGAAATTACCCATTTGGGCTCTTTTCTGAAGCACTTCAAGATTGGCCTCAACTGAAAATCCTCCATCATTTACATTTTTTTCATAGAGGAGGTTTTTAAGACGATATCTTGAGAAGATCCTAGACTTTAAGCACCTTGAAGAAAGATATTCCTTTGGATTTATCGATTATAGCATGAGTAGGATTAGATTCCTCAGGTGGGTTTTTCCTCCTTCATTTCTGAAGGTTTATGATCAAAACAATGCTCCCATTCAGGGTCAAAGGATTCTATTACTCACCTGATCTAGTGAGGATAATAACAACCATCACTGAAAATGTGAGATTTAGGGTTTTCAAGCCAAGATTTCATCGAGTCTCTTGAGGAGACTCTCTAAATTTTTTTCTCAATCAACTCATGGAATCTAGTTAGGACTAATAAACTATTCAGTCCATTGGGATGTGGTTCCTTATATCTTGTTCCAAAGTAATAAAGTATATATTGGGTCTAGGATACTTGGGTAAAGGTTACTAAAGTATGTATCAATGTAAATCTTGTAGAAAACATTGGAAATAGATTATGAAATATGGATTATAGAACATAACCCTATAGAAACTTTTGATGATAAGTATAGAAGAACATCCTAATGTTTTGGTGAGGAAGTTAATACACAGTTATTCCTAGAAATAAATCCATATGTGTATAGTACATGTGAAAATTATTCTAGAATTGAAGTACTTGTGGGTAATAACTATGAAAAGGAGTTGGGGTTGACCTAACAGCCATCTAGTGAATGACAACAGGCCTTACCACACATCAAGTTTAATACTCTCAGGAGATATAAATAGGATAATTCATGTTTTATTTACAAACCATTATGATGGATTTGAATATATAATGAAACTTAATGACCTAGGACAAGACTAATGTTTCTTATATTGAAAATAATTTATCATGATTTAGACATACAATAAATTATTATATGATTTTTCCACTATGATTATTGTTGCTCACACTATGAGTTTTGGCTTTATTCAATGGTTAGAACCTGAAGGAATCATGTAAACATTGAAAATAAAGGAAAATATGGATACTACAAAAAAATTGGGATTTAAATTGGATTAAAAGTTATCATGATTATTCCTAAATAGTTATCCAAAAATATTATTAACAAATTATACCATAAACAACTCCTAGACTCACTAAATAATATAAGAATAGTGTTTTCTAAGTGATGAATTGGTGGAGACCATGGATGAAAGAAGACTCTATTTCCATTATTTTTGAAATGTGGAAAGAGTAACCTAGTGATTTTTCTAAATGAAATGATAAAATTATTTATGTGTTTAAAATAAGGGAATATAGTAAATAATTGTCCGGGAAAAATGAAGAGTACAATAGAAGGAAATAAATCCCATCCTAAGGATCCATTTATAGTTTGTTTCCTTAAGTGTTTGGAATCTTGGAATTATCCAAGTCAAATTCCTATTTTGAAGGTTAATCCATAGACCATGGAAGGTTTTATATTGAAATAAAAAAGATAAAGTATTTGTGTATTGTGGTATAATAATTAAAATTTTAAATTATTTTACTAATCGGATATTCATTATAAGAATAATGAAAAATCAAATGGTTGTGTTAAATTTTAGAAGTATATGTGTATTAATAAACATATGATGTAAGGATAACATCATAGGATTATGAGCTAAATATTTATTATAAGATCCTAAATTTAACACTTATTTTTAGGTTTTATGGCATCGGAGTCTACCACGATTAAGGATAATGAGGGATAAATTCATTGCAACAAAACCCATTGGTTTAGTATAAGTTTTAGTGAAAAAGAAATTTTATTCGGGGAATAATTAAATTATATTTTATAGAAATATGTTTAAATTTGTTGATAACATTTCAGGTTAATATGATCATTAATGACATTGTAATAATATTCAAATAAGATTATTATAAATTTTGGAAAAAAACAATTTTTTACTAAAAATATGGTAAAAAGATTATTTAATGGTTAATTATATCAATTATTTCCATTATATTTGTTTTTGTACATTACAGGAATTATATTAATATAGCTTTAGAAAAAATACAATATCCATCCTATGTGATGTCATGGTTATTATGTCATTATTTTTAGTTAAAAAATTTTAAGAACAAATATTAATGATGAACTAGTAGTTTTTCTTTTTATGTTTACAAATTAATGTATTATTTTGGATATTTTTTCTAACCATATTGTATTTTTAATGTAGTTAGAGACATTAGGAAAGATTTGTCACTCTTTTATGGATCCAATAATCCATTAAAAGTGAATTTTAGTGATTCATGAATAAAAAATTACCATTAATGTTTTTCTACATAGAAACATAATTATTTTTTATTCCAAATTACCTTCATACTTCTATTTCCCTCTTATCAATATGAGGTTTTATCGACCCATCTCATAATGTGGGATTTCAAAAAAGTAATTTTAAAATATATATCACCTGATTACCAAAATAAATATTAAATTAGTATAATATACTTTATTTAAGGTGTGTAGAATGTAACATCCATAAATTCTAAATTTAGAAATTTTTATTTAAAATCATTTGTGATATGAAACATTGAGCTTAAACAATCCACACAATATTTTCTTTTTAAATTTAATCTATTCGATAGCTTTCGAAACATGTAACACCGGGTCTAAATGAACTGTAATATAATATATTGTTATAACATAGCCGTTAAATAAGAGGGTATGAATAGTAATAACTAATTTATGAAAATTATGTCAATCGATTTATTAGTAATAAGATAAGAATAATTTAAAATAAAAATTAATTGTTTTCTAAAAAAAATATTTATTCTCAAAAATAGTTTAATCATGCTTTTCACAGATAATTTAAAATTAATTTTACCACTTCTAGAAAATTTATTTCAAAAAATTAATAAATATAATTTCAGAATTATCTTATGGGGAATTTTTGGGATAGTTCTAAAAGGTAATTTTGTTTATGAATAAAAAAATTACAAAATTTTAATTGAAAAATGTTTTTTTTTAAATATATATAATGAAAAATTATATTATTAATAAGTTTTAATGTAAAATTGTTTCAATTATATATAATTTAATCCAATTTTTTCATTTTTATCATTTTTATATTGAATTTTTAAATTAAAACTTTTTAATCATTTGAGCATTTTCTCTTTAAAACCCCAATTTTTCAAATTTTAATTTTAAATTCTATTATTACAATTCTATGAATATAATTTCTAAAAATTGATTCCATATTTAGAATAATAATAAAATATATTATTTATTATGGTTAAATTTATTTTTTTCCATAATTAATAGTATAAAATGTAAATATTATTTACTGTGGTTAAGGTAACAATGGATTTACTATGGGTTAAACTAAAAATATAACAGTTAAAATAACTAAAACCTTATATAAAATATATTTACTACATATTATTAGACGATAACATGTCTTAGTATATATAATAATCTATTTCTGACCCTTTTGAACATGAAAATCATGGGTACTCATTTTTCATTTCAAATATTTCAAGTGTTCCAATCACTTCACTTATAAAAGGCTAGCACCTCCTCTATCTTCTTCACACTATAAATCTATTTTCACTACCAATACCTAACATAATTTCTTCCAAACATCCCTAATATCATCTTATAACCCATATATTTGTAATAAAGTAAACCTAGGAATCATTTTGTTCAAATCTAAGTACGTTACCAGAATAAAAGGTAATGTTCTTCAATGAGCGTTTTTATTTTATTTCCTTCACAACCTCCTTAAATTATTATTAAATAATTATGATATAGTATCCTAAGTATCATGAATATTTTAAGATGTTTTGTATTAATTTAATTATATAAATCACTCCCTACATCCAACAAATGGGTAATGAAATCATCATTTGTTTGTACGATAGACTAACGTCGCACGAACCAATGTCATCCATTTTTCTATTTCCACCACTCCCGAAATGGTATGATGACGGATATAATATATATATATATATATTATGTATATTAAATATTTATATTTACTTATTCATTATATCATATATAAAATTTTAATTTCCTTTCTGTATGGGAAATGATAACATCGCTCATGTGGATGGATGATTACCGCCTCACGAAGTGATGTAACTCGATTTTCAACAATAATTTACCTGAAAGGTAATAAAGATAAATTTAATCAATATATATGATATAAATTTTATAATTATTATATTTTTCAAATATTTATAATTACTAAAGGATAATATATCATTTTATTTATTACTTTTTTACTCACTAGAAGATGATAAGATCATTCATGTACATATGGACTATCACCATCACAAATAATTGTGAATCTCTTTTCCACACCACACCATGTGTCTCATATATATAAATATAATTAAATAAATAATAAATTATTTATGATATTATTATCACTATTTAAAGATAAAATATTACTTACCTCCTTTCAAAAATTCCATTGAAAAAAAAGGAAATGTTGCTCATATCGACGTACTACCTTATGTTTCCATGATTATAACATACTTCATTTCTCATAACCTTATTTAATTATTGGTATTAAAAGTAAAATTTATTTATAAATATGATAAATATTTCATTGTTACTGTTATTAATATTATGGAACTATATAATCTTTTCAAGAATCAAATCTTTCATGAAAAAACATGCATGAGAAAACAAGGTAATTAACAGCCAAAGTAATGAAAATAAAAAAAAAAGGTTATTAATGAAAGAGTGATAAGATATCATAAGATATCATATATGATATTATAAAATTAATATTTATAGTTTAATTTAATAAAAAAATTTAAGACCATTATACACAAGGTTAAATCACATTCATTGAAAATGAAGCGTGGGGTAAGGGACTTTATCTCAATCTCCCTTCATTGAGGCATATTATAGGGTTATGAACTTAATTTATTTTATATAGTGTAAATACTTCCCCTTATAATTTAATTTCATGATTAATTTATACCTACCAGTATTTTACTTTTCAATATTAATTATTTAATCCATGGGGATTTGATATGAAAATCACCAATTGGTAAATAATTTCATAACTCAATTTATTTTCATTAGGTTTTATTACTCATTTTTTGTATTTGACATTATAAGATTATTTTTTCTATGGATATAAAATATATATTGTTATATTAAAAAATATTTGGATATAAATTTGTCATACACAATTTATTCATTGGTTATTTATTACTTCAATGTTATGATCTTTGTATGGGTTTACTTAACATTAATGATTTAATCGATATTGTTTATGCTTGAATTTATATTGAGTGAAATTATTTGATAATTATCTAATAAAAACTTTCATTTTCATATAATCTAGTTATACATGAATTTTTCAAGTAATAGTACCATTTTCCACTATTTCTTATTTAAAATAATTGAAAAAATGTTTTTTATGAAAATATGAATTTATTTATCTATTTGAATGGAAATCGATTTTATTCCAAAATGATGTTTTCTAAAAATATTTTCAGTTTTTTTAATATTATATTATTATACATAAAATAAATTTTTATCCTTGTTTTAATTTTTGGAAATTATTTGAAAGGAATATTCATGTCATTTTACAAATAATTCCATCTTGTATTTTACCGAAAAAGTGAAAGTTATTACTATTTTAGTGTATACAACATGTATTGAATTTCCTAAAATCATAACCACCAAAGTTTTAAATATTAATTTATAGGAATCAAATATTATTCTCAAAGAAAATTATTTTTGAAAATGTACTGTGAAATTTTAGTTTTATAGATTTATTTTCCAAATGAAATGGATATTTACTTCAGGAGTGTTTTTAATAATCTTTTTTTATTATTTTTATTGATCAATGACAAGAACCATTTATGTTACTTATACTCCACTGGGTATATGTTTTATTTATAATATAATTATTCTTATTCTATATTTTTTATAATTATTTTGACCTAGGATAGTATTGAAATTCACTTCCTTGACACATTTTTGTAGTCATTAACTTTCCCTAAAATTATTCACTTTCCTGTAGACATTAAATTTCCCCTAAATATCCATATATCTTATCATTGATATGTTCATTGCTTAAAACATATATCATTTATACATATATTGTTACACATGGAAATTTATTTTTTTATATGGTGAAATATTGATATATCTATAATCTTTACTCAATACATATATTTTATGATAAATAAAATTGTTTATAATTAAATTGATTATTCGATCTATGAGGAATGGTTTATAAATGCAGAGATTTGGGGATTATAGATATCCCTTGATGAATTAATATCCTCGTGAGATGAATTAGTTGGAAATCCTTTGTTAAATAGTTTTCTACCCACTAGTTTTAAACAATCTTGACGATATATCTTGAAATTTTATTTGTTAAAGATTCTTGATAATGAGGTATACAGTAATTAATCATTTCATTCATTAAGAATTAAATTATATTATTATAAAAGGTATTTTCAAAATGATGTTATCTATAAATTCATTTAATTTTTATTTTATTGGTTAAATGGAATTTATTTTATGTTATTTACCATTGAATAATGATTATTTCTTATCTTATTATCCATGATATTTTCAAAATGATATTATCTCTAGATGCGTTTAATTTACATTTAATTTATTAACTGACATGAGTTTTCATTTATTTACCTTTCAATATTGATTATAATAGTTATGTTATTTAAATTGTATTTTTTTGACTATTTAATTTTTCATGTTGATTGATCTTTTTGATTCCTGGTAAATTTTGCTTTACATAACCCTTACAGAGAATCTTAGATCACCATTATTTTTTCCCTTTCCCAAGAATCCATGAACTATATAATTATTAATAAGAATGAATATGCTAGAGGGAAAAAAGTTATTCTCAAAAAAAATTGTCCTAAATTGTTTTTATAAATGTAATATGGAAATCATGTATGTATCTAGTTTAACAAGACTACAAAACCATTCGGTACCTTGGGATGGTGTTATTTGTATCTTATTCCAATTTAATAAATGAGAAATTGGCTATGAGTTAATAGGGTAAAGGTCACTATAGATAAGGCTGAGTATCTTGAATGATTAATACTAGAAGGAGGGTATCATAAGAAGAAATATTTGAAGATTTTGCTAAAACATATTCATATAGTTTGCGTAGGGTGTTTGGATATTGTGATTTTCCTTATAAAAAAACATTCTACATCCATGAGATATTGGTTTTCTTTATCCCATTTGTGTGGGAAAAAAATTATGGGCCACATTAATCCTTTTTTTCATTATACTTGTGTTTTATTTTAATGAATTTAATTTGTGTTGTTGTTCATCATTCAGAAAGAGGATATGAACCACATTCATAAGGGTCTACATGATGGGGTGGTTGGGGTGCCTAGAATTCCTAGTTTTGGAAGTTGATGTCGTGGGGGTATATCCAAAATATTGTTCTATATTTGATGTTATGTATAAAGTTGTGGTTTCCTATTCTACTTGATATTTCATATTTACACCCCCCCCCCCATAATTGAACCTAACAATTTCAACCATGAAATGTTTGGTAGTGGTGTGAATCTCACAATTAAATTATAATAGAAGGGTTTAATAAATATTATAATAATCTAGATCTAATGACCTCAAAAATGCATCCTGGAGATAAATATTAGATAATAATATAAGATATTATTCCATCTAATTTATGTTGATAAACTAGGTTAATGGATTTTTTGATGAAAAAAAGGATTGGTAACTGCATGTTTTTCATTGTAATAACTTTGACTAAACCATGATATTTTTTATTGTTGTATTCCATTTTTTGGTGTTTCTATTGAATTATTTTTTTTATCTTATTTAATGATTTATAATCAAAATTACATGAACCTAAAAATGTTATTTACATCAATATTGATCTGATGGATATAAAAATATCAAGATACGATTTATATTAACAAGTCTATTAGATATTAAATTTAAATATTAAATTAAATTAATGGGATATATTTTTTACTATAATGAATTAGTGGATCATGTTTTTAAAGAATTTTCGGTGTCTAACGGAGTAATAATAACTATACCACACCCAAAAAGAGGGAAAACTATACAGGATCATTATCAAATCATATCGTAATGTTGAAACTCATGGATATAAATATAGTGGATAATCTTATAGAAAAGGAAGAATAATTTGATATTTGAAGTGATTTTATGTGATTATTAATGAAAATAATTGTTCGATGGTCTATTTTTTAATTAATATAACTTATTGAAAAGTTATAGAGAACATAGGGTTATCAAAGATTCATTCACCATAATTTTTTATTACAAATTCAATGCGTGATGAAGTAGAGGGGAGTTAGTTCATGACTATAAAAAATAGAATCTATTTATATAGTTTGAAGATACTTAATGATATCTCATTGAATATTATAATTTTTATTTCAAAGGAGAATACTATATTAATTTTCATTAATTTTTATATAATAATAGTTCGTGGATAGTTTCTAATCTTTTTATACATGATGTTTAAATTGTATCATGTGAAAACTAATTTTTAGGTTCATGCTATGGATATAGTCATTCATATTGATTGTTGATAATTATAAATCCAATTTTCCAATAGTTATTGATTTATTAGGTGTTTGTTTTTTAAATAAGTTATAAAATTAAATAAAATATAGTTTAGAAAAAGGAATAAAATATAAATCATGATCAAGTTATTCATCATAACCGATGATGAAGGTTCTTCAATTATGGAATGGGAAAAAGGCTAATTCGTGGATTCTTTATACTTTAAGTGAATCCATGAAGATTATAATAAATTTTTTTATCTATGTATCACTAATTAGTATCAAAAGAGTGTTCTGATTAATGTATAAAGACATCAATGCACATTGATTTAAAAATAAAAGTGTTATATTTATTAGAAGATTGAGTGGGTTTTAAATAAATATTCAAGTAATGGAATACATTAATATAGTTATTATAAAGTACATTCAAACATTTTGAAAAATAAACTATCCTATATGGAAGACTGATATGATACAACATCAATTATCTATTAGAATAGATGTGTGATATTTTTCAACAAATGGATACATTACTTATGTAGTATGAGTTGTAATGGTGGTGGTTGATCAAAATAATATTCAGAATGATGTCCATGAACAAGAAATGATTCACTCCTCACATTAATATAAATTATTATTCAAATTCATGCGGATTAATAGGGAAAGTGTAACATTAGAGAAGTTAGTACAAATTAATGAGGTATGTTATAAATTTAATGTAGTAAAATTATTTATTTTTTCCTTTAAGTTTGAATACATTCAAATTCATGATGAATAATCTATTGATGAATTCTCTATACGAGTAAATGAAGTTGTGAGAATGATTAGAGTATTTGTTAAGAATATTAAATATTCTTTGGTGTTAAATATTTTATTTCTAATCTTTCTATGAAAATTTTCTAAAAAACTATCGGCACTTAAAGATTGTGATCTAGAAAATTTTCCATTAGATAGTTTTCATCTAATTTTGATTAATTATAAAATTAGAAAAGGATGTAATCTTGAGAATAAGTGTATGTCTAAAATTGAATTCCCTATAAATATATAATCAATGATAAGATTAAAATTATTTTCATGGGAGAATGATTCAATTCATATGATGAGGGATATGTTGATAAAATTCTTGAAAAATCATTTTCATTCATCATAGAACATTTTTGAAATTTAAAAAGGAAACAATTTATTAAAAATCATCAAATCAATTCAAATATTGATATATCACTACTTGAAAAATGAGTAATCACAGAAGGAAGAATCAGGATACCACCATTTGGTAATCCCTATTCATATTAATAGTGACCCCAAATAGTGGTCTCTAATTCCCCCCCCCCCCTGAACCGTCGACCCCCTGACCCCCCACTCCCTCCATCCCACACTCCACCAACCCCCCCCCCCCACCTGACATATTCCCCCCCCCCCCACCCATGATCCCACACTCCATTCATATTACACTCCCCCCAAATCTCCAACTCCCCCACACCAACTCCTTCAACTCCCCATGGTACCACCCACCTCATCCAATAAAAATCCTCTCACTCCCTCCCCTATCACATGCATAATCCCATGAACCTCTCCATTATCCAAGGAATCCCCATCCACATTCCCCCCAATGTGGATTCTCATGGAATCCACCACATGAACCCCCATTTTTCATTAGTTCTTGATACGTACCCCTGATTTTCACAACACTCTCATGTCGATGGATGGTTCTTCCTTATTGTTAAACTATAGGTCCCCTCCCTATTATTGAACAATAATTTTTTAAATGAATTTATTTAAAAAAACATGGTACAATAATTTTTTATTATATTAGAAGACTAATTTATTGAAATTAGGGTTTTAGAGTGTATGAAATTTATTAAGTCTAATTTGGTTTAAAACTTGTACATTTTTTAAAATTTGAGATAAAATTGCTAAATTAATATATGTTTTGGTTTATAGTTTCGAATTGTGTTAGTTTAAATGAGTGTAATGAGTTATTTGTTATTTTATTTTCAAGGATGTATGTATTGAAATTATCTTTTTTTACATTTTATTATGATTATAATTTAGTGGTACATTTAACTAATTTATTAAATTTATTTTGATTATATATATTACTAAAATATTAAAATTAATAATATAGTTTTACTATATTGTTATACTTGCAATATATTTATTCATTGAATATATATAATTAAAATTAAATTTCTTGCTTAAATATTAAATACATGTAATTTTTTCAATGTTTTATTAATATTACTTGTTTAAATAATAATAAAAAATCTTAACACATATGATGGAAATATTTTATGATATTTATATATATGTGTCTTTGTATGTATATATGGATTTAATTATATTTATATTTTAATTTAGTAATATATTACTTAAATATATACTAGGTAAATATAAATTACTGAAATATGTGTATTTTAAAATAGGTTTATAACACTACTAGAGAATGGATTTTTGCGGTAGGAAAAATAGGGAAACTTTTATGAAGTATTCGCAATGTCTTTTCACAAATTACCGTAAAAACCCACACATGGACCCTTAAGTTGATTCATACACCATTATTCACCCTTGATTTCTCCTTCTTCTTATCCCAATTCCAACCCAAATCCCCTGATTCCCTCCTTCCTTGTCCCCAATTGTGTCCCCCAATCCCAAAAATCCTCCCCCGCTTGCCAAAATCCAGACTACCCCCCCCCCTTCAATTCCATATTTTGATACCATCAGCACACCTATGCATAAATTGTTTTTATCAATATTGAATCCCCTATATCCAAGAAATTAATTATTCCCGTGTCTTCTTGTAGTTGTATTTGTTACCCATCTGTCAATGGTGCGATGGAACCCTCATCACTTGATGACATCCAAAAATTTTACATGACATGTCTTATCATAATTCAAATGGGAATGTGGGTTCATTATATTTAAAATTTTATTATTGGGGTTCATCTCTATATAAATTTCAGTAAAATGACTTTTTTATTCATTTTCTAATATTTTTTCAAAAATAACATATTGTATTAACAAGTAGGACTTATTTCCTAAAACTAGAAGTGTTGTTAACGTATATATTCATATGATGTTTCTTAAGTTGAATTTTTTTATCCAATTGTCATTATTAAGCAATTTACTTTTTTCACACTATATTTACTATTTTTTTGGATTAGTTAATACTAAACTCGACACATATTAATCTCATGATATGTAAATTTATATATATAGTAAATGTATATACTAAAATAACATCTTCATTATGCACATTTTCATTGAATTGATATGAATCAGTCAGATATATTGCTTTAAAATATTCTTATTTTATAACGATATATATTTTTCATTGCATAAATCAATATTTCTCAATTATGGTTTATATAACTTTATTATAGTCTAAAAAATCTGTCCAAATACATGTATCTTATATATATTGGTTATGGTTGTTAGAGTTCATTCCCCACAACCAACTTTTGTGCACTTTATGATCACAAATATTCATTTTTTGAATATTACTAAACTTATAATCAAATCATTATTGTTCTTCTATGTTACAAAATATGAGAGGATATCTTAAAAGTGGTTATCTCACTAAAAGGTCATAATAATTCATGCTATGATGACTACTCAAAAGTTCCACAACTATGTTCTTTAAAAATATTTTCCTTTAGCCAGATGAAATCCTATGAGGGACACAAATGATACAGTATATTAGGGGTGCAGACTCATAGGTTATTAATGAAAATTTTCATTATTTACAAACTTGGTGATATACAGTGTAGGAAATTATGAGAATGATACCAACCAGTAGGAAATCACCTTTTGTATGTGTCATTGGATGTTTCTATCTGTGGATGTATATAATGAACCTCATATTAGAATATTCTTATTAATGGGTGTTATAGTTCTATTAACCATATTTATTTATGAAAATCATGAAAACATATGTTTTTTGTGAGGTAGCATACATTGGGTGCATCAAGAGTAATATTTCATTAATGAATAATGCGAGAAAATATTTTTTCCATTAGGTTATTAAATGGAATTTGATATCTCATTCCCTTTGTTGGAAACTATATATCCTAAATAAATACATGGCCATGGTTTTTTATAGGAATTGTTTATTTCTAAAAATTCAAATAAAGAGACATCGAGTACATATGTTGATGGCAGAAACATGCATCCTTCTTTATTATAGATATCACAATAATGGAATTATATTACATAGTAAGAATCTACATGAGATATTATGTCATCGATGCATTAACTTCATTCTCAATGGGTGACTTGGTGTGATTCTAGATGTTATCCTTGTACTTGAGATTTTTTTACCTAATGCCAATGAGAAAGAGAACAATAGGGTCACAAAAAAAGTGTATCCACAATGTTATTTAAATAATATATTATTAATTGTTATTTAACAAGTTTAAGAAATATTATTCCCACATATTGTTTTATAATTATTCATGTATTCAAGATCACATATATGCTATAAATGTTTTTGAGAAAAATTTTATGTTAGAATAATTTTGAACGAATTATTTCATATTTTGTGAATATGATATTAATTTATTTATGAAAGAATAATGCAATGATATTTATTTATAAAATAAATTTTCCTTATTCAAGGACCAATAAATATTGTGGATGAATGTATGGATGAGTTTAACGATCTATTGATAAATAATATATATTGGATATTACATGAATAAATAATTTTTAATTTAATTTTTGAGTTCAACGTAGGGAAATAAATAATATTATTATTATTAATATAGATATGGGGTTCCATAGGGATTATAGAAATAATAAAAGACATATGTGAAATTATTATTTCATAACCCTAGCAGTATACAAACCCATTTATATTATTTTCTAAATAGAGACCCTAAATTTTTGTTTTTCACAATGAGATCAAGATAAAATCCTCTCAAAAACCTAGATAGCTCCCTCTCCCTGAATACTCTTAAAATTGGAGAGAAATCCTCCTCCACCACCACTCTAAAGTAAATAGATATAGAATAGAATCCTTCCCTAAAGTGATTCTCGAGGCGATCAAAGACCAATGACACAAGAGATGGGATCTACTGTGCTAGTGCATGGATATTCCTACAGTGACATTCAAATATTTTTGGAACTCATGTGGATCACCGCTAGATGAAATATATTCTTGATTCCTACAATGTAAAAATGGCATGACATAGATCTATTATTAAATCCATCAACAAAGAAATAATTTCAGGAAATGTAATTTTTTAATTGCTTAAATTATTTTTAAATAATATGTATCCATCATGTGATTAAGTTCTTGAATTTATACATTTTCTATAATCATTGATTCCATACCTTTGATCACAACATTTATTTTCATTTAAATTTTAGATTAATCGTTAATCAAAAAAAAGTTATGAATAAACCGTCTAATGATCCTACTGCACCCAGAACATTCAAGTAGTAAAATAGTGGTCTCAAAATTATTTATAATTATTTAAATATCATTTATTGATTTATTCATTTATTATTGATTATTAATTCCATTTTTATCGTTATTTAATTAAAATTGTGAGATCTTATTTATTCATCTTTATTGCACATAAATATAATCAAATTGACTAATTTTATAAAGGAAATAAATTCAAATATCTCTTCTGGAGGTGTTGAGGACTCTCACTGGATAACACTGGAGTATACTCCATGTAACCTGGAGGTACACATTTTTTACTAGTGTTTAATTATCAAAGATTCAATTCAGAATTTATTCAAGAAATTTGAATTTGTTAAACAAGGAGAATTTAATTATACACAACATGTTGACATGGCCATCTTGGATCACGGTCATCTGGACTACACATTGTGCAACTTCAGTACACAACGTGTAGTCCCTTAGTCATAGATAGGCCGTTTATTCTCTTACACAGTCTACATGATTGGTGGTCATGTAAGTGAGAGACCACACTCCATTTATCTCATTTTTAAACTATGTAATCCAACTTTTTTCCATGCCACGGTATCATACTGGGTCCCTTAGCATATTCTATGGACCAACATTATGGAAAATACATATCATGTAGCTCTAATTTTCACACCATGTACATTTACCAAAATAACCAAAATTAAAAGTTTTCTTATTATAATATGGAAACCGTATCAAAATTTGTTATGTGTGGTTATTAAGTTGATAGTACATTTCATGTGATGGGTTATTTATTTAAACATTTAGTTAATTTCGTTGTAATGTTTAGATTTACTTATCATATATAATTCATACTATAGTAATTACTCTATGTATATTAATGAATATCATGATACATAAATACCATGTGTTTTGTGTGGTCATTAAGTTGATATTACACACTGTGAAATTATGTGATAATTCATGTATGCCACATTCCAGAAGAGTAAATATTATACAATTATAATACATTTTGGGTTGTTCAAACAGGTACTCACAGTGTTTCCTCGTATGTATATATTTTTGTATATAATTAATTTTAAATAAATTTATTTATATTTTATCTAGAATTATTGTGGTTGAAAATCTCAAATAGATTAGGATGATAATTAAGATAAAGGAATAGATTAATTTATGAGAATAATTAATTGATTCGATTGTGATTTATCTTAAATAAGAATTATTTGAATTGAATGATATTGTTTAATGTATAATTAGTTGGAAACATGTTTATGATCATGATACTAGACTAGAAATTTGTATGTTATTAGTTTCATTTAATTTACTATTAAATTAAATTTTTGTCCTATGTTTCATCTCTCCTCTCACTATGTAAGGAAATGAATGTCATTTTTTATTTTATGTAAACCAGTTAATGAATATTTCTGTTTCCCTTAAATACGAATGATTAAAATCCTATGTAATAGATAGATCTCCCAAGTTAGTTCATGTAGTTCATGTTTATATCTGCGGAGAAACTAATCCATGAGATAAACATAGGTGGATAAGAGGAAAGATTCCACAAAAACCATACATGGTTCGTGATTTTTTCCCCTAGGTTGATGGTTAGTTTATCACCAGCTGGAAAATATAACCATTAGTAAAATCTCATTATCATACCAATTTATTATTAAATTCTATCAAGGTGTCTGATTACTTAATTATTGATGTTTTTCACGATCACTTGAATTAATGAATTAAAAATCATGCAAGACAGAACTAAAATAAATTTCCTTATGCATTAATATTATATTAGACATGGTTAATCAATTATATAAATTCACATAATATTAATTAGGATTTAATAAAGATAATTATTTGAAATTTGTGCATAATGATAAAATACCTTAATTATATATATGAAGTTAGTATAGCCTTCAACTAATTTAGATTAAATAGAACCATAGTTTAAAGTGCATAACCATCCAATGTTAGGGTTATTTCAATTATCATTTAATTCTAATATGATGTTTTTGGTTCAATTATCTGAGTTCACATAAAAGGATGAATTCGAAAGTGTTATTTGGTTTAAATGAGAGGAAAAGGTTGACGAAATAAAATTTATGGATTTCAAGATTTGGGATTCTACTCAACAGTTCCTGTAACTATGAATTAATGTAGTAGGAATTTGGAATTAATACCTAAAACCATTAAAATTGCGTGAATAGACAAAGTTGGTGTGATGAGAAGGGGAATATGGATCTTTTCGACTAGGATTTCCAAGAAAATGGATATTATAAAGCCAATGGGTAGGGCTATTAGCTTTCAATAAAATAGTGATAGATTAATAAATATAATATTTTTATATTTTTATAAATATTTTGAGGTAAAGTAGTAAAAATATTATCATATTATTTATAGAAACAACAATTAAAATGAGTTTAACATTAACAATTTGATCCGTGTTTGAGAAGGATAAACTTATCACCGAACAAAATTTTCAAGAGTGGAAAAGGCTCTTAAACATTATTCAATGCCAAGAAAGGAAATTCTATATGTCGGAGGAACCTATTCTTAATGATCCTCATAAAGAGGCTAGTAAAGAAGAGTTATCTCACTATGAGAAACATTTGGATGATTCATCAAATGATTAGTGTTTCATGATATAAACCTCAACCAATGAGATTTAAACAACATTATGACATGTATGAATATATCATGATGTATCACTTTCAGCATCACTATCATGAGAAGGAGAGAAAATAGATATAAAATATCTCCAATTCTCTATCTACAACTAATCTTGGAGAGTTGGTTCCATAAGAACCTTATGTAGTCAATATTACTGAATTCATTAAACATTTAGAAATATTATTGATTTAATTACTATATGACTTTTGAAAATATCGTATACTTTACTATATACCCAAGTCATTCTCCATTTTTATGGTTAATTATAATATGATCAATAATGAGAATATCCTTATAGAAATTTTCACTTTGATTCGCCTAGTGGATATGGATATGGGGTGTGACAAACCCATTGTCGTTTGGGTGAATAAGAAAATGAAAAATAATGAAAATGGGAAGAAGACTCATAACAAGTCCAAATATCTTTATCAAAATCCTTCCAATAAGATTAAGATATATATGAAAGGAAAAGAAAATGATGTTTTATGTTTTTCATTTGTAAATGAAGTCCATTGGAATCAGAACTACACCCAGAAGAAAGGGAAGCTAAAGGTGTGTTCTTTACCGAGTGTAGTATTTCAATATCTATAGATTGGGTATTAAATATACCTTTTGATTCTCACATATGTATCTAAATGAAATATAAAATTAGATTCTGAAATATTTATAGAGGAGATATTTATTTGAAAGCATCCAACTGTTCTAGGATGGTTTCTCTAGCCATGGGTCACTACCACATTTCATTTCAAATGGGAATGATATTGGTGTTAAGAGATTTTTATTATATATCAGCTATTTCCAAGAACATAATTTTGGTATCATGCCCAGATATAGATCATTTTATTTTCATGTTTTAAAATATAATTTGTGTCTTTTATAAATTTAACATTTTTTATCATATAGAGAATTTAAATACATTCTATTATGTTTTAAAATAGTAAGATAAAGTATTGTAAATAGAAAACAAATCATGTTTGCATGATTCATATAAAATCCAACTATGGAATTAATGTCTTGGTCGTATAGATGAGAAGAATTTGAAAAAATATTTATCAAGATGATTATTTAGACTCTTCTAATCTAAAGAAACTTGAAAGTTTCCATGATTGTTTACAAGGAAAAATGACTATACTTTCATTAGGTGGGAAAGTTAAAAGGTACATAGAGCTTTTAGAATTGGTACACATAGTTGTGTGTGGACCATTTACAATATAAGATATAGGTGTGTATTCTTTCTTGATAACTTTTATTGATTTATTTATTACATATGGATTTGTTTACTTAATGAGTTATAAGTTTAAATCCTTGGAGAAATTTAAAGAATTAATGAATGTAGTAGATAATCATTTAGGAAAGATTGTAATTGATATTTGATCATATTGAGGTGGTAAATAACTTAACTAAGAGTTCATTGGATTTCTATGTGAGATTAGTATTCTATATCAACTCCCTCAACCTTACACAGCATAGTGTAATGGTGTTAGTAAAAGGAGGGATTTTACAATGTTAGACATGGTAAATTTGATGATGAGTCGCGAATATATTCTCTTATTATTTAAGAAATATTCTTTATAAACTATGGAATAAACACAAAATTGAGTATTGATTAATGAATATAATGAAATTCCCTTTGAGTTATAGAGTGGAACAAAATCAATTTTTTCACATACACATGAATGGCGTTGTGAGAAATTTGTTAAGGACCTCTTAGGAAATAAACTAACACCCCAAGGCATGCAGCATATGTTTTTAGGGTATCCTAATTAGACAATGGGATATTGCATATACATCCCCTTAGACAATAAATTAATTTTCACCAAAGAAGACATCATTCTTGAGAGGGATAATATCCTCAAAAAGGATAGTTGGATCCTGATTAACATTAGTGAAGTTGATGGTGAATATATATAAGAGTTGGTAAAGGAACATTTTTCACTAGACCCTATGGAAGAAGTAGTTATTGAAACACAAGTACTAAATCAGAGAACTAGTAAGGTAAGAGAAATAGGGAGATATGGTTTTCTAGTAATCGAAGTATGTGAAACATTATTGGTTGACAATGATGGACCTCTTTCATACAAATGGGTAGTGGTAAACTCAAAAGTTTCACAATGGAAAAAAATACATAAATTTTAAAATGGATTCTATGTATCGGAACCATGTTTGGGTTTTGGTCGATACATTAGTTGGGGTGAATCTCGTAGGGTGAAAATGGGTATTCAAGAGAAAACTAGTCATGGAAGGTGATGTAAATACCTATAAATAAAATATAGTTTATAAAGGGTTTAAACAGCATTGAGGAATTAACTAATATGAATAATTTTCAACTGTTTTAATGTTTAAATCCATCAAAATTATACCTTATATATAAATTTAACATGAGTATGACATTTTTGGAAAATGGATTTCAAAACCTCTATCTTTTATGGGAACCTTCAAGTAGAGGTCTACATGACACAAATAGATAGTCTTGTGACTCTAGGTGATGCTTGAAAGAATTTTAAGTTGCAGATATCCATTTATGGACTGAAGCATGAATCTCAGACATTAATCATTTGATTTAATGAATATATACAAGAATTTAGTTTCATTAAGAACTAATGTGATCCATATGTTTAAAACAGTTTTAGTGGGAATATGTTCATTAATCTAACAGTATATGGTGATAACATATTACTTATTTGAAATGGTATACCAATGTTAAAATATATTAAGCACGGTATAAACAAGTGTTTCTTCATGAAGGAGTTAGGTAAAAAAGCTTATATTCTATGGATCAAGATCATTCATGATAGATCCAAGAGGCTTCTTGGATTATGTCAAAGTACATTCCTTGACTAGATACTAAATAGATTGAGTATAGAAAAATACAAGAGGGGATTTTTTTCATGTGTCACATGGTATACATATTACTAATAAAATGTCTCTTTAGACACAATAGAAGAAAGAATGAATGATTAAGATCCCATATGATTCATCAATAGGATTAATCATGTTTTCCATTTTATGTAGTAAACTTAATGTTTCTTATTAATTTTCTATGGTTGGAAAATATCAAGATAGTATATGACAACAACATTGGTATATGTTAAGCATATCCTTATCTATATGAGATAATCTAAGGATATATTACTTATGTATAGAGGAGATTAGGATATAGACATTAGGAATAATACTGATGAGATTTTTCAAAGATATCATAATGATCTGAGGTCATAGTAAGGATATTATTTTTGTCTGAATATATTAGTTGTGAGATGGAAGAGTTTAAAGTAGCTAGTTGATTTTTATTCTATACTGGGGTCTAATTATATAAAATCTTCTAATGTATACATGGAAGACATTTAGATAAGAAACTTTATCCAGAATTTTGATTTGGTACATATTAGTAAAGATCCTATCACACTATATTGTGATAATAATGCATTAGAAGATCTTGAAAAGGAAACAAGGTCACACCAATGGATGAAGAAAGTACTCTAGAAGTTTCATATTTTGATGAATTTCTTTTCTTGTTGTGAAGTTTTGGTATAAAAAGTCCCCATGGAAGAAAATGAGGAAGACCCCTTGACTAAATGTATATCTTAGTAGAAGCGTGAGAATTATGTGAGAGCTAGTGGAATGAAGCTTGTCATCAGTTGGCTCTATTTAAAGTGGGAATCTGTTAGATTTTGTTATCTAGAACAAAATTAGGTGTACTTAATGATAAATTTCTTTTATTGTTTTCAATATTAATAAACTCTTTATCACATCATGATTTTTACATTGTGTAACATGATTTGTGATTATATCTTAAGAGTAGTTGTCACACTGGAAAGCGTTCCTTACTATGATGAGGACCAAGAATCATGACAATAGTATTCTAAAACATTATATGTTTTATAGCCAGATGAAATTTTTTTATGGACTCAAAAGATATAGGATATCGGGGTATAGACTCGTAGAAATTTGAGTCACCTTATCATGTTGTAAACCCTTGGTAATATCAATTATAATATATTATGAGAATGAGACCCCCTTATAGGAAATTTATATTTATACATTTCATTGAATGTTCTTATCTATGTATTTGTTTATTGATCCTTATACATTAATATTATTATTAATTAGTGTTATAAGATGTGTACATTCATGTATTGATGAAAATTGTGTTAACATGTGTTTAGGGTAATGTAGGATACACTGTGTGTGTCATGAGTAATATTTAAATAATTAATAATGAAAGAAAATATTTTTTTTCCTTATATTATTTATCAGAAGTTGATATCTCATTTAATTTTATAGAAATGATATATCCTAAATAAATCCATGGCCATGGTGTTATTAATTAATGTTTGGTTTCCAAAAAAGTAAAAGAAAATGACATCGAGTACATAGGTTGATTTCACTAGAATTCAACCTACTTGATTAGAGATATCACAATATTGAGATAGTATTACATAGTAAGAATCTATATGAGGTATTATGCCATTATATCATTAAATCCATTATCTATGGGTTTTTGTTCATGTTACTAGAAGTTAATCTTTGACATTAGGCTATGTCACCTAATGCCACTGGGGAAGAGACCTATAGGGTCACACACTAAGTGTATCTAAAATCTCAGTTAAATAATATATTATTATTTATTATTTAAAATTTGAATAAATAATATTTCTACACATGTTTTAATAATTATTAATTTTTTCTTTACCACATATATTATATCATCGGGTATTCAAGAGAATATTATGTCACATGAATGTTTAATCAATATTTATTATCTCTTTAGTTAATGTAATATTTATTTATTAGTTTATTAGTGAGAAATGCAGTGATATTTATATATTAAATAAATATAAAATTTTCAATTCCAAATAAATCTTGTGGATAAATGGACGACCATGTTTAACAGTCTGGTAAGAAATAGTATATATTTAATAATATTTGAATAGATAATATTAAATTTAATTCATCAGTTTAGCACATCTCAATAAATAATAGTAATAATATTATTATTATAGATATGGGCTTTTGAAGGGATTATGAAAAATAGAGGTCACATGTGGAATTATTTATTTTCAAACCATAGAAGTATATAAACCCAATAGTATTATTTTCTTAATAGAGATAATTCATTTATGTTGCAATCAATGTGACTAGGATAGAATCCTCTCAAATAACTAGAGGTATCCCTCTCCCAGAACTCTCCCTATAGAAGAGATAAATCCTCCTCCTCCACCACTATCAAGTCAAGTTATATCGAACAGAACCCTTCTATTAAGTGTGTCTTAGGGAGATCAAAGGAAAACGATGAAATTGATAAGATCTATTATTCTAACACTTGGAGATTTCGTTGACAATGTTTGGGGATTCAAGGAACATGTGTGGATAAACTATACAAGTAATATATTCTTGATTCTTATAATGAAATTATGGAATTATGTAGATCCATTGTTGAATCCATCAACAAACACCAAATTTCACACAAGGTAATTCTTTAATTGTGTAAATTAATTACAAATAATATCTAAAGGACTTTTCCATTAGTTCTTGTGTTTATCCATTTTCTATATTATTTCATCCAATTTCATTGATCATATAATTTATCATTTGGTAAATCATTGAATAATCATCAATCGTGAAAAAAAAATATTTGAGAGTGGCCCATATGATGCTTCCACTAATCTAGGAACCATTAATGGTTACATAACTCATAAGTTATTCCCAAGACAAGATATGTGAAATAAACCATACACATATTGTAAAAATGTATTTTTAACTTTTCTATTATTAGTTTCATTTTTATAATCAAATCATGACACATATTAGTACGAATTCTGAAAAGACCATGTTGAATACATAAAAATTTTGGAGATGACAATTACGTATCAGTTCACTAATGGCCTAGCTTAATATATTATGGTTGAATCTGATTTATGTTTAACCATAAAGGGTTGATCCCATGATATTCTATGACTTGAAATCTATTTTTTTATTACATTATCAGTTATTATTTTTTGTTATGGTTTTGAATATAAAAATATAAAAATGGTTCCCCTAGAACTGTGGTTATATAAAAATTTATTTTTTTTTAAAAACCTATCATATCTACATATTTTTTATGATTTAATTTATATTTCCACTTGTCTATTTCATAAATTATATTCTAATTTTTTAAAAAAAATATACTCATTGACAACCACTCTTCAAAAATATGATCAGGTATGGATATAAGTTCATTACATTATACATGAAAGTATCAATCAATAATGGAAAATTTTAACTTCATGTATTGAGAGGATATTATAGTGTTCCATATATTTTCTATTATGAGATTTTCTAGCATAGGGTTTGTTTATCACTCTATTTATTTATATAAATTTATTAGATATTTTCTATCCATTACTCAAAATAACTACTTCTAGTATACACTATTTTTAGATACAGTCATATAAAAACAAATTTCACAAGATTAATACATTCTATTATCCCACCTAATATATTGGAAAAAATAGATTCTTGTTAAATATAATATTTTTTCATTCTCTATTAAGTTTCTATTAATATATAGTTTTTCCTTTATAAATTTTAACAAAAATGAAATATATTAGGAATTATAATATATTAAATACATTTTCATCATTTCCATTTTCATATATAAATTATTAGTATGATCTGTAATAAAAGAAATATTCTTTGGGAATAGATTCAGTTTTTATGAAAGTTGTTATCATAGTATCCCTAAAATGATGTTTGGTTTTTGGTTATTTAGGTGCAGAAGAGTGGATGACCAAGGTTGTCTCTCAAAGGAAGAAGTAATTTAAAACAAAATATTAAATATATTTTGAAAATAAAATAAAATAACATAAAAACATTACATAAATGGATTTGGGTGGATTTTTTATCTTTTATAAAACAAGAATAAATATTCTGGAAGCTGATTTTATTTTTATTTTTTTAAATAAGATTGTGAAAATGAAATGAGAAAATATTTTTTTGAAAACTATTTTTTGAAATAATAATCGATCTAACTCTACTTAAAGAGACTCTGTCCTTTTACACATATCATTGCATGATTTTAATCATAATAATGCATCATATTACAATCCAAATATTGTAAATTCTATTGTCTTAGAAAACTAGGGACATAAAACTTAAAACATGGGACTAAATAAAAAATTTATTTATTTAGTCTTCATAAAGTGATCATATATTCCATTGTGATCATACATCTTTATATGATAAACTTGTTATAACATGGACAAAAGGATGAGCTAAAATCCGAGTAAGGGAATAAGCATAAGAATAAATCTTTAGCACGTGGGATAGAAGGCATGACATAATTATATAAAAAAGGAATGGAACATATGGAATCATAGAAAATAAACATGGAATAATATAAACATGGATTAATAGTAATGTGGAAGAAACATAAATCATGACTTTATAATGATTTGAGGCTCATTACACATACAAGATCACAAGTCAAGGTTAACCACCAAGATCATTGCACATGGTAGCACGAGTCAAGGTTAACCGCCAAGACTATTGCACATAACATCTCATGAGATTAAACTTTTCCCAATTCATTAGAGAACTATATGGGTGCACCCACCATTACATGGCCATGAATATTCTTTCCATATATAAAATCATACACAATCAATCATATGTAAACATAAGGGTACTCATGGAATGAAAGGGGTATCATAATCATGTCACAAAGAATAATAAATGGGTGTATCCTAAAAGTGTCCATAAAAGAAAATAATTAAGACATAAATAAAAAATTATAAGAAAAATTAGTCATATATCATGGTAAATGATTTCAAATAGAACTGAAAACATGTAAGAAGAGTATTTAAGAATTTTTAGCATTAAAACATTTTAGTGTGGTTTTAAGGAAAATACTAAAGAGAATTCAAAATATAAAAGGGAATAATATTTTATATAATTACAGAAGTGAACCAAGAAGGTTTTCATAATAAAAATACTAATTTTATAAAAACAATTTTGGATTAAAAATATGATAGATTGCACTTGAAATTGGGTAAGAATTTGGGAAGTTCCCTTAAACGAGTTTGCTTTTCAAGAAGTATTGAGAAAGGAACCACTTAGAACATGTATATCCCCAAAAGGGAAAGATTAATGGACCTTGATACATGATTTTTTAAAATATAAATAACATTTATAATATTTATATAAAAATAACAGATAACATCATTTGGGTAAAAATAAAGATAGAGCAACTCGAAGGAATATTGTAGGTTCGGGTAGAATCTCTTACCTTAAGTCTGATGGAGTCTTTAACTTGATCTTAATGTCATGGATAATCATATTAAATTCATTAATTAGTATTTATAGAACCTATTATTCATGTAATTTATTTATTATCTCCTTTTCATGATTATTCGTGACCTTTTTTATAGGTTAAGAGGTTCAATTTCATTGTTTTGGAGCATTTGTTTCCTTGGTTTTCATGATTGGTTTACTTATTTATATGTGAATATAAACATGTAATATGAGAATTGTTCTTAAGAATATGATTTATATGTTATTATTGAACATACAGAATATTACATGGTTATAAAATTCATTTTGTTATTTAGAGTTAATATGAATCATTATATAAAACTTTAATGATAACCATTTTGGTTAATTGACGGTTTTTAATCACAACGAAAAAATTTTGTTTTATAAATTAATATCTTATGTAATAAAAAAATTTATATCCTTAAATTATAAATATTAAATATATTACAGTATGTTTCAATGATAAAAATGGTTTCATGACCATAATTGTAGACGATAATAGAAATTGAAAATCTTTCGTCCTTGGATGTGATAAATTAACACATCTTAGATAGTGTTTTCATTTATAATATAAAAGGAGGGGGAAGGAAATAAGTTGTTGAAATATTACAATATCATAAAATATTTATAGTATATTTAAGTTATTGTAGTTATCATAACATTTGGATGAAATTATGTGAGTAAATAAAAAGAAAGAAAGGAACTTGAAAGAAAATAAAAGAAATGAAAAGAGGAATTTCCCTCTTGAATATATCTTACTTGAGAACCACTTTAGGGGAGATGATTTTGTCTTTTAAAGAGAACTATGGCTACTAGACATGGCATAGGGTATTAGTGATATATTTGAGTAGTGTTTGGACTAGTAAAAAGGCTTGAGACGTGTGAAGAGAAGAGGTGAAGAGGGGTGGTATTTATTGTGGAGGAGAGGGGGGTTTCCCATTATTTTAATCATTAGTTAAATATTTTTTCTCAAGAATATGAATATTCTTGTTTATTGTGACCAAAAATAGTAAATAGAGCCTGTTAGTTCGAACCAATGTCCCTTTAAATCATCCATGACTCAAGCATGATTCATAAATTCAGGTTTTAATATTTATTATAAATTATCGTATGTTACTATTCATCAAAAATTCATGTATTTCAGAAAAATCCAAAAAATTCAACCCAACCATATTTTGACATGTATAATTCAAAATTTAACTTCATATTTTGACAATAATTTTCTAAATATGTGAAATTTAGTTTTTAATTTAAATAAAAAAAATTTGAAAATATAAATTTTAAAAATAAAAATGCTTTTCTAACACTTTGAAAAGTTAATTAAGGTCTCATAAAATTATCATATGATCATAAGACCAAAAATAATAATTTATGAATTCATTTTATGAAAATAAATTTTTTTTAATTTATTAAATTATTCATAAAATTGTAATTAAATATACATGACTTACAAAAATACCACTACTTAATTAATAACTTTTAAAATATTTACTTACTTATACTATGATATAATTATATCATATTATCACTTATAATATGGATAAAATTTATTTATACTTTCATTAGTGAGGTTACTATTCAATAGGTAGGATTACTATTCATAAAGGTCTGATTACTATTCCAAAGGTCAAGTTACAATTTCATAGGTATGTGTTCCTTAACTTATAGATATACCTTTTATTTCACTCATTCATAATCGGTAAGGTTTTTATTTTGTTCTATAAGTAATATTATGTGATTATATTATAATATGTATTTGTAAGAAGGAAATTACATTGATTAAACATTGGGTCTTTACATTCTTCCCCCCTTATGAAATTTCTCCCTCAAAATTTCATTTTACATTCCAAATCATAAATAGGTGTGGGTAATTTTCCTTCATTGCTTCCTCTAATTCCCATTTTTCCTTTTGGAACATATAGTTATGCCATAGTACTTTGACCAATTGATTAGTCTTGTTGCATAGAAGTTTATCTCTATGGTCCAAGATCTTAACTGGATACTCTTTATAATAAAGATCATTCTCCAAATGTACCAACTCTGAAGAGAGTACATGTGAAGGGTATGGTATATACTTCCTTAAGAGGGTAACATGGAATACATCTAGTAATTTAGATATTGTGGGTGGAAGTGCTAGTTGATAGGTCATATCTCCAAACACAATCAAGAATCTTGAAGGGGATGATTTACCTGGGACTTATCTTTCCTTTCTTCCCAAACCTCACGACCTTCTTCCATAGAGATATGTGAAGGAATACCATGTCTCCAAATTTGAACTCAAGGTCCCGTTGATGATTTTCTACATAACACTTCAATAAACTTTGGCATTCCTTGATGTGTTGTTGAATGGTTTTCACCTTCTCAACCATTTCTATGACAAATTCAGGTCCTAGAATCTTACTCTCATCGACTTTATCCCATCATAACCTTGTTATGCACCTTTTCCCATAAAGGGATTCATTTGGTACCATTCAGATGCTGGAATGGAAACTATTGTTGTAAGAGAATTAGACTAGTGGAAGATGTTGGTCCCATCCTCATTTTAATTCAATAGAATATTCCCTCAACATGTCTTCTAGTGTCTGAATAGTTCACTCAGATTTTCCATCATTTTGAGGATGATAGGTCATGTCAAAGTTCAACTCATTGATTAGATAATGCTGGAGACTTATCCAGAACATCTAGGGGAATCTCGGATCTCTATCGAATACAATAGATAGTGGTACTCCATAAAGCCTCACCACCTGTTTGATATTTATCTGTGTAATTTAATCTAATGAAAAGTCCTCTCGAATTTAAATAAAGTGATATCTCTTTGTAAGATGATCTGCAATGACCCATATAGCATTGTTTCCTCTGGATGTCCTTCGAAGTCCATTGAAAAAGTTCGTGTTTATATTCTCCCACTTCCATATTGGTATGAATAGTGTTTTTATCATCCTCTTGGACTTTTGTCTTTCATCCTTCACTTGTTGAAATATTAGGCACTTTGATGTATATTCAGCAAACTTCTTCTTTATATTGTCTCACAAAATTTTCTCTCAGAGATCTTGATACATATTTGTGTTACCTTACTGAATAAAGAAGGTTGAGCTATGTGTGTCATTAAAAATATCCTTCTTTATCTCTCGATCAGATGGTACACCTAATTACGACCCAAATTTTACAACTCCTTCCTCATTAATCTTAGACATAGAGGATTTCCCATTTTTGATAGATTCCACCCTTTTCTGAATTTCCACATCTTTTCTTTGAGAATTATTTGTTTTCCCTATGAGGGATGGTTGAGAAATCATTTGAGAAAGGATTGATGGTGTTCCTCCTTTAATGATTCCCATGTCCATCCTTTGAAAATCTAATAATATTGGATCGCTTTCAATTCTCATCATTGATAAAGATGCAGGATCCTTTCTACTTAGAGCGTCTGCCACCTTATTTTCCTTACCATGATGGTAGTAGATTGACCATTAATAATCTTTAATGAGCTCTAATCATATTCACTAGTTCATATTAAGATATTTTTGTGTTAATATATATTTGAGACTCTTGTGATCATTATATATCTCATAATTCTACCCATAGAGATAATGCTGCCAGATTTGAACACAAAGATCACAGTCGCCAACTCTAGATCATGTATGGGATAGTTTTTCTCATGGATTTTAAGCTACCTTGAGGCGTAGGATAACACTTTATAATTTTTCATGAGTACACTACCTAAGCCTTTATTTGAATCATTTTTCTACACCACAAATAGTTCTCCACTTATTGGGAGTGTGAGTACTAGAGCAATGATAAGCCTCTTTTTGAGCTCATTAAAGTTTTTATCACATTCTTGAGTCTATAAAAACTTCACTCCCTTTCATGTCAACATGGTCATTGGGTTTGAAAATTGTGTCAATATCTTCAAAATTATTTGATAATACACCGATAGACCCAGAAATCGATGGATCTTTATTACAGGTGTTTTCCTGGGCCACTCTTCAATTGTCTTTGTCTCAAAAGGGTCCATAGATATTCCTTTTCTATTGATAACATGCCCCAATAATGATAATTCCTCTATCTATAACTCAAATTTATTGTACTTTGCATAAATTTTCTCCCTTAGAAAAGTAATTGTCACATTATTCAAATACTCCTCATGTTCCTCATTACTCTTTGAGTAAATCAGAATATGATCGATAAAGACTACTACAAATTTGTTGAGGTAATCTATAAAGACTCAATTCATTAAATCAATGAATATTACTGGAGTATTGTTCAGTCTAAAGGGCATCACTATGAAATCATAGTATTTATACCTTGTTCAAAAGGTAGTTTTGGGAATATCTTCCTTCCTCACCTTTAATTGGTGATATCCCGACCGAAGGTCCACCTTAGATAAATAATTGGACCCATGTATCTGATCAAACAAGTCATCTCTCTAAGGCAGGATATAATTGTTCTTTATTGTGATTTTATTTAACACGTGATAATCAATGAAGGGGTGCATTGATCAGTCCTTCTTCTTAACAAAGAGGACGGGTGCACCCCATGGTGAATCACTCAGGCATATAAAACCCTTCTCTAGATTCTCTTATAACTACTTCTTTAGCTCTTCTATATCAATGGTTTCCATAATATAAGGTGTCTCTGATATAGGTATAGATCCAATAATAATTTCAATTGAGAACTCAACCTCTAAATTATAAGGAAGACCATACAATTCTTTAGGGAATACATCAGTGTAGTCCCTCATGATGGGAAAGTCTTCGAGCATGACTCTCTCCAATGTCTCAATCATTTGAGCTAGATATTCTTTCTCATAATTCAATAATATTCACACTTGAGATAATGATTCTAAAGGATATTCATCTTCCACCTTACACTTGTAAATAATTGGATGATTCTTCGGGATGTGAAGAGTGATCTTCCTTTCCCTACAGTTGTTGTTGTATTCGTATAAAGATAGACAATCCATGCCTAAGATAACATAGAACTCAAGTATGACAATATTTTCCAGGATTTTTAGTCCACAAACATTTACTAGGGAGGAGTTATAAACCTTGGATATAATAACTTCCCCATTTTATGTTCTCAAAGATAACTTAACATCGAAATTTTGAGGTGGTGTTTGAATAGTCCTACAAAACTTTCAAGATAAGAAATAATGCATAGAACCAGAATCAAATAGTAAATTTTCTATTCTTAAATGAATAAATAGAATACCTATGACCACATTATTGTCTGGATCTACCTTAGTATTAGTGATAGCATAATCCCTTCCTTGTTTCCCTGGAGGTTTTTATTGACTTCCTCTAAAAACCCTTGGCTTAGGGAAATTGTCTTCATAATGCCCATGCTACTTTTAGTTGTAACACTGCACTATATGATGAGTGTTGATCTGAACCTTCCTTTATTATTCCATGTTATTAGTATTTTTCATATCCCTCCAGCATTTCCTAGCCAGATGTCTCATTCTTCCATATTTGAAGTAATTCCTAGTTCCCTTTAGACAGTTTTCAGGATGCTTTTTCCCACAATTTTCACACGTGGGTTGCTCGACCTTTTCCAAAAATGGGATTTTTTTTCAAAACCACCCATATTAGACTCCATTTTCAACTTTTTTTCATCAGTCCCATGATACCATTGAGAGTATTCGATCTCCATTTTAACCTTGAGGGAACAACTGACAATCTCTTCATAATTGTTAAAGTCACGAATATCCAACACTTTTCATATACTCAACTTTAGTCCTATAAAGAATCAATCCACCTTGATTTTTGTGTTCATGAAAATTCCAGAGTATATTGAAATCCTTGTGAAGTATTCTTCATAGGCCCTGATGGACTCATCTTCCTTCTTCTTAAGTCTAAGGAACGTTTTTCCATCTTGAGGTGGAGGGTACGGGGAAAACATTTATTGAAAAATATTTTCTTGAATTCCTCCCAATCCATGGAATAAAGTTCTTCTTGGGACATTATATTCTTGATCAGTTTCCACCACTGATTAGCTTCCCCATCCAAATGATAGACCGCCAGTACAAATTTCTCTTCTTCAGAGCACTTGGGGATAGAGAATATCTTCTCAATGGAGTAAATTCACTATTCCGTGAGGAGGGGATTGGAAGATACACTAAACCTGGGAGGCCTTTGTCGCATGAATAATTTAATGGAAAATTTCTCTTTCCTTAAAGGAGGATGCTGTTCCATATGATTCAAGTTATTATTCATAACTTGATCCTGCTGATAATGTATTTTCATGAAGCTTTGAGCACTCATTCCCATCATATTTGGAATATCATTAGGGTAAATCATCACATTCCCTATCACATTGACTATTGGAACATGTTATTATATTTCTTTCCATTAACTAAGAAAAATAACGTACAATTAGGGGCCATGAATACTTAGCTAATAATCATAAAGGAAACTTTGAACATAAAAGGATAAACTTGTAAAGGATAACTATATCCTAACTTGTTATTCCCTAGGTTTAAATCTAGGTTAATATTGATCTATTTTTTAACTTATATTCTTATGGAATCTTATTTTATTACCTTAATAATGTTTTGTAGTAAGCTTGTGAATTTACAAAATAATAACCCCTGGGAGTGTCAAACCAGAAGTGCAGCAAAGACCATTATCGTGCACAAGTTCCCGTTTCAGTCTAGCTCAAAGAGATGTTTTTAGTTTTTACCCCTAGATACATCTGTTCCAGAGCCACATCCACTTTTTCGTATCCAGAAAGGGATGTATTTTCTTTATAAACCACTTACTCTATACTTACCAAAATTTATGGATGATTTCTTATACATAGTCTAATATTTAAGGTTCTTACTAAAGTGCTCTGTTCCTAATCTCCAAAAATAACTATACCATCCTCTAATATAAAATAAAGATACTCTATCCTTTTATAAATATCATTAAACGATTTTAAATATAATAAATAATCATATTAAATTCTAAGGATCATAAAGTCTAGTGTCCTGGAAGAATAGGTATATAAAATTTAAGATATAGGACTCAATAAAACATTTCTTTATTTAGTCTTCATTTGGATCTCCTAATTTATATTGAGTACATAAATCTTCATAGGATAAATAGTGGATAACATGAACAAAGGGATGAGCTAAAATCCCACTAAGGGAATAAACATAAGAATAAAGCTTTAGCACATGGGTTAGAAGGCATGACATAATAATATAAAAAGGCATATAACATATGGAATCATAGAATATAAACATGGGATCATATAAACATGGAGTCATAGTAATTTGTTAATAACATAAAACATGACTTTATCATGATTCAAGTCTCACTGCACATAGAGGATCACAAGTCATGGTTAACCACCAAGACTGTTGCACACAGTAGCATAATTCAAGGCTAACTGCCAAGACCATTGCACATAACATCTAATGAGACTAAACTTTACCCAATTAATTGGAGTTCTATTTGGGAACACCCATCATAACATGTTCATGAATATTATTTACATATATATAATTATACATAATCAATCATATCTAAACATAAGTGTTCCCATGGAAAGAAATGGGTATCATAATCATGTCGCAAAGAATAATAAATAGGCGTATCATACAAGTGTTAATGAAAGAAATGAATTAATAAAGGCATGTAAATTTATAAGAAAAAGTATTCATATATCATGGTAAGTTATTTCAAATAGAATTTACAACATTTAAGAGGATTATTTGATAAATTTTAGCATTAAAACATTTTAGTGCGGTTTTAAGGAAAATACTAAAGTCAATTCAAAATAGAAAAGGGAATAATATTTTATATAAAACCATAATTTAACCAATAAGGTTTTTTTAATAAAAATAATGATTTTATAAAAAAATGGTGGATTAAAAGAAATGATAGAGAGCACTTGAAATTGGATAAAAATTCGAGAAGTTCCCTTAAATAGTTTTGCTTATCGGGAAGTACTGTGAAGGGAACCACTTAAAACATGTATATCCTCAAAAGAGAAAGATAAATAGACCTTGATACGTGAATTTAAATCATGTACACTACATTTAGAATATATACATAAAAATAACAGATAACATCATTTCGGTAAAAATAAAGATAAAGAAACCTGAAGGAATAATGGAGGTTTGGCTAGAATCGTGTACCTTAAGTATAATGGTGTCCTTAACTTGATCTTAATGTAATGGATAATAAAATTAAATTCATTAATTAGTATTTATATAAACTATTATTCAATTAATTTATTTATTATATCCTTATTAATATCATTCATGAACTTTTTTATGGGTTAAGAGGTTTAATTTCATTGTTTGAGAGTGTTTGTTTCCTTGGTTTTCATAATTGGTTTACTTATATATATGTGAGGATAAACATGTAATATGAGAATGGTTTTCTAGAATTTGAGTTATATGTTATTATTGGAAATCCATAAGATTACATGGTTATAAAATTCATTTGTATATTTGGAGTGAAGATGAATCATTATATAAAACTTAATTGATAACCATTTTAGTTTATTGGTTGTTTTTAATCACAATGAAAACATTTTGATTTATAAATTAATATAATGTGTAAAAAAAATCATAACCTAAAATTATAAATATTACATATATCATAATCTGTTTCAACCATCAAAATTGTTTTATGACCATAATTGAATATAGTAATAGAAATTGAAAACTAGTCATCCTTAAATGTGATAAATTAACACATCTCAGATGGTGTTTTCATTTCTAGTATAAAATGAGGGGAAATGAGATATAATGATGAAATATTCCATTATCATAAAGAAATTACAATACATGTAAGTTACTAGAGTTGTCATAACATTTGGATGAAAGGAGATGTGGAAATAAAAATAAATAAATAAACTTGAAAGAAAATAAAAGAAATGAAAAGTGAAATTTACCTCTTGAATATATCTTCCTTGAGAACATATATCAGGGAGATTATTTTTTTTATTTTAAAGATACCAAAGGATGATGGAAATTTTAGAGGGTCTTAGAGAGATATTTGAGCTGAATTTGGAATATAAAGAAGGATTGATAGGTTTGAATAGAAGAGGTAAAGATGGGTGGTATTTGTAGTGGGGGAGAGGAGGGGTTTCCCATTATTTTAATCATTAGTTTAATATTTTTTTCTAAATATTATGAATAGTTCTGATTATTGTGACCCAAATGGTTAATAGAGAATTTTAGTTCAAAACATTTTCCCTTTACATCATCTATGACTCAAATATGATGCAGAATTTCAAGTTTTAGCATTTATCATAAGTTATCATATTTTACCATTCCTCCAAACTTCAAGTATTTTAGTAAAATCCCAAAAATTCACCCCAACCTTTTTTCATGTGTTTAATTAAAAAATGAACTCCATTTTATGAAAATAATTTTCTAAATATTTGATATTTAATTTTGAATTAAAATCATAATTTTCTTGAAAAAAACAAATTTTAAAATTAAAACTGCTTTTCTAACACTTTGAAAAATTAATTAAGGTCTCATAAAATTATCTTATGATCATAATAAATAAAAATAATAATTTATGAATTAATTTATAAAAATAAATTTTCATTTAATTTATTAAATTAATTATAAAATTGTAATTAAATATACATGACTTATAAAAATACCAACACTTAATTAATAATTTTTAAAATATTTACATACATATACTATGATATAATTTTATCATATTATCAATTATTAGATATATAAATTTTATTTATACTTTCATTAGTGAGGTTACTATTCAATTCGTTAGTTTACTATTCATAATGGCCACACAACTATTCCAAAGGTCAAGTTTCTATTTCAATGGTATGTGTTCTTTGACTTCTAGAGATACCTTTTATCTCACTCATTATTCATATATAAGGTTTCTATTTTATTCAATAAGTAATCTTATGTGATTATAATATGAGACATACTTATAAGAATTGAATTCTATTGATAAAACATTGGTTCATTACACTACCTATTAAGTTAATTATTAATTAGTATCATTCAAATTAATATCCACTTAATTAACATCCCCAAATTGGTTAACTCCTTACCCCTATGAGAATTAACTTAACCACTGAGATGAAATTAAATAAACTCTAGGCTAGCTTCAGAACATGAAATCAAAGCACCCTGCTTTGAATGGTCTTATAAGTCTAGATTATGGTCAGTGGTAAACTACTGCACATATCCACTGTATAAATTATGATTTATTGAGTTTATGGATTATATTTGATCTTTAAAAATTGATCTTGTGTGGTTTTTTATAATGAATAAAGATCGTTCTCTTACATTTCACACAATTCATGACCTCGCGCATTTTTTGTTAATTGTTCAATTGCTTGATTAGTTTAATTTAAATTAAAAACTCAATTCATAGATCATATTAAGAGAATTATAAAAACTCATTGATTCAAAATCAATGAATGAATAAGGTAAAGGGTACAACAATTACTAAAAAATAACTACTCTTCCATGGGTGGTGTAGTCATTGTAGAAACATTTTGCATGTTCAAAGTTCATGGAAAGGGTATAACTCAATCACATTTCTAATCTTGATTTCCAGCACAAATAGAATGAGTAAATAATAATAAAAATAAATAAAAAAGAATAAAATAAATTAAATAGAAGAGAAACTAATAGTTTTATTTTAAGAAGAAACATATTACAAATTGAAGAAAAATAATAAGGCTTTAATGAAGAGATCCTAGATTTAATAGATGTCCCTCTTGAAATGTCTGGATAAATGGAGTAAAACAAATTATCCTCTTCCTTAAATATATTAATTCACATCCAATCCCCTTCAAATTATAAAAATACATATTTATATAGTGGAAGGGATTCTAGGTTATTTGAGGTTTCAAGTGTGAATCAGTAAATTAATTCATATAATATAATCCAACCAGCCCTGAATATTTTACCTCTAAAATGAGTGAACCAGTTGTCCTTTTTGAAGTATGATTCATGATAAATTGGGTTCTATAACTTCTCTAAAAATTTGGGTCCAATATAAGCACATAAAAATATGTTATGGTCCAAATACGTATCTAGTATCCAATCTGTAGAGTCCATCCAATATTTGACTTCATGACCCCTTTACTCTAATAAGATGCACTATTTCAATCTGATGTCTTGAAAGAAATTTTTATCCCATTAAGTCAAGAACACCTTTTCAAAAATTTATTTTCAATTTTTATTCAGAAAAATAGTTATATATGAAATACCATAGTTTACTTTAAATGTAAAAACAATAATTTTCATCAAATTTTCAAATGAAAGATCTAATACCAAATATTTTATCAATAAGAATATTTAACCCAATGTGAGGAAATTATGTAATTTATTATCAAAAAAATATTAAATAAAATTTGGTTTTTTCAACTCCCCCACACTTATCCTTTTTCAATCTTGGTAAAAACCTTATATGATATATTCCAAAACAACAAGTGACTAGATAAAAGAGTTCATATTTCTTAATCCACAATGGAAGTATATGATAAGTAAGAATCTCATCAAGCGTCAATGTCAATAAATTTTAAAGTCATTGTCTCATGGATTTTATCCAAATAAAATCTCGTGATATTATTGAAACTTATCATAAAAAAACATTATGGGTCCACCATGACATTAAATCCCCACGTGTGTGTGTGTCACCCAATTAAAGCTCTTATCTCCACCCTTTATTCAGTATTTTCAAGTCATGTACGAAAATTATTCTTACCTATTTTAATTCACTGAACCTATTCTACATTCATTTTTAATCCTATTTCATTACCATATCACATAAGCATTTGTAAATGTCAAACCTTAATCTACCAACCTAGATATCCACACATGTTTTAAATTTCATTACTCCCCTTTTTATTAAGACTTTTTTATTTGATTTTTTTAGGTTGTAAAACTATCAGATATCAGGTACACATAGATATGTTAATTCATTATATTAATAAAATTAATTGGAATAGAAATGAATGTATGCACCAATCATTGATTTAAGATGATTTTTTTTAACAAACATGGTTATAAATTCAATTCAGTTGGAAAAAATTTACAAGTCATGGTTGAGTGAGAAGTTTTATGGAGAAATAAATGACACAATTCTCCATTATCAAATATTAAAATGAAAGGTGTCATAATCTAAAATGTTTTTTAATGAGGCTACCAATTATATCATCGAAGACTTTTATTTTTATAAAAATCAATCCTTGATAAAGAAATCCTTCTCATGATTATCATTGTACCAATGAATTTTTAGAAAACCCCATTTTTAATTTGTTCCACATGTAAATTATCATGTCACATGATATATTATTTTATTGTATTTTTTTATTTTTTTAAATTTATTATGAAAATTTAATAAAACAGCACACACACAACCCACAAATGAAATTTCTAAATATCTAACCCAAAATGTTCTCCACTACACCACACTTAATATATTGACTTGTCTTCAATGATAACCTATGAGATGATATTTTATAATGAAATTTAGAATTTAAAATAATACAAATAATATAATAGTGAATGGGTTTGTAACAGCATGATATTCTCAAGTGATGACAGGGTCATGCTGTGTGTTGAAATCAACTACATCGGTAGAAAGTCCCTTAATGTATTGCTAAAAAAATTTCTCACTGACTGTAAAGCTCCTTCTTGGGTTCTTTTATGTAATATCCAATGCACCATAATGGAATACTTTAGATACAACATAAGGACCTAACCATCTGGAACACAACATACCAGGCATCATCTTCAGTCGTGAACTATAGAGAAGGAATTTCTCTCCAACATGAAGCTGTCTTTTTTTATCATTATACCATGAGACTTTTTTATATTTACTTGTATATATTAGAGTTATCATATGATGAAAATATAATATCCTCAATATCTTGAAATTATAGCTTTCATTTAATTTTAACATGGGAAAAATCCATGTTGTATTTATTTATATCCCAATATGCCTAATGCTAGAATTCCATGGCTAGATGAAATGTTTTCCCAAAAAAATCCTAAATGGTGAAATATTGATGAGTGTATTGTATACTATTCTATAATCCCAAATTGCATCATCCAGGAACTTGATCTAATCTTTACTATTTAGCTTCAAGGTTTTCTCCAAAAATTGTCCAGACTCTCTATTTGAATCCTCGTCGTGTACATTTGTATAGGGGTGCTATGATGTGGATGATTTATGGTTCACCCCATAATTTTGATGGAGGGAAGTAAAATATTGATTGCGAGTGTGTGTCCCTTGGTCACTGATGATGGCCTTCAGTACTCCAAACCAGCAAAAAATATGTGCCTTGAAAAACAATATACTATAAAACCAAATTCATCAGATGTGGTGGCCTTGGCCTCCACCCATTTTCTAACATAATCGATAAAAACAAAAATATAAAAAAATACAAATGAAATTGGAAATGAAACCATAAAATAAATTCCCTATAAATGAAAAATATTATAGAATAATATTGGTTATTGAGGCATATCGTGTATCCTGGAAATATTCCCAGTGTTTTGGAACCATGATAATGACTTAGAAAACACATGAGCATCATGAAATAAACTAGTCCAATATTATCTAGATTCTAACACATTCCTAGATTCCCATTGGGGTCCAATGTGTCCTCCACATGAAATTGTATGGAATAAATGTAGAACAGACTCAAAATCATGATCAAGAACACACCTTCTAATACCTTGATTACCACACATGCTCCATAGGTATAGATTATCCAACACATAAATGCTAGACTCACTCATAAATTATTGGACTTGATGTTTTTTTAAATTTTAAGGAATTTAAGAGACAACCAGTTAGTTCACTAAATAATCATACCATGGATGTGTACCTAAGAGTGAATAAAGATGATCATCAAAAAAAGTGTTCCAAAGTGTAACCTAGTCCATGGTTTCAGCCTCTAGTATGAGATTAATCTAACTCCTATGGTCCACCACTATGTTTTAAGACCCCTTATTATCCTTTATCTCGATATAAAATTTTGGAATAAGGGGATTCCATTAGATAAGTATGATCTTTCCATCTGTAATATTCAATAGGTACCTTAGAGTTTCATGGTAATAAAAAATAACATTAAATCCCTACAAATATGAATGGAATTTATCTCAATAAAATATGAAGGCAATAAACCCCTTTTTTGTTTTTTTAGTTTGGTTGGGATGAATCTAATGTCCTCGAACCATGGGAAATCACATGTGATCATCCCTCCACCCTCTGTGATAAGAAATATCCAACCATGAAGTTGGAAACATCACACATAATCTCAAATTAAAGGTCCCGCTATTGGGGATGTGTGATCGGGGGAGTGTTCAGACACTTCATTAGATCATAAAATGATATCCTGCATGAATCTTCAAAAATAAAGTCAATATATTTCTATAGTAATCAAGATAATGGAAGAGTGATCTTTTTTAAATCTCTGATGAAGCATAGATAAAAGCTTTCATGTCCTAAGAATGATCTAACATCACCAAAAATTAAGGGTATGGAGGGGATGAAATAATATATACCTTAGATATATCAACCTATATTCAATTTTTTGACACTGCATTCCCTAAGTCAATGCCATGATATAACATGAAATGAAATTTTTCAATGTTTAAAACCATATTCTTCTCAATAAAAATTTTTCAACACCTTTCCCAAAATAATGATACATTCATCAAATAAAGATCCATACAATGTAAAATCATCCATAAATACCTCCATGTAGGTCTCAATTATATCTGGAAAAAATACTCATCATGCATCTCTGTAAGGTACCTGGGGAATTGTATAGTCCAAATGGAATCCTTTGGTATGAAAATGTACCAAATAGACAAGTGAATTTTGTCTTCTCTAAATCCTCTAAAGCAATAGTAACCTAAAAATATCTAGAAGATATATAAAAGAAACAGTTTTTTTTCTCTCCAATTAGTGTCTCAAGAATTTGATCAACAATTGGGAGGGGAAATTGTCATTGTGAGTGGATTGATTTAGTTTCCTATAATAAATACACACATTCTAACTGATTTTCACCCCCATTATAACTAATTCATCTCTCTCATTTTTAACAATAGTAACACCTCTTTTCTTAGGAATAACTTCAGCATGACTCACCGATTGGGAATCTAAAATGGGATAAATTATACCAACCTCAAGTAATTTTTCAACTCATTTTTTTACAAATTCCCAGAGAGTTGGATTTAGTATCCTTTGTCGCTACCTAAATGGTTTATACACATCCTCTAAAAAATCCAATTCATGAAAATGGAGGTTCTAATACCATAAATGTTATCTAAGGTCTATCTTATTTCCCTAATTTACACCCTTAAAATATTCCAATGTTTTTATTCATGTTCAGGAGGGATATTAATAGAAATTATAACACATAATCTCTCACCACTCAGAAATTATTATTATTAGAGATTTGGTGGAAATTTCATGATTTCTAATTATAGGGGTTATGTATGGATGGATACATTAAAGTAACTGAAATGTGTGAATAATTAACATCAGTATCATAAAAGAAATAATCAAAATTAGAGAATAATGCATCAAATCTATTAGTATACTCAATAAGAATGACATAATTAGAGTGAACATGATTAAAATTAGAATATTAATTTACATAAAAATAAAATACAAGAGAGATTTTTTCAATATAAACTGGTGTGTATGTTCTATTATACATCAAACTAAAACCAATGCTCATAATCTTTCTAAGTATAGGACAATAAAATTATTTGGGTTTTTTTCTTGGTGGTTCAAAATGAGAGATAAAATAAGTATGATGATCATTTTATGGTTCATTCAAGGATTCCACGACATTAAATATCACAACACAATCTACAATATCCCAAGAATATGTACCCTCATGGAAGTTTATGGTCGTTTTTTCATTTTTGAGGAAGGGCCTTCCTAAGATAATGGGAGAATGAGAATTTAACTGATTATACTCCATGTTAAGAACATATAAATATACAAAGAATGTCATGCCTCAAACCCGAACTATTACATCACCAAGGACTCCTACTGGATATGTCATAGCCCTATTCACCTTCTCCACCACTAGTCTCATCGTATTCAAATCACAAACCTAAAAAGAAGATAATATAAGGGGATTCGTCACATTTATGGGATCACCCAAATCACATAAAGCATCAAAAAAGTTTAAATCTTCTATGGTTAATGTGATAGTGATTATCTTTGGATCCTTGCACAATGTTGGAATTTCTTGAGTTGGTGTAATGAGTGTTGACACATTCATTCCAAAATTGTTTATCTCATTTCCCTTGATCCCCATTTGATTGTTATAAAGTTATTTTAAGAGTTTTCCATACCTTGCGATTTTATTAATGGATTATAATAGAGGAATGTTGATCTCAACAAGATTAAATATATCAATAACCTATTTTTGTAATGCCTATTCAACCATCATCATGGATTGTACAAATTTGGTTGGAAATGGAAGTGGTTTATGAGGAAATTCATCAATATTTTTCTTTACTTTGTCTTTCTACTTAGGTTTCTCAACATTTTTTTTGAATGGGGATTCTCTAAGGTTGAGGGGAATATCAGTGAAATGATATGTGTAGATTTATCAGTCATTTGATTCCCAATTCTCAGTGTGATGGAACTGAAATTCCCCTTGTGACTTGGAGTAGGTTGGTAAAAAATATTTCTAGAGTTATAATATACCAGTTCATAGAGGGTATTGTAAATATTGCTCATTTGAGTCTTTAAATCCTTCAAATCCAAACCTTGACTCTTCACATTATTCTATTGATTAAGAATAATTAGTTTCAAAAGATCATCTTTGTTAGAATCTACATTTGTTTGAGAATTCCCTTTTTTTGTCTTGTTGATTATTCACCTTCAAATATCCTTTAGGGTTTTTGGAAACCCTGTTAGTAAGGAGGAGGCTACTAGAAATTTTATTAAAAAGGGGTCCTTTGTTTTTTGTCCAGATCCCTACCTCATGTCTAATTGATCCTTTCACCCTTGGTTGTATGTTTCTACAAAGAAATCATAATTCTTTTGGGGATGTGGTTATTGTTACTACTAATATCGCTCCTAGGAAATACAAAAACTACAATATTATGTTTCTTTTAGTTGGGGGAAACAGTTGGTTGGGTGGTATATTTTAGTAAAAATCCATAAGTCCTTATAGGAGTGGGTTGGGATGTATTTCAATCCAGAGCAATCTACCTCACTATAGTTTCTAGTTCATCCAATTTTGTATCAATAAAATGATTTGAAAGAGAAGAATAACTTACTTTATGTACTCCTTTAACATTTCGTGTACCTTGATCACCAATTTTCTAGTTTTTTGTGCCATATTTTCAATAAATGCACATGCAGCTGTTGTTGTTTTGTCAACCAATTCCCCTCCTATTGTGGAATCCCCAATACTTCTATCCATGGGTGTGATTCCTTCCTATAAGTATTGTATAAGTATTTTCTCAGTAATTTGGTGATGTGGGTAGCTTACACACAATATCTTGAATCACTCAATGTTCCAATACATTAACTCCCCTTATTATTTTTTGATCTTTGGGATATCCATTTGAATGGAATTGGACCTCAATTCTAAAAAAACTCTGCAAGAAAATCCATTTCAAATCATTCCAACATGTTACCTCTTTATGTTGTAAATAATACATCCAACCAATTGTAGTTCCATCAAGTGAAAATGGTAATTCTATTAGTTTGACTTAATCTTCAAATACATTTCATGGTTTCGTTTTTGAGAATATAAAATTGAACTATTTAAGTTATTTTTTGGGTCCTCACTAGATAATCTAAAAAAATCTGGAAGATATTCAATTAACCCATTTTTCAGTTCAAAGTCTAATTCAAGAGTTGGATATGCAATGCATGTAGCTTTATAATTAATATTAGGTGAAACAAACCATATAATAGACCTATTGAGTTTATTTTTTATATACATCCATTACTTCTTATTTCATTTATGATTTATAAGTGTTTCCAATTTCATTTTTCCTAGAATGGATGAATTCTCCAATTGGTTGAATATTGAAACTTCATGTAGACTAAGACTGTATGATTCAATCCCTAAGGATGCATTCAATATCAAGGTCAAGATCAAATAGATCATCAATATTTTTTCATGTCATGAATCAAATAAAAATTAAATAAATAAAAGTGGAGCATAATAAGAAAAATTAATAAGTTTGAGATGATGATCCAAAAAGAGAGAAAAAGAAAAAAAATGAGAAAGGGGAGAGAATAATGAAATAAGGGATAAAAAGTGTAAAATAAAAAAAATACCTTTAATTGGTTGAATAAATTACTTACCTAATAAGAAATGGTGTCAAGTTGAAAGGATCTATCATGGGTACCCTCAAATGATATTTGTTTTCAGGTATTTAGGTGGAGTAGAGTGGTTGACCATGGGAGTCTCTTAAAGGAAGAAGTAATTTAAAACAATATATTAAAGGTATTTTGAAAATATATTAACATAAAATAAACGCACTATTAAAAGGATGGGTTTTTTATCATTTATAAAACTATAATATGTGTTCTAGAATAATATTATATTTTTTTAAATGAGATTGTGAATACAAAATGAGAAGATATTTTTTTAAAAACTGTTTTTAGAAAGAATAATAGACTAAAATTACCTATTTACATAATTATTAATAATTATAAATTTAATTAAATTAAACTTAATTATGATCCCTTAATTTATTAACCCCAAAAACCTATGATAATTAACTCAACCACCAAGATGAAATTTATCAAACCCTAGGCTAGCTTCAAGAACATGATATCACAATACCCTGTTTTGATTGATGTTTTAAGTATAAATTGTGGTTTGTGGTAACTTATGGCACATATACACTCTGTAAATGAAGATAAATTGATTTTAGGGATTATATTTAAACTCTAAATAATGATTTTTTGTGGTTTCATATTACCGATTAAGATCACACTCTCACAATTCACACATTTCTGGACCTCGTGTGTTTTGTGTTAATTATTCAATTGATTGATTAGATTAATTTAAATTAAAAACTCAATTAATAGATAATATTAAGTTAATTTAAGTAACTCATTGATTCAAAATACATAAATGAATAATTTAATAGGTAGATCGATTACCAAAAAGAAATACTCTTTTTTGGACATTGTAGTCATTGTAGAAACGTTTTTTATATGGAAAGGTCATAGAAAGGCTATAACCCAATCAGGTTCCTACTATTGATTTCCATCCCAAACAAGATGAGTATAGAATGATAAAATAAAATAAAATATAATAAATATAATAGGAACTAATGATTTTATTACAATAATTAAAATTACATTTTGATGAAGAACAAGAATGCTTTGATGAAGGGATCCTAGATTCAAGACCCCCTCCCCCACATGAAATTCCTATAGAAATAGAGTAAAAATAATTATCATATGAATTCAATATCCAAATGAAAATACAAACCCCTTCAAATGAAAAAAATACATATTTATAGAGTGGAGCTGAGGATTGGTTATATGAGGTTTCAAGTGTGAATAGGGAAAATTTTCTAAATAGTTTAACATAACTTACACTGACTGTTTAACATAAAAAACATGTTAACTAGCTATCCTTTCAGAATTATTATTCATGAAACATTATTTTCTCTATATTATCTCTAAATTTTGTCCCAATCCTAGTATAGATGAAAGCGTTATGGCCCCAATACTGAATTGGTGTCCAATCTGGTGAGTCCAGCCCATCCCTGACTTCATTTCCCTTTTACTCCAATGAAATTTATATTTTAAATCTGATGTAATGAATTAAATTTGTATCCCATTAAGTAAGGAACACATCTAAATGTATTTAAGTTGAAATAATACACATAAAAATATTTGTGGATGAAACACTACAGTGCGCATTCATGGTAAAAACTGTAATTTTCATCAAATTTTAGAATTAATGATCTAATCCCAATGATTTTATAAATAAACACATTTTACATAGTAAAAGAAAATTATATAATTTATTACCAATAAAATATTCTATAAAATCATTTTTTATCAATTTACATAATTTTATTCTATATGTTTCCATTCAATTATATATTTTTTTGTACGTTGTAAATAATTTCATTTTTCTATCACATAACTAATTATAACATTTAAAATTCCATCACTAAGATGTTTTATCCCATTATTCATTGGCTGTTTTATTTTTTACCATATTCCATGGGTTTTCATGTTTATGTTTTTAGTAATTATTAGTTTCCTTAAAAAAAATATATGTGCTTTTAGCAGAGAAATTTCTAGGATATTATTTTAGAATTTTAAACCACAGTGTCCAAATATCTTTTACTATGTTCTTTAATGTGTTTTAAACTCCTATATAGCTTTTAATTATCATAGAGCATGCTAAGGGAAGAGACTTATTTGATTGAATTTATAATGTAGTATGATTTACTGAATATGAGGTTTCCAATTTTTCATTTCCCATAACAATTATTCAAACTTTTCTATTATAATAATCATATTTTACATGAATATCATATACAAAATTTACATGAATGAACTAACAATTTTAAAGGTAAAATATTCCTTATCATATTTGATAACTTCTATCACATGGTAGGAAACATATAAGAGATAATAAATTATCATATATTTTTTTCATATTCACATTCCATAAATTTCAATTACCTTTATTTATTTGTTGAAAACATTACTATGGATTTAAATTTTTAGAAGAATTTATTAGTTGAAATCCTTTCCTCATGCATGAAATTTTATTATTATTTTATCTATTAAAATTTCCCCTTCCACATTTTTTCATTGCACTTTAACCTATATCAGGGGGTGAAAACCAAAAAAAATGGCCTTTAATTATTATAAAATCATATGTAAATAACAATAGATTAATTTTTAAAATATAGGAACCCGTACTACATCAATATTAGGTTTCATTTTCTCGAAATGATGAAAAATGAATTTTTAGTGATTTAAATGACTAAATATTTTGTGTAATAGTCAAAATTGGAGAAAAAAATTCTCAAATTCATTTGAAATCAAGAAAAAGTTTCATTTTATTATTTTAAACATGTATGAGTATATGGTATAATAATCATACATGAAAAATTCTTGGAATGCCTAAATATGTAGATTTAAAAGCGAATAAAGTCTTTTAAAATTTTTTCAAGGGGTCAGAACCAAGAAAACAACCTCACATTTCTAATAAATCATAGAAAAATTACCATAGGTTGATTTTTGAGTGATAATAATGGAAGGAACGTCAATCATAATTGATATTTCTCTCAGGATGATCAAAAATTCTTTTTTAGTGTCTTAAAACACTAAAACAAGTGTTTAGGTCAAATACCTAAAAAATCACATAATGACATGAAATCAATGAAAAAATACATTAATACTACTATTTAGGTTCAGAATAAAATATCACATCATTAAGATGTATAGTATACCCTAAATTACTAAATAAGTAGTTTTCAAAGGTATGACGCCCTTTAAAAATATATGTCAAAGGGATCAATACCAAACAAATTACCTATGAATGTTTTGAAATCATAATACAACAACTGTATAGTGTATTTTGAAATATTAAAGTATATGGACATCAATTTGTGTTTCTTTTTTCCAGATGACTAGAAATTCACTTCTATTTTATTAAAACATGAATACAGACAGTTAAGTTTGAGAACCACAGAGAACAGTATCTAAATGATGTGAAATCCTAGTAAAATCATCTAACTTTAATTTTTGATTTATATTAGTAGACATAACATCAATCATACTTACGGTGTTCTTATGAGAATCCAATATGTAGTTTTTAATTGTTTGATTCTCTTTAAAATTATGCACTAGGGGTAAAAACCAACCAAATAACCTATGAATGTTCCAAAGTAATTAGACAAAAAATATAAATTGAATTTTTAAACATTCATGTATAAAATGAATCAATATGGTATTATTTTTATCTAGATGACCCAAAATACACTTTTATTATTTGTCGTCATTATAATGATCGTTTAATAGTTAGATCAATATGAAATAACCACAGAATGAGGATAAATCTTATGGAAACCATCATGGTATTATTTTTAACATGTATGAGAAGATTTCACATTAATCAAAAATTATATGTTCTCTAAATGACCAAATAAAAAAAAATGGATATTTGACATTCTTTAAAAACATGTTTCATATAGTCAAAAGAAAGAAAATGTCCTCCCATTTCCCTGAAATCATAAGAAAAAAGATTTATTTTTGAATTATAGTAACTTATTGAACATAAATCATAATTTTAATTTTCCAGGATGATTTCAAAAATCCTTTATAGTGTTTTAAAGAAATAAAATCTTGTTAAACAGTCAAATTCATAGAAAATGATCTCAGAATGATGTGATATCTAAGTAAAACCTTATTAGTATTATTTGTGATGTTTATGAGAAAACATCATTATAATCATATGAGTGGTCTTCCCAAAATAAACTAATAAGTAGTTCTTCAAGGTTTCACACCATTTAAAATCTTGCATAAAGGGGGTCAAAACCATCTTAATGACCTCTAAATTCCATAAAATAATTTGGAAACAAGATTACATTGGTATTTTAAATTTTAAAGAATATTAATGTTAATATAAAGTGTAGTTTTCTTACTAGGATTGAAAATTAACTTTTATTATTTTAAAAGATGAAAAAATAATTTAACTGTCTTATATATAGGAAAACCCCTCAAAATGTTTTGAAATCATAGGAAAAGAGTCTTAGGATTATTTGTTCTTTTTATATGAGTGGTTGTTACAATAATCAGATATCTGGTGTGCCTAGAACAATCAAAAATATTATTTTAAAAGGTTTGAAACCTTTTAAGAACATTCTTTAAATGGGTTCATAATAAACCAAATGACCTTTGAATTCAATGAAATTATAGAAAAACTTTCATTTAGTGAATTATGAAATGTTTAAGCAGACTGAGCATCAAATTTTGATGTTGTTTTCACATGATTCCCTAGAATTAACTTTTATAGTTTTAGAATAATAAAATGTTTGTTAAATAGTTATATCAAAATAAAATGACTTTAAAATGTGGAAAACCATATAAAATATGTCTTTTTATTAGTTTTAAAACATATGAGTAGAGGGAATGAAAATCGAATGTGTAGTGAGTTCATAATGCCTAAATATATAGTTTTAAAAGATTTAATCATCTTTAAAAATTTGTTTTAGAGGGTAAAAACCATGTAAATGTCCTCTCATTCCTAAAAAATCCTAGTAAAATAAAAATGGAATTTTTTTCTGAATTCTAGGAATTGATGGATCATCAATTAGAATAATCATAATATTTAGTTTATCACAAGAAACCTTTTAGTGTTTTCAAACATTAAAAGTTATTTCTAATACTAAGATCCAATAAAATGAATTTATAATGATTTAAAATCATGGAAAACTATTTAAAAATTATATATGATTTTTAAGAGATGATTTTATGTCAATCGGACATGTGGTCTACTCGAAACAGTGGAATAATTAGTTTTTAAAGGTTTGATTCCCTTTAAAAATAAGTGTCAAGAGGTAAAAAACACCTATAAAGAATTTAAATTCCATGAGATCATAAGAATAATATAGTAAAATTATTTTTAAATGTTCATGTAGGAGTAATGTAAATCTAAGATTCCATTTTTCTGAGATGAATGGAAATTCACTTTTATTGTTTTTAAACATGTAGCAAGCGTTTATTAGTCAAATCTATAGAAACAATCCCAGAATGATGTGAAATAATAGGGATAGTTTCTTAGTTAGATTTTATCATGTATAAATAGATATAACGCCAATAAGACATGTTGTGTTCTTGGAACAATTAAATATATTATTTTTATACTTTTACTTCCCATTAAAAATGTGTTATAGGGGTCAAATCTAACCGAATGGACTTTGAATACTATGAAAACATAGGGAAACCTCCAAATAGATAATGGAGATATGGTGAACTTGACAAAGAATCAATCTAAGATTTAATTTTCTCAAGATGAACCAAAACAAAATTTTATTATTTTAAAACTCAAAAACATTCTTTAAATGGATAGATCTACAAAAAATGACCTCAAAATGAGGTGAGGTTATATAATAACTTAATTTTTATTGTTTTAAATGTGTACGAGAAGAACACACAAAAATTGGACATATAGTTTTCTCAGAATGATCATATGTTAAATTTTCAAAGGTTTTACACCATTTAGAAATGTGTTTTTAGGGGTCAAAACCAACTGAATGACCTCAAAATTCAATGAAATCATATGAAAACAAATGTACAATGAATTTTTAAATGGTCGAGTAGATATAATTTAAAACAAAAGTTTTAATTTCCTATGATGATCAAAAACACTCTTTTATTATTTTAATACCCTAAATCATGATTTTAACAGTAAATTCAAGAGGAAATGGCCTTATAATGAGTTCATAGTATTATTTTTGATGTTTATGAGAAGAAATCATGACATACAGACATGCAGTGTTATGAAAATGACTAAATAAAAAGTTTTTAAAGGTTTAACACTATTTAAAAACATATGGTGGGGGTCAAGACCAACTAAGTGACCTCTGAATTTTGGGAAAATAGAAGGAAAAAAACCATACACTAATTTTTGAAACGGTAGTAGAGAAAAAAACACCAATATAAGGATAAATTTTACTAGGATGATTGGAAAGAAACATTTATTATTTTAAAACACCAAAACAGGTTCTTAACATGAGATCCATAAGAAATTACCTCATAATTATGTGACATAATAAGAAAACTGTAATTATATTATTTATGATGTTTACAAGTAGATGACACATTAATCAAATATGGGGTATCCTCAAAATGACCAAATAAGTCGTTATTAAAGGGTTAAAATGATTTAAAAATGTGTTCCTTGGGTTTAAAAAAACTGAATGACCTCATGATTCAACAAATTATTTAGAAAAGAATCGTAAAAGTATTTCGTAAATTTTTTTGAAGATGGAATATCAATATGAGTTACAATTTTCTTAGGATGACATAAAATTAAATTTTATAATTTTAAAACATGAAAATGGTAATTTAATAGTCATATCAATAATGAACGGCCTCTAAATTATTTTAAATAATTTGAAAAGTTTATTATTATTATTTTTAATGGGTATAAGAGGAAGTCACATCAAAAAAACATGCATTTTTTCTAAAATAGTTTAATATGTAGTTTTCAATGGTCAGATGCCCTTCAAAAACTTGCGTCAGGGGGTCAAAACTAATTAAATGAACTCTTAATTCCATTAAATATTAATAAAAAACCTATATAGCTAACTTTAGAAAATAGTAGGTATAGTTTCAATGTGATTTTCCATTTACTTGGGTTGACCTGAAACATACTTTTATTGTTTTAAAATAATAAATTTTGTGTTTTACTATCAGATTCATATAAATTAACCTTACAAAGATGTGAAATCATAAGAAACCCATATTAGTGTTATTTTTAATGTCTTTGATATAAATAAACATTATCCAGACATGAAATTTGACCAATATAATCGAAAAAGTAGTTGTTAATTTTTTAACACCACTTAAGACATGTGTTAAGAGGTCAAAATCAGTTAAACGACCACTGAATATAGTGAAATCAGATCAAAATAAATTTATGATGAATTTTTAAATTTAAGAGAATATAAAATGTCAATTTGAGTTTCTATTTTACTAAGATAACATAAAACACACATTAATTTTTTAAAACACTAATACATGAATTTAATAGTGAAAAACGACATTGAAATGAGGTTAAATCATTATAAACCATAATATTAATATTTATGATGTATGGGAGTAAGTGGAACATCAATAATAGTTGTATCATATCTAAAAATATATAATAAGTAGTCTTTAAAGGTTTGACGCCCTTTAAAAATCTATGACATGAGTATAAAACAAACTGAACGACCTCAAAATTCTACAAATAAAAATGAAATCAACTGTACAAAGATTTATGAAATAATGGAGTAGAAAGAATGTTGATTTGTGCTACTAATTTCTTGATATGATCAAAAATACGCTTTTATGATTTTAAAACATGAAACAAGTGTTTAATAGTCATATGTAAATGGCCTTATAATGATGTGAAATCTTTAGAAACCCATATTATCATTATTTTTTGTGTGTGTGTGTAGGTGACAAGTCAATTTTATGTGAGGTATTCTTGAAACAAATTAATAAACTATTTTTCAACCCTTGATCCCATAAAAACGAGTGCCAAGGTGTTAAACCAATTTTAGTTGCCACTAAATCCCATAAAATTAGACAAAAAAACCATACAGTTATTTGTGAAAGGGTAAAAAATGGAACATCAATACAAGGTTTAGTTTTTCTAAGATGATTAAAAAAGATCTTATATTGTTTAAATCACCAAAAAGTGTTTTTAATGGTTAGATCCATGGAAAATAACCTCAGAATGATGTAAAATAAGAATAAACCTATATTGGTATTATTTTTTATGTTTAAGACCTGCTAACATATCAATTGAACATATGGTAGGATTAGAATGATTGAATAAGCATCTTTTGATGGTTTCATGCTCCTTAAAAATAGTTGTTAAGGGGTTAAAATCAACCAAATGACCTCTAAATGCTGTCAAATCATAGGAAAAACTATATAGTGAATTTTTAGAAAACTTTAGTAGAAAAAATGACAATATTATGTGTTTTCTTACTAAGATGAACTGAAACACACATTTATTGATTTAAAACATAAAACATGTGTATAATAGAATGTCACATTGAGAATGGTCTCATTGTGGTGTTAAATCATTATACAACTATGTTAGTATTAATTTTGTTGTTTTATAATTGATGACATGTCAATCGAGCTTGCGATCTTCCCAAAACAACTAAATAATAAAGTTTAAATTATAAAAATAACTATAAAATGTTATTATATTTATAATCAAATGACCTTAGACTATTCCTATAAATTTTAATTGATATATTATGCTATATTTAAATTATTATTTTTTATTTCTTTAATGAATTATTTATTTTATTAACTTTTTTATATTCAACTTTACTTAATGATCAGTGTGGAGCATGGAAGATGGTTTAACAAAGATATATACGACCTTGTTATTTTACATATAAGGGAAATATTTTTTGAATTTTTTTATAAGGTTAGTTTTTAATTTTTATATATTTTATAGGGAGTTTTAATTAAATTAAACAAATCATTAGTGGTCTCTATATGGCGGGTGTTATAGGTTGGACTAGGGACCCTATAGTGATTGCCAAAGTTGAGTTTCTTGTAGTTTTAACCTATATCATCTGGAAAATGGTTATCACAATAGGGTATCCCAATTATGACCTATAGATACTACTATAAGGAGGCCTCCTGAGAGTTAAGCTATAATTATCCCCAAATGACAGTTGTAAAAGGATTCCCCTGTTTGACCTATTGAAATAACAAATTATTGGATGTTATAGGCAATAACTATAAGATAAAATCATCTATCATTTGGCTATCGATGGGTGGCCACTATAGGCCTTTAGAAATGGATTTTTTTTCTTTTTTTAGAGAACATTTTACTACTAGTGTATAATAAATTTTTGAAATAATTTTCCTATGTTAGAGGAAGAATAAATTTATTATGAATATGACTTGTCTAAAAGATTCTCAAATAAAGAAAATATCTAAGTTCAATACAAACATGTTTCTCTCAAGGGAAAATGGTACTAGTTTTTCAAAATTAAAAAAAAACTAATTTTATTATATACATTATATGCTGAAGAATTTGGTGATGATGAAACCGATAATGAATAATTAAGTATAGTGGAGGAGAAGTTATTGATCAGTATTGTAAATGATAAGGAGTTAAATAGTTATGAATATGGGAGTAATAAAAATGTGGAAAATTGAGATAGTGTTTTTTATATATCATGGGTTGGAGGATTGTATTTCAAAAAATCATAGATTTGTATAAACACAATAATAATTTGAATAATGAATAAAAAATTCCAAAGGATATTAATTCATCCTAGCCTAAAAAAGAACCAATGTTGTTGATGGAGAATGAATATTTGAAGGTGTTTATTTATAAAGTGAAGATGTTAAATAAGGATATAGAAGCGAATAATAAATATAATAAAAAAGAACATGAAATTTTAAAAAAAATATTTTATTATGAAAATTAAATAGAAAATTTGACGTTTAACTTTTACAAATATGTGCATGATTTTAGAAAAATATTCTATTTGAATTTTCAAGGTGTACACAGATATAAATTAGTGTGATGATTATGTGATTTTGTAAATACTTTAGTAAAATGATGCAAAAATATATTATATTTTTGAAAGGAATGTCTTATATGAAATCAATGTTAAAGGAAGTGTATATTACATTATAAAAATGAATAATTCGAATAATTTGCGATTTCAGAAAATGCCCACTTTAATGAAAACCATGATACGATTTAAAATTAAAAAAATTATGTAAAAGCTCTAATTTTTATAATAATATTTCATTAGTATCATATAATTTTGGTTCACAAATGTAATTTAAATCAAATTGTAAAATTATTAAAGAAAAAAAGGCAACCGAGAATGGATCTCAACCTATTTATGGTAAAATATTTTTATGAAACTTTTTGGTACTATAGTAGCTTCAAACATGTGGAAAGATGATTTTGGTGTAATTATGAATATATTTAAGAACCTAGTATATTTGTAATTATAGTTTTTAGGGGGAGTCAATCTACTCAAAGGAGACAAGTTCAAATGAAATTTTAATTTTTTATGTGAACATAGAATTTCAATTTCAAATAATAAATGGAATTTTTGATTTTAGGACCATTTTGTTTATGATTCTAGGATTTACCTTATCATTTTACATGATTATTTAACTGTTAATTTTAATTCATAAAATGTTAAAAATAAAAATAATAAATTAAATAAATAAAAATATCTTATATTGGATGTTCTACTAAAAGCTGTAAAAAATAAAAAAAACAATGGATTTTAGATAGTTGGTGTTCATCTCATGTGAAAATAAATTTGATGATTCTAAAAAATGTTGAAATATTTTTTAAATGTTTAATTTCAATTAAGAATAGATGTCTGCTCAAAATCAATCTATTTGACTCAATGAAGATAAGAGAGACCATAATGAAATTAAATAATTCATTTTATTTCAATGGGTTGAAGCACAACATTCATAGTGTATATCAACTTTTCAATGAAGTGAATTTTAAAATGTATGACTATGTGTTGAAGAGGATAAATGATGAGCATGTTATGAGTAGAGTATAGTGAACATGTGGTATCATTTTCATGTTGGTGATGTAATAAATTATTTTTATTAGAGGTTGAATTAGGAGAATGGGTTGCGTAATCAATACATGGTAATATTGGACAAAATAACATGAACAAGATTACTAATGGAGAAAATTTTCATGATGTAACTATGATAAAGAGAAAATTCAATTGGATTTTTTCCACATATTAATATGTGTATATTTTTAACTATTCATAAAAAATAGATATTCAACCTTCTTATCTATTAGAACTTGTTAATTCAGATATTTATGGGAATGAAAGGAATAAATCGATGAATGGAGACATGTAATTTATTTTTTATTAATTTATTTTATTTTATTATAGGTATTATTTTTATAAAATAGAATTCAAGGCATTGAATATATTAATTTATTTTAGAGGAGTGAAGAAAATTATTATGGACATCCGTTGAAGAGAATAAAAATAGGTAATGTATATGAGTTTCGAAGTATAAATTTTAAAATTCATCTTGAAATTCATGGTATCTAATATGATTTTATTTCACCATATTCCCCAAAACAAATAATTTTTACTTAATGAAAGAATATAATTTTGTTTGAGATGGATCAAATGATTTTCATTGAGCTAAAAACCACATTGTTATTTATTATGAAAATCATTAGGAAACCAATAAATATCCAAAATGGTTTATTATGTCATCCAGAATTATACAAGAATACTTATAAAATAAACTACAATAATAAACTAATATTAAATTAAATAATTGTGGTTTGGATACCTTTTATCATCAAAGTTAAATTTTTATCTTTGGAAAAGATTTATAAAAGAGGTTTTGCAGGAATTTTCCTAGGTTATCATCCAAATAAAAGGGGTTATTATTTATATAACAACGAAAAGAGAAAAAAATTATTATGATGATGTAATTTAATTGAAACACTAATTAAAAGGGTGTATATATAAATGAATGTGTTTTATATGTGATGGATAAAAGGATGATTTTTTTAGAAATCTAGATAAAAATTATGAAAACATTGAAGATTAAAGTTATCTTCATGGGGAGAATAATGATTAAAAAAATTCAAGTGATGAATAACAACCATATTTATTTTATCCAAAGATCACAATGAAATTATATTTCTTGAATATAATTTATTATCAAGGATAAGTGATTAAAATTATGAATAATTTAAGGATATTATCACATGCCTCGTTATTTTCTCAAATATATCGAGGAGGTATGGGTGAATAATTGAATAATAAAGCATTATTGGATGATATAAATGAGTTATTAGATCCTATTTAGAAGAAAAATAATTTGTTTTGTGTCCTAGATATTAAATACATTTTTTTATTAGAATAAAGTTGTGTTCGGTAATATGTTTAATGTGAAAAAATGTGTTATGAGAATCATAGTAATTTGAACAATAAGTTAATTAATTTAATGCATTTTCATTGTAATTTAACCCCATAATTGATTAAAATACAAGGAAATTAATTCATATTTAATAATTTTTAAATTATGTTATTAAATTTCTAAATGGATTAAGTAATGTTTTTGACTTATTTTATTCATTTTGGAATCAAATAAGAATATATAAATTGTTTTTGGTATAAACAATTGAAGAGTCATTTAATTATGGTTTTTATTGTATACTTAATTTTAGTGTTAATGTAGAAAATGCCAAAACTAGTTAAATTCTTTTCAATGGTAGTGGGTTTGAAAATGAAAAAGAGATCCAATTCATATGACTTCCTTAGCTACATAATTCTTTGTTCAGAGCATATAAATTTAAAGTTTTCAAAAATATAGAAAATCCATAAACTTCCATGGGTCACATAACAATTTTACTAAGCTTGTATATATCTTTCCTTGGTCCACATAAAACTTTTGTCTTAATGGTGTATGAATTTAATCTCCCATGTATATATTTCTCTCTGCCAAATCATATGAATTCAAACATATTGTATGCATTTTCTGTAATTATAAGGATTCTCAGTAACATTGTACCACTTTTTATTCTACATAACACATTCCTAGTGTTCAAATACAACTTATGTTGTGCTTATGAATTTGGGTCATTTCAAAATTTTCAGACCAGAGGGAATAACATATTAAATTAATTATATGAAATGGTTTGGACCTAAATTCAAATATATTCTCTCTGGTCTGCAAAAATTGGGTATTAATTCACCCAAATTGCAACAAGGAATAGATCTACAAAAATAATAGGGCTAATTTCATACAATTATTTTCAAATTAGAAAAAAAATAATTAGAAGGTCATTATGGTGGATTAAAAACACTAAAATGAGATATGTGGAAGCCTTTGGTGGAAATGGGAAATAGGAACTGTAATTCTAGATGATTATGAGTTCCCCTTGAAGTTATGTAATCCGATCAAGGTAGATGAATTCCATCCTACTCACATGGGAGATAATGATACTGATGCATGATAGGAACCTAAGATCATTTAATAAAAAAGAAAACTGTTCATTTAATAGAGGGGGTACAAATTGATTTAGGTGAGACCTCTTGTGGGATATTTTTTATTCATTTTATTAATTTTCTATAACATATAAAGTGATAGAATACTAGGGCCATAAATATTAATCTATGGAAAATTTTTCACACCCCATGTAATGGATTCTAGATTTTAATAGATTATTTCAATTTAATTTTATTTTTTCTAAATTTGTGCATGTTATAGATTGTTGGAGGTTTCCAACACTTAATTATATTAAGTCATATTTTTTATACATGGATTCCATACACATTACACCTAAATATTCTATTTTTTTACAATATAGTGGGTTCTGGAATTATTTAGTGGTGATTAAAGAAAATAATCCCTGGGATTTGGAAAAATTGTTGATGCTAGTGATAATTTCACTCTGGTCAAGATGAAAGTATCTAACTATTTTTCTTGGTTAAGGTCTTGGATGATTATTGAGATAACGAGACAGTTTTATCTTAATGAATCGTGATTTAAATTGTAGGTAAGGGAACATATCCAATTTTAAACCACTGATTTTAAAAACTACATTAAAACACAAATTTAACTTCACTCTTTACACACAATTAACCCTCATAACAACAAAATAGAAAACTCAATCCTCTATAGACACAAATTGAGTCCCATTATTCCAAACATTCACTTGGGTTTTAAAATAATTTTAGAATATCCTTGTGATTACCCCTTCCTGAAACTAGTTTTATCATAATTTTTTCATTTATTTTCTTCCAGAATTTAAACACATAAAAATAATGAAATTAAAAATATATATTTATATCCTAATATACTTGTTCTCCCCCAACCACAACCAATTAAATCCATTATATACTCCTCCATTTGTTCCTTCAAACATTATTTATGAAACTACTCCAGATGTTTTTCCTTTACTTTAAAAGTTTATTTTGATTCAGTTCCCTTTATATAAACTACACCAAATAGAAGTATATTAGTCACTAAAAATGGTATAGAACTCATAGAATGAATATCACCCAAAATTATCTTTATCCAAGAAGACAATAACCAAAAAATTTATAGTAATTGAGATACTACTGTAGTACATAAACACTATATCTTGAACTAGGAGAAAATGTGCACTATTTAATGCTATTATACATGATTATATTTAAAATTTTATTTTCTTAATGTTATAATTTTACTTTTTAAACAAATAAAAATAAATTTTATTTTTTCATAAATATATTATATCTAGTTGAAATTTTTGGATTTTTTCAAAAAGATTCATTTTTGGTAAATAATACAAATAACATTTTTATTAAAACTGTGACATTTTTAAAATAATTAGGATGTAATAATAATATAAAACTCAAAAAACCCTTATATTTAATATATGTATCTTTTATAAGTAATATTATACACTTTGAAATATCTTATTTTTTAACCTATAGAGGATATTTTAATGCTTAAGTAACATTTATCACTAAAAATGTTTTAATTCATTATACATTCACTATTTCAAAATTAACTTATCACTTTAGAAATATAATATTTTAAAATTTATTTAAAATTTTAAATCCATAGGTCCAAATTATATATAATGTACCATTTTATTTTAGGAATAATGGACACATTACAAATGTAAAAACTAGTTTCTTCATTAAAAGTTAAAATTGTAAATGTAGACAATCAAATGGTAAAGTATTAAAATTTTAATAAAAAATTATGAAATTAAATGGTAGATAATTTCATGAACTTTTCTCTTAATAGATCCATTTTTTCCCAATTTTATATCCACTTTCTTTAAGAGTGACTTCCCATTATTGAATAGTATTAGGTATTTACTAAATTGTTATCCCTTTTCACTTATAAAAGGGGAACTTCTCTCCTCACTTCTAGTCACACCAAAAACTCACTTATTTCATCCTAAGCTCTACTCAAACCCTTTATAAATACTAATTACCACCATTAGGAGGATATGTTATACTAAATATACTATCCCTCATAGGCCTAACCCCCTTTTAAAAGAGGATAATCCAAGAAGTGGCGTATAAATTTCAAACAACGCCTTTCTCATTTCTATTTCCTTATGGGAATTCATTGTCCCTAAAATTCAATCACACCATATTAAAATCATAATATCTGTATTAATATCATACTTGTATGTTATTATGATTATGTAATATCATTAACCAATTTTCCCTTCTCCATTAAAAAAATGAAATTATCATTCATCTGTTGTGTGGACTACCACCTCCATGGTTAAATGTGTTACATTTTCAATCATTGACATATACGTATTTTTATAACACCCTGATTTTTTATTATATATTTATCTATAAAATAAATTTCCATTTCTTTGATATAATTCATTGCATGCAACACAGAGTTTAAATGAACATCGATATTCTATTAAAATGTTATTATTTAATGATAGAGTTATCATCTATTTATTGTATCAGGGTTTATGAAATGGAATAACTAAATTATAAAAAAATTAAACATTTTTTGAATTAATTCATTGGTTATAAATTAATTAAAAATAAAAATAAAAATAATTTTAAAATAAATGAGTTGTTTTTCTAAAAAACTATTTTAATGGTTTCAATGTATTTTTAGCATAACAAATTAAATTTTTCACTCTTTTTGAATGATTTTAAAGAATTTTATATTTTATATATTCAATAAATTTTTCTATCATCCAAAAACTATTTAAAAAGTCATGGGAGAATAATAAATAAATTTTTATACTTAAAAATATAATTATAAATGGAATTCTTCATCGCATTTTCAAAGTTATTTTAAAAATAATTTATACAACTTATTGATATTTAATATTAGAAAATATAATACATATTTAGAATCATTAGTATCAAATTTATGAAATAGATCCCTTTTGTTTTTAGGTTAATTTTAATAGTAACCATTGTAAATTTGTTTCACATGGCTAAGAGTAAGACGAATATAATTGGAATAAAACTTTGGGATAGGGCTTTAAAATTTTTCTAAAACATAAAATTATCCTATTGTATGAGTTTAGTTTGACTATATCCATCCATTTAACAAATATATAGCCACCTAGCCCCATATTTCCCTAAAAAAATCCATTATATCAATTTAAAGAAATAATAAATTCGAAATGACACACTATTGACATTAATATCTATAAATTTTTGACATTAGTATAATAAGAGGATAAATTAAATTATAAATATTTATTTTAAATAAAAGTTATTTTATTTAATTTAATTTATTTATAATTTTTATCAACTGAATAATTACCTTATATACTGTGCAATGTCGACGTCACGTTTATTCAATTCATAGAAAAATAAAATAAATGATTTTAAAAATATTAAACATATTGTAATTTAAGTGAACTATTTTATCCCATAAATGTTTTATAAGAATATAAAATAATAATGATATGTGAAAATATTATATTTTAATTCCATCATTATCTTGGTCTCTTTAAATTCAAATAAAATGAAATTTTCCAAAATTGACATTAATGATATTTTATAATAAATAATATTATAAAATTATTCGAAATATTATATTCAACCAAGTGAATGTAATATGGTGGAATATATCAAACAAGGTCCATTTATGTGTCATTATTCAATATAGTGTAACATTCTAAACACATTAATATTGAAATTACTATTAGCACAATTATGGTCAAAATGAATAATGAAAAGGTTAACCCAAACAATAAGGTTAAAAATTACATTAAAACAATTATAAACATTACTATATGGTGTTATTTTTATCATATCATATTTTTCATAAAAGTTATTTCCTTTTGGAAGAATGTTTCTTCAGAAATACTTTTTTATATTTAATAAATTCCAAGTGTGTCTCTCCCTCAATTATAATAAGAAACCCCGCCTTACTTTTAATGAGACCAATTTCATCTTTATATATAAATGATACCTATAAAATTATCTTTTAAACATCCCTAGACACATTATATAGGTGTTTTTATCCCTAAAATACAAATCCTATGGTTCTTAAGAGGAGATCCAAAAGTGTTATTTCAATGACGAGGTAATCACCTTAACTGGTTACTTTTTTTTCTTCTTTTACCTCAAATAATTCAATGATATATATCATAAAATAATAACTTAATTGTCCATAATATACTTATATTTTAATGTTATAATTAAACCAAATTTATTAGAACTCTTTTCAATCAAATGGGAAGTGAATGTATCACTTGTGTATATATACAGTTTAGTGTATCAATGTAAATATATAATTAATTTTCCCCAAAGAAAATAATGTATTGTTATTATAATGGGTATAATGTTTACATATGATATTTATGACATAATAATACTTCTGTAATTATAATATCACAACTACATTGTTTCCATTCAATCTATTAGAAAATGAGAACATCGATCATGTGTACATGTGGACTACCACCTCCATGAAGCGATCTATTTTTTTCTTCATATATGTTTTACATAGAAGGTAATAAGGATATTATTAATGAATTTATATGATATATATGATATAATAATAATTTATAAGGGTAATTTATTATTAATCGTCCTTTTTTTCATCTATCAAAAAATGGATACAACGTTGAAGCGTAGGCACGTCCTACCATTACAACGAACTATGTAATTCATTTTTCTATCATTGCCTTTTATATATGAATATAAATATATATAAATAATTAATGTATATTATATTAATATTTTTATTAAAACTATAGAGATAATGTATCAAGTATCAAAATATAAGGACTGGTAATATCAAACCTAACATACATGAAAAAATAAAAAAGTTATCGCCTAGAACAGTTATTTTAAAAAACTTATTAAAAAATGGGTGATAATATTACATAAGTAAATCATAAATTTTATGATAGATATTATAATTTTTCTAGAATACATGTATAATAAATTTATATTTTTTATATAGGAGTTTCAAACACAAATGAAGAATGAAGTTACAGGAGCTATGAGATTTATATTTCAATCAAATTTTAATCAAGATTATTCTTGATTGAGTTTCTCTTAAAGAAGTTATATTATAATTATCTAATAAAACCATAAAATTTTCATCTCCTCTAGTTATTTATAGGGAATAAATTTTTTCCTCTCATTTTCCACTCTTTATATTCTAAAGAGTTTGATGAATGGTTTTAGAAAAATTAGAATATGATTTATTTGGTTGAAAGCCTTTTTTAATAATTTACATTTTTTCTCTAAAATATTTTCAATTTTTTCTATTATGAAATTATTGTTTAAATCTATTTTTACACAATTTTTACTTTCTATAAAAAAATTAAATAAATATTCCTATCATTTTTTTAAATGATGTAATTTTGAATTTATTTACAGAAGTGTGAAAGTAATTTTTTATTTTATATTATATAGCATTAATGGAATTTCCTTTCCTCATGACCACTGAATTCATCAAAAAATACTTTAAATGATGACATGATTCTCTTATAATATAAAATTGCTCAATTTGTTTTGAAATTTTTGGTTTTTAAATAATTTATTTTTAAATGAAAAATATATTTTTTATAAGAAATATTCCATTGATTCCTTTAAGAAATTTTCATACATGATAACATCCTTTGATATTAGTTATGTTTTATTAGGGATATTATCCAATGACACCATCCTTGTTCTCTTTCTGGATGGTTTATTATTATGATCATTAAATTTTTACAATACCCATTTATTTTCCATGGTTTATTCTATGGTGAAATTATTAAATAGTTATGATACATGTTTTCTTTGCATGGGTTATGATTTATTGATATGTTGAATGTTTTATAGTCATGGGAAAAACATATGTATGGTTTTGATTATGTTAAATATGGGGAAAGAATAATGTATACCTTTAATTATTTGGTTCAATTATTATATCTCATTAAATAATTAGAGGAAACAAGTTGATATTATTTATCCTCTATGGGAAACAAGTAAATTTGCTTAATATGATATGGTAAACAAGTTGATGTACTTGATTCACTATATGAAACAAGTAAATGTTATAGATCCAATATAGAAAACATGTTTTTATTCCTAATCTGTAATGATTTTATGTTATTGGTAAATACCCTTAACATTTAAAATCATTTCTATACTTATATGGTTCCATGCATTTATGACATAAACATATGATTCCTGATAGATTTATGATGATTTCTCATAGTTTTGATTCTTTTATTTCGAAATGTTAATTATTTATTCCATGAATCGTTTTAATGATCCCATGTAGATTGTGTAACACCCCCTAATTTTATGAAATATTTTTTAAACTAGATTTACTTTCTTTGATTTCTTTATTTACACAAAGCATTCAGTTTAAAAATCCCATGATATATTATTAATATATCATGTGACTCTTATAACCTAGAAATTAAATTAGTGAGTATAAATTGGACTAACTAATTTATGAGATATATAAAAACATCCTAAACATTGTAACTGTATTGATTAATTATTAGTAAATAACTATTCAATTTTTAACAACGTTATATTATTCAAAAAAAAATAGATTTCGTTCAAAATTATTTTTATTTAATTTTTTGAGAAAATAATATAATTAATTTTTAACACTTTTAAAAATATTATTTCTTCAAAACTAAAAAAAATTGAAACAATTATATAAAAATTATCATAGATTTAATTTTTGTGAATTTTTGGAAAATATTAATTTTCCAGTGAATTATGAAAAATACTTTATTTATTGAAAACTATATTTTTGTTTAAATAATGTAAAAAGTTAAATTTTTTATAACAATGGTTTAGAGTAAAATTATTTATATTTAAAATAATCTAATTTTTTCATTCAACTCAATTTCATGTTTGAATTTAGTATTTTAAAAAAATTATGCGTAAAATGTTTTTTCCTGAATAATTTTGTTATGCATGTAATGTGTTTTTATATTAATTAAATAAATTATCACTATTTTTGAATGATTTTGAAGAAATTTATAATATATTTCAAGTAAAATATTTTAATCACTGGCCTAATATTTTTACTATGTACATGATAAGAACTAATTAAGTTTTATGCTAAAAACTATAATTTTTCTAAAAGCGGTTTTCATCGGTTTTTGCGAACTTATTTTAAAATAAATTTCTTCCACATGTAAAAATTTAGTTTTATAAATATATTACACATATGTAATTATGAGGATAAATTTTTTTAAATTGGTCAGTTTTATTTTTTTTGTTAAAATGTATAGTGACTGTTGTAAAATTTATGACCAAATTAAATGGTAAATCAGGTTAATCTATGTTAAAAATAAGTGATAAAGACATAATTTTTCATATTAATTATTATTGGAATAATTTAATTCTACCCTTATCATATTAGTCATTAAATTTAGTTTTTAAAACAATACTTTTCCTTTAAAATGATCTATATAATATTTAAACCAAAGAAAGTTCCAAAATGTTAGTCTCTTAGTTTCAAACAACTCTTATGTGTCCCTATATGGAAAAAATAAAATTATTAATTATTATAAGTGTATATTTTGAGAATAATGAAATTATATTCATGATAAAACTTTAATTATACATTTTATTGATTATATTAAGTCCTTATATACTTATGTAACAACGATGCAATATTTTCCCAATTAATAGAAAAAACAAAATAAATGATTTTAAAAATAATAAAAGTAATATAGTTTGAGTGAGTTTTATGAAATGTGTAATTTAGACTATAATGACCTATAAGTGTTATGTTAAAGAATTTTATTTTAATTCTATATTTTTTATTATGTATTTTATGTCAAATTAAATGAATAATGTATAAATTGACAATTATGATATTGTATAAAAATAATATTTTATTAAATTACTTAAAAATCACAAAACAAATTCAAAAGGACAAGGGAGATAATATATTGTATAAATTTTCATCCATTTTCCATTTTTTCTCACACTAGGAACTATTTCTCATGAAAATTTCTTGAATATATTTTATTATTTTTTGAAATTTTGTGGGTGACCTTCCAATTAATTATAAAATGGATCCACCCATTCTCTTATTCTATACTCATTGAGACCTTTAGGTATATCATAGCCATCTATGTTCCTTTTTACACCCTCATATCCAAATTCTAGTGGTGTTTGCCATCCAAAAATAACAACCCTATATCCATTAAAAAGAGATCTAATGGATTTATTTTAAAGAATATGTAATAAACATAGTCGATCAATTTCATTTAAATTTTTTTTAAACCTCCATTAATCATGTTATATTTTTTATAAAATAATAATATAGGTAAAAATTATATACATAAAATGAAAACTATGGAAATGAGTAAACTACTATCTCCATGCAATGTGATTCGTTTTTCATTTTTTTCTCCTTGGTTGGTAATGAGGATATATTTAATGGATATATGTGATATGATATTTATTATGGAAATGTATGTAATTATTTTCCTTAATTAAATATTTTGAGGAAAAATGAAAACTCTGTTCAAGCGTATATATGACCCACCGTCTCCATGAATAGTGTATTTCATTTTTATACCTCTATATTTTATGAATGAATCTAAACATGTATATAATGTTAATATATTATATTTATGTAATTATTAAAAATATTTATATGACACAACCATTATCAAAATATCGGGATAAAAATAACCAAACTAGAAAATAAATGAAAAATGAATCAGATATCACTCAGAATAATGATTTTAATAAAAAAGTGTAAGAAAATGGTGAAAAAAGGTGATAAGTAAATAATATATGGTATGATATATATGAGTATGGTTATTAATATTTATATAATAAGAATATATTTTTTATTAATGAGGTTCCAACATATGTGACCGAAGTGAGACCTAAGTTACATTATTTTAATCTCACGTCTATTTCTATGGGACACATGCAATATTCACCACTTGCTTCTTATTTGTGGTTTATAAACTTCCCATGAATGTCGTGTATCATTAAACTTATGAATTTTATGGGGACATATATATACAAATATGTTTATTTTTTTCATGATACATGCAAATAAAAAGATACCAAATCAGTAAGGGTTTTATGTTATAATCTTGTTTTTATTGGGATTTATTATGATTAAGTTTAAAATGGTGAAATACTATAATATACCTCTCAATAAACTAATTAATTTTATTATTATCTAGTTTTTTCTTGGGAATAATTGTATTAATTTCATTTTCCTCATAATAAGTACTCAAGTCACAAAAAATATATTTTTAAGGAAGATCGGCTTTATTTCTCCCTTCGGTCAAAAAACATTTTCCTTCCACACAAATGTTTTCAAACAGAAAATAAATAAGGTTTTTACTATTCTCCTCTAATTGTTTGAAGTCATTTTTACCCATGTTTTACTTTTTACAAAATTTTCTAATAGTAATCTTTTAATCATTTTCCAAACTATAAAATTATGATATTTTAAAAGATGAGAATTTGGTTTGAAATGAAATATAACATGAAACAAAGAGTTTAAAAGAGAATGTAACACCCTAAGACTTTAAACAAATATTTATTTTCAATAAATTCAACATATTTGATAGCTTGTTATGGACACAACACGAAGATTAAATGAAACACAATACTCTATTAAATTATTATTATTCAAAATCTGACCATTATGGTGATGTGAATAGGACTAACTAAATAATGAAAATATATTTTTTAAACAAGTTAATAAGTTACCTATTATTTATAAATAAAATAATAATAACTTTAATGATAACAAAATTTTTCTTTGAATAACATCATTTTTTAAAAAGAATGTTTATTCATGCTTTGTGCACATAATTTTCAATTACTTTTTATGAATATTAGAAAATGTAATTGATAAAATGAACAAAATTTTTGATATAATCATATTAAAATTATATTAGGGTGAATTGTTTGGATTTTTTTTTAAAATTTCATTTATCAATGAATAGTGACAAATATATATTTTTATTAAAAACTACCTTTTCATTTAAATACTTTAAAAGGATAAATTATATTTTACATTTTAATGTATAATTAATTTCATTATATTAAAATTTAACTAATTTAGGTCATTGGAATCACTTTCATAGTGAATATTTATATTAAAACCCTTTATACTTATGAGAATTTTCTCTATGGAAACCCACTTTTACATTATGTCCCTGTATAAAATTTTAAACTAGATTCTTCCACTTCTATGATTTGAATTTGGAAAAATGTATTAAAAATTTAAAATCATAATAATTTATATTATCTAATAAATTCATGTTTATATTTATCATTGTAAATATTAAAATCATTATAAATTAATTATCAGTATTAAGCTAAAAATGAATTACATGGGGGTTAAACTAAAAGGATAATGGTTAAAAATGATCTCAAACATATCCAAATCCCATTTTATGGTCATATTTAGACCTTATCACCTATTTTTTCTATAATTAATAATTTTGTATCCTTTTGGAATGATATAAATATAGATTTAATTTATTATTTTCAAAAATTCCATGTGTGTTCTCTCTCCCACATATAAAAGGCCACCCATATCCTCCCCAATTCAAACAAACAAAGACCTTTAGTTCAGAAATGACCTTCCAAAATAATATAATCAATACCATCCAAACTTCAAAAATCATTTTTTATAATTAATCTATTATATGAATGATTTTTCATGAAAACCTAATGATGTTATTTGAAGAAGAGGTAACCTTATTAAATGAGAATTTTTATTTTATTTATTATTAAACATCCTTAAAATATTCTTACACTATGATTACATAATAAGATAATTATATTACATATACTTAGACTTTATTATGTTAATTTTATGAACTATACCCATCTCTTCTTTCATCAAATAGGAAATGGAACTGTCGATCATATGTATGATGAACTACTGCCTCACAGACCTATGTAATTTTTTTCCATCATCACCTTTCAAAGATCAATATAATGATAGATTTAACTCATTTTTATAATATTTATTATATTATTATACATATGTAATTTTAATATCACATATAACTTATTATGTTCCATTCTGTTTAAAATATGACAACATCGCTCGTGTGTGCGGAGGACTACAGCTTCGCGAAGTGATGTGATTCATTTTCCACTTATTATTTACATGGAAGGTAATAAGGATAGATTTATTGAATATATGAGATAGATATAAAATTATATTGATTATTTAAAATTAATATATCACTGTCTACTTTACCCTTTCATCCATTAAAGAAATTATAATGTCGCTCATGCGTACGTACGACCTCCCATCTCCATGAAGAAATATGATCTTTTATCCATGTTAAAATTTAAATAATGATTCCAAAATTGTATCTAATAAAAAATGATATTTACAAAATTAATATATTTTTGGGGATGATGAAAATAAATAATATTCATAAGAACCATTTCTTTTAAGACAAAACACGGTTGATAAAACAAGGCAATTAACACCTGAAACAATGAAACTAATGAAATATTATTAACAAAATGTTGGTAAAATGTTATAGTGGGATTTTAAATGATATTAAAAATATGAATATGTTTCTATTATAAGTTAATAACAATTTAAAAACCATTATAATTGAGGCCAAATCAAGTACAACCAAAAGGAAGTGTGAGGTAAAAGACATCATCCCAATTTCTCTCTATTTAGGCATATTGTAATGTTATATACCTATTTTATTTGATATGGTGTAATATATTTCCCCTTTTAAATGTAATATCCAGAATAATTATTGATTCATGGAATTTTATTTTTTTATTTTGAATTATTTCACCTAAGGAGTCCTAAATTGAAACTTACTAAGTGGTAATGAATTTCATAAATCAATTTCTTTTCATTAGGTTATATTACTTATTAATTGTATTTCAAATTCTAAGATTATATGTTTAAATAATTTTTACTATCTTATGTTTTTTTACAATTATTTATGTGGATTTACATTTGAAACCCAAAATTTTCTCATTGATTAATTCCCCCTTCAACAATATAATATTTTTAATGGTTTCTCATATCACTTTTACTTTCGTGAGACATATACCATATTCATCACTTATTCAATTTCTTACTATATATAATTTCCCATTTCATATATTATATTATTAATATATTTCACATTAAGGTATTTAATTTTCTATTTTATTTTATTCCTTTCATGGACCTTATGATTCATATAATACCAAATGGGTAAGAGTTTAATGTTTCAATCTCATTTTTAATGAGGAATACTTATACATGATTTTACATTTAAGGAAATTATTTGATAATTGTATAATAAAACCCTTTAATTTTATTATGCTATGTATATTCATGATTTTTTCATGTAATAGTTTCATATTCCACTATATGGTATATAAAATTATTGAGAAAATATTTTTAATAGAATCTTACATCATTTCTCTCTTCAGCTGAATATCATTTTTCTTCTAAAACCATGTAATATAATAATTATTTCAAAAATGGTTTTAAAATTATATTAATGATTTATTAAATACATTTTTACCAATTTTTTACTTTTAAGATATTTTTTTCATTTAATGTTCAAGTCATTTTCCACACAAGGCCAGTACGTCTTGTGCCAAAAAAGTAAAATGAATCATGGTTTTAAAGTGAATGGAATGAATGGAATTTCCATACATTATGATAACAAAATGTTTTAAAGATTATTTCATGTTTTTTTAATTACATTATAATATAATATTATAGGTAAAATATTTTATAATATTTTTTATAAAAAATATTTTTCAAAGAGAAAAGTTTATTTTCCTAAAGAATTTTTTAATGGAATTTTTATTGTATTCTTATTAATCAACAAGATAAACCCTTTATTGTACTTATAATATACATGGGATATTTTGAGTTGATGTCATCCTTATTATTTATCTGAAAGGTATACAATCAGTATGACTAGGAAAATTTTTGACATTCTTTTTTAGTATTACATTTTGCATTATTAATTTTTTTTAAATATTAACTTACTTTTCATCATTGGAAATTAAATTTCTTCTAAATATGCATATTATTTATCACTGATATACTTATTAATTATACCATATATAATTTCAGCATATGGTGTTTTACATTGAATGGTTTATGATTGAGAGGGGAATTATTATCAATCTGTATTACTTACTCAATATGAAAAAAAATTTGTTAAGTCAAATGGTTAATGAATTAAATTTATTATTATATATATGAGGATTCATTTGCATATATAGTTATGTTTGGGTCCTGGTTATAGATATCCCCTTGATTAATTAGAAGTCTCATGAGATAAATGTGTTTTCTTGGATTAGTTAAATTTATTTTGAGTCTATACATATCCATCAGTTTTAAAATTTATTGTGAAATGTCACACCCCAACCACAGACGTTTATTGTTTTATTCTTTTCTCAGTCCCGCACCTTTGGGTGGAGTTGGGTTTGGGTCTGGGTTTTAATTTTTGAAGCTTTGATGTTTTTGGTGGGTGTCGGGCCAGTGCGCAGTCACCACACTGCTAGCAGTCACCGCGCATTCGGTCAGTGTGGGTGTGTGGTCACCACACTGCTAGTAGCGATCATGCATTCATACCTGGTGAGCGTGCGGTTGCCCAACCGTTTAGATAGATAATAAAATTAGAAGAATAAATTAAATTGGGAAAAATAATAATAAATAAATAAAGTAAAGTTCGTTAATTAAATTAAAAATATTTTTTATAAAATGTTTAATACTAATAATAAAAATAAATTATAATATTGTTGTTATTATGATTATTATTATTTTAGGATTATTATTATTATCATTATTATTATTATTATCCTTTATATATTATTATTTATTTACTTTACATTTTTTTTATCCTATTCTTTTTTTCTCCTCTTCTTTCTTCTTTTTTTCCACACGTTTGTTCCCCTCCTAGTCTGGCATTCTTCCCCGGCCGCACCCTCTTTCAGTGTCAACAAGCCCTTGCGTCCAGACCTATGCCTCCTCACCTGCAGCCTACGTCCCGGCCTGCCGTCGCCCAGCACCTCCTGCCTTCTCCGCTGCCTCGCCCGCGTCTCGGCCTGTCGCCACCCAGCACCGCATGCCTTCTTCGCTACCTCGCCCGCGTACCGGCCTGCAATTACCCAGCACCTTCTACATTCTCTGCTGCCTCGCCCACATCCCAGCCTTCCGTCACCCAGCACCTCCTGCCTTCTCTGCTACCTCGACCGCGTCCCGACCTGCCGATAATCCAGCGTCGCTGCCTTGCCCCGTCTCGGCCTCGCTGACTCCCTCAACCCACCTCCTACGCTGCTACTATCAGGCCTCCGCCAGCCCTCCACCTGCTCTGGCTCACCCTCAACGGTGCACCTAGCTCCCAGCCTCCTGCCTTGTCTGGCCTCCTCCTCTTCCACAGGTCTCCCTGCTCGCCCCCCTCCCACGCAGCGACCTGCCGACCCCGCTGCCTTCCTATCCGGGATCCTACGCCACCCTCCTGCTACCCTGTTCTTGCCTCATCCTAGCCGCCCCCTCCTCCGGGTTGGCTTCCTCCATCGCGCGCCCCGCATAGCCACCCCATCGCGCGCCCTCCGCAGCCCCCTACCGTGATCCGACCCCCGTTAGCCCATTTTTCCCTATCTTTCTTCACCCAGGCCAGCCCCTGCTCCCACTCTCATGCAGCGACCCGATGACCTCTCACCTTCCCTGCTTGCCTCTTCATTTTCCTGAGATGCCACCTCCTGTTCGGCCTGATCCAACCTCTCTGCCCCCCTTCCCAGTGTGCTTTCGAAGAACCCGACCCCCCTTTTCCGACGGCCAGTAGTGATGAATCCGAATCTCGTCACACAGCTCCTCCACGTTGCTCCGACATGGCCGAAAATCCCCTCTATGGGTTCATAAATGGTGTCTTGGGTCACTTCATACTTCGCTCTATCCACCTCCGCTAAAGGATAAGCGATTCGGATCGCTTCGGACTGTTCGCCGCTATTTACGGGGTGCCTTTGGTTTTACCGCCTATTTTGGGTTCGTCTCATTTTGTCTGCACCGGTGACGAGATGGATTTTACTCTGTTTATTCATTTGGATTATTTTAATTTAGTGTTTCTATTTTTTTAGATGCTTTGTGTTGTTGCAGTGCATTGGCAAGGATTTTCTGTGATATTGCGGTCGTCGGCAAGTGGCGCGTACTTGTGCACAAGTTGGGACGTACCACATCGTTGTCGTCACCGGGCTGCGAGTCGAGGTAGTTCCCCCACTGAACTCACCTTTAAATTTATAATTTCTTAATTTCTTGATGTTTTATTAATTTTAATAAATGGGAAATAATATAAGATAATTAATTTTTAAATGATTATTTGTTGTAAAAAGAGCCGTTTATTTTATACACGACACTTGATATATTTTCATGATGAGTAGACACCCAGTTGTGAAAGAATGTCAGTTTGGCCTTTAAACATAATTCATGTAATTTCAAATGTATTTTTGGTTTTAAAGATAAATTATTTCTTCTGAACAGGTGTTTTGGGTTTTCTTGAGAAATGAGGTTTTTCTTTAAAGTTGTTGAAGGTCCGTCTGGCACTTTAATAAAATAAATTATTTTAGAAAAACTCACATTGGTGTTACTCAGGGGTGATCATTGGTGTGCGTTGATTGCGTGAGTTGTGTGTGATATTTTTTCCTTATGACTGATTGATTTACATTGTGGACGCACCCCTTTTTATTGCATGTGTTGACATGGGAACCTAGCATAGTGAGTGAATCTTTTGAGAATGATTGCTGTAGTAGTTTAGATTATGCACTGGCTAGTGGCTCCATAGCAGGGGAATACTGAGTTATTACTATTATAAGGATTGGGCCCTTCGGTTAGGCCAGAAAGGGATATACCGGGCTTTAGGCCGTTATGACGTCATCGAGTTAGAGCATGCTTTCAGGATGAGTCACATGTATAGTACCTTCTGGATTGTTCATGATCTCCAAGGTTCGACCCATGTTTCCTTTAGTGTTTATTTTTATGTGGCCGACAATTGAGAGGTCTAGTTTGGTTGTTGGCCGTTGTGTGCCACTCTTTCTATTTCCCTAGGTTTTTGTTGTGTATTATGTGTGGTTTTTCCTTTTTGGATAATAATTGAAGTTTGGATTAATAAATGGTTTGCAGAAAATGTTTTACAAAGAAATATACCTATTATTTGCAAACATTAAACTTGTTTTTAAATTAAAAAGGGAAATGGACTGATACTTGTTTTAAAATTGAAAGTGTGTGTGGAAACTAATATTTTATGTAATTTAGTTCAAACCTAGATTTAGTAAATTTCTTTATTTGAAGGTAGTGCATTGGGAATAGATATCAGGCTAGCCTACTGAGTTTTAATACTCACACTTATAGCTCTTTTTTGTTTTTAGTGTTTGTGTAGGATACAGCTTGGGTGCGTTCTCCTTGGGCGATGTTTAGTCGTGAGTTTAAGAGTGACCCGTGAGGTCACACGGAGATAGTGGTGGTCTCTTTCGGTTAGTTTTATTTTCTTTTGTTCTTGTTTAGTTACTTTTCTCTGTTTATTTTTTTTGCAGTGCTATGTTTTATTTCTGCTACTTTATTTATTTATCTTTACTGGGAGAAATCATTCCCACAGCCTCTGTTGATTCCATGGAGCTTGTTGCCAGCCCTGGAGGATCGGGAATGCCTCTCGGGCCATGTCACGTACCGGCTCGGGTGATAGCATTTTGTCACGAACCAACCCGAGTCGACCCTGAACCAGTAGCCCGAGTCGGTCTGCTACATGGCCCTAGAGGCGTTCCGGATCCTCCCGGGATGGAGACAAGCGTCAGGGAATCAATACAGGTTGTGGGAACAATTTTACCCAGTAAAAATAAATAAATAAATTAAAGTTGGTTAATTAAATTAAAAATAATTTTTATAAAATGTTAATTAATAATAACAACAATTTATAATATTATTGTTGTTATTATTGTTATTATAGGATTATTATTATCATTATTATTATTATTATTATTTTTATTATCCTTTATATATTATTATTTATTTACTTTAATTTTTATTTTATTTTATATTATCCTATTCTTTTTTTTTCTCCTCTTATTTCTTCTTTTTTTCCACACATTTGTTCCCCTCCTGGTATGGCGTTCTTCCCTGGTCATGCCCTACTTCAGCGTCAACCAGCCCTCACGTCCAAACCTACACCTCCTCGCCTGCAGCCGGCGTCTCATCCTGTCGTCTCCCAGCACCTCCTCCCTTCTCTGATGCCCGGCCCGCGTCCCGGCCTACCATTGCCTAACACCTCCTGCCTTCTTCGTTGCCTCACCCGCGTCCCGGTCTGTCGTCGCCCAGCACCTCCTTCCTTCTCTGCTGCCTCGCCCGCGTCCCGGCCTACCGACAGCCCAGCGGCGCTGCCTTGCTATGTCCCGGACTTTCCGACTCCCTCAACCCACCTCGTATGCTCCTGTTGGCAGTCGTTCGCCAGCCCTCTTCCAGTTCTGGCTCGCCCTCAACGGTGCACCTGGCTCCTGGCCTCCTACCTTGTCCGGCCTCCTCCTCTTCTGCAGGTCTCCCTGCTCTCCCCCTCCTATGCAGCGACCTGTCAACCCTGTTGCCTTCATGTCCGACACCCCGTGCCAACCTCCTGCTACTCCGATCTGGCCTCATCCCGGGCGCCCCCTCCTCCGGGTTGGCTGCCTCCGTTGCGCGCCCCACACAACCGCCCCATTTCGTGCCCTCTGCAGCCCCCAGTCGTGATCCTGCCCTCATCGGTCCCTTCTTCCTTGTCCGCCTTCACCCCGGCCAGCCCCTACTCCTGCTCTCATGCTGTGACTCGACGGCCTCCCGCCTTCCCTGCTTGCCTCTGCATTCGCCCTGGACGTCGCCTACCGTCCAGCCTTCCAGCCAACACAATGCAACCTCTATGCTCCCCTTCCTAGTGTGATTTTCGAGAACTCAACCCCCCTTGTCTGGCGGCCAGCAGCAACGAACCTGAATCTCGTCACGCAGTGCCTTCGCATTGCTTCGATGTGGTCGTGAATCCCCTCGTTGGGTTCACGAAGGGTGTCTCAGGTCACATCGGACCGCGCTCCGTCTACCGTCGCCGAAGGCAAAGCGATTCGGATCACTTCAGACTGTCTACCTCTATTTATGGTGTGCCTTTGGTTTTACCACATGTTTTGGGTTCGTTTCATTTCATCTGCACCGGTGTCAAGGTGGGTTTTACTCTATTTATTCATTTGGATTATTTTAAGACAGTGTTTCTATGTTTTTAGATGCTTTGTGTTGTTGTAGTGCATTGGGAAGGTTTTTCTGTGATATTGCGATCTTCGGCAAGTGGTGCGTACTTGTGCGCAAGTTGGGACATACCGCATCGTCATCATAACCGGGCTGCGAGTCGAGTTAGGTCCCCCACTGCACTGACATTTAAATTTAAAATTTATTAATTGCTTGATGTTTTATTAATTTTAATAAATGGGAAATAATATAAGATAATTAATTTTTTAATGATTATTTAGTTTAAAACAATCCGTTTATTTTATACACGACAATTTAAAAAATTTCCTGATGAGCAGACACCCAATAGTGAAAAAATTTCAGTTTGTCCTTTAAACATAAATAAAAGAAATTTTTTTTGTAGTTCTGGTGTTAATGATAAATGATTTCTTATGAACAAATGTTTTGGGTTTTCTTGAGAAATGAGGTTTTTCTTTAAATATGGTGAAGTCCCATCTAACACTTTAATAAAATAAATTATTTTGGAAAAACTCACATTGGGGTAACTCAGGGGTGATCGTTGGTGTGCGTTGAATGCGTGAGTTGTGTGTGATATTTGTGCCTCGTGACTGATTGATTTAGATTATGGACACACCCCTTTTTATTTCATGTGTTGACATGGGAACCATGCATAGTGAGTGAATCTTCTGAGAATGATTGTTGCACTAGTTTAGATTATGCACTGGCTAGTGACCCCATAGCAGGGGAATACTGAGTTATTGCTGCTATGGGGATCAGGCCCCTCGGTTAGGCCATGAAGGGCTATATCTAGTGTTAGGGCGTTATGATGTCATCAAGTTAGAGCATGCTTTTAGGATGAGTCAAATGTATAGTATGTTTTGGATTGTTCATGATCTCCTAGGTTCGACCCATATTTCTTTTAGTGTTTATTTGTATGTGGTGTACGATTGAGAGGTCTAGTTCGGTTGCTAGCACATGTGTGCCACTCTTTCCATTTCCCTTGGTGTGTGTTGTCTATTATGTGTGGTTTTTACTTTTTGGCTAATAACTGAAGTTTGGATTTCTAAATGGTTCGCAGAAAATGTTTTAAAAATAAATATATCAATTACTTTCAAACATTAAACATGTTTTTAAACTAAAAAGGGAAATGGACTGATACTTGTTTTAGAAATGAAAGTGTGTGTGGAAACTAATATTTTATATAATTTGGTACAAACCAGGAATTAGTAAATTTATTTATTTGAAGGTAGTGCATTTGGAATAGATATTGGGCTAGCCTACTGAGTTTTAATACTCATGCCTATAGTTCTTTTCTATTTTTAGAGTTTTTGCAGGCTACATCTTGGGTGAGTTTGCCTTGGGAGATGTTTGGTCGTGAGTTGGAGAGTGACCTGTGAGGTCACACGGAGATAGTGGTGGTCTCTTTCGGTTAGTTTTATTTTCTTTTGTTCTTGTTTAGTTACTTTACTCTGTTTTTTTTTCACTGCTCTGTTTTATTTATACTACTTTATTTATTTATTTTTACTGGGCGAAATCATTCCCACAGGCTCTGTTGATTCCCTAGCGCTTGTCACCAGCCTGAGAGGATCGGGAACACCTCTCGGGCCATGTCACGAACTGGCTCGGGTGACCGGTTTAGGGTCGACCTGGGTTGGTTCGTGACATGAAAGGTCTTGATAGTAGAGGTATCATGATGCCTGAAAAAATGACTTCCAATAAATAAGTTTTTCCATCATTAAAAATTATTTAATTATTATACATTAGATTTTTTAATGATATTACATATGGTATAATTTTATTTTCATTTTATAGAATAAATGGCATGTGTTTTCAATTATTTACATTACCACAAATATTATACTTTATCTAATCATGATATTGAATTTATTGATTAAATTTAATGTGTGGTAATATATTTACCTTTCATGTCGATTATGATTATTTATTCATAATATCTTCCATTGTACATAACCCTTACTGAGTATTTGATCTCACACATATTTTTCTTCTTGTCCCATTATTCCAAGAATGTACTATTAATGATATGCAATGATATTCTAAATATAATAATGATATTCTCAAAAAAAATTATGTTTTAATTTTTGTATTCAAATGTAATATGGTAATCATGTATGTATCAAGTTCTTAATGGCTACTAAACTATTCAGTACATTTGGGATGTGATCGCTTGTATCTAGTGCCAATGTAATAATGTAGACATTGACTCTATGTTAATGGGGTTGAGATCAATAACGTTTGTACTATATAAATCCTATAAGAAATAATGGGAACTAGATTTCATAAAAAATAGATTTGGGAATATAACCCTATGATATAATTTGAGTACATGTATATAAGTATATCTAAATGTTTTGGTAAGGTAAAGATTTTTGTGTTTTTCCTAGTAATACATCCATGTCTGGATAGTATAGGTGGATGTGGTTGTGGAAAATATGTACCTAGGGGTAATAAATATGAAAAGGTCTATTGATCTAGACTCAATTATTACCGGGTACATGAAAATGTGCCTTAATATGCACATAGTTTGACTCCCTCGGGGAAAATTATTTGGATAATTTAAATTTACTTTACAAACTATTATAAAGGATTTTAATATATGATGATAATGAATGACCAGGTTATACCTATGGTTTCTTAGATTAAAAAAAATGTGTCTTTATTTAGGCATCCTATAAATGGTTATATGGGTTTTTCACTATGCTTATTGTTTTTCACACTCTGGTTTTTAGTTTTAGTCAATGGATGAATCCTAAAAGAATCATCTTAATATTGAATGTGATGGAAAATTTGGTGACTATGAGAAGGAAAATGGGATGATGACAGAAGTGCAGGATATTTTGATTATTCTTAATCAGTTGTCCCAAAATATTATTAACATCCTTTATGATAACTGACTCTCAGACTCTCTAAGGAAGTGATGGATGGAGTTTTCTAAGACCTCAAGTGTTAGAGACTATGGAGGAAATATGTTTTTATTTACTCTATGTGTGAAATTTTGAAAAAGACACCTAGTAAAGTGTCTCAAAGGATGAATTAAATTTTTTTGTGTGGTAAATACAAGGATATATCAATGAATTGACAAGTACTAATGAGAGTATCATGAAAGGAAATAAAGTTCATCTTAAAGATCTATTTAGAGTTTACTGTCTTAAATGTGAGGAACCTTGGAATTATCTAAGTCAATGGCCTCTTCTAAAGGTTAACCCATAGACCAATGAAGGAATTATTTTTAAATAAAATAGATTATGTATTTATTTATTATGATTCAAGAATTAAATTATAGAATTATTTTTACCAATTTTATTTTCTATAATAATCGGGAAAAATATCCAGGTTAAAAGTATAAAAACATATATGTATTCATTAACTTCAGAGTTATGAATACCATCATGTGTTCATGAGTTTGAGATTGATCATGAGTTCAAATTTATAAACACGGCTTTTTAGGTTTTATGTGATGAGTGTCTATGAAAATTAAAAATATTTTTGGATACATATATGGAATTAAAACAAACTAGTTTATTATTATTTTTTACTGAAAATGTTATTTATTGAAGAATACCCTTACCTTTTTTGGAATAATATTAATAGTTTTGGTAACATTTAGTGTTTATATTATCTTTTATGTTGAGGTAATTACACAATATTTAACTTTGGTAAAGATATAATAATTATATAAATATGGTTTTAGAAAAAGGATAACCCACATGTCGAGTCATAGCCTGACCCATCTAGCAAGTCTGTAGGGCTTGAACCCGCAACTGAAGTACTATATGTGTTTATATCCTACCACTTGACTACATGATTTTCAATTTAAAATGTAACTATTTTTATTTAAATGATATAACAAAAAAAATATTAATTATGAACTAGTGGTGTTACTATTTTGGTTTAGATATTATTGTATTATATTGAATAAAATGTGTTAACCATATTGATTTTGGAAAATATTTAGAAACTGATGGAAAGACTCATCACTCTTATAGATCTTCTGATCCATTAAAAGTTAATTTTAGTTATTTAGGTACTAATTTTTTTCATAATAATTAAGTGTAAATTAATCAAAGTATAACAAAAGGATGAAATTGTTCTTATGATATAGAAATATATCATGTAATTATATTTCCCTATATTCATAGGCAATAAGAATAATTACTCAACATTAGGATGAGGATCATTAAACAAATATTTTATCCTATAACATCAAAATATGATGAATAAAATGGTATTTTAAATAAGAAGATATTTATGTTTATGAGGGATTTAACATTACATTGATCATAAATGTTCTTGAGATAAATTATATCTATCACTATATAATTATTTAGGCTTTTATTACATGTCCATATATTCAAATTCCCACCTATGTTCTCTAAATTAGAAACCATGTCTCTTCTAATTCTATATAACCATTTATATTTATCATTCCCAATTTAATAGGATGTTTGGTTAACCCTTTTTACAATGTAGTTTTTTCTAAAAGTAATTTCATATATAAATAAAATTATCTTTGAGTGAAAGTTAGAAAGTTGAGGGTGAAATTTATTAAAGACGGGGACAATGTAACAAATTGAGATTTTAAAAGAAGAAAATTGGTTTCGATGGTATATTTATCAAACAACACCAATAATAGAATAGAATTTAACACCCAAAAACTTTAAAATATATTAATTTTTAAATAAATTCAATCACTTTGAAATCTTTCCATGCATACAATATCGGGTTTAAACAAAACACAATACCGAATTAAAATATTATTATTTTAAACCTAACCATTATAACCTAGAAGTTAGGATAGATAGTATGAATATGGATAAAAAAATTTGAAAATAAATATCTGACACATGTTAATTTTTTATCAAACTATGAAATATTAAATAATAATCTTTTAAATAAAAATTCTTTCTTCTAAATAATTGTATTGTTTTAAAAGGAAGATTAGTTTCACTCTGTGTAAATAATAAAACATTATTTTTTAACATAATTATAAAATTTATTTGATAAAATGAACTTAATTTTTGAAATTAACATATCAAAATTATCTAAGGGTTAATTTTTTAGATTTTTTTTAAATGTTTCATTTTTTATGAATAGTGAAAAATACTGATTGTTATTGAAAACTTCCTTTTCATTAAAATAATTTACATGGTTAAATAAAATTTTAAATTGTTTTCACATATAATTAGTTGACTCATAAAAAAATAAAACTAATTTATGTCATTGTAGTCAATTTTATTTTGAATTTTCATATTAAAACCTTTATACATATGAGAATTTTCTCTTTGGAAGCCCATATTTTCATTGCATCTGAGCGTAAAATTTTAAATTGTATTCTAAAACTACTATGAATTTATTTTAAACAATTGGATTCAATATTTTTAATCAAAATAATTTATATTAACTAATATTTTTACTATAATTTTTTACAATTATGAATATTAAAAGACGTAAAAATTAATTACTGAGTATTAGGTAAAAATGAATTTACTAGGGGGTTAAACTAAAATATATGATTTAAAAATGATCTGAAACTTTTCTAAAACAAATATTATGGAACTATTGAAGAATTATCACCTATAAGGATCAATAGTGACATATTATTAAGTCTTTTGGAATGATAATGATGTGGTTTTAATTGATTCTTTTCAAAAATTATATGTGTGTGCTCTCCCCCACTTATAAAAACCACCCCCTCTCCTCACTCTTCAAACTTGAAAATACATTTTTATTAGTAAATACATTAAAACATACAACCTTACTATCCTACCACAATCCTAGAGACTTTTTTATCAAAAATATATCCTATGAAGGATTTTGCATCAATTCTAAAGATGTTTTATGAAGAAGTGGTAATGTTCTTAAACAAGCATTATTATTTTGTTTCCTCCTACACCTCCATCAAATATTATTAACCCATTATTATATAATAAAATCAGTATATTCCATATAATAATATTTTATTATGTTATGGGAATGAATTATATTCATATTCTATTCAATAAAATGGGAAATGAAATCATTGATTGTCTGTTTGACAGATTACTACCTCACAAACTAATATAATTAATTTTTTGTCACCATGTTTAAAGGATGGATATAATGAAGTATTTAAAAAAATAATATAATATTAATAATATTATTATTATTCTGAAATTTAAATATCACATTTACCTTCTTACATTCCATTATTTTTAAAATGTGATAGTGTTACTTGGGTGTACGACAGACTACCACCTCATCAAGCGATGTGGTTCATTTTTCAATAGACACTTGAAATGAAATGTAATAAAGATACATTTATTAAATATATGTGATATATATAAAATTATATTGATTCTGTAAAATTAATATATCACCCACTTCATTACCCTTTCTTCCATTGTGGAAATAACAACATCGCTTATCTTTTCATATGACCTTCCATCTCTATGAAGTGAAGTTATCCATTCTCTATGTTCAAATTTCAATAATTATTACAAAAATAAATGTAATGAAAAAAGTAATATTTATGACATTAATATCATTCTAAATATTATGTAACTATATATTATTCACAATAACCAAAACTTTCATGTTAAAATAAGAATGAAAAAATAACGCAATTAACACCTGAATCAATGAAAATTGTGGAATATTAACAAAAAATGGGTGGTAAAACGTTATAATGGGATACTATTTTGTTATATAAATATTAATATGGTTTTGGAATAAATTAATAACATTATTAAAACAATTATATAGGATTTTGACATATGATCATCCAAAAGCAAGCATGAGGTGAGGGACTTCAACTTAATTTATCTTCATTGAGGCATATTGTAATGTTTTACCAAACATTATTTTATATGGGGAATATACTACCCCTTTTTTCATGTAATATTATGAATGTGCCATACATTAGTATATTTTATGGTTTAATGGTATTTATTTCATCCAAGGGGATTTAACTTGAAAATTACAAAGTGGTAAAAACTTCCATAACTCAATTTCATCTCATTGGGTTATATTACATCATCAATGTCTTTGAAATTATAAGAATATTTGTATAAATAATTTTGAATATATTTTTTATATTTATTAATTTTTTATGCATATTTTAATTTCAAAAAATAATTGATTCATTGATTAATTCTCATGTCAACTTTAGGATCTCTGTAAGGATTTATCGTCTAACTTTTACTTTCATGATACATATAACATATTCACCAATTGTTCAATTATTTTATGTATATAATTCACCTTTATAAATGTTATAACATGAATATTTTTTTATTCACTGAATTTAATGTTTTATTTAATTTAATTAATTTCATGGATCTTAAGATTAAAAAGTTACCAAAGTAGTAAGATTGTTACATTTCAATCTCATTTTAATTAGGATTGTTTATACTTGAATTTCCATTGATGGAAATTATTTGATAATTGTCTAATAAAACTATTTAATTTTAATTTCCTATTTTTATTCATGAATTTTTAAAGTAATATTTTCATATTCTTTTCATAATTACTTAAAATGGTTGGGAATTTTTTTATTAAAATCTGACTTCAATTCACTATTTGGTTCAATATCATTTTTCTTAATAATCATGTTTTCCAAAAATGTTTTAAAAAATGTTTTTGACATCCTCCAAATGATATATTAATTAAATTTTTATAGGATTTTCTATTTTTAAAAAATGTTTTCAAAATAATATTCATGTCTTTTCCAAATAAGGTTTGTATGTATTTTACTATAAAAGTGAGAGGATTCATTTTTTTAATGTGTGTGAAATGAATAGAATATATATTCATTAGGAACACTCAATGTTGTAATTATAAATTTATAATTTTTATATGTTATTTTCAATCAAAAATTATTTTCAAAATAGTTTTTAAAATTTTAGATTTAAAAAAATTCAAAGTGAAAATTTAATTTTCATCAATAATGTTTTTAATGAAATTTTTATTGTATTTATATTCATCAATGATATCATCCATTTGTTGTAATTATAATCTATAGGGGATATGTTTTATTGATACCAACATTATTTACCCCAAATATAAATATTATCTATCTTGGATATACTTAATACTTAAGCTATATATCATTTTAACTTATGGTATTTTACTTTGATACACATTTGATTGATTGGTAAAATTATTGATATTCTACATTCCATAATCAATATGAAAATTTACTGATAAGTCATATTGTTCAAGAATTAAATTGATTATTTTATATATAATAAATACTTTGGAAATGTAGATACAGATGCGTCCAAGTTATAGATCACCCCTTGATGCATCATTAGTGTCATGAGTCAAATCAGTTGACCAAGATTAGTTAAATGGGATTCTGGTGTATGACTACCAATAAATTTTAAAATGTCTTATAAAAGGACTTGAAGGTAGTGGTATCATGACACATTAAATCATAAAATATAATAATTAATCATTTCCATCTTTATTAATTCAGTTATTATTATTTCTAAGATTTTAGGTCTTAATGGTGTTGGGGTGACATGTTGCAGGAGAGCTAGAAGGAGAACATGACGAGGTCGATTGTGGTGGTTATTTGATGATGTTCTAACTCAAATTATGGTGATATGTGACCGTGTAAATAGGTCATAAGAGACACAATGACAACTCTAAAAAGTATAGAAAAATCTTTCTCAATACCAAAAGTTTATTTCTATATGGGGATTCATAAAAGTATCTCTTATCATTCTTAGGATACCAAATTATGATGAATAAGAGGTTATTTCATCTACCATCGGTACTAGGCATCGTACATTAGTGTGTGGCAAAATTCTTATTATTGAGCCACAAGATACTAGGAAATAGGTCAAGATGTATCAATTACATTGGGAGGGGTTTTTTTGTAGTGTTAGGGCTTTGGGGACTTCAGGTCCATGTACTTAGTCCATGTACCAACTAGTCATACGGTTTATGTAAGGGTTCTTCCATAACCCTATTTAAAATTTTATTATCCAAATATATAAAAATATTTACAGAATTTGAAAAAAAATTAATTTAATTTTTAATTTATTAATTAAATGGAATTTATTTTTATTTATTTACGTTACAATATTCATTATAAATTATTTAATCATGATAGTAAAGATTTTGATAAAATATTATGTGTGTTTATGTATATACCTTTCTATAGTGATTATTCTTATTGATTCATGAAATATTTCATCATAATTAACCAGTACTAAAATTTATTCCCACCATTATTTTATCTCTTTTCCCAATAATCGATGTTGTGTACCATGAAAAATATGAAATAATATCCTAAACAGAATAATGATATTCTTGAAAATAAAAATATTTTTTAATTTTTGTATTCAAATTTAATATTGGAGTCATGTATATATCTGGTTATTCAAGATTACCAAACTATTCAACCATTTGGGATGTGATCATTTTAAACTAGTGCCAATGTAATAATATAAACATTGGATCTAGGTTTTTGGGTTTGGGTTCATTACATGAAGAAGGAAATTTTGGAACTTTTTATAAAAATTCTAATTATAATGTTTTCTTTTAACTTATATGAAAAGAATAGAATTTCCCACCATTATAACCACTCAATGTTTAGAAGATTCCATCACAAGATTGTAGTGTTTTTTCAAATAAAATGTTTTCCATAATATTTTGTAAATATTTTTGTTTTATAAGTGTTATTCTATAAGGAATTGTTATTTTCATCAAGAAATATTGTAGTGATATTTTAATATATTTTTAATATATTATAACAAAAAATTGATGTTACTTATTCTTTACAAGGGATATAAACTGTTCATACCATTATTAACCATTCTCTAGATAGTTAATACTAATGTTGATGAGATTTTTATGAAGCCCATTTATTTTCTAGGGGTTATGTAATAGTGAATTGATGAAATTTTTATGAAACTCATTTTATTTTCATAGGTTATGATGTGATGATATGATGATTTTTTAATGATATTTTGGAACATATATGTATGGTTTTCATTATGTGAATGTGGTTATGTTTTAACCAAGGATAGTGGTTATGTTATAACCTTTCATGGTGGTAATAATATAACCTAGGATGGTTAGGACCTATATCTCATTCCAATACATAAGGAAAAGAATGATATATCATGTGATAAAAATTACTGGAATAGGGAGAGATCCTAGTTCAATAATTAACCTTTTCAGTTATGATAGTATTGGGAGTGAAGACTAACTACAAAAGTGGTTTGGGGACTGAAACCATTAAACTATGATTACCTTTCCTATGATCCATGACTAATATGATTTTTTGGGAAGTTAACTCAGTCCAATGTGACAGTCTTGTCAAAGAGCCTTGAGTATCCAGGAGTTTATATTATTTGTTTATGTGTATGCATAATTCCATGTATTATTCCAATGTATTTATTCCTTGGATTTTTTTTGATTCCATAATGATTCATGATTTATGAACTGCAAATATTTATTCCATGACTCAAGATTTTTATTTATGATATGAAGGATATGTTTTTCAAATGCTATTCCCATATTCTCATACCTATATTTCAATGTTATTCTAAAGTGATCATTAATATATCCCTTTTTTACCCTTACTCTACATTTCATCTCATCCTTTCTTGGGTTTACTTTCCCCAGGCTATGAATTATTATATGTCAAATAAGGGTGTTAGTTATAATGAACTTAGTTGAAGATAATGTGGATATTTTATAAACCAACTGATTATATGTCCATGATTCTAAAGGAACTAGACCTATTCGATTCTGGAATGGATCCATGGGATTTGTAATGAATATTAATCTAATAAGATTTAATATCTATATATGAAATTTATGGGTCTATATAGTTGGTATTAGATAAAGGTTCAGTTAACCTTCAAAAACTCAGATAAGAAAACATTAGTGAGAACCCTGGAGATAAGTCTATGTATTGGAAAAAATCCAAATCTTTTGGTAACGCTAATGGATATCCAAGGTTAAACCTAAGGTGTCATAAGAAAAATGTCACTATTTATACATTCTATAATCTATTTTTTATGATTATGTTGTTTTAAACTATAACTATAATTTCTCACACTATATAATTTTCTTTTAGGTAATGGATATACACTAAATGAATCATTTTAATGTTGAATACAAAGGAAAATGCAATAATTATACTCCTAAGAAAGTAACTGTTATGAGAAATTGGATTAAAAAATATTATTGTTATGGTCACACATCTTTCTCAAGATATGAATATAGTTGAACATCCAAATGATAAATTCAAGGAACAATGTTCTTTTCTGTCCGTCGTGATTCAACATCCACCTTATTTTAGTAGTTTCATTGATCCACTAGTTTCTAAAAAGTGTATCAATACTATTGAAAATATATTTTCTATTCTACCCTCTTTGGAACATTAAAAAATAATTTTGATTGTATATAATTTAGATGGTGAAGCAGATCAATGGTGGACTATTATTAAGAATAAAAAGAAACAGTAAGAAATTGACTCCATGGAGTTGGTTGAGTTTAAGAACTTATTTTTAAATAAGTATTTCTCTGGTATTCTTCACATGAAAATGTATAAGTAATTAATTTAGATAAAATATAAGTATTATGAATTTGTTTCAACCAATGGGGAAAATTTTACATTACTTTCAATGTGTTCTTCTAGTATTATCATCTAACCAAATTGTATGATTGATCAATTATTTAGTGGGTTAAAACCAAGTCTATGAATGGAATTATCCATAAGGGTCTTTAGAAGCTATGAAGGAATCATTCGATGTTCCCTCAAGGTGTAGATGGATATTAGAGTTACCAGCCAATCTCATGGTTTTGACGAGAAAAGAATTATGAAATTAAAATGAAATTCTAAAAACCATAGAGAGAAGAAGATGAGCCTTCATTTAATATCAATGTGTGGAATGATACATAGAGGAAATTTTCTTAAGGGAATTGTGAATTATTTAAAGAATGTAATGGAAGTCCATCAGAAATTCAAATACTAATGTCATGGGAATAAGTTAGATAATGGAATGAATAAAGATAAATATCCTCACAGTGTACAACTCAAACTACAGTGCTATAAAAGGATTGACTTTGTGCATTAAGTGAATCAATGTAATAACCCTGGTCCTAATGAGGATAATAATCCAAAAATTAAATTTAATCCAAAGGATAAAGGGAAATATTATGAAATAAGAACTATTACAGTGAATCGTGTTATTTAGGTAACATTTATCCACCACCTTAGGGTTTGGGATTTCATGTGGAAGTTTATATTAATACACCCTTTGAAAATATTATTTTTCATCCATTAGTGAAATTCTATGTAATTATAAGAATTTATTATCACACTCTACATAGAATCGGAAATAATTAAGTCTTATTGGATATTATAAATGAATTTATGATTATCTATTTATGAAATGTTGATACCATACTTCTAATAGAAATATTTTTGTTAATAAATTATCTTATTTAAGGAATATATGGGTGAATTATATGCTACAAGAATATATGATTTTGTCATGACTTTATTTTGGAAAAATTTTGGCATATATAAATTTTATTATTAGACTCTATGATTAATTAAAATTGTTTTTGACTTGATCATTAAGTTGATCACGGAAGAATATGAGATCAAATTATTCCAATCCTTGTGATTTAATTTGTGCCAGTAATATTTTAATAGAGATTTAAGGTTAACTATTTAAGGAATGGATACAATTGAACCATAGAATTTATTGAAAAAAATGTTCTATCTATTTTGGTTTTATTAAATATTTAGAGAGAGAAGGAATAACTAATGGATTTTATGATTCATTGAAATTTAAATTTAGTTCTTCAGACATAAAAAAATTAATCATTAATATTCATTTATTAGAGATTCATATTATATTTAAATTTTTAAAAACAAAACCAAAGGATAAGATTAGGGAAATAAATATAATGGTATATGGGCTAGTTGAGGAAATGATAGAGAAATTTATAGAGATTCAACAGCACATCAAGGCATCTCATAGTCGATTGAAATTTTATGCTAAAACTCATCAGTGTGACCTAGAATTTGATGTTGGTGATAAGTTTTCTATAAGAATATATCCATGGAAGAAGGATCTAAGATTTTGTAAGAATGGAAATATGGGATCTAGGTATATTGTTCCTTCCATGATTCTTGATAAATTAGGGATGGTATCTTATCACTTTGCGCTTCCACAAAACCTCTCTAAGTCTCAAGATGTGTTTTATGTATCTCTCCTGAAAAAATATATACATGATCCATCAAATTTAAAAAACTCATAGATCATAACACTATAACAAGATAATTACTATGAGAAATAACCAGTATTAATATTTGATGATAGAGATAGAGGGATACCTAACAATACCACCCACCTAGTGAAAGTTTTTTGTTGAAATTAGGCATTTGAAGAAGCTACATGGGAACCTAAGGATGTAATAAAACAATGATATCCTAATTTTTTATATCAATGTAAAGAATTTAGAATGTGAAATTAATTTAAAGGGGGGTTAAATTGTAAAAAATAATTATTTTATTAAATATATAATTTTTCCAAATAGATTTAATTTCCTTGATATCTTGCATTATGAAAAACACTGAGTTTAAACAAACCTTGGTATATTTTAATAATAAAAAGTGACAATTATAACATAGCCATTAAATTGGAGGGTATAAATAAGATTAAATACATTCTGAGATATATAAAAACATCTTACACAATATAAATGTATTTATTAATTATTATTAAATAACCATTCAGTTTTTCGCATTGTTATATTATAATTATAAAAAATTATCCTTTCAAAATTATTTTTATTTATTTTTGTGGTAAAATATTATATTTAATTTTTAAAAAAATTAAAAATATTATTTCATAAATCTAACTAAATTATTGAAACCATGTACTAAAAATTATATTATGGTGATCTTTTTATTATTTTATGAAAAGAGTGGTTTTTAGTGAATAGTGAAAAATAATAATTTTTATTAAAAATGATATTTTTTATGGCATGTAAAAAGTTCCATTTTTGTTTTAATTTTTTTTTCTAAGTAAATTTGTTCACTTTTATTTTAAATGATCGAATTAATTTCATTTGAATCAATTTATGATTTTAATTTTATTTAAAAAACATTTTTATACCTAAAAAGGTATATCCCAGAAAGACGGTTTTTTTCTTACGATGTGTTTTTAAAATAATAAATTAAATTTATAAATATTGTTAAAAACAATTATGAAATATATATTATATATTTAATATAAAAAATTAACCATTCATATAATATTTTAACTATGCATGGGATAAGAATAAATTTGGTTTAATGCATAAAAACAATATTTTTTCTAAATGCGGGTTTCATCATGTTTTGAACACTTATTTTTAAACTAATTTCTAACAATAATAAAAATTTAATTTTATAAAATGGCTTAAATATTTTGAATAAATAGGTTCAAAAGTTTGTAAATATTCATAATATATTTTTACAAAATATGAATAGTAAGCATGGTAAAATTTATCTCCTTGCTAAAGGGTAAATTAGTGTAATTTAGGTTAAAACAAGTGATTAGGCCATAATTTTTAAACTTGATTATTATTTTATGAATTTAATTCTACCATTATCACCTTATTCTATAAATAGAGTAGTTTAATAGACACTTTTCCATGAAAATGGCATATATAATTTTTAAATCAAATAATGTAACAAAATTTTGCCCTCTTAGTTTTAAATATCTCGCAGGTGTCCACATAGGGATGAAATAATGTTATGAAAAAAATAAAATACTCTATATTGATATTAATTAATTTATAATCATTATAGAAATTTTTTTATAATTTTTATTAATTATATAATTAACATAAATTATTATGAAACACTAATGTAGTATTTATCCAATTAATAAAAAAATGATTTTACAAATATTAAAAGCTGTGTAAATTGAGTGAGTTATAGTGTGACACTAATTTTTTAGATGATTTTGAAAAAAATTGTTATATTATTGAATTATATTTAAATTTCAACTTCTTATTCATTTCATTTATTTCAAATTAAATGAATAGTGTCTAATTTGGAATAATTATATTTTATGAAAATAATTTTTTATTAAATTTCATAAAAATATTAAAAATATTAAAATAGGAAAATGGAGATATTATATGGTGTAAATTTCAACCCTTTCCAATTTACAATCCATTTGGAACTATTTTTCTATAGAATGAATTTAATATATTTTAATCTGTTATGAAATTATAGGGGATTCCCTCCACTAAATTATTAAAGGACACCACCCCTTTATCTTCTTCACACAAATTTGAACATTTTATCTGAAAAATAAATCTATTGAGTTATCTTCTCTTCTCTTCTCCCCACATTATTGAGGTATTTTTGTTCCCAAAAGACTATCCCTAGAGAATTTAAGAGGAGATATGAATGGGTAATTTCAAAGATGAGATAATCAACTTAATTAATCACATTATTTTTAATTATTCACTTACCTCCATTACATTTGTTTTATTATTAATAAAATAATAAATTAAATATACGTAAATATTATTATGATTATGAAACCACCCTTTCGACCCTCTTTGAATCAAATGGTAAGTCAAAATATCGCTCGTGCATACAAACGACTTATCGTATCCACATAGTGATACATTTCATTACTCATCACTGTCTTTTATGGATAGATATTATGATGGGTTAGATTTTTATATTTTATAATTATAAAATAATTAAACTTCTGAATGAAAATATCATATCTTCATTCTTAACATGCATACCATTGGAAAAGTATAACGTCAATCATGGGTATGTATGGACTGCAAACTCCACGAAGAGATTTAATTCATTTTTTCCTTTATATTTTAAATGGGTGGAAGTAAGAATTATTTTAATTAATACATATGATTTATATTATATAATAATTATTCTAGAATGGTGAGTTATTGTTCATATTTCTTTTATTCCATACATTGGAAAAATTAAAATAGTGTTCATGTATATGCATGACCAACCATTTACATGAATAGTGTAATTCATTTTACTTTCTCTAGATTTTATTAATGAATATAAACATTTTTATATTGAATATATATATATATTATATTATATCATTATTAAAATTCTTTATATGATGGAACCATGATTGAAATACAAGGGCCTAAATTACTGAACTAGACCATATAAGAAAAATGAAGCATATATCACCCAGAACATTTATTTTAAAAATTAGGTATTAACAAACTGATGGTAAAAGTTTATAAGTAAATAATATATGGAATGATATATATTATTATTTTTATATATTATAAGTATAATAAATACTTATTTATTATACATGATGTTCTAATGTTAGCAAAGGAATTCAAACCTATGGTACGGGAATTTTATCTCACATTTATTTCCAAAGGACGCATTCCATATTCACAAATTATTTCATTTATTAGTGTATATATTACCAATGAATGTATTTTAGGATTAATATTATGAATTCCTTGTGTAGTTTCATATCCCTCTATGTTTATTTCATTCATATGTCCTATGATTCAAAAGTTAACAAAGTGTTTGGGGTTTTATTTTACAAGCTTGTTGTTTATCAAGATTGTTTATGATTATGTTTATTATCACAAACCCAAACAACCTTCCATCCAGCCTTACACCCGACTCGGCACGTGGCATGTCCCAAATGGAATTCTTGATTCCCATGCACTAGAAACTAGTTCATGGGAACCAATCATAATAGTTGGGAATGATTTCATCCATAATAATTAACCATAAACAACCCATAAGAAAGATGAATCACGTCATAAACAATAAACATAACTAAAATTAATACACCATTACAAGTTAAACAATATACATTTTTTTGAATATAAAAATACCAAAAAGATAAGGGGAACCAACAATCCAACCAAGACTCTACGAAATAATAGTGTCAGCACTCTCATGCCACCTCAATCAATAAGTTCCCAAAAGAGGAACAACTAGCATTCAGATCCACCATAACCCCTGTAGAGCAACTTTACTTTACCTTGTTCAAATATAACAAGGTCTATATAAACCCAAGTGTGTATGTAGTGTGTTATCTGATTTCCAATATGATACCACCAAAATAGATTCCATAATAAAAGAGTATAATACAAATCAATATTCTAGTTTTTATAAAAAGGAATTAACTTTTTTTAAAAGAAACATTCTTTTAAAATAAAAAATGATGCAAATACATCATCAATATGAATGTTAAGAAAATTATCACCTAAAAAATATGAAAAATACCTAAGGAACTAGGTTCAGTGGGGTCCTAGGATCCTCATACCTCAATGATGAATACATACCAAATTCCACAACATCCTTATCTATGAGACCCTAGAGGGGAATCACATCCATATGTATTCTGGTATTCATCTATCGTCATCATATTTAATGTTTGTGTTCTAGAGTCAATCTCGGTAGAGGAACTGGGCCTCATCCCAGCTAGAGCACATAGAATATCGGGCCTAGTCTTCCCACAATAATACCTAGTATTACCTTGTTTTTAATTCATTCCATATGTCACACAAACCACCTTATACTCATATATACTTAAAACATTAGAAACACACATGAAAATAACCCATTTTCATTTGGTAAATGACCATTTAACCCCTAAACACACAAAAACAATTTTAAAACATATTTTGTACCACCTAAAGATCCCATAGAACCCATTATAAATATTATAAGGAATGATAAAATTATCTAACAATGATAAAGCATGGAACCACCTTCCTTTCACTTTGAATTTTTTAAAAACTAGTTGGAAACCAAAACCTCACCAAAGGGAGATCCTATAATGGAAAGAAGGCATCGCATTTATAAATATTTAACTCAAATAGATAAGATTGAATACCCATTGTGTCAACCTATCTATTGGACAATAGATAACCTAAGAAAGAAGAAGGATGAAACCAAGATGAAGAAGGAAAAGATAAGTGGAATGACTCACTTATTGATTTCTTAAAGGATCCACACCCAAAACACCCTATGATGGAAGCCCAAGGGATTATGGGATATGGGTAAGAGTACCTAGGGAAGATGAGACTGAATGGGGAAATCCATAGGGGTTAGTTTCTAAAAATTGAAGAAGGTAAATGTTGAATATAAATATTTAAAAAGATATTTATAGGTCATACAGTTTGGCTTCACACTTTTCCAAACTATGAGCTAATCATGTGGTACCTCTTTTTAAATGGAAAAGAGGCTTCATGATTTCAAAGGGAAGGGTGAACAACCATGTTCCTAGCCATGCACCTCAGACAGACCCACTATCCTAGGTTCATGGTTAACCCACACATCTATGTTTTAGTCCATGTGGCATGGATAGTTCCACTGTCCATGGCACACGACCTCATCTAGGTTGACCCATGGTTTCTATTAACCATTACCTACCCTTGAGTCTTCTTCTTCTATACCAGAAAGAATCCATTTTCTCCATAAACTCTTAGAAAATTCAAATGAAAAAAGATAAGACCGAAAATTGAAGAGAATATACCTCAAAATAAAATCATTTATGTGAAAATTATCCCCAATACTAACCCTTTACACCCTCAGAAATTCATTCCATGTTATTATTAGAAAATAAAAATGGTACTACTCCTCTACCCAAGATTTCCACTCCAATGTCTCATTTTCATCATTCCCATGGATCCAAATAACTCAGACTAATGGTATGGACATCCCCCAAAGAACATTCACTTTATAATTCGAAATCCATATAAGTTACTCAAACACAAAAAAAACATATTGAAGTTCCAATTCCTCCAAATTCAGCACATGATATGGGTCTAGATTATACTTCTTAAATTGTGAAACATGAAACAAATCATGGATAAATGTCAACTTAGGAATAATATATAACTGGTATGATACCCTACCAACTCTCTTGGTAACCGTAAAAGTTCTTACATACCTCAATGTTAGCTTCCCTTTCTTAAACAATTGATGGTGATCCAAATGAGGGGCCACCATCAAAAACACAAGATCAACCATAGATAATTATAAGGATCAATGATGTTGGTCGTAATAGGATTTATGCTGACTCTTAAATATCAACAACTATTTACTAATAAAACATACATTATCTTACATATCCTATAAAAAAACTTTGTTCTAACATGGATGTACACCCACTTCTATCTAGCACAAAGGCGATCAACACAGCCAACCATAAGGTTCCTCAAAGGGATCCATTCCTATGGAGGATTGGTAGCTGTTGATATATGAAAACTCTAACTACCCCAAATTGATGTCCCATGATCCTCCAAAATCTAGCACACATTTCTAGATCATAATTCCAAAAAAATGATTCATCCACTCTTTCAAACCATCTGTTTGATGTTGGTATGCCTTGTTGAGTTTGACATGTGACCCCATTATTTTTTAAGTCCTTCCAAAAACCATGAGGTAATGTTAGGATCCCTATATGAAATGATATCCTACAACACACAATGAAGACTCCTTGTATCATAAACAAACAATCACCCCATATCATCTACCTTGGTTGAATCCTTAAACTTAATGAAATGGGTTGATTTTATCAAACTATCGATTACCAACAATGTTTAATTCCATCCTTGGGGTGTATAAGGTAATCCAATGATGAATTCTGTAGATCCCAAATACCACTTCTAGGTAGGAATGGGGAATGGAGGAAGAAAATTGGAGGGACTTTGGTGCTTAACTTTAACTAGATACTATGTATAACATTTGAATAAAATGTTAGATATATCCCATATCATACCTAGTCACCAGAACTGTCTACAAAGATCATAAAACATCTTGGATGTTCCAAGATGAATGAACCACTACAAATGGTGGCTATCCTGAATCACCACCTTCTGTAAATAATGTGGCACTAAAAAGTGACCCTTTAAGAAAATAATTCCATATTAAGATAAAGACCGCTCATTGGGAACCTCCCCACCATTTATACATATCATAAAACACTAACATAACCATCACTCATCTACTCTTACTAAATTAGTTACATAAGGGAGGGAATCAGTGAACACTAGCCAGGAATGCACCTCCACTATGATCCTAGATTTCTAGATGCATCTAGGAAAAATTCTCATCTATGTACAATCATTACTACACTCATTTTTATAATTTACAGGTAATTTATTACTCAAGGCATTAGCTAACACATTAAATTTTCTTGTGGTATAGACGATATCAAAATCGAACCATTGAAGGTACTTGACCCAACTATGTGTAAGAACCGGGTTTTTACTGTGAAGGACTTTGGAATATTCTTGATGATATTCCAGTGCATCTCCCTCAGACGGCGTGCGATTCCGAGCCCTGGAGTGGCTGGAATTAAATTTTCAGTGCGTTCGCACTGGAACCGCCAAATAAATGGGATAACTCCTGAACGGTGATCCAGATCCGAGATATGAGTGTATGGATGGGTCCGAAATGGGGTGTTTACCCTATTAATGACATAAAGCGTGTCGGCACGGGACGTTTGGACCCCTCGCCCGCTTCTGGAACGTTAAACGGATAAATTAATTAATAAATTTATTCGTTTAATGGTGAAACTCATGTATCTCTTAAACGGTGGCTCGGATTGGAAAACTAAGGGCACCGTTGAGTTCGGAGCGTGTCGTTTACCCTAGGAAGGGTGTAAGTTTCGCGGGCGCGGGCCGTCTATGAAAAATGACCCCATGGGCATTTTCGTAATTTGGTGGCTTTGGGCGTTCAGTTTTATAACTTTCAAATGGAAGCTCGGAATCAAATTCTGAGACCTCCGTTGCGCTCAAAGTGTGGTGTTTACCCTAGGGGAGGCTTAACCTCGACCCTGTCGGGTGTTTCAGATGCAGGTTAAATTTGGGGGTTTTTAATTAAATTTCTTTTTAAACCCCAACCCCACCCCTCTCCTTCCCCTTCCCCCTAGAAGAAGAGCTCAACCAAGAAAGAGTAGATCCTCCTCTCTTCCTCCCCTCCGGCGAGGAAGCTCCGGCAAGGTGCGGACCGCCGGCGAAGCTCCGGGCAGCGCCCAATAGGTAGGCTTTGTTGCGTTTTCATTTTTGGTTCTCGCACTCTCTTGGAATTCAATTATAAAATTTGAAATGCGGTTAAATTTCCGAGTGAGCCCCATGATTGCGTAGCCTACGTTCTAAGCTCTTAAACACTTGTTTCGGAATTGAAATACGGGTTCGGATGGGGACGCGGACGTTCGTCGAAGTTTGCGGGAATTTGTTTTTTTTTTCGGTGGTTAACGAGCTTCTCCGGCCGGCTTGGGAGTTCCGGCAGCAGGCGGCTGCGGCGAACCGGGATGAAGCCGGAGTCGTGGGCTCCGTCGGGTATGGTCGGGCGGCCGGCGGCGGCCGCGGTGCGTCGAGCGGGTGGAGATCAACCGGAGGGAGCGGCGGTCCTCGGCGGCGGCGGCCGGTGAGCCAAGGGTAACGGCGGAGTCCCGAGCTTCGAGCGGGAGACGGCGCGGCATGGTTGAACGGAGGCGGGGCGCTGGCGGTAGGCGGAGCCGGCCTCAGTGGAGCAGCGGCGAGCGGTGGAGGCCGCGACGCAACTCCTGTCGCGGTCAGAGGAGGCAGCCGTGCTTACCTCGGGGGCGGAGCAGCAGACCAGGACTCGTGCCGCGCGGGTCCTTCTGGGTGTCAACAAGGACTGGCCTACTGGCCGGTCGGATGGGAAGAACCGAACCCGCGGCTGGGCAGCGGGCCGGTAGTCCAGGACCGGGCCGGCCAGTCCGGACCGGCCCGGTTGCCCCCTTCCCATATTCGGGGGGCCGTAATTTCCAAACGGCGCGTCTGTTTGACGCAACATCTGCGGCGACGAGTTCGTATTGGCGGGGCGGTTTGTTTAAAGTGGGTTTCGGGGTGTTCGGGTCCTACGCCCAAAGATGGGTGCCCCGAAACTTTAATTTAATAATATTAAATTATTATTAAAGTTTGTAACGGACGGGCTTCGCAAGCTGGACATCCGTTTGAAGTGTCGTCAGAGGCACAGTGGCCCCGGAGCTGAGAAGACCCTTCTAAAGTTGGATCGGAGCCCTTGCGGTTTCGATTCGTTGCTTGGTGGCACGAAATGCTTTATACGAACAATTAATTAATTATTTAATTAATTATTGTTGCGACAGGCCTACCTTCTATTCAAAATTTTTGATTGACGTGCCATCAGCGGCAGTGTGACCCCAGTCCTCGTGCGGACTTTTTGAGACACTTTCTGAAGTGTTCGGATTGGAGATAGGGTGAGGGCCCCACAGGGCCTAGTTCGCACATTTTACGTTGAAATGTCGTTTTTCCACCCGACATCCGTTTGGGGTGTTTTAGCACTGCATTTAGTGTGCTTTCTCGAGAGGATCACAGCGGTGCGATCCATTCGTTGTGTTTCGGGACAGGGTTGCGGGTCCCACGAAGCACTGCTCGTGTCCGGTGTGCCGGAATGCATCTTTTTCTTTGGATATCCGTTGCACTCATGTGAGTAGTGATTTTGACGTGTTTTCCCAAGGGGATCACAATGGTGCGATGTGCCTGACTGTTTTCGGGGCCGAGGCTTGGGATCACGGGAAGCTGTTCGGCCATGAGGCGGTGTTGGCGACAATCCGTTGGATGTCCGTTGGAGGCGAGTGAGTAGTTGATCTCGTGTGTTTTTCCGTGAGGATTACAACGGTACGATCCGTTTGGTTATGTGGAGCCTCTTACGCGATCTTATTAAATGTGGAAATGTGAAGGTGCCCCAGGGGCGGTTCTTCTACTGTGTTCGTAGCGGACCCTTGGCGTGTGATTACGTGCACTCCTGTGTGAGTGAAGTAATGCTTGAATAGATGTGGTTGGTCATGCCCCAGTCATTGAGGCGGCAAGTTGGAGATGTTACGTCATGCCTTCGTGTTGACGTTGGGTGTCGTGTGCACGATAGCCCTTGGGCTGAAAGTGAGGTATACTCTGGGAGTATACGGGAGCGCTTGGAGGTATGTTTGGTTTCTACCTAAAACGTTTGTGTGCTTGGTTGGGGTTAACTTGGGGCCACACGTCGTGTGGGCCCCAAGTGCATGTCATGTTCTACTTTGCATACTTTGACCTCTCGTGATGTAGAGGGTCTCTCTATGTTCATTTGTTTGACCAGCATGGTTGAGTGGTCTCCCCCTAGTTTCGTTCTCGATGGATCGGCCGGTAGTGGTGCTAGTGACACCTAGTGATGGAACAGGCGTTGAGCCCATTTGGGTGAGTTGTGTTGGAGTTGGGTGGTTGCGCGATACCCACTACGTGATCGGTTGGCCAGTGGTGTACCCTCCAGTAGAGATGGCCAGAGCAGTTCTGAGTTTTACCCTCCAGCGGGGATGGGCAGTGAGTTACTCATCGACTTCTTCGGGTTTACCCTCCAGTAGGGCTGGACAGTGGGTTGCTCACTGACTTCTAGGGTTTACCCTCCCGCAGAGACTGGGCAGTGGGTCACCCGACGTTCTTAGGGTTTACCCTCCAGCAAAGACTGGGTAGTGGGTCACCTGATGACCTCTTAGGGTCTACCCTCCAGTAGGGCTGGGCAGTGGGTCGCCCTTCGTCTAGTTCCAGGTCTACCCTCCAGTAAGGCTGGGTAGTGGGTCACCTGTCGACTTATTCCAGGTCTACCCTCCAGCGGGGATGGGTAGTGGGTCACCTGATGATGTATTAAGGTCTACCCTCCAGCGGGGCTGGGTAGTGGGTCGTCGGATGATGTATTAGGGTTTACCCTCCAGCAGGGCTGGTCAATGGGTCACCCGATATCTGTTTATGAAACCCTCCAGTAGGGCTGGGAAGTGGGACACCTATTGGCATTCTAGGCTCAGTCCTTTCTACTAGGCTAGTCTGTGGCTTTCCTCCGTGATTACCAGAGCGGGACCCTTGGTTATACGGGTCAGTGTTGTGATGACTTTGACTTTGAGAAGACCTCTCGACTGCAGGGCAGTGATGAGGTGTGGTTTGACTTTCCCTAGAACTCTCAAGTATGAGGGGCACTTTCCCCACCGAGACGCGTTCTTGTGACGCGATCTAAAACCGTGCGGGCGAGTCAGTGCCGCCCAAAGCGGATAGTGTCGAGGTGCGGTGATTGAGCCCCTTGGCTTGCAGTTCAGGGCAGATGTGCGGGATGCTGGGCATCAATGGAGTTTACTTCTGGGACCGTTGGATACTCATTTTCGTGGGTTGTGCTACGGGACAGAGATCCCCTTACAACGTTTTTCGAGCTTCTTGTTGAGCATAAGGATATGTATATACCTTGTTCCAGTACCCACTTCTTGGGTTTGGTTACTCTCCTTCCAGGAGAGGCGAAGACGTGCGGGGTATGCCACGTGCTTTCCGTGTCTAGCTTCTCATGGTTGGATGAGTCTACTCTCCTGCTATAGGTAGCGAAGATTCGACGGGAAGTTCATCTTCTCGCCGTTTCTAACTCCTTCTGTCTGGATGAGTCTACCTTCTTTCCTCTTGTTGGGTTGAGCTGGACTCTTCACTATTCTCTTTACTGTACTTTCAGTTGTACTCCACTACTATTCCCTGTTCGCTCTACTGCTCACCCATCGGTACCTCCTTTGTTTCTCCCTTGAGCCTTTGAGGTATCCTACTGAGTATTTTTATACTCACCCCTGCTTGGGCTTTTCCCGCACTTGGTGTGCCCTTGCAGATGACAGACAGGTTGTTCGTGACGTCAGAGGATCTTAGGAGCTTGGGATCTTGGACCGCGTGCGGTGGTCGGAGTCGGGTACCAGGCGGGGAACCCTTCCAGCTGTTTGCTTTTGTTCACCTGTTGCTGGGTTGTGGCACTTTTCTGGTTGGTTGCGTGTTTTCCCCTTTTTCTTTTTAGTTTACTTTCTGTACTTACTTTGTACTTCTAGAGGTCGATGCACATTGTGGTTTATTTATAGCAGTTTTCCTCTTTCTTTACTTGTCTTATATTTTACTCTGCACTTTTTCATTGAGTGTGTTGCATGTGTGCGTGTACAAGTACTTAAGAAAATGCCTCCCCGAGTTGTTGTGCCTTTGGCTCTAGTCGCCAGCCCCTGGCCTATGGAGGCGGGCTTGGGGTAGTTGCGGCTCGAGCCCGGGTAGGGTCGGGTCGTGACAAAGTGGTATCAAAGCGAGGTTCGTTCCTTGGGATTCTGTTCGGACATCCCTAAAAGAGGAATTGGTTGGGATTTAGGGAAATAGTGTTAACGTGTCTCAAGAGCAGCTCTCAGGCCAGGGAGTCCAGTGATGGTGCGGCGGCCAACGTATCCATTCACCAGGACCTTGATAACCCGCTTGTCGACTCGGCATGCTGAGACACTCATTGCAGGGAAATTGGTTTGTGCATCATATAGGATTGAGTCTTTGACGATCCTTCTTGAGTGAGATCCCCATCTTGGTTATTGGTATATACATATATGCTCATCTGATTGCGGCACTCCTTGATAATATTCAGGATGTCTTTGTGAATACAGCAAGCCAAGATACCAGCTTTGGTTCGTGACGACGATCCTGTGAGCAACGAGGCCATAGTCCAGGACCCATCATGCGAGCCCCTTTCTCCAGGTGGGCCGGTAGAAGCACCCCCACCTGTTGAGCAGCAGACAGCTTCAGCAGAGCAGACGGGGCTTGAGCGCAGGTTGAGCGCACTCCGTCAGTTCCAGCGGTAGAGACCGCTGAGGTTCAGTGGTGATCCAGACCCTCAAGTAGCAGAGGTTTGGCTAGAGGAAGTAGTTCTCCTTTTCAGGCTTGTGCATATGCCGACAGATCAGAGGGTGGATTTGGCAGCCGACCTTTTCCGTGGGTCAGCTTGGCGTTAATGGAGTCTGGTGACTCGACTTCCTGACGAGTCGTCGCTTTCATGGGGTGACATTCTATTGTTGTCCCGTGAGGAGTTTTTCCCCTCCTACTTATGCTTCATTCGGATTCAGGAGCTCCTTCAGTTTCAGCAGGGAGGGATGACGGTGGCTGAGTACACGGCTAGTTTTGCAGACCTTGAACACTTTTACCCGGACTTGGTCCGTGACGACAACATCCGAGCGTGGATGTTTGAGCATGGTCTCTACCGAGAGATTCGTGCTGCCATAGTACCCTTGGGAATTTCCATATATTCCGGGGTGCTAGAGCAGGCACTGGTGATAGAGATCTTCCTATCACGTTCTAGAGTTGGTGGTGGCAGCAGGCACGTTGGAGCCGAGACGTCTATCGCAGCTAGCGGGCGTCAGCAAGCAGGACCTCGACGCAGGTGGCACTCTGACAACCGGACTCAAGGGCGTGGTCGTACACCACAGTGGCACCGGAGGGCACCATTGCATCCCAGAGAGAGTTGGTGCTATGCTTGAGACGGGCGAGGTCACCTGGCACGGGACTACCCGACCAGGCATGCAGAGAGCTTCAAACAGGCAGCAGGTGCACCACCATGACAGAGGCAGCGCCGTGATCAGAGTAGTACCCAAAGATGTGGTGCTAGCAGAGGAGCGGGAGGATCTTGTGGTGGGGGACGACTTTACGAGATCTTCCCATCACCACTAGGTGGTCCACGTCCGGCTCCGGGAGCTGACAATTGGGACCACGAACAGCCGTGAGCTTTGGATGTCTACGATCTTGCAGAGCATGAGGTGATAAGAGGTACACTCTACAGCTCTTCTAATTTTTTCAGTAGAATTGTTAGACTCTTTGTGTGGAATTTTTTCCTCCCTGCTCCTTTCTTGAGGTGTTACCGGGGTGACGCGGGGCGTCGGTTTAACCCTGTGTTGGTAAGGCAAAAAGGCATGGGACCTTTTTCTTTAGTCGATGGTGTTGACTCCTTCGCTTCCAAGCATGTAAGAGAGTCTTGTTTGAGACACATCGACTGTGAAATCTCGCGTAACCAGATATCCTTGGGTGTTTCACCATATGGATATTCTGAAGGAGGGAATCATCGGGCCTTGTTCCAGGTGCGGGTGGTGATCCCAGTCGCAGCGTGTGACATAGAGGTTTGGTCGGGGAGGTGAGTTACCCCCAAGAGCCATTGGGTCATTTGAGACCGTGCAAAGGATGGCGAGATTTTCTACCACATTTCCCTAACCCCAAGGTCTTGAGTGGGTGCACGACGTCTCCCACGTGACTCACCCAAGAAGAAGTGTGCATTCTCCAATGCACGACATCGGCAAGGGTCGACCTCACATGAACAAATCAAATCCTTTGGTCTGTGTGTGGTGACGCAGAGCTGTGCGTGAGTTCTTCTGGGTACGGGAGAGACAAGTGTGGGCTTAGTACCCTGAGTTGTTGCCTAATTTTTCTTTTCGGGGACAAAAATCTTGAAGTAGGGAATGATTTAAGAACCTGGTTTTTTCTGTGAAAGACTTTGGAATATTCTTGATGATATTCCAGTGCAGCGCCCTCAGACGGCGTGCGATTCCGAGCCCCGGAGTGGCCGGAATTAAATTTTCTGTGCGTTCACACTAGAACCACCAAATAAATGGGATAAATCATGAACGGTGATCTAGATCAGATATCCAAGTGTACGGATGGGTCCTAAATGGGGTGTTTACCCTAGGAACGACATAAAGTGTGTCGGCGCGGGATGTTTGGACCCCTTGCCCGCTTCTGGAACGTTAAACGGATAAATTAATTAATAAATTTATTCGTTTAATGGTGAAACTCAAGTATCTCTTAAACGGTGGCTCGGATTGGAAAACCAAGGGCACCGTTGAGTTCGGAGCATGTCGTTTACCCTAGGAAGGGTGTAAGTTTCATGGGCGCGGGTTGTCTGTGAAAAATGGCCCCAGGGGCGTTTTTGTAATTTGGCGGATTTGGGCGTTCAGTTTTATAACTTTCAAACGGAAGCTCCGAATCAAATTCTGAGACCTCCATTGCGCTCAGAGTGTGGTTTTTACCCTAGGGGAGGCTTAACCTCGACCCCGTCGGGTGTTTCAGACGCGGGTTAAATTTGGGGGTTTTTAATTAAATTTATTTTTAAACCCCAACCCCACCCCTCTCCTTACCCTTCCCCCTGAAAGAAGAGCTCAACCAAGAAGGAGGAGCTCCTCCTCTCTTCCTCCCCTCCAGCGAGGAAGCTCCGGTGAGGTGTGGATCGTCGGCGAAGCTCCGGGCAGCGCCCAGCAGGTAAGATTTCTTGCGTTTTCATTTTTGGTTCTCGCACTCTCTTCGATTTCAATTATATACTTTGAAATGCGGTTAAATTTCCGAGCGATCCCCATGATTGCGTAGCCTGCGTTCTAAGCTCTCAAACACTTGTTTCAGAATTGAAATCCGGGTTCGGATGGGGACACGGACGTTCGTCGAAGTTTGCAGGAATTTGTTTTTTTTTCGGTGGTTAACGAGCTTCTCCGGCAGGCTTGGGAGTTCCGGTAGCAGGCGGCGACGAAAAACCAGGATGAAGCCAGAGTCGCGGGCTCCGGCGAGTACGGTCGGGCAGTCGGCGGCTGCGCGCGGCGGCCGCGGTGCGTCGAGCGGGTGGAGATCAACCGGAGGTAGCGGCGATCCTCGATGGCGGCGTCCAGTGAGACGAGGGTAACAACGGAGTCCCGAGGTTCGAGCAGGAGCCGGCGCGGTGTGGTTGAATGGAGGCGGGGCACTGGCGTCAGGCGGAGCCGGTCTCAGCGGAGCAATGGTGAGCGGCTGAGGCCGCGACGCAGCTCCTGTCGCGGTCGGAGGAGGCAGTCGTGCTGACCTCGGGGGCGGAGCAGCAGACCAGGACCCGTGCTGTGCGGGTCCTACTGGTTGTCAACAAGGACCAGCCTACTGGCCGGTCGGATGGGAAGAACCGGACCCGCGGCTGGGCCGCGGGCCAGCAGTCCAGGACCGGCCCGGTTGCCCCCCCCCCCCCCACTATATTCGGGGGGCCGTAATTTCCAAACGGCGTGTTTGTTTGACGCGCCGTCTGCGGCAACAAGTTCGTATCGGTGGGGCGGTTTGTTTGAAGTGAGTTTCGGGATTTTCAGGTCTTGTTCACAAATATGGGTGCCCCGAAACTTTAATTTAATAATATTAAATTATTATTAATGTTTTCAATAGACGGGCTTCGCGAGCCGGATGTCCGTTTGAAGTGCCGTCAGAGGCGCAGTGGCCCCGGAGCTGAGATGACCCTTCCAAAGTTGGATCAGAGCCCTTGCGGTTTGGATTCGTTGCTCGGTGGCACGAAACGCTTTATATGAACAATTAATTAATTATTTAATTAATTATTGTTGCGGTAAGCCTAAATTTTATTTGGGATGTCTGATTGACACGCTGTCAGCAGCAGTGTGACCCCAGTCCTCGTGCGGAATTTTTGAGATGCTTTCTGAAGTGTTCATATTGGAGACAGGGTGCGGGCCCCACAGGGCCTAGTTCGCATGTTTTACATTGAAATGTTGTTTTTTCACCCGATATCTGTTTGGGGTTTTTGAGCACTACATTCAGTGTGCTTTCTCGAGAGGATCGCAGCGGGGCGATCCATTCGTTGTGTTTCGGGACCGGGTTACGGGTCCCACGAAGCACCGCTCATGTGCGGTGCGCCGGAATGCACCTTTTTCTCTGGATATCCATTGCACTCATGTGAGTAGTGCTTTTGACGTGTTTTCCTGAGGGGATCGCAATGGTGCAATGTGCCCGACTGTTTTTGGGGTCGAGGGTCGGGATCACGGGACGTCGTTTAGGTGTGAGGCGGTGTTGGAAACTTTTCCGTCGAATGTCCGTTGGAGGCGATTAAGTAGTCGATCTCATGTGTTTTTCTGCGAGGATTAAAACGGTACAATCTGTTTGGTTTTGCAGAGCCTCTTACATGATCTTATTAAATGTGGAAATGTGAAGGTGCCCCAGGGGCGGTGCTTCTACTGTGTTCGTAGCGGACCCTTGGCGTGTGATCGTGTGCACTCCCGTGTGAGTGAAGTAATGCTTGAATAGATGTGGTTGGTAGTGCCCCAGTCATTGAGGTGGAAAGCTGGAGATTTTACTTCATGACTTCGCGTTGACGTTGGGTGTCGTGTGCACGATAGCCCTTGGGCTGAAAGTGAGGTATACTCTGGTAGTATACGGGAGTGCTTAGAGGTACGTGTGGTTTGTACCTAAGACTATTGTGCGCTTGGTTGGGGTTAACTTGGGGCCACACGTCGTGTGGGCCCCAGGTGTGTGTCATGTTCTGCTTTGCGTACTTTGACCTTTCGCGATGTAGAGGGTCCCTCTGTGTTCGTTTGTTTGACCAGCAGGGTTGAGTGGTCTCCCCCTAGTTTCATTCTCGATGGATCGGCCGGTAGCGGTGCTAGTGACACCTAGTGATGGAACAGGTGTTGAACCCCTTTGGGTGATTTGTGCTGGAGTTGGGTGGTTGTGTGATACCCACTACGTGTTCGGTTGGACAGTGGTGTACCCTCTAGTAGAGATGGCCAGAGCAGTTCTGAGTTTTACCCTTCAGCGGGGCTGGGCAGTGGGTTACTCATCGACTTCTTCGGGTTTACCCTCCAGCCGGGCTGGGTAGTGGGTTGCTCACTGAATTCTAGGGTTTACCCTCCCGCAGAGACTGGGTAGTGGGTCACCTGACATTCTTAGGGTTTACCCTCCAGCAGAGACTGGGTAGTGGGTCACCCGACGACCTCTTTGGGTCTACCCTCCAGCAGGGCTGGGCAGTGGGTCCCCTGTTGTCTAGTTCCAGGTCTACCCTCCAGCAAGGCTGGTCAGTGGGTCTCCTGATGATGTATTGAGGTCTAACCTTCAGTAGGGCTGGGCAGTGGGTCGTCGGATGATGTATTAGGGTTTACCCTCCAGCAGGGCTGGGCAGTGGGTCACCTGATATCTGGTTATAAAACCCTCCAGCAGGGCTGGGCAGTGGGGCACCTGTTGGCATTCCAGGCTTAGTCCTTTCTACTAGGCTAGTCTGTGGCTTTCCTCCGTGATTACCGGAGCGGGACCCTTGGTTATACGGGTTAGTGTTGTGACGGCTTTGACATTGAGAAGACCTCTCGACTGCAGGGCAGTGATGAGGTGTGGTTTGACTTTCCCTAGAACTCTCATGTATGAGGGGCACTTTCCCCACCGAGATGCGTTCCTGTGACATGATCTAAAACCGTGTGGGAGAGTCAGTGCCACCCAAAGTGGATAGTATCGATGTGTGGTGATTGATCCCCTTGGCTTGTGGTTCGGGGCAGACGTGTGGGATGCTGGGCATCAATGGAGTTTACTTCTGGGACCATTAGCTACTCCTTTTCTTGGGCTGAGCTACGGGACGGAGATCCCCTTACGATGTTGTTCGGGCTTCTTGCTGAGCATAAGGATACGTATATACCTTTTTCCAGTACCCACTTCTTGAGTTTGGTTACTCTCCTTCTAGGAGAGGTGAAGACGCGCGGGGTATGCCACGTGCTTTCCATGTCTAGCTTCTCGTTGTTGGACGAGTCTAATCTTCTGCTATAGGTTGCGAAGACTCGACGGGAAGTTCATCTTCTCACCATTTCTAGCTCCTTGTGTCTAGACGAGTCTACCTTCTTTCCTCTTGTTGGGTTGATCTGGACTCTTCACGGTTATCTTTACTGCACTTTCAGTTGTACTCCTCTATTATTCCCTATTCGCTCTACTGCTCACCCATCGGTACCTCCTATGTTTCTCCCTCGATCCTTCGGGGTATCCTATTGAGTATTTTTATACTCAACCCTTCTTGGGCTTTTCCCGCACTTGGTGTGCCCTTACAGATGACGTACAGGTTGGTCGTGATGTTAGAGGAGCTTAGGATCTTGGGATCTTGGACCGCGTGTGGTGGTTGGAGTTGAGTACCAGGCGGGGAACCCTTCCAGCTTTTTACTTTTGTTCACCTGTTGACGGGTTGTGGCACTTTTCTAGTTGGGCGTGTGTTTTCCCCTTTTTCTTTTCAGTTTACTTATTGTACTTGCTTTGTACTTCTAGAGGTCGATGCACATTGTGGTTTATTTATAGCAGTTTCCCTCTTTCTTTACTTGTCTTTTCTTTTACTCTACACTTTTTCATTGAGTGTGTTGTATGTGTGCGTGTACAGGTACTTAGGCAAAGGCCTCCCCGAGTTGTTGTGCCTTCGGCACTAGTCGCTAGCCCCTGGCCTATGGAGGCGGGCTTGGGGTAGTTGCGGCTCAAGCCCAGGTAGGGTCGGGCCGTGACACTATTTTTCATCAAATTCATATCATTCTAAGATAAAATGTATTCCATGATATTATAATCTATGTAGACTATAAACTAATCTCTAAAGAGGTAGAGACTCCATTACTTTAAATCATGCATCACTTCCACAAATTCAAGATCGCAGGTTTTTTAATTCATTACATGTGATCGGAGTTGGCAAGAACCATATTCCACCACATGATCATCCTTCATTAACGTAGATCCAATACCCATACCCAAGGAATCACAAAACACCACATATCCCATTCTAGATTTTAGTATGATCAAAACCGATGTAGTAGAAAAATACATATCAAGCTCCTTGAAGGACTCTTGGAATTTTGGGTTCAATTCAAACCTTACCAATTTCTGGGTATGTTTTGTAATGGTAGAGTAAAGATAAGATATGTCCTTGAAAAAACCGCCTATAATACCCTTCCAGTCCCAAAATTATCTTCATATCGAAGATATTCCTCATACTCCTCCATGAAATCACTGCTTCAATCTTCTCAAGGTCCACTAAAACCCTACATTCCATGATCACATTGCCCAGAAACATTACCTACATCATCCATAAGGTTCACTTAGAGATATTATCATAGAGATAGTGATATCAAAGAGTTCCAAGCATAATCATCAAGTTCTAATCATGCGCTTTATCAATCCTAGAGTATACTAGGATGTCATCCACAAATACAACAATAAATAAGTCGATTTATTGATGGAAAACTATGTTCATAAGTGTCTTGAATACCACTTGAGTATTTTTTTTTAATCCAAATGGTGTGACCAAATTCTCAAATTGGATGTACTTACTTCAGAAGGTTTTCAAAAGAACATTCTCCTCTCTCACTCCAACTTGGTGATACCCAGAATGCAATTAAATCTTGGAGAACAACCTATCCACCTTGAGCTTTTCAAAAAAGTCAAAAATATGGGGAATGGGGTATTTTTTATTGATCATTACTTTATTTAACTTATGGTAATCCATTCACAACTAAAGAGATCTATCGGCATCCTATGAAAACTGAATTGGGGTGGATGAAGGTGAGACACTTGGGAAAATGAATCCATTTGATTCAAAATAGTCCAACTGTATCATTAATTCCATAAAATTGGTGGGGGCCATATGATATAATAGAAGAGATATCGGTTGTGTTTAAATCACTAAATCAGTGGTTAAATCTACATACCACTCCAAAGTAAAACCGAATAAATCATCTGGAAACACCTTTGGGAACTCATCTTCCATAAAACAAAATTCAACCTTATAAACCCTTCTATCATCCTCCAATATTATTGAATAAATCATAGAAATAATAATGCATAGCACCAGATGTGGTGGTCCAGAATGTCAAAACCAGGGATCCAACTCACCTTGAAAAACCTGGGTACTTCTATTCAGTTCCACGAAGCCTACTCATAGCAAATAAAAATTAATGCGCACCTTTAAATGTACCATATAATCCATGATAAGTATCACATTGAATGGTTCCATTTCCAAAAATAGACTATTTCATTCTAGTTAAAAACCCTGATAAGTTAATAGAACAAGATGGATTCATGATTCCTTGATCTATCTTCTTACTAAGATATGTAACCAAATTCATCGCATATGGTATATGATCGATCAGAAGTATTAAAAAATAAAAAATACGGCAGACATAAAGGAGTTTGATTCCCCTATATCAAATAAAATATTTGATAATAATGGTTCAATCAAAATAGAACATAAAACTTTCATAGACCCTACATCTTACTCCACTGGAGAATGATCAATAATATGAAGGTTCCTATCTCTGTCCAGTCCTGATAATGGCTACTGACCCAAGAATCTGCCTTATGTTGGATTTGTCTAGTAGTGAATCCATCCCTACCACCATGAAAACCAAACCAATAACCTACTATCCGGGATGGTTATGAATGGGTTTTAGTTCCCCTAGAGACTACATATCCAATGAAAATGACCTATATGTTCACACTGGTGAAAATTTCTTAATGGGGTTGGACACGCAGAATACACATTCCCCATCCTTCAACAATTATGGAATAATATTGATCCAACATCTAAAGCCGCAGAATAATATGGTTGGAATGGATTTCATGTTCTACCACCTCCCCACATTTCCTTCTTTCCTCCCCTCATATTCTTTTCCAAAGAACCACCACTACCCTGGCCCACTACTAAAACATCTTTAGAAAAAAATTATTTTCTACTTTGATCAATATCTACCATTAATGCTCAGTAAACCACCTCAACGAAAGTATTCTGTTTGAATGATAATAATGATTATGGATATCCATATAAAACCCCATCTCAAATTATTTATCCTTTACTACTTATTATAAAGTACCACTTTTGTAAACCGAATCAACTCTGCAATATGGTTGGCATATTCCATCATGATCAGATCCTCTTGGTGGACATCTAGAAACTTCTGATTATTGTAAGTGGACAAGGTCTCAAAGAAATAATGCTTATTTAAAATGACACTAATGTCCTTCCATCCCATCTTCTCAAGCTTCCTAGACTGAACCACCAAATCCCACCACCTTCGATAGGGACCTTCCAACAAAAACAAAGAACATTTAACTTTGAATTCCCCTAGAGTATCACAAAACCTAAAAATCCTTTCACTATTCTCAATCTAATCTTATTATTCATAGGGATATACACTACCAAGGAATTAATGAGTTTTTTTATTTAGAAACTACTAAGATTTATCCTTCTATGGACCCGATTTTCTTCTTGAGAATTAGCAGGACCAGAGTCAGCTCCCTGATCCAATGTTATGACATCACAAACCACTTATTATACTAGTCTATAAGCAATAAGTGAGGGAGAACTCTCTATAATATCTTTTTGTGGTATCTCATGATGTCTTTTGGGAGGCATGACGCTACATCAATTAACCTACACAAAGAAACCATTAATACAATACCCAGAAAACCTTCAGAAAAAAAACCATAAACATATTTTTAAATCAAAATAAAAACTATAAGAAGTAAAATAACAAGTCAAAACACCACCACCCATCTTGGTGTCCATGTATATCTTGGAACCTAAACATCACACTAGGAGGATAATCCACTACATATCACAAAAATCCCATATAGACCTAAGGCTCGTACTAAGGTGTGTTAGCCATACACCCCACTCACAACCAGAACAACAAGCCTCGAAAGTACTAGCTCCTATCTATCCAAACTCTCCAAAATATCTTGACCCAAATAAATAGAAAAATCCAACTCTGATAAAATTTCTTTATGAACCACAATGGGCTTCCACCCAACCCGACATCCAACCCAACACGTGGCATGGCTTGAAGGGAATTCATAATCCCCATGGGCTTGTAACTTATGTATGGGAACTAATAATCACATTAGAGAATGATTTTACCATAATAATTAATCATAAACAACCCACAATAATGATGCATCACATCGTAATCAATAAACAAGAAAAAGGAATAAACTAGTACAAGTTAAACAATTTTCAATTTTCCCAAAAACCAAAATATCAAAAATGGGAGGATAACCAACTATACAACCAAGCCTCTATGCAACAATATGTCCATCACCCTTATGAAACGTCCACCAACACCTTCCCAAAAGAGGAACCATTAGAAACCAGATCCATTGTCACCCCTATAGAACAACTTGACTTTACCAAGGTCAAACATAACATGTTTTACATACACCCGAGGGTGTATATAGGGTGTGATCCAATTCCCAGTAGAATACCATAAAAAGATATTCCATGATAAAAAAATATAATAAAAATAAACATTCTAGTTTTTTTAAAGTGGAAAGAATAAATTTTAAAGGAAATTTTCTTTGAAATTAAAAAGGGAAGTAAATGCATTATCAAGACAAACAATAAGCTTATCATCACATTGGTACTACGAGAAATCCCTAAGGCGCTATGTTTATTAGGTTTCTAGGATCATCATAACTATTTAATGAATACATACTGAACCCCATAGCATCCTCATACATGAACCACTAGAGGAGAATCACATTTTAAGGTCTAGTGGTCTCTAACCACCATCATCATATGTTCAGTTTGTGTTGTATCGTCAATATTTCTAGGGGACTGGGCCTCAGCCCTGTTGGACCGACTTGTATACTATACCTAGTCTTCACACCTAGATAACTAGGATTCCATTATTTTCAATTCCAATCTCTATGTCAAATGAACCACATCATACTCATACATATACTGAACATTTGAAACACTCATGAAAATCACCCACTTTAATTTGTGAAATCACAATTTAACTCATACATAAACCAAAAACATTTGAAAATATCTTTCACACCACCCACATAATCTATAGATACTATTTAGAAATCATAGAAATTTTACTAAAATCATCCAACAATGATAACGCATGGAACCACATACCATTCAATTGGAAACTTCTGGAAACTGATTGGAAAGCACAACTGCACCAAAGGGAGATGATCTAAAGGAAATAAAACATCACATTCATCAATATTTAACCCAAATTAAAAATATTGAACCCAAATTGGGTCAACCTATCTACTGGATAAAAGAGAAACCCATAATGAAAAATAAGGATGTGAATAAGAGGAAGGGAAATAGAAGAGGAATTACTCACATAATGATTTATTATAGGATCCACACCAAAAACACCCAAGTATAGATTCCCAAGGGATAAAGGGAGAAGTTACATGTGCACCTAGTGTAGAGGAGTCTTAATGGGGTTAGAAAAGGGGGGGTTATGGTTCTACAATCAAAGAGGGAAAAATAGATTTTAATTATTTTTATTATTTTGGGTAGGCCGCACTGTTTGAAAAACTGTGCCTTAAACGAGAATCAACTATGTCCAAAGGGAATATAGGCTGAAAGGTATACTTGGTAAGGATTCATGCATGTCTTCATAGTCATGTTACCCAAAAAGACCCATTATCCTTAGTGCACGGTTATCCCATGCGCTCGTGTGATATGTCATGAGGCTTGGATAGTTCCACTTTATAGGGAGCACAGTCTTCTCTAGGTTATCTTACGATTACTATTAACCATGATCCAACTGTACACCATCTACTTATAGACCCAAAAAACACTATTTTCTCTAAAAAATCTTAGGAAAGCCAAATGAAAAAAGACATGACAGAAAATGGAAGAGAAAATATCCCAAAATAAAATATAGGATATGACATTTATAATTATGAAAATCTATGATCTATCTCTTAATAATCCCATGAATTTCCTTCTCTAATTTTTATTTACTAAGAATAAATGTTTTCATTGAAATTTGATCACATTAAGTACTCAAGAGACCAAAAATAATTTTTTATAGAAAATTGATATTATTTCTCTCTATGATCGAATAACATTTTTCTTTGATATCCATGATTTTTAAAAACATATTAAAGAATGTTTTTACTATTATATTATTGTTTTTTAAATTAATTTTTTTAATTTTTGAGTTTTTAACAAATTTTTTAAAAGGAAACTTCTTATAATTTCTTGAACATGGTGCATTTTAACATTTTAATTACAATGTGAAAGGAATATTCTATTTCAAATTATATAGTATGAATTTAATTTACTATCACCATTAAAACTTAATGTTTCCAATATTTCTTTATAAGGTTTACATGGTTATTTTCAAAGAATTTTTTCCCCTTATATTTTTGAAATATTTGTCCTTTAAACGTGATTTTAAAAATGGAAAGGTTATTTCCTCAAGAAATATTTCAGTGATATTTTGAAGTGATTTTCATATATTGTGAAAATATTTGGTATAAACTATGACTTCTTGGGTACATTACCTTTTATTGTTATTCATACTCATTCTTTGGATGGTTAATTTTTGTGTTTATGAAATGTTTTTGAAACCCACTTACATTCCTTAGGTTATGCTATAGTGAATTGATGAAATATTTATGATACCTATTTTATTATACCAATTTATTATGAGAGGATATAATTAATGTTTTTATGATATTGTGGAACACAAATTTATGGTTTTAATTTTTTATGGTGGTTATGTTATAACCATGGATGATGGTTATGTTATAACTGAGGATAGTGATTACAATATAATCATTGATTAGTGGGACCTATATCTATCTCTAACACATCGGGTAATGGTTGATATATCATGAGATAAATAGGAATAGAATGGGTAGTGAACCATGTTTATTAAGGGAATTTTTCTTCTTTGAATTTCTTGAAGTGAACCTTTTCTACTATGATTTTTTGGGGAGTAATCTCATTCCACTATGTTTTTCTTGTAAATTATTTGTGACTACTATGATGGTTTGGAGAGTGAACCCATTACACTAGATAGTAATGGAAATGAGTATAAAATAATATATAAAAGATTTTATGTTCTTATGTGTATGAAAAAATTCCATGTATTCTTCCAATTTTATGCTTTTATGTCTTATTTTCATTGATTCCTTTTAGATTTTGTTCATGTGAAATTCCAAAAAAATTCTATGACTCGAGATTCTAATTTATGATGTGTAGGGTATGATTTTAAAATGATATGATCATTTTCTCAAACCCTTATGTTCAAGTTATACACAAGTGATTGTTAATATCTCCCTTTTTTTCTTGCTAAGAATATGAGTTCACCCTTTATTAAGTTTCTTTTCCCCAAGTTATGATGTATGATACTTCTAAAAAGGGTACTAGATATGATTAACTTAGTGGGAGATGATATCGATATTTTATGAACCATTTGTTTATGTGTACATGTTTCCAAAGGAACTAGACCAATACTATTTAGGAATCTATTGTTATGATAGTTTATGAATATTAATCTACTAAGAAGTAATATATATGTATGAAAATTTTAATTCATTATAGTTTGGGTATGATCAATATATGTTTTGTTCATGATCTCATCTACTTTTTCTTATTTAATTCTTCCATATCATCATCGATTGATATCTCCCATGTTTATCCTTACTAAGAATCCAAGATAACCATTTTTTTGTTTTCTTTAACTAGGTTATATAGAATTATTTATGTAGTGTATTTCTATGAGTAGTACTATATTGGAAGATATTTTGGGGAAAATTAATGATCATTCTTAAAATTATAAGAATATATATTTAATCTCTAAAGAAATTTATCCTTTATAGTCCTCATATGTGTATTTTTTAAATTTATTAAATATTCATCTAAATAGATATAAAATTTAGATATATAATGGTTGGGTTTATATATTTAGTATTAGATTAAAGTTTTAGTCAATCTTTAGATATTATGATGAGAAAAAATTAGTGAAAATCCAAGGGATAAGTCTATGTATATCACAATATCTTAATGATTTGGTAATGATCTTCGATAAAAAAGTATAAACCTAAGGTCCCATATATTGAGAAGAAGGTTTCAAGATTTGTAAATCATATGAATTAATATAATGATATTATGATAGTTCACATACATCATTATATATTGATTCTTACCCTTTTATTTTTGGTTTTATCCAACAGATGGAACCTAAAGACCTCATGCTAATAAGGAATTTGATCAAAAATGCAATGACTTTCCACTTTAGAAAGAAAATATTGTACGAGTTGGAATTCATAATCTTATATATATGCTTTCACAATATTCTTAGATAGTCAATCATGATGAGATTTCAAAGGATAAAATTAGGGATCAATGCACTATTGAGTCTTTCATGAAGCAACATCCACCTTCTTTTAGTGGATCTCACAATACAATACTAGATGAGAAATGGATCATCGCCATTGAGAAAATATTCTCCATTATATAGTTCTCAGAATATGAAAATGTTTTAATATCCATTTATTATTTGTAAGGAGATTAATATCAATGATTTAACTTTATTATGAATAAGACATAAGAGGATGAAATTTATTCTATGTAATGCAATGATTTTAAGAGAATATTTTCCAATAAGTAATTCCTTTATATTTTACATTCAGTGACTGAGATGGAATTCATCAATATTAAGAAAAAGTTGGATGAATCTATTGGTACATATGATGAAAATTTTCCATGAACCACAAGTTTTGATTATTGATTAGTCATTAACCCTGAAATAAAAATTGATTAATTCTTTAGTGTTATAAAACCAAGTCTCTGAAATTCATTATCTATATAAGAATTTAAATTCTACAAATAAGTAATTTTATTTGAACTCAAGGTAGAAATGAAAAAAATTTATATCCCATAATTATCATAGTTTTAAAATTAAAACTAATATCAAGTTTCCTGAAAAATAAAATAAATTACATGGTGGAATGAAATACCATCCATATACATGCCAGAACTACGGGCAGAAACATTACGGAAATTTCTTTAATGGAACTAGGAGGAACATTAAATGTGTCAAGGTAAGTCATAAAGCTAGTGGATTTTGAGAGGTGGTAAATATGGTGGCTAATTTAATGGAGTTAAAGAAGACACCAACTAATGAACTACCGATTCCTTAATGCATAAAATTCAATGAGTATGGGAATTACTATAGTGACTACATAAATATGAAGGTGTATGATGTTGATCCAAAAAAACAACATCTTAAGAACAAAGAAAAACATAAATATCATGTGATCATGACTGTCAATGTGTGTTACACAAATGAAATGGTTTAACGTACAATTATCATTCACTCTAAAATAGATAATGTCTTATTTGATTATGGATCTACCAGCTATTTTATATATAAGTAATTTTAAAAAGGACTAAAATAACCAGCTCAATAAATAGATACTGAGTTGTATGTGAAAATTTTTAATAGTATGATGGTTTTATATCAAGTTTATAATTCATCATCGATTGAAGTTTGTGGGAAATTCTTTCCAATAAATCTTGGGATTCTCTCTTTTGTTTAATTTCATATGATTCTATAAATTTATTGGTATTATTTATATAGACCCTTCATTAATGTCGAAGAAAGGTAATTCACATTTCACATTCTTAATAAAACTATAATCATTTATTAATTTGAGGATGATTATGAATTTCCAATATAAATAAGTTCCTTTTATGGGTTTTAATTCTTGTCCATGAAATCCACCTATCTTATATGGTTGTGGAGAAAGTCAAAAACGATGATATACCTACCATTTTGGTGTTTTTTGATTTATATTCAAAATAATTACTTAGGTTTCATACAAATCATGAAGTTGTGTTTTTAATAGAACTCATACATGTTACTAAACATATTTAAAACAATCCATATATAATGACCCTAATTGAATTATTATTATATAAGAAGTATCTATAGGAGAATCATGAAATGGGATTCATTCAGCCAAGTTTGTCACATTGGGGTGTAACATTTCATTTCATTAAGAAGAAAGGTGGATTAATGCGAATCTACATTGATTATTTGTAACTGAAAAAGTTCATGATAAGAAATAAATATTATATACCTTGTATTGATGATTTTCTCAATAAACTAAACTGACATATGTATTACTCTATGATCAATCATTGATATGGTAATTATTAGTTGAGAATAAAAATTGAAGAAATACCAAAGGAATCCTTCCATAGGAGCTATAGGAACTATTAATTTATAGGGATGTAATTTGGTCATACTAGTGATCCAAATATCATCAAGGATTTAATGAATTGAGTGATTCTATAATTCCTTGATAAGTTTGTGGTTGACTTTATAGATGGTATTCTCATTTCTTCAATCCACAAGGATGGTTATGAATATAATTTTAGGATTATATTAAATACCTAGAGGAAGGATAAATGGAATGTATAATTAACTAATTGGGAATTTTTCCATCATAAATTTTCTTTATTCGGTCTTATAATTTCAAATGAGGGTAAATTTCCACATCCTTAAATGATAAATGTTATTAAGAAATAATTGAGACCAACCATGGTAACTCAAATCCACAGTTTTATTTTTTTATGGATATTATCTATGATTTGTGGAGAACTTATCATGAATATCTAATACACCCACCATGATAACTCAAAATAGAGATAAGATCCTCTAGACATATTAATGTGATAAAAATTTTAAGTATCTGAAGAGAATATTGATCAACACACCTATGATTAAATTACCCTTTAGTGGAGAAGGGTTTGTATTCTATAGTGATGTATTAAATAATTTAATGGAATGTTTTTTGTTTCCTAATGAAATAGTTATATATTATGCCACATCATAATTGAAGGTTCGTGAAAAAAATTACCCAATTCATTATTTGGAGTAAGCTCTAATTTATTTCATTATAGATGTGGAGGAATTATCATTATTGATAATGGTGTGACATATATATTGATCCTAAAATATTGAAGTAAATCTTTAAACATAAAGATATAAATATGTGAGCGAGAAATGATAGGAGTTGATTAAAAATTATGAATGATTGATACATTAATATCTAGGGAATGCTAATATAGTTGTTGATGCTCTATGTCAGAAAGACTATACTAGTTTTTCTATGATGAGGATTGAAAGATATAAAATAATTATGGACATACAAAATATGGAAGTAGAAATCTTGGGGGAAGGGAACATATCTTATCTTTCTCAGATGAATATTCATTTATATATCCTTGTGAGGATTGAAGAGGCATAGAAGGAATATGTAGAGCTGTAAAAATGGTTATAAATTATCCTTAGTTAAACCTTGATTGTGATGGAAAGATAAGTTTCAGGAGTTATATATTCAATCTATCGACACCAGGCATGAAGAAGAAGCTGTTGGAAAAATCCTATAGTTCTCGATTCTATATTCACCCCAGATGTATGAATATATATTGAGATTTGAAAGAGTATTTATAGTGGGGAAACCAAAAAAGTGATATTTTAGAATATATATTGTTATGTCTAGTATTTTTTCGATTTATGTTTGAGAGATAGAATTAAATGAGGACTCTATAACCATTACCCATACTAGAATGGAAATGGGAAAACATCACTATGTATTTAATAATCAAACTCCCCAAAAAATATAATGGGAACAATTTTATTTGGGTTTTACTCAATATTATTATGAATATATCTCACATCATTTCCATTAGATAAATTTTCACTTTCGATCAACTTTTAAGGTTATGCAACAATTATGTTTTGATATTTCATGGACTATAACATTCTGTTTTATCAAATCAAGATATGAGGTTTACTGTGATGTCCTAGTTATGTTTTCAGTATGCTATGAATATAGAGTTAAATTTGAGTGTGGTTTATCATTATCATATATATGGTCAATCTAGTATAACCATTAAAACCCTAGAGGATATGATAAGATATTGAACTCTTCAAATCAATGGTGGTTGGGATCAATTTTGTTTTCTAGTAATGTTTTCTTACAGTAATTTCCTTCACTATAAAATTCAAATGGATCCTTATGAGGACCTCTATGGTAGGAAGTGAATAACTCATATATGATGGGATAATTTTAGAGAAATAAATATATTGGGTCATGAGAAAACTGAGGAAATAAAAAAAATCAGATCTATTTACTATCACACAAGAGCATCTTAGAGTCAAAAGAACATTTATGATTATAATCTTGAGTGTGATATGGAGTTCAAAGTTAGTAAAATAGTATTTCTATGAATTTTAAAATGGAATAAGGTTATGATACTTATAAAGAAATAGAATTTATTTCATAGGTATATTATTTCCTTTAAGATTCACTATTGAGTAGAGATGGTAACTTATCATTTAGTGCTTTAACTGAACCTCTCAAAAATTCATGATGTGCTCCACGTATCCCACTTGATAATGTACAAACCAAATCCATCACATGTACTAAACTCTAAGGTGATACTATTGAAGAATGAATTTTCATATGAATAAAAATAGTATAAATATTTTATTATAGAGATAATGTTATATGGAACAAGACTTCTCACATTGTTAAAGATCTCATGATGAATCATAAATTCAATGAAGCTACTTGGGAACACAGTGATGTGATAAAATAGATATATACTCAACTTTTTATATTGGAGTGACATAATTTCAAGGGATAATTTAATTTTTGGGGGTAGGGTTAGAATTTAACACCCCATGATTATATTATATAGTTCTTTATAGTTTTTTATTTATTTAATTGATTTCATTTTATGAAACCTCGAGTTCAAATGAACCATGATATACTATTAAAATATAAAAATTTAACATTACATTTGTTACCTAGCCATTATACAGATGGTTATTGATAAGAATATATAAATTATGAAAAATTTTGGTTTACACATGTAGAAAATTAATTTATTGGTTATCAATTATTTAGAAATAAATAGAAATAATTTGATAAAAATATGAAGATTTTATAAAAAATTGATTTTATGCGTACAATGTGTTTTTATCTTAATAAATTAAATTTACTACTATTGGGGAAGGGATTTAATTGATTTTATATATTTTTTATTCAATTAAATATTTTAACTTGAAATGACCAATGTGACCACTGAGAGAGGGAGGGGTTAAATTAGTGATCTTTTTCTTTTTATAGTTTCATCCTTATTAGAAGACAACCTTCACTTTCTCATAAAGAGTTAAACAATTTTTGAAAAAACAACCATATAAACACAACCATAGGAACACAATATTGACAATGTTAACTAATAAGAAAGAGTATCTAGTCCTTGTAAGGGTTTGGAAATATTCTTATACAACACAATATAGTAGAAAACAATAATTTTTTGTGGTTATAACAAGTAGGGGATATCCCTACACTTAAGTTTTGATTTTATCAAAACAATAGTTAATATACTTTTCACACAGAAAAAATATGTAACAAATACTTCATAACATATTCAGAAAAATTTACCAATATGATCTAAATTTTTTCACTATGATGCTTGTAAAAATATCAATTTTTTTCTTCTTTTAACAAAAAATTATTCTTCTTTCACATTCTTACCTATCAACAGGTTATAACATTATTTGTGGAATTTTTCAAGAAAAATATTTCCATTCATAGGCATTCAATTTTCTCTTTATATTTTAACCATCTTGAATGTTCATCTGGTGACAAATTCCTTAGACTTTTTTCTTTTGATTCCACCTATTCTAAAAGTTTGGTCTAGACAACTTTTTTTATCCCTTCCTTATGATTTCTATGAATTTGATCAACAATATAATATCCATCATATTTAACCAAAATATCCCATGGTTAGACTTATTCTAACTTGAATTATAAAATTAGAAGTTTGTTTGGAATCTCTATTTGAAACTAATTCTCTAGAACATCAACATTTTTTACACATGAATAGTATACCCCATATTTTTACATTCATCCTATTTATAGATTCATAACTTGGAGAAACGGTAGGACTCGAAATTTACACCACCTATTACTAAAAAATTAAAATTTAAATCTCCTAATAAATACATTTTCCAAATTCAACCATTCACAACCTTCATTAAAACTAGATAAGAATCATAGATCCTCCTTCCATGATATTTAGGAATTTGAATGATCTATATACACTACTAGAAATTCGGCTATTTATGACAGCCTATTTGCGACGGGCTATTTGTGATGGGATCCTGTCATAAAAACTCTTTTACGATGGGGGGCCGTCACAAATAGCCCGTTGTAGAAAACGACATCACAACTAGTATTTTTTGTGACTGGCCCATCACAAAAAAATATTACTTACGATGGGAAGTGGGCCCATCACAAATAAATGTCTGATTAAATACATTATATATACAAAAAACTTTAGCGATGGGCCCGTCACAAAAAATATTTGTGACGGGACACTGACCCATCACAAATAGCTTATATGTTTTAAACCTTTTGTGATGGTACCGTCACAACAAAGTTATTGTGATGGTAAAGCAACCCGTCACAGAAACTTTTAAAAATATATATATATATAATCTCTTTGCGATGGGCCCTCCATCGTAAAAAGTTTCGTCACAAATACTTAATAAAATAAAATAAATTATTAAAATTATTAAAATAAGAAAAATATTAAAGTTCTCAATATTTGAAATACTTAATAAAACCAAAATAATAATAATATTATGATTAATGAAAAATAATAATATTAATATTATTAAAAAAATAGAAAAAATATTAAAATTTACAATATTTAGAAAAAAAATTAAAATTCATAAAATATTATTATTTTTATTATTAGTAGTAAAATAAAAAAATGTTAAAAATATAATAATAATAATAAATATTAAAATATTAAAATATTAAAAAAAAATATGTGAAATATTTGCACCAATATAAGAGACAAAAACTTTAAATAGTTCATATTACAAAAAAATGTTCAATTCAAATATTTTTAAGTGAACAAAAAAATCATTGGGGGATAGTCTTTTGGAGGATCTGGGCGAGATAGTAGAAGAAACTTCATCCCTAAACTACGAGTCAGACGGTGCATGTACTCTATCTGATCTTATTGCTACTGCTGCCATCGATGCATGTCCTCCTTGTACTAATGTTGTTGTTTTTGCTGCCATCGACGAATGTCCTCCTCATGCTATTACTGATGTTGATGCTACCATTGATGCATGTCCTCCTCATGCTGTTTCTGCTGCTATTATTGCTGTTGGCGCATCTCTTCCTGTTGCTTCTGCAAACTCTCTATAAGCTCAGTTTGAGCTCGCAACTGCTCCTGAAACTGTGAGCCAGAAGATGACGTCTCTCCACGAGGTCCTCTTGATCTGGACACCAACATCGCAGTAGTACCATAATAAGTCTTAAGAGTCAAATGAGAGCTGATACCAACTACTCAGCCCTTCTCAAAGGCATACCGGATCGCTTGCATCTATGCTGCCTCATCGAAATGGTGGGCACTAGTCTGATTAGCCATCTTGGCATGACTCTCAGCCCGTGTCTGAGAGGTCGCGGCCTCATATGACTCCTTCAGTTTCAATTTGAAATTAAAATAGTGAAAATATTATATATAGTTAATTTTCAAACTAAAAAAGAAATAATGTTGACCATAATCTGACGTTGGCGATCATGTAACGACACAAACTTTAATTAATGGAAATTTCTCTTGATCTAATTAAATGTCTTATTATGGTTATATAAAATGATAACTTCCTTGGTTTTATGTTTCTGGATTTTAAAATAACATTAAGAATTGTGACCATTTCTAATATAGTCATTGAACAGTGGTCGCATAATGAGTATAAATATAGGGCTTTAACCAATCCAATTTACTCAGAAAAAGGAAGCAATAGCCTCATCCAGTAGAATTACCCCATACGAAGCCCATTTGTCAGATCTCGGAAAAGAGTTGTCATCATTGGGCTTCACTCTTGACCAATCCCAAGATGAGCTTGAATATGTTAAACTCAAGTAGAACCGCCTATGAGTGAAGTGGAATTTGATAGACATTACCACTTGAACAATGTTATTTGAGCCACCCCAAGAGTCGGTCACCATCGCGCACCTTATCCTAAGGTCTAATGTGGGTGTTTTAATGGGTTATGTAACAATACCCTAGTACTATGATTATTTATATTATTCTTGTATAGATAATATACATTCTTTTTATTATTGTTACTTTCTAAATAGTTTTTCAAGCATAAATTTTATTTTTAGTTAATATTCAACTAAGAAATATATTTTGATGAATTAATGGGTTTTTGAATTAAATGATATTTTAATAAAATATTATTATAATTAAACTACTTTTTATTAAATAGAAATGATCATATAATTTAATTAATGCAATTGTAATTTTTATTTGAAAGTTGTTTTTGTCAAAACCCATTAATTTTCGGTAAATGTCGGTTTTTATTCTAAAAGTAAAATTTCACATATTTATAAAATTATTTAGATAAAATGAATATTATTTTTGGAATCAGGACATCAAAATTATCCAATGGTTAATTTTTCATAATTTTCTGAGACAGTCAAATTTTTGGGTAAAAATTAAATACCGTTTAAATATATAATGTATTTTATGACATCATAATGACCCGATAGCGATATAATAAAATAATATAAACATTATTTTCAGAAAATATATGTTTTACCATTAAAATAATTTGATATTAGATTTATTTGATTTATTTTACAATGCTTTAGTAAACCCTTCAAGGCTTATAAAACATTTTTAAATTGTTTTCCTTGAGAGTGTGACTCACCTCCACATAAGCAACCCTATTATTTTAATAATTTTGTCCATTGAACTTATAAAATATTGTTTTCCACTCCACTTTGGAAAAAAACCATGGGCAAAAACCTTAGGCTGGTTTGTGGTTTTGAATAGTTTAATGTGAGGTGTCCCAAACCAAAATAATAAAGAATTCCTTGTCCTTTCCTATATAAACCCACCCAAGCTCCCACTTCCTCTTCACTCAAATCCTTTTTAGTTCGACCAGACCCTTACCTACTCTCTCTAGAATCCTCCCAAGGTGACTCACTCTCCAAATAAGCCTATCTCAAGCCTCTCCCAAGCCTATGGGGTCATACTTCCAAGTAAGGGATTTCTTCCTTTCTCATTTCTGTCCAATTTTCTTTAAGTTGTTATGCCCTTTAGTTTTCAATTAAAAATGTTGGGGTATTATTTCTCACCTATCCCATACTATCCACTTTATTTTTGGATGATGGGATACCCCTTTTCTCTCATTAATTCCTCCCATGTACACCCATTACCATGCTGAATTTCTTTGAGGGATTTCTCTCTCCTATTTTACATCCAAGTAATTATTTTGTATTATGCATATAAATTCAATTACGTTTGTTTGGACATATATCTATATGACCCCATTACTGTCCATTTCATGTATATATTATGAGACACCATTTTCTCTCTCATCAACCATTTTCATGATTCCTTATGTCACGCTGTTATGCTGCAGAAATTGCATCGCGTTTTCCCAAGCCAAGATCATTGTGTAGTGAATACCATACCCATGTATCTATCAATGGTATTAACCATTATAAACATATACATATTGAATGGTAATTTTATGTATTTATTCAACATTACTTAATCGTGGAATAACTTATGATTTTGATTGATTCCATGATCCATGTGGCATACTTATGCATGAAATGAAATGTTTTAGAAGGGTGTGCCCTCATAGCGCTCGAATACATTAGGTAAAGTATAGTATCATGATACGTCATGTGCAATGGGTTTTGACTCATTCTAATTTAAGTTTAATGATGTTTTACTCATGATTCATGTTCAATGAGGGTTTACTCATGCTCCATGTTCAATGAGCTTTGGCTCATAGTAATTCCATGTTAAGTGTTGTTGCCACATTTCCATGTTATAATTATCATGTTTTATCATGCCTTTATGTTCATGTTTCTCTTGTGCTCCATTGATATGCCTATTTTCTAACATGTATTGTATTCCTCATGTTATTCCATGTTTATTCCCTTACTGGGCTTTATAGCTCACCCTTTTCTTATGAATGTCCTCAGGTTATCCCATGCAATGCTAAGTACAAGGGAATGTAGTGGTCATGTAAAGGAAGTTTTCAATAAAGATGTTGTGTGTTTTATGTTCTAAGCTATTATGTAATGTTTCTAAGCCCCAAAGACACTAGACCTCTCATTCTTCTATGTTGTATCAAGTTAATATTTTATGTAATAAATCAGGTTTAAGTGTGTAATAAAAATCGTGATTGTTACAGATCACCTCTAATCTCTTCAGTGGTTGGATCACTATATATCCTCAGATAAACATCGTACTCCATAATATCAGGATGCACAATTGCCTATATGAATATAAAATAAACTGTTTATATGTAATTTTATATAAAATATTTAAAAAACATACTTACCAAATGATCTCTATGCGTACTCAATGTACGACTACCAGCTCGATGTGTCACCTCCTATCTCCCCCGGTTATGTCGACATATTAAAGATCTCCTCTGAAATCCACTACTCAACTAGTGTGAACATAAGCCATCCCAAATGTGAGATGAAATGTACTCTGGTTGTTGGGATCTACATGACTCATCAAATACTGTCTCTCCTACTTTCTTAATGGTTGTCCTTCTCAAATGGTAAAAAATTGACAGAAACGCTCATGCATAGACACCTCTCATGCCTCGTGGATAGCGCCATGCATGCTATCATTGATAGGATACCGTAAACCCTACAAATAATTTATAATATCATGTTATTAATGAAATAAATTTCTAAATAAATATTATTTATTTAAATACCATCCAATGATTGCACATTCCAAGCCGCACATAAATAGGAATCTGTTCCCATATGATCCATGGCTAAGAAAAATAATTGTGCAAGATAGTGCTCCCCTGTCCAACAGCTATATGCACAAAACTGTGAAAAAAGAAAAAATAATCAAACAATTAGTATATAAATAAATTAATGAAATCTAACTAAAATACACAGTTTATGATACCTCAGCGTGCATGGATCGAAACCAAGATGTGGACGTCGCTCGAGGATAGGGTCAGAAATCATAAGTCAAACAAGACCGCGCCCCCTCCGTGTACCCCCTGAACCGCTAGTAGCTTGAGGGTCAGATGATCTCAAATCCTCCTCGTCCAAAGGTATCTCAACCTCCTCTAACTCATGAACAAGATTAGAGTCCATCAAAAACACAAAATAATTGTTGTTAGTAGATAGTTGAAAATTACTATTACATATGGATATTTACTAGTTATGATTATAACCAGCATTTAACTGTGTCAATGTTCACCTTCATCATCATCATCATATCTGACGATGTCAATGTCTTCATATTCATCATCAGCGTCATCAATATCCATATGAGTTTTAGTTTCATCATCTCTTTCCATTTCAAATTCATTTGTAACATCATTAACATCATCATCACCATCAGCCCTTAATTGTGGGGTGTCATCATCAATATTCATGTCTCTTTGTGGAAATGATGGATTTTGAGTATTCTCTTGAAAATTTTCAATTCCTTGTACTTCATCGAAACCACATTTAGTTTGAGTAAATTTATTTTCCCGATATTTCATTTTTATTATGCTTCACCAATCACTCAGGTCTCATGATGTAGCATAATACTTTGTGTAATATATTTGATGTGTATGTTGAGCCAGTAAAATGGTTCATTTACTGCAAAAAGACTTTTATATTTAATATCAATGATTCCATGAATCATATTAACATGCAATCCTCTCTCAGTATCTAACCACCAATATTTACACATTGTTATGTAATTTTTTCCTAGATAACACAATTCGATAATTTCATCCAGCATGTCTTAAAAGTCAACTACAGTTTCTCTATGATGTGATCCTCTCAAGAAAACTCCATTGTTAATTGTTTTTTTTTATTCTCCATATGCATGTGTATGAAATCGAAAACCATTCACCACATATGCATTGTAATATTTAACCATTTTGGATGGTGGGTTACTCAATATACATAGTCGCTTCTCAATTTTATCAGCATGTTGAGACACCAAAAAATTTGTAAAACAATTATCAATATAATAAATAATAAACTGAATTGATATGTTAAACCATCAATAATTTATGTTACCATTTTTTGAAACCAATGAGAAAAAATTTTCTATCAGCGTTCTTCAAGAGCATCTGCTGTAATTTGTGGAAGCTGTTTCTTGATATAATTATCATATAACCTAAAAATAAAATAAGTTTACTTAGTATAACATAAATTATAGAATAAGTGATATAATCACTCATAGTAAAAATGATGTCATTTCTTCATAGTTGAGCAGAATATATGTATGAGCTCTGTGATGTTCATCATCTGAACGCCATAGTTCATGAACTCCACCAAATCCAAGATCTAGCTGATTAAAAACTAATAATTTATTGTCCATTTCATCATCAGCATTACCCTCATTCCATCCCATGTGGTTGTGTTTTGAGGGATATTCATATTCAAAATAATGAGAGTATAAAAAAGCAATTTCCTCTTGTAAATAAGCTTCAGCAATTGAGCCTTCAACTGATGCTTTGTTACGTAATTTTTTCTTCAATTTCTGAATGCATCTCTAAAATGGGTACATCCATTGAAACTGTACTGGACCTCCACATTTAGCTTCATGTGGAAAATGTAATATCAGATGTTCTTATTGAGTCAAATAATGTCGGCAGAAAAAATTTTCCCGTTTACATATAATGACAACAGCATCTTCCTCCAGTTTACTTAGTGCATCATAGTCTACTATCGCTGCACAAATATCTCAAAAAAATATGATATGTCTGTTATCAAATCCCAAATCATAGAATTCAAGAAACCTCTGAATCCAATCAGCATAATTCTTTCCATTATAACATGACAATCATGAATTTTAAATCCAGTAGTATGACCATTCTTAACACATCTACCCAAATTGGAAGCATAGCCATCTAGAAGTCTCAAATATACAATCCACTAACAAAATAAAAAGAAACTCTCTTTGAATAGTGTATAAGCTATTTTTGGCTTCATTAATCTCTATTATATGACATTTTGAAATAGTTCAAGTTCACGTCGTCTACAAATTTGGGCAAGATCTAATTGTGCCTTTACATTATCTTTGGTCTTACCTGGTGTATCCAAAAGTGTATGAAATAAATTATCAAAACAGTTCTTCTCAATATGCATGACATCCAACATGTGGCAGACCAACCAATCAAATCAACATGGAAGATCCTAAAAAATGCTTTGTTTTATCCAATTATACTCTTTCCCAAATCTGTGAATTTTCTGGTGGTTTACTATTGGCCCAAATATGATGTTAGGTAATGAAAATACAACTAATTTTAAATCTTTACCTAAGATCATTTTTGGGGGTTCATCCTTTTCAATTTTTCCTTTTTTGAAATGAGATTCGTTTCTCTGAAATGGATGATCGGTTGGAAGAAATTTGTGATGACAGTCAAAATAGAAAGATTTTTTCCATTGACAAGCATAAAGGTTTTGTTGTCTTTCATACAGTAAAAACATGATTTTGGACCATGTGTACTCCAGCCAGATAACATTCCATATGTCGGGAAGTCACTAATCATCCATATCAATGTAGATTTTAATATCAAATTTTCTTTCATAGCAACATCATATGTACCAACACCATTACTCCACAATGAATTTAACTCATCAATCAATGGTTTCAAATAAACATCAATATTCCTTTTCAGATGTTTTGGGATTAATAATCTCAAAAAGATATAGGGCTCCTTTATCAACATCCATGGAGGTAAATTGTATAGAGTTATAAAGATAGTCCAACATGAATACTGCCTACCATAAGAACCAAATAGATAGAAATTATCATTAGAAAGACCCAATTGCACATTTCGAGCTTCTAAAGCAAAAGACGGATATAGTCGATCAAAATGTTTCCATGAATCACTATCAGATGGATGATTCAAGCTTTTATCGATTGAAATATTGGTTTTGTGCCATGACAACATTGACGATGTTTTCTGAGACTTAAACAAACTCTGCAACCTGGGTGTAAGGGGGAAATATCTTAACTGTTTCACATGAATCGATCCAGACTTCACTGGTTGAGATTCTTTATACCTCTATTGTCCACATGTGGGACAGCTATCCAATGACTCATTTTCACTATAATGTAAGATGAAATCATTTGTACATGCATGAATCTTCTGATAAATAAGGCCCAGATTATGAACCAACCACTTTCTCTCATAGTAATTTGCAGGAAACACATTTCCTTCAGGTAATAGTGTTTTAACCAAAGAAAATATCTGATCAAAACAGTTGTTTGAAATTTCATTATCTAATTTAATAGTTATAAATTTTTTAACCACTTATAATTTTCTTATCTTGTAACCAGGAAATAATGCATCCTTAATAGACCTCAACAACTCATAAAATTCAAATGGTGCCAGCTCAGTAGTTAAATCAATAGCATCATGAGTTTCGGTTTGTTGAACAGATGGATCTGCAACATCATGTACTAAATTTTGAAAATGTGATGTATCCAAAATCAAGTTATTAGTATCTTCTCTGGGACTGCGCTCACCGTGTTCATACCAAAAAACATAATCTAGTTGAAAACCAAGCCGCAAGAGTTGTCCCCTGACCTTGTGGGTCAAATGTTCTCAGAGCACATTTTTTACAAGGATACTTAATTGTGCCTTCTGAAAAAAATTCTGGTTTTGATGATGAAAATGATATTAAAGCTTCAACACAATCAATATATATAGGATTTAAACCAGAACTGTTTGGATTTCTACGCTGATTTATCCAAGCGCAGTCATCTTATAATGACTTTTATCGAATTACTTGTTCCATATTTTTCTACAAAATATAAAATCATTATTGTTTTTGAATAATTTGAAATTAGAAAAACAATATCAAAAAAAATAAGATAAATAATTACAACTACTTCTTAATAATTACCATTAATTACGAGCGACACAATTTCCAGTGGATTGACAGCTACACTTTTTTCCGACGACTCATTTACTTGAAACTTTCTCACACTAAAATCACAACGAAGAATCTACTCCGAGGTACGCTTATTCATTCTCATGCATATGAGAATTCATAAGCGTACCTCCGATGTAACATCCCCAAATGATAAAGGGTTAAATGAGTAAATGATATGACTCATGTCAACAAGGTGCACCATCCTTTTCGGGAGCCTGTCTGATTAAAACTCCACAGTTAAGCGTGCTTGGCTTGGCGTAGTGATCAGGATGGGTGACCCTTTGGGAAGTTTCCCAGGGTGTGTGTGAGTGAGGACAAAGCACACTGGATAGGACATGTGTTGGCCTGTGGGGAATGTCATTAGTCATATGACCCGTTCAGCCACGTGGGTGGACCCTAGGGTGGGCCCCACGTGTCTGCGGGGCAACTGGTGGTACCTGGTGAGCCAGGACACGACGGCCTTGTTGAGGCGGGGTGTCTGTGCAGTCACCGGGGCCCGGTTGTCATATTTGGTATCAGAGGAGGAACCTAGCCTTAAGTGCGGTGCACTGCCTGGGTTGAGATGTAGGGCCCACAACGAGGGCGTTGTGCTCTAAAGGGGGGGTGATTGTAACATCCCCAAATGATAAAGGGTTAAATTACTAAATGATATGACTCATGTTAACAAGGTGCACCTTCCTTTTCGGGAGCCTGTCTGATTAAAACTACACAGTTAAGCGTGTTTGTCTTAGAGTAATGATCAGGATGGGTGACCCTCTGGAAAGTTTCCCAGGGTGTGTGTGAGTGAGGACAAAGCACACTGGAAAGGACATGTGTTGGCTTGTGGGGAATTTCATTAGTCATATGACCCATTCGGGCACGTGGGTGGACCCTGGGGTGGTCCCCACGTGTCTGTGGGGCAACTGGTGGTACCTGGTGAGCCAGGACCCGACGGCCTTGTTGAGGCGGGGTGTTTGTGCAGTCACCGGGGCCCAGTTGTCACATCCGAGTAAGACAAAAGAGCCCCTTTTTCGTCAATGAAACTTCTTCTTGCAACTGTCACCGCCTGAAAACATTATGAAAAATGTGGTCCTATGAATGCATATTCAAACTCGTGTATACTAGATTGGATATGCATACATAGAATCGTACTTTTTATAATGTTTTGAGTCGGTGAGAGTTGAAAGAAGAAGAGTCATCGATTAAAAGGAGTGTCGTCAATCCACTGAAAAATGTGCCAAGTTATTACAATTTATTTTATTGCTAATTATTGCTAATTATTTCTAATTATTTCCAATTATTGTTAATTACTGCTAACTATTGCTAATTATTGCTAATTATTGCTAATTATTGCTAATTATTGCTAATTATTGCTAATTATTGCTAATTAGTTCTAATTATTTCTATATATTGCTATTTATTTCTATTTAATGCTATTTATTGCAATTTATTTCTATTTATTGCTATTTATTGCAATTTATTTCAATTAATTACTAATTATTGCTAATTATTGCTAATTATTGCTAATTATTGCTGATTGTTGCTGATTGTTGCTAAGTATTGCTAATTTTTGCTAATTGTTGCTAATTATTTCTATTTATTGCTATTTATTGCTATTTCTTTCAATTTATTGCAATTTATTGCAATTTATTGCAATTTATTGCAATCTATTGCAAATTATTGTTATTTATTGCTATTTATTCCTAATTATTACTATTTATTACTACTGTTTATTTCTATTTATTACTATTTATAACTATTTATTACTACTATTTATTACTATTTATTACTATTTATTACTATTTATTACTATTTATTATTATTTATTACTAATTATTACTAATTATTAGTATTTATTAGTATTTATTACTAATTATTACTATTTATTATTATTTATTACTATTTATTACTATTTATTACTATTTATTACTATTTATTACTATTTATTTCTATTTATTGGTAATTATTTAGTATTTATTACTATTTATTAGTATTTTTTACTATTTATTACTATTTATTAGTATTTATTTCTATTTATTAGTATTTATTTCTATTTATTATTATTTATATCTATTTGTTAGTATTTATTTCTTTTTATTAGTATTTATTTCTATTTATTTCTATTTATTTCTATTTATTTCTATTTATTTCTCTTTATTTCTATTTGTTACTCTTTATTACTATTTATTTCTATTTATTAGTATTTATTACTAATTATTACTATTTATTACTATTTATTACTATTTATTACTATTTATTACTAATTATTACTATTTATTACTAATTATTACTAATTATTAGTATTTATTACTAATTATTACTATTTATTACTATTTATTACTATTTATTACTAATTATTACTATTTATTACTAATTATTACTAATTATTAATAATTATTACGAATTATTACTAATTATAACTATTTATTAATAATTATTACTAATTATTATTAATTATTACTAATTATTACTAGTTGTTACTAATTATTACTAATTATTACTATTTATTTTTATTTATTACTATTTGTTACTATTTGTTACTATTTATTAGTATTTATTAATATTTATAAGTATTTATTAGTATTTATTCGTATTTATTACTATTTATTAGTATTTATTACTATTTATTACTATTTATTAGTATTTATTAGTATTTATTACTATTTATTAGTATTTATTAGTATTTATTAGTTTTTATTACTATTTATTAGTTTTTATTGCTACTTATTATCATTTATTACTATTTATTAGTATTTATTTCTATTTATTACTAATTATTACTATTTATTACTATTTATTAGTATTTATTACTATTTATTAGTAGTTATTAGTATTTATTACTATTTATTAGTATTTATTACTATTTATTAGCATTTATTACTATTTATTACTATTTATTAGTATTTATTTCTATTTATTAGTATTTATTTCTATTTATTACTATTTATTTCTATTTATTACTATTTATTACCATTTATTTTTATTTATTAGTATTTATTACTATCTATTATTATTTTTTAGTATTTATTACTAATTATTAGAATTTATTACTATTTATTGCTATTTATAAGTATTTGTTAGTATTTATTACTATTTATTAGTATATATTACTATTTATTAGTATTTTTATTAATTATTGCTAATTAATACTATTTATTACTGATTGTTAATATTTATTACTATTTTTCTAATTATTACTATTTATTTCTAATTATTAGTAATTAGTGTTAATTACTATTAATTGCTGCAAAATACAGCTACTAATTACTAATTATCGCTAATTATTTATATACATTACTAATTATCGTTAATAATTATTAATTATTACTAATTACTAAGAATTAGTACTAATAATTTAATTTTATTATTACAAATAAATATTGATGTCAAAACATTTTAAATCTAACTTAATTAGAACTAATCAACAACAATTAATATTAATATAAAAAAGTAAATAAATACTAAATTTAATAAAACATAAATATCTTTAAACTTGATGTCTTATAATTGTAGGCGGCTTCACAACTTCTTCGTAAAAAATTCTAACTCTAAAAATTTTCACTCTAAAATTAGAGTTTACAGAAGGAGAGGAACAAGAAATTCAGGCAGAGAGAAGAAAAAACCAAGGGGGTATATATATGTTAGATTAGTTGCGACAGGACTATTGGTGACGGGATTCTCGTCGCTAATAGTACTTATTGCGACGGGTCCCGTCACAAATACCTTTGGTCACATTAATTACGGTCGACGGTTAAAAGGTTATTTGGGACGAGCCCCGTTGCAAAAAAGTGACATGTCGACACACTTTTTGCGACGGGGCAACATCCCGTTGCAAATAGATTTTTACTACCGTTGGTTATTTGCGATGGGACCCGTCACAAATACCCTTCGGGGATCAAACTATTCGCGATGGGGGATCCCCCTGTCGCAACTAGATCTTACCGCCTCCTGGCATTTGCGACGGGCGGTGCCATCCCTTTACAAATGCCCTTTCGTGCAGTTTGGCGCGCAAACCGTGCCAATCCTCACATAAGTTTTTGCGACGGGGAACCTATTCACATCGCAAATATTTGGTTATTTACGAAGGGTTGATTGTCTCATCGCAAATAACCTCTTCGACAGACTATTTATGATGGGATTTATTCCCGTCGCAAATATCATTTTTTCCCGTAGTGATAGAATATTTACTTTTAATATCTTTACGAATATTTTATAAAGAACTTAACTTCACAATACTTCACCCAAAAAATGTTGGTCTGGAATTTTTGGTTGATGTGTTGTCTGAAATGCCCATCCAAATTGTTCATCTGAAGTGTTCACTTTGTGCATTTAAAATGTTCATATGAAAATAATCTCCCTATTTCCATTCTTATTTAACGTTACACTATTCAATATTCTTCATAAATATCCATCAAAAAATCCATAATTTATAGTTCCAAAATTTATAAACATTGTAAATTTTGTAAACCACATTCCTCGGCCAAAACAATTCTGACTTTCTATATGAAAACACATTTCTCCAACTTTATTAAAAAGGAATGGATCATGATATTTGGAAAATAATAATGTTGTAAACTTTCATAACAGAAATTAATCATCATATTTTATTTTCACCACCTTCTACATCATGTAATATTGTACTCAGATTATTTTTAAGGAAGCTCCATTTGATCTTTTACACAATTATAAGGAAAGATCATCTGATTTTTCTCACATTCTTAAGGAATGATCATCCATCCAATATTTTTCACCTTCATAAGGAATTTTCTTCTGATTTTTTTTCATTTTCTGATTATATTTTTTGAAAACTTTCAATGTTTTGTGATTTTGTTAATAAAACAAAATACAACCATTTCCGCTTATATATCTTTTAAAAAAGGCATCAAAACTTCATCAAAACAACTCCTGGTGGCCTAAAAACTCCTTCAGCCAGGATGATCTCAAAAATGTTACCCTATGGATTTTATTGACAACCAAAAAATAAAAATCACTGAAACATTATAACACAATATTGTGATTATAAATCAAAAAACTGTAATCCTATATAAGTGAGGTTGATGTAGGAAAAAAGAATCATTAAATAGAAAAAACATGTTTTCCATATATAGTGAATTAATAAACTTCTTCATAAATTCTTCCTTAAGCCAAATTTTTTTAAAACTTTTCACTTTTTCTTACATGAACAATATTACCTATTTCCACCTCAACAAACTATTAAAATAGTTTACACATCCTGAATTCATAGCCTACCCCTTGGAAAAACTCCCACTAAATATGAGATTTTATTAAAAAGTGTTAAGCACATACCAATGTATAGATTTATGTTACATAATTTTTATCCTCATTGACAACACCATCTAAATACAATTTGAAATAAGGGACCAAAATCACATACCCTATCCAATAAGATAGGCAGGATGTAAAACCATGTTCAACCTTGGCTTATAAAATGTTTCTTTTAGTAATAGTTTAGGTAATATATCTGCAACTTGTTTAATTATAGGAACAAACTCAAGTTTCAATTCATTATTATTCATATTCTCTTTAATTAATTAATATTTTATAGGAATATTCTTCGAATGATAATGTTTCACTACATTTTTAGTGATATTTATAGCACTTTGATTATCAATACCCAAGAGTTGGTGTGACTTCACTTCTTCTAAAAAATACACTAACTAAGTCTTTATCCAAAAACAATTATTGCAACTTGAGTGGTAGTAACATACTCAGTTTATTCCATACCGAGATTTATATAATTTGGATACTTTGTATAACAACAAAACAACTTTCCCCCAGAAAGAAAACTCTATAATATGTGGATCATTTGTCATAAAAACATAAATAACAATCAATATCTGTATAACCAAACTATTTAATCATTCATGATCTATCCTATTTATAAAAAAGTAGTCATCCCATTGAAATATCTAAGAATTATTTTTCCTACCTTGACATGTGATTATTTTTCATCACATTGATACCAGCCATAATAAGTACCCGAATACACAATTTCTAGTTATGAGTTAGTTAGATATAAAAAAACCTCAACCAAAATTTTTAACTCCTTCAGATCCAACTCTTTTACTTCTCCGTTTTTAGAAAACATGGTTCTTGATGAAATTATTATGGAAACATTCTTTGAATTATATATTCCATACTTTTATTGTTGATCCTTGGCATAAATCTCTTGAGACAGTGAAATATATTTCTTCTTTTGGGAGATTTATAAGCCGTGAAAATATTTCATTTCTCCCAACATGGATATTTAAAAGAACACATTCATATCATCGTAAAACTTATCACAAATTTCAACATAAATCCAAGAAAATATTATATTATCAATAGAGATTATCAAAATGAGAGAAATATCTTGATATTCATTGATGTAGATATTAGAATCAACTCTTCCTTTCTTAAAGTTTATATTTCATAATAAATTACCCAATTTTGAATACAGAGATCACATAGATTTGTTTAACCCATACAAATTCTTTTTCAACATACACGTATAAATTTCATATTTCTGATTAATGAAGCAACATGGTTGTTCAATATAAGCTTCTTCATTGAGATATACATTAAAAAAATATTACATTAAGTCTAATTGATATTTTTTTTGACCTCGTTCTATAGCGATAACAAGAAAGATTCTAATAGTTTCTAATCCTTCCATTGGAGAAAAAGATACATAAAAATTAATGACATAAATTTATGACTAACATTTATAGACCATTAATTCTTTGTTTTATATTTCATCGAAACCATCATTTAACTTATTTTGAAACACCCATTGTGAACCAATTAAATTTTTATTGTTTGGTTTTCGTATAAATTCCCATGTATCATTTTCTCACTCTAATCCAACTATTCATTCATAGAATAAATCCTCTCCTGATGATTCTATGATTTATCAAAATATTTTGGATCAACATGTGAATATAAATAAGTTTGAAAAGTATATATTGGTTCCATTATTTTTTTAATCAGGTTTTTTTATCTCAAATTATTTTATTAACTTACACATGTTTCCTCATCCTATGATGAAGTGTATAATGATTTTCCTAATCAATTGAGATCAATGAGTCTGAATCTATGACTCTTAAATAATAAAAATTGTTGCTATCATTAAGAATATATTGATGTTTCTAAATTAAAACCACCTCATCTTCACTATCTTTCAAATTTTCATCAGTTTATAAAACATTCTAATCATATTTTTTGAGAAAATTTATATATTTAGAATAAACTATATTTTATATTTATTAATTAAAACAGCTGAATAATTTAACAGTAGAAATATAGAAAATAAAGATTACATTAACACCTCTCTGATCAAACATCCCAATATTTTTAAAAAGAAAAAGATCAGTAATTCCCCTCCTCCGACTCTTGGAGATCACATCAGTCCTCTCATTTGGTATCAAATGGAAGATACCCTTCACTATCTATTTTCTAATTTTTGATGAAAATATAAGTTTCTATGGATGTTAATAATTCTATGACCAATAATGGACTTCTGTTTTTTGTTGTAAAAAAATATTGTATCAAGAAATATAGAATTTTATCATATATTATTCCTCTTAGATATTAAGTTCATGTAGCTGTAACAGATAGCTTCCCTCCTTCGATGAAGAATATTCATATAATAGATACTGATATGATAAATTTAGAGAATGATAGGAGATCATGAAATTCTATTCCCTCTTAAATATTTTAATATGAGTTTATTAGAGTCAATGGAGTTATAAATTTTTATGTAATTTAGGATAAGTTGAAGAACATCTATAAAGGAAATAAAAAAGTAAAGAAATATAAGTAACAAATCCGGAGGCTGAAGTATAAAGTTTAAAAAATGGGTGATTATAAATGTGTTGGTGACCAATTTACAAGGTTGAATGAAATTTTAATCACCATAAGAGGTCTTAGAGAGAATATGTGAGATTTATCTAATTTTGAAAAGATATTATGAATTATTTATGATAATTCATATGATAATGTTTAACCATATAAAGATGGTGATTCTGAAACGATATCTCCATATAATCTTCAAAGAACTATCATAATGCATGAAATGATAATACATAATGTTATGAAGTGTAAAGAAAAATATGATAGATAAATATCATTAAAATCGTCCAAGAAAGAAAAATACAAGAAAAATATTAGAAAAGAATAATATATTTACCCATACATTGATGGTGAGGTTAGTAAACATTCAGATGAATTCATATCCTTATTTTCTATAAATGTTAATAGGGGAATAGGAATGTATAATGGGATGTAACCAATGAAATATTTTGTCTATGGATCTATTTATAACTTCGATATAAATTTCTCATGAAGAAATGATGAGGAATAAAGTGATGATGATTATATAAATATAAGAAACCCCTTATAAAAAATGTAAACTAATCCAAATAAAATTTTACAAAAAAAAAGATAAAAAGTTATCTAAAACCAAAAGGAGAATCATTTTATCGAAAGATATCAAATATTTCATTATTGAATAATAAGATGAAATCTTTAGTGATAAAGTTGGTGAAAATCCATTTATCACAAATGTGAGTTGTGAAAAGTTAACCAGTAATGAAAGTAGTAGTTATAAAGAAGAGGAGACTTGGATAGAGTTTATGGAGAAAGTTTATTTAAAATAATTTATTTGAAATTATATCACAATAATAAACACTATTTCTTGTCTTGAGAAAAATAATAAAATAATGAATAAAATAATGAGAAATCACCCCTCTCCTCCGCTATAAAAAACCACCCCTCACCCCCTCTTATCCTCACTCCTCTAGGACTTGAAGATTTCAAAATTTCTTCCCAAATCCTCTCCCCCAGTCTCTCTCCACATCTAGTATCTCTTGGTCTTATCAAAATACCAAAACCCCTTTCCTTAATGAGGTTCTCAATGAGGAGTATTCAAGTGGTAAAATCCTCTTCTGTTTCCTTTTATTTTATTTTCTAGTTCTTTATTTTATTAAACTATCCTCAAATCATTTGTACAAATGATCATGATAACTCTAGTATATTCTATGTATTGGAATGATATCATTTTAATGTAAGATCCATCATCAATCTTCGTACTCTCTCTCTTTTATTTTAAAAATTAAATCATCATCCGGGAGGTGTGGATTTACATCCTTCATGGACGACGAACTTTCTTTCTTCAAATTCTTCTTCAAAGATGGTCATAATACAATTTTTGTGGTTAAAAAGTACTATAATATATATATTATAACCTATTTAATGGTATATAACCATAATATTTACATAATACTAATTCATACGACAAAACTAGTTCGTGGATATCAAAATATTTTCGTAATAATTTAAACGATTGTCATTAAATGCCTTATCTAATGATTCATATCCATAAAATATAACCATATGATATATATATATAACCTTTTAAACTTTAGGATTCTAATTATTAACATGTAATTCAAATTCTAGATAATTATACTCATTTTACATGAACTTCATTACTTATAAACAAGTGAACAAATCATGAAAACCAAGAAAATGAATGCTCCCAAATGATGAAACTAAACTCTATAACTCATCAATAAGGCTGTAAATGAACATAATAAAATTATAATGAATAAAATAATTATTTAAAAATTTATGAACTAATTAATTAATGCATTCAATTTGATTATTTGGTATGTTAAGGTCAAGTACAAGACATATTCATACATAATGTAAGGGTTTTCTACCCAAACTTCGATTTTCTTTTAGGTTTCTCTTTTTCTATATTTACCCCAATGAAATTATTCATTATTCTTATTTACTCCTAAAAAATTATGTTTTAATGTTCTATATATATGTACCAATCATAATCTTTATTTATTTTATGTGAAGTTACATGTTTTAAAAGTATCTTTCTCAAATTCTTCTAGATAAACAATCTCAATTCAATGGAACTTCTAGAATTATTACATATTATCAAGTGAACTCTATAATATATTTTAAGCAAAAAATTTTTTATAAAATAACTCATTTTATTATGAAAAAAAACTAAATTATTTTACTTCTAGTTTTATACAAATAATTTTCCAAAATAACTCTTCTTTGAAAAGTAAAAGAGTAATTCTATCAAGTATTACTCAATGATTTTATAAGAGTACTTCCTTATATTTCAACAATCTTGTTGATTAGTATGTTTAATTGGGATTATTATTTTATGATATCATCTACTATATTTTATTTAATGGTTTATTATTAGTTTGAATATGGATGTTCTATCTTGATACCATTCACTATATTACACTGAATAGTTGGTATTTATGTTTACTAATTGGGAAAAGTTATTAACCTTTCATATGTTAGTTTCAATATGAATGTATATATTGATTATGTTTCTCCCCATTAATATTAGGAATTAATTGGACTTATTAAGTGATGGGTAGGGACCGATATAGCTTATCTATGCATTGGTAGGTCTCATGAGACAAACTAGCCTCAGTTTTTACCCATTATATATGGTGTCTTGGTCAAGACCATGATGATATGATTATGATGTCTGACATTATGTATTCCCTCATTAAGAAACTATTAATTGATAGTATATATGATTATTCAACTAGTATAACATCCATGTTTATTTTTTATTATGGAATTATTTATTCATCTTTAATTCTTTCCATATTATGCTCAAGATTTTGTTTTAATGGAACGTGTTCTTTAGTTATTCATCAGGCTTTATTATTTATTCTTCCATAATATTACTTACCCTTACTGAGAATTTGATCTCACCCCTTTCTTATTTTTATTTTTCCCAAGATTCCATTATGAATTTTATGAATGAAATTCAAAGATAATATAGAAGAATAAGAGTGTTTTCAAAGTATTTTATATGATGTATTTCACTTCAAGTTGTATTGTTGAACTCATGTATGTATCTAGATTTTACAAAGATACTAAACCATTCGTTCCTTCAAGATTAATTTTCCCTATTTATATGAAAACATAATAAAATAATGCACCATATTTGAGCTTTTGGTTTCGGGGTGTTACATGAACTCCTTCAGAATGCTCACCATTTTTAAAAACATCATCCTATTTTTTAGCAAAAACAACTTCATCTTATTCACTTTTAAAACCTAATTCTTCTTGAGTATCTTCTTTCTTGAAGTGTTAAAAAGATTTTACATCAAAAGTGTTAATAATATTCAATGTAAATTTATTGTAGTAGTGTTTTCCTATTTTATTTGGATAATTACCCATAAATATATCATTAACATGTTTTCTATAAAACTTCCCAAGATAATCTCCTTCAAATTTTATAATGAATGTGCTTCTAAATTACCTTAAGTATTTAAAACTCAAGTTCTTTTTATAGTAATTCTTTTAGGGTGAAATTTCATAATTTGGACTAGAAAATAATCAATTTTGAATGTTAACTACTATTCCAATGGTCTATCTACAAAAATATTGAGAGGTATTATTCTCAATCATCATAGTTTGAGACATCTCTACCTAGATACTATTATTATATTCACAAACACCATTTTTTGTAGTGTTTATGGTGCACTAAGTTGATAGTTAATGTCATGATTATTATGGTAGGATTTAAATATTCCATTAGAATACTCAACACCATTATCTTTCTGTATCTTCTTTAAAAGTTTCCAAAATTATTTTCAGCACTTCTCTTAAAACTCTTGAATAACTTCGTCACCTTTAATTTATGTTTCATAAAAATAATGAAAATAATGTGAGTGAATAAATCAATGAAGGAAATAATATATTTATCCAAATTTTTTAATTTCTTTCTAATGGTCCCATAGATTTCATAATGAATATGTATCAAGGAATGATATATATATTAATCTCATATTTATTGTGTGATAAATTTATAATCTTTCTCTTCTAGCATGTGGAGCATATGTAGTTTCTCTTTATCTTAATCTAAGGAACAACATTAAAAATATCTCTTTAGGTAAGCTTTATTATATTCCTTTGGCCAATATAACTAGGACTTTTATTTAATAGATGACTTTCTTTATTCATACTCAAGTAGCGTGACTTTTGAGCATCTCCCACTTGAAATAAATTACATTTAGGTTACTATCTTTTGCTCGCAATTTTATAGTATTCTATCATATTTACAAAGAAACAATATTTCTTAAAAATCACTTCATTTCCTTCATCCCATTTCTTTGATACATATAATATATTGTGTTTTATCCTTTCAATATTCAAGGTATTCTTATACTTTAAATTATGATTTTCACTCAGAATCGAAACAAAACCTTTTATTTTTAGTGAACTATCATATAAAATGGTCAAAGAACCTTTTTTATTATCTTAAACATCCATAAAATATTTTAATACTCCTATCATATGTGAAGAAAGTCCACTATCAAGAATCCATGATCATTCCTTCATTGAATATTTAAGTGTAACTTCTATAATAACTTTCTTTACTTGCCTTTCTACTTTTTCTCCTGAGTCTTTTAAAAATTTCAATTCATACTTTTTTAGTATGTTATAATGTTGAGTAAAACATCATAATAGTGACTATTCTAGTAACATTTTATATATACTTATTATAATAGTTGAAATCTGTTCCTGGACTTCTGTCCATGAAATTTATACTGCTTCTAAACTTTTCTATTTTTATTTGGTGACTGGCCATCAAAATCTACTTCCCAGACCTTATATATTTACAATGATATTAATGGTTTAAAAAAAATACATTCTTGTTATATTTACAAAACCTCTATAGTTCCAACTATATCCATAGAAATCATACTTTTTTTATAGATGGTTTTCTAACAAGAAGATAGAATTTGAGTTTGTTCCTTATTTGTACCAAAAATATTAGATCTTTTTTTAGGGAAAAAATTATTTTAATCTCTAAAAACCTTAATAGTTGTTATTAAACCCTTTATATCCTGTTAAATTTCATCAATTTTATCATTTTTTTATTTCAAGTTAATGTTCATAGAATTTGTTGATTTTTAAGAGTTGATTTACTTTTCCACAATCATCGTATTCTCTACCTATTTCATGAATTCATACTTCCCATAAAAAATTTCATATTATTTTACACTCCTTTGGAGTGATATTTTTTGGTCTTATTGAACATCATTCTTCTTAGAGAATTTTCTAATTTCTACAACTAAATTCTAGAAGTTGAATATGATCTTGTCCAATTATTTTTCTACAATGATCAGTTTTAGATTAATAGCTTAAATATCCTAATCTTTTCATTTCATTATTTATTCTATATATACTGTTTGATACTTATCATAATCAAGAAGCATATTTATATCATCAAATTATTTCATAAATTTTTATTTTTCTTCAATATAAATATATTCGGTTATGTAAGAAGACTGGTTGTCTTTCTTCAATTTTATAATCTCCTAATCTAACTTGGATATAATTAAAAGACACTACCTTAACTCTATATTCATTATAAATTACATTTAAATTTATTCATCTCTCCCAAATTTACTAATTTCTTTACTAGTTATATTTTATTCATTCACTATAGAAATAAGTAGATTCTCACCGATATCACTAGAATTTTCAACATCCTCTTCATTATCACTGATTTCACTTTCTTCATACATAGATAATAAGTTAATATTTTTTTATTTAGAGAATTTATCACCCTATCCAATAAAATAAAACTTTAACTTAATGATTTCCTTATTTTAGAATCTTTTTGGTCATTCATCTTATTTATCCTTGGATTTTTTTATTTTAATCGTGGAAATATTTTTGAAAAGTGTCTCTTTTCTCCACACTTAAATAATTTTTGTGAAAGATTACATTTTTATGTTCCCATGACACCTATGATTTTCTATAATTAATATAAAAAAACCATTTGGACTTTTATTCCACTTTTCTTCTGGGTTAAGATAGCCAACTCCATCTTCCTCAACATCTTTCTTGCTTTTCTCTTTATTTAGGTCTTTAAAATAAATTTCTTTTTTATCATTACCCTCATTTTTTATAACATTATCCTTGATCATATCATAGGATATTATAATAACATATAAATAATCTGGAGGAAGTGTACCAAGATATCTATCTTAAAAAGTAAAAACTTTATCATTAGACATATTAGACAAGATGGACAATGTCTTCTCGAACACAGTTGAGTCCTCTAATTTTTTACCAGAACTTCTAATCATGATCATAATTTAATTAACCCATTTGAAGAATTCATATATTGATTAATCATCCTTTATGGTCAAAAATTAATATTTCAATCTTCAAATATGTACCTTTTCTTGTTTTATATTTCTATTTCCTTCATATATATTTTCTAGTTTTTCCCTTGTACCTTTGACTATCATAATCCCATTAAATTTCAGAAACTCTTTCTCTGATAAGGAAGATACTATGGAATTATGAGAATTACCATAATTATTAGGATTTTTTATATAATTTTATATCATAGAATCACCATTAGAATGAGGACTGAATATTTCATTTTCAACCTATAATGTAAAGACCCTTAAATTTCAAGGAATTTTTTTTTCTTAAACTCTTTGAAATTTTTACAAGTATGCAGTTTCTGAGGGCACCTGATTCTGAGGCCTGGTGTGCCCGAAATAATTTTCTGAAGTTTTGTTAATCTTAAATTAACATGCGTAAGCAGTTTTTCTGAAAAAGTAGAATAACTCTTAAAATGTTACTCGGATCATAAATCTGAGGACACCATTGTGCTCAGGATGGTGGGTTTACCCTAGGCGTGACTTAAGTTTAGTCGGCGCAGGCCTCCTGTGAGAAACCCTGAAAATGGCATAACCATAAATAAAATAATTAAATAAATGTATTTTATTTTTCAAATGCTTATAACTCAAAAACGGTAACTCGTATTAGAAATCTGAAACCACCATTGAACTCTTGAGGGTATGCTTCTTTTAAGCAGATACTAACTTTGGCCGGCACGAGCCACCTGAGAAAGTTAGTTTTTGGCCGTAAATAAAATAATTAAGTGACAATTATTTTATAGTAAAATTCATAACTTCAAAGTAGTAACTCGAATTGAAAATCTGAGAGTACCTTTGAGTTCGTTGGGCCGTGTTTCTCTTAGACAGAGCCTAACCTTGATCGCAGTGGGTCGAGGGTGACTGATAATAATTTTCCAAACTTTTTTTCAGGTACGTTCAGTAAACGTACGAGTGGCATTTTATAACTTTTGAACCGATGCTCATAATCGAATTCTGAGGGCACCATTGAACTCGCAGTGCCGATATTCTCTTAAAAAGACTTTCACCTCAACGGCGGATGATCAGGTATGAAAGTTAGTTTTTGGGGTTTTACGTGGGTTAATAAAATAAAATAAGTGAATAATTTATTTTATTTTGTTAAACACATGCAGTGCGGATAAAGTGGTTAGAAGCTCCACTTGAGAGTTGGTGGTGGAACTGACACACCCTAACCTCCCATTTAATGGGGAGGGAGAGGAAACCCCTCAAACCCCCGCATCAATTAATTTTATATGTCGACGTAAAATTAATTGCTCTAAATTAATTTTATGAGTTGACGTAAAATTAATTGTTGTCAGTTAATTTTATGGGTCGATGTAAAAATTAATTGTTGTGGTTTAATTTTATGTGTCGATGTGAAATTAATTTTTGTCAATTAATTTTATGTGTCAACATAAAATTGATTCGTGTCATATGTTTTGACAAAGGCTATGTGGGGGAAACTTCTTGGCATCCTCCACTCTTAAGTAGTGTCAACGCACCTCTTAAATTGCGCCAACGCAATTTAATTTGCCCGACCCCCTTTTTAAATTAAGTAACCACATTGTTGGAATTTAGGAAGGTTCCAAATAAATGAACCATCGTAAATTCCACGATGGTTACATACCTCTCCCCCTCTCCTATATATAGGGAGCTTGGGAGAAGGTTTTGGGACGGCTTCACCAAGCGACGAAACGCTGGTAAAGTATTGTGATGCCCACCACTTGGGGAAATCATATCCTCTCCAAAAAAGAACGCGAAGAACATCGACGCCACCCTCGGCTTCATCCTTCCCGACGTTGACGGAACGATGCCCGTCTACCACGACACCGACGAACGCCTTCTTCGAGGTAGGGGTTTGATTTTGTGTTCGTGAATATTTGGGCGTTCATCGTTAATCTTTTAGCCGCTTGCTATCGATTAACGGGAGGGGGCCGGAACGCACAAACACGGCCGACCCTCCTCCCTTTTTACTATTGTCCTTCATTGTGGATTGGAACGGAGACGGCGCGGTGTCGTCGCATAGCGTAGAAATGAGGGAACTGCGACGAAGGAGCGGGGCGCCATCGCACCGCGCCGTTAAGGCCGAAAGAGGCCGCGGCCGAAGCAGGGGCCGCAATGGAGGGGTGCGGCGCCGTTGCGCCGCGTAGTAGAATCTTGAAGGGCCGCGGCCGGGGTGGGCCGCGGTGGAGGGGCGCCGCGCCGGTCGAAGAAGGGTCGCGGCCTAAGGTCGCGGCAGTCACTGACAGGGGGCGGCCGGACTCCCCGGCGGCCAGAGCATCAAGAGTCGCGGCCCTTTGGGCGCGGTGGAAGACCTAGAGGTGGCCGGATAAAACTGGCCACCGGCGCTGGGAGGGCGGGACCGCAGGGTCCCGCGGCGGCGGCACCGGCCGGCCAACCGGGCAGGCCGTTCAGAATTCTGGGGGTCGTAACCCCTGGTGGTGGACAGGCGGTCCCCCCAAGTGGGGTCGCCGTTACAAGTGGAGGGGGCAGCCCCCCCCCCCCCTCGCGCCTCTCGGTAATAGACCGAGCACCCCGCCGGGCCGGGCCGCTCGCGCTGGGCTAGGGTGCCCAGCCGTTGGGCCGGGCCGCCCGCCGGGCCGCGCCCAAGGGGGCCGGACCCGGACCCGGGTCGGGTCGCCCCGGTTCGGGCCGACCCAGGGGGTCTTGGGCCGGGTCGGGCCGCCCGCCGGGCCGCTCCGCGCCCACGTGGGCTAGACCCGGACATGGGTCGGGTCGACCCGGTTTGGGCCGACCCAGGGCGCCCAGCCGCTGGGCCGGGTCGGTCCGGGCCCAAACCCCCCTAAAAGGGGGCATATTAGTTCAAACACCTGTAACTTGGGATACAGACCTCTGATTGGTGCACCGTCTATTGCGACGCGATCCTTGGATTGAGATGGTCGTTTCGGTATATTACACTCAAGGTTTCAGAAAACTTTGGATATGGCCGAGTTGGTTCGAACTCGAAACCCACTGGGTCCTCGAAGCGGAAACGCCTATAACTTGAGCTCCGGACGTCCGATTGACGTTCCGTCGACTTTTTTGGATTCCTCTTAGTGAGACGGACCTTTTGGATTACTCCACTCGAAGTTTGGATGCAGTTGGAGTATGGAAGGGTTGGATTGTACCCAAAATCCAACCGGGCCCCTTGAACGGAAAAGCCGATAACTTTCAGACCAGACGTCCGTTTGACAAACCGTCAGCGGTGTTGGTGATCACGTCAAGAAACGGTCCCTATGAGTATACCCTATGTGATTTCGGGGTACAGTTGAGATACGATCGGGTTGATTCGTACACGAAACCAACCGGGCCCCTGGGACGAAAATGCTAATAACTCACAGACCGGGCGTCCGTTTGGCGCGCCATCTTTTGCGTTGAGGCCCCTATCACGAGGCGGTCCTTTGAGATACTACTTAGTGGGACTTTGTGATATTTAGAGTATCAACCTATAGCTCATGGAGCGGACCCTCCTGGAGACGATCGTACGGAGTACGAAGACCGTGTAGCTGGTTGAGACCTGATGACTGCTTGTCCGATTCGATTCGGTGTGACTTGCATTGCCCAGTGGGGAGCACTACTTTGTGAGGTGGAAGACCCATGGTGGAAGAGCACTACTTTGTGGGGTGGCAGACCCGCGGTTCTCGACAGGAGGAGTACCTCTGTAGGCTATGAGGGGGAGCACTACTGTGTGAGGTGGCAGACCCATGGTGGAGGAGCACTACTTTGTGAGGTGGCAGACCCGCGGTACTCAACAGGAGGAGTACATCAGCAGTCTTAGGTTAGTGTACAGTACCTCAGAATCGTGACATGATCACTGTACTCGTCAGAGACAGAGCTCTTTAGTAGTTACGGTTTCGATAATGAAAATCCTAGTTTGAGCTGAGTCTTTGACCTTTGTGTTTTCCTCATGATTGAGATGGGTTATTAGAAAACTTACGTATATGTATGGGCATATACCTAAGTAGTGGTTATCCGTCGACTTCATATCTGTGTGACACCTCGTGGATGAGATGGGTTACTTGGTAACTTAGGTGTAAGTATGGGATTATACCTAAGTAAGGGTTATCTGTTGAGAACTCTCTTTGTGATTATCCTTGTTGGATTTAGTGAGACCTTGAGGGTCTCGGGGTCCCTGCTGATTATCGTATACTCACCCCTGCACGGGCTTTTCCCTCACCTCATTGTGTTGGTTGAAAACGACGGACATCACTGATCGTGGTTGAGGCTTGTAGAACAGGACGGTACCCGGAGGTGGATCTCACGATGAGTCGGTACCCGGAGGTGGATCTCACTACGAGTCGGTACCCGGAGGTGGATCTCACGATGAGTTGGTACCCGGAGGAGACGGACAGACGTGGAGTGTTGAGGAGGACATCTGTACCTACCCTTAAGGTAGGAACCCGGAGGACTATCCAGGAGCTTCTTGTCACCTTTCAGTTGTTGTCCTTTGAGTTGTACTTTACTTTTAGTTGTAGTTGTATCTTTCATTTGGGATTTTATTTCCTGGCCCTTGTACTTTCAGCACGTTTGTTATACTGCTTTACTTAGTGTAGCTTATGCTTGTACTCTGTTTGTGTGTGCTTTCATTTCGTAAAGGCAATGACTTCCCTTTTGATTGGGATTTACGCCTTTGGTGCTAGTCGTCAGCCCCTGGCCTTTGGAAGGCGGGCTTGGGGTAGTCACAGCACGGGCCCCGAGGATGGGCCGTGACAAATTGGTATCAGAGGGGTTGGTTCTACCATAGAACTCAGGACTCTGATCTTTCCTTTCTGTGAAGAAATAGTGTTAAGGGTACCGAGTGTGGTCTTCAGTTCAGGGAGTCCAGTGTTGGTGCGGCGGCCGATGTATCCATACACCAGAACCCTGGCTACTGATTTCCAACTTTGTGCACGGAAACACTAATTGCATGTATGTTTCCAAGAGTTTTAAAGTCATCTCAAACCAGGTCAACTCACCAGGTATAAATCGTTTGACCGTGTTATGTATGTTTCTTTCAGGATGTCTTTCCACGGACGACCAGCTAGAGCCCATAGGGATGTACGTACTAAAATCCTATCGAGCGATGAGGCCTCGGTACAGCGCCCTCTTATAGTTGAGGCACCAGCGGAGGCACCAGCAATACTACCATACGTTGGGCCACTGAGGCCACCAGCCCCAGCAGTAGGTGATGCACGCCGCTTGAGCGTGCTGCATGAGTTCCAGTGCCAGAGGCCACCCAGGTTTCGGGGAGAGATTGACTAACAGGCAGCTGAGGATTGGATGGAGGCTGTGGTGAGAGTTTTCAGGATAGTGGGTACACCAGTTGACTTCATGGTGATCTTTGCTGCCAGCCTCCTTCAGGTAGCAGCAAGCAGATGGTGGAGCTGGATGCTCCAGTTTTGTGATGAGATGATCTTCACATGGGGAGACTTCGAGACCTTCTACATGGTGGAGTTCATACCAGTGACTCTACACTCCAAGCATGCTCAGGAGCTGCTGCCATTGCCGCAGGATTTTCCATCATTAGTTGAGTCATCTTTAGGCTGTGGACAGATGATGCAGGGGTCGAAGAGGACCAGACCAGTAGGTGGGCGACCTCAGAATACAGGTTTGGTTGTGCGAGGCACGCAAAACAGAGCCAGTTATACGAGGAGCAGGAAGCGTTATGAATGCGGCAGGAAGGGTCACATGGCACGTGACTGTCCGACTCCCCCACAGAGTTCATCTGTAGGTATTGGAGGATCCACCAAGACAGAAGTAGCGGCGGGTGCTTGAGCAACAGCTGAGCAGTGGACAAGGCAGTAGATCTCTGGAAGCAGGTGGACAGGAGCGGAACTAGTTGATTCCTTTTGTTCCTTGTACTTCTAATTCCATGTTTCTGTTGTATTTGTGTCTTTGTACTTCGAACTGAAGTAATAAAAGACACTTATCTTTGTGATGTTTTCTTTCATGTCCATTTGTTTGGTTGATACTGAGAGGTCCCGGTTAAAACTGTTGACTTGACCCTCACTTTTGAGATACCTACTGGAGGAGACCCAGTGACCACACACTGATGCCGACAGTGTGACTCAACCCTTGGAGGTGAGAGTAATAGTTGGATCTCTTGGTTGTAGCATCGAGGCCTTACGATGTCATCCTTGGTATGGATTAGTATCATCCATGTCGGGATTGACTGTATTAGGCAAAGAACGTGGTTCATCCAGGGGATGAGACCAGATTTATCTTATCAGCAAAGAAGAAATCTTAGCAGCTCTTGTAGGACCAGAGAAGGTTCAGGACATCCAGGAGGCAGAGACCACTAGATTTTGAGGATGTTGACCACGTTTTCTTACGGGTCTCACCTCAATGTGGATTACGGAGTTTTGGCCGGGGCGGCAAGTTATCTTCGTGCTTCATCGGACCCTTCTAGGTCCTCAATAGGGTAGGCGAGGTGGTTTACCGCTTGACCCACCCACCTCAGTTGCACCAGGTGCACGACATTTTTTTTCACGTATCTCAGTTGTGGAGATACGTGCACGACCCGACGCATATCATCGACCATGGGGAGCTGAACATCGATGACGGGGCGACGTTTGCGGAGGTCCCGGTGGAGATCGAGGATCGACAGGAGTAGGTCCTACATGGATGGTCGATTCCTCTAGTGCGCATCAGATGGCAGTAAGGGAACCTCCAAGAGAGCACATGGGAGCGGGAGGCTCAGATGAGTGCACAGTACCTCCCTTTTGTTTCCATAGTTTTTTATGTAGCTTTACAGGGACGTAAATCCCTGAGGTGGGAGTAATGTAAAGAACCGTAAATTTTAAAGAAATTTTTTTTCTTAAATTTTTTGCAATTTTACGAGTACGCAGTTTCTGACGGCACCTGATTCTGAGGCCTGGTGTGCCCGGAATAATTTTCTAAAGTTTTGTTAAGCTTAAATTAACACGCATAAGCAGTTTTCCTGAAAAAGTGGAATAACTCTTAAACGGTTACTCAGATCAGAAATCCGAGGACATTGTTGTGCTCAGGATGGCATATTTAGCCTAGGCATTACCTAAGATTAGTCGGCACAGCCTCCTGTGAGAAAACCCGAAAATGACATAACCATAAATAAAATAATTAAATAAAGTTATTTTATTTTTCAAATGCTTATAACTCACAAATGGTAACTCAGATTAGAAATATGAGACCACCATTGAACTCTTGATGGTATGCTTCCTTTAAGAAGATACTAACTTTGGCCGGCGTGAGCCACTTGAGAAAGTTAGTTTTTGGCTGTAAATAAAATAATTAAGTGACAATTATTTTATTGTAAAATTCATAACTTCTAAACGGTAACTAGAATTGAAAATCCGATAGTACCGTTGAGTTCGTTGGGGCGTGTTTCTCTTTGGAAGAGCCTAACCTTGACCGTAGTGGGTCGAGGGTGACTGATAATAATTTTTTGAACTTTTATTCTGGTACGTTCAGTAAACGTACGAGCGGCATTTTATAACTTTTGAACCGGTGCTCAGAATCGAATTTCGAGGGCACCGTTGAACTCACAGTGTCGATATGTGCTTAAGAAGACTTTCACCTCAACGGCGGATGATCGGGTATGAAAGTTAGTTTTTGGGGTTTTACGTGGGTTAATAAAATAAAATAAGTGAATAATTTATTTTATTTTGTTAAACACATGCAGTGCGGATAAAGTGGTTAGAAGCTCCACTTGGGAGTTGGTGGTGGAACCGCCACACCCTAACATCCCATTTAATGGGGAGGGAGAGGAAATCTCTCAAACCCCCCCCATCAATTAATTTTATATGTCGACATAAAATTAATTGCTCTCAATTAATTTTATGAGTGGACGTAAAATTAATTGTTGTCAGTTAATTTTATGGGTCGACGTAAATATTAATTGCTGTGACTTAATTTTATGTGTCGACGTGAAATTAATTGATGTCAATTAATTTTATGTGTCAGCATAAAATTGATTCATTTCATATGTTTTGACGCAAGCTATGTCGGGGAAACTTCTTGGCATCCTCCACTCTTAAGTAGTGTCAACGCACCTCTTAAATTGCGCCAACGCAATTTAATTTTCCCGACCCTCTTTTTAAATTAAGTAACCGCATCGTTGGAATTTAGGAAGGTTCCAAATAAATGAAACGTCATAAATTCCACAATGGTTACATACCTATACCCCTCTCCTATATATAGGGAGCTTGGGAGAAGGTTTTGGGACGGCTTCACCAAGAGACGAAGCGCTGGTAAAGTATTGCGACGCCCAACACTTGGGGAAATCATATCCTCTCCAATGAAGAGCGTGAAGAACGTCGACGCCACCCTCGGCTTCATCCTTCCCGACGTTGACGGAACGACGCTCGTCTACTGTGACGCCGTCTACCGCGACACCGACGAATGCCTTCTTCGAGGTAGGGTTTTGATTTTATGTTTGTGAATATTTGGGCATTCATCATTAATCTTTTAGCCGCATGCTATCGATTAACGGGAGGGGGTCGGACCGCATAAACACGGTCGAACCTCCTCCCTTTTTATTGTTGTCCTTCATTGTGGATTGGAACGAAGAGGATGTGGTGCCGTCGCACAGCGCAGAAACGAGGGAACTACGGCGAAGGAGCGCGGCGCCTTCACGTCACGCCGTTAAGGCCGAAAGAGGTCGCGGCCGGAGCAGGGGCCGCGGCAGAGGGGCGCCGCGCCGCACCGGTCGAAGAAGGGTCATGGCCTAAGGCCGCGGCGGTCACCGACAGGGGGCGGCTGGACTCCCCGGTCACCGGAGCATCAAGAGCTACGGCCCTTTGGCCGCGGTGGAAGACATGGAGGCTTCCGGATAAAACCGGCCGCCGGCGCTTAGAGGGCGGGACCGCGGGGTCCCGCGGCGGCGGCACCGGCCGTCCAAATGGGTCGGCCGTTCATAATTCCTAGGGTGGTAACCCCGGTGGTGGAAAGGTGGTCCCCCCATGTTGGGCCGCCGTTACAAGGCGAGGGGGCAGCGCCCACCCTTCGCGTCGCTCGGTCACAGATCGAGCACCCGGCCGAGCCGGGCCGCTCGCACTGGGCCAGGGCGCCCAGCCGCCGGGCCGCCCGCTGGGTCGGGCTACCCGCTGGGCCAGGACGCCCGCTGGGCGGGGCCGCGCCCATGTGTGCCGGACCCGGACCCGGTTCGGGCCGGCCCAGGGGGTCATGGGCCGGGTCGGTCCGGGCCCAAACCCCCCTAAAAGGGGCATATTCGTTCAAACACTCGTAACTTGGGCTATGGACCTTCGATTTGTGCACCGTCTGTTGTGACACGATCCTTGGATCTAGACGGTTGTTTCGGTATATTACACTCAAGGTTTTGGAGAACTTTCTGTATGGACAGGTTGGTTTGAACACGAAACCAACCGGGTCCTCAGAGTTGAAACGCCTGTAACTTGAGCTCCGGACGTCCGATTGACGTGTCGTCGACTTTGTTGGATTCCTCTTAGTGAGACGGACCTTTTGGCTTACTCCGCTCGAGGTTTGGACACTTTTGGAGTGTGTACGAGTTGGATTGTACCCTAAATCCAACCGGGCCCCTTGAACAGAATAACCGATAACTTTTAGATCGGACATTCGTTTGACGAACCATCAGCGGCATTGGTGATCACGTCGAGAAATGGTCCCTATGAGTATACCCTATGTGAGTTCGGGGTACAGTTGAGATACAGTCAGGTTGGTTCGTACACGAAGCCAACTGGGCCACTCGGACGAAAATGCTAATAACTCACAGACTGGTCGTCTGATTGACACACTGTCTATTGCGTTGAGGCCCCTATGACGAGGCAGTACTTTGAGATACTTATTCATGGGACTTTGTGATACTTGGAGTATCGACCTGTAGCTCGTGAAGCAGACCCTCCTGGAGAGGAGCGTACAGAGTATGGAGACCGTGTAGCTGGCTGAGACCTGATGACTTCTTGTCCGATTCGATTCGGTGTGACTTACATAGCCCAGTGGGGAGCACTAGTTTGTGAGGTGGCAGACCCATGGATGCAGAGCACTACTTTGTTAGGTGGCATACCCGCGGTACTCGACAGGAGGAGTACCTCTGTAGGCTATGAGGGGGAGCACTTCTGTGTGAGGTGGCAGACCCATGGTGGAGGAGCACTACTTTGTGAGGTTTTAGACCCATGGTACTCGACAGTAGGAGTACCTCAGCAGTCTTAGGTTAGTGAGCAGTACCTCAGAGTCATGACAGGATCCCTATACTCGTCAGAGACGGAGCTCTTCAGGAGTTACGGTTTCGATAATGAAAATCCTGGTTTGAGCTGAGTCTTTGACCTTTGTGTTTTCCTCATGATTGAGATGGGTTACTAGATAACTTACGTATATGTATGGGCATATACATAAGTAGTGGTTATCCATTGACTTCATATCTGTGTGAAACCTCGTGGCTGAGATGGGTTACTTGGTAACTTAGGTATAAGTATGGGCTTATACATAAGTAAGGGTTACCTATTGAGAACTCTCTTTGTGATTATCCTTCTTGGATTTAGTGAGACCTTGAGGGTCTCCGGGTCCCTGCTGAGTATCATATACTCACCCTTGCATGGTCTTTTCCTGCACCTCATTGTGTTAGTTGCAGATGACGGACATCAATGATCGTGGTTGAGGCTTGTAGAGCTGGACGGTACCCGGAGGTGGATCTCACGACGAGTCAGTACCCGGAGTTGGATCTCATGAGGAGTCAGTACCCAGAGGAGACGGATAGACGTGGAGTGCTGAGGAGGACATCTGTACCTACCCTTCAAGTAGGAACCTAGAGGACGATCTAGAAGCTACTTGTCACCTTTCAGCTGTTTTCCTTTGAGTTGTACTTACTTTCAGTTGTAGCTGTATCTTTCATTTGGGCTTTTATTTCCAGCCCCTCGTACTGTCAGCACATTTGTTATACTACTTTACTTAGTGTAGCTTCTTCTTGTACTCTGTTTGTGTGTGCTTTCGTTTCATAAAGGCAATTCCTTCCCATTTGATTGGGATTTACGCCTTTGGTGCTAGTCGTCAGCCCCTGGCCTATGGAAGGCAGGCTTGGGGTAGTCACGGCATGGGCCCCGAGGACAAGCCGTGACAAATTGGTATCAGAGGAGTCGGTTATACCATAGAACTCAGGACTCTGGTCTTTCCTTTCTGTGAAGAAATAGTGTAAAGGGTACCGAGTGTGGTCTTCAGTTCAGGGAGTCCAGTGTTGGTGCGGCGGCCAACGTATCCATACACCAGGACCCTGACTACTGATTTCCGACGTTGTGCATGAAAACACTAATTGCGTGTATGTTTCCAAGAGTTTTAAAGTCATCTCAAACCAGGTCAGCTCGGCAGGTATAAATCGTTTGACCGTGTTATGTATGTTTCTTTCAGGATGTTTTTCCACGGACGACCAGCTAGATCCCAGAGGGATATACATACTGACAGCCTGCCGAGCGACGAGGCCTCGGTACAGAGCCCTCTTACAGTTGAGGCACCAGTGATACTACCATACATTGGGCCACCGATGCCACCAGCCCCAGCAGCAGGCGATGCATGCCGCTTGAGCATGCTGCATGAGTTCCAGCGCCAGAGGCCACCCAGGTTTCGGGGAGAGATGGACCCACAGGCAGTTGAGGATTGGCTGGAGGCTGTGGTGAGAGTTTTCAGGATAGTGGGTACACCAGCGGACTTCATGGTGATCTTTGATGCCAGTCTCCTTCAGGCAGCAGCAAGCAGATAGTGGAGCTGGATACTCCAGTTTTGTGATGAGATGACATTCACATGGGGATACTTCGAGACATTCTTCAGGGTGGAGTTCATACCAGTGACTCTACACTCCGAGCATGCTCAGGAGCTGCTCCCTTTGCTGCAGGATTTTCCATCAATAGCTGAGTCATCTGTAGGCAGTAGACAGATGATGTAGGGGTCGAAGAGGACCAGACCAGCAGGTGGGCGACCTCAAGATACAGGTTTGGTTGTGCAAGGCACGCGAAACAGATCCAGCCATACGAGGAGTAGGAAGTGTTATGAATGCGGCAGGAAGGGTCACATGGCACGTGACTGTCCGACTCCCCGCACAGTTGATCCGTAGGTATTGGAGGATCCACCAAGATAGAAGCAGCGGCGGGTGCATGAGCAACAGCCGAGCAGTGGACAAAGCAGTAGAGATCTGGAAGCAGGTGGACAGGATCGGAACTAGTGGATTCCTTTTGGTCATTGTACTTCTAGTTCCATGTTGTTGTTGTATTTGTGTCTTTGTACTTTGATCTATAGTAATAAAAGACACTTGTCTTTGTGATGTTTTCTTTCCTGTCCATTTGTTTGGTTGATACTGAGAGGTCCCGGTTAAAACTGTTGACTTGACCCTCACTTTTGAGATACCTACTGGAGGAGACCCAGTGACCACACACTGATGCCGACGGTGTGTCTCAACCCTTGGAGGAGAGAGTAACGGTTGGATCTCTTGGTATTAGCATCGAGGCCTTATGACATCATCCTTGGTATGGATTAGTATCATCCATTTTGAGATTTACTGTATTAGGCAAAGAACGTGGTTCATCCAGGGGATGAGACCAGATTTCTCTTATCGGCAAAGAAGAAATCTTAGGAGCTCTTGTAGAACCAGAGAAGGTTCAAGACATCCAAGAGGTAGAGATCACTAGAGTTCGAGGATGGCGACCACGTTTTCTTACGGGTCTCACCTCGATGTGGATTACGGAGCTTTGGTCGGGGCGGAAAGTTATCTTCGTGCTTCATTGGATCCTTCTAGGTCCTCAATAGGGTAGGGGAGGTGGTTTACCGCTTGACCCATCCACCTCAGTTGCAACAGGTGAACGACATTTTTTTTCACGTATCTCAGCTAAGGAGATACGTGCATGACCTGACGCATATCATCGACCATGGGGAAATGAACATCGATGACGGGGAAAATTTTGTGGAGGTCTCGGTGGAGATCGAGGATCGACAGGAGAAGGTCCTATGTGGACGGTCGATTCCTCTAGTGCGCATCAGATGGCAGCACAGGAACCTCCAAGAGAGCACATGGGAGCGGGAGGCTCAGATGCATGCAAAGTACCCCCCTTTTGTTTCCCTAGTTTTTGATGTAGCTTTACGGGGACGTAAAGCCCTATAGTGTGAGTAATGTAAAGACCCTTAAATTTCAAGGAAATTTTTTTTCTTAAATTCTTCGGAATTTTACGAGTACGCAGTTTCTGACGGCACCTGATTCTGAGGCCTGGTGTGCCCGGAATAATTTTCTGAAGTTTTGTTAATCTTAAATTAACGTGCGTAAGTAGTTTTCCTGAAAAAGTGGAATAACTCTTAAATGTTTACTCGGATCAGAAATCCAAGGACACCGTTGGGCTCAGGATGGTGGGTTTACCCTAAGAGTGACTTATGTTTAGTCGGCGTAGGCCTCCTGTGAGAAAACCCGAAAATGGCATAACCGTAAATAAAATAATTAAATAAAGTTATTTTATTTTTCAAATGCTTATAACTCACAAATGGTAACTCGGATTAGAAATCTGAGACCATCACTGAACTCTTGAGGGTATTCTTCCTTTAAGCAGATACTAACTTTGGCTGGTGTGAGCCACCTGAGAAAGTTAGTTTTTTGCCGTAAATAAAATAATTAAGTGACAATTATTTTATTTTAAAATTCATAACTTCTAAAAAATAACTCGAATTGAAAATCCGAGAGTACCGTTGAGTTCTTTGGGGAGTGTTTCTCCTAGGCAGAGCCTAACCTTGACCGCAGTAGGTCGAGGGTGACTGATAATAATTTTCTGAACTTTTTTTCGGGTACGTTCAATAAATGTACGAGCGGCGTTTTATAACTTTTGAACCAGTGCTCAGAATCGAATTCGGAGGGCACCGTTGAACTCGTAGTACTGATATTCTCTTATGAAGTCTTTTAGCTAAACGGTGGATGATAGGGTATGAAAGTTAGTTTTTGGGGTTTTACGTGGGTTAATAAAATAAAATAAGTGAATAATTTATTTTATTTTGTTAAACACATGTAGTGCGGACAAAGTGTTTAGAAGCTCCACTTGGGAGTTGGTGGTGGAACCACTACACCCTAACCTCCCATTTAATAGGGAGGGAGAGGAAACCTCTCAAACCCCCCCCCATCAATTAATTTTATATATCGACGTAAAATTAATTGCTCTCTATTAATTTTATAAGTTGACGTAAAATTAATTATTGTCAGTTAATTTTATGGGTCGATGTAAAAATTAATTACTGTGATTTAATTTTATGTGTCGACGTGAAATTAATTGTTGTCAATTAATTTTATGTGTCAACATAAAATTGATTCATGTCATTTGTTTTGACACAGGCTATGTTGGGGAAAATTCTTGGCATCCTCCACTCTTAAGTAGTGTCAACGTACCTCTTAAATTGCGCCAACGCAATTTAATTCGTCCGACCCCCTTTTTAAATTAAGTAACCACATCGTTGGAATTTAGGAAGGTTCCAAAGAAATGAACCATCATAAATTCCATGATGGTTACATACCTCTCCCCCTCTCCTATATATAGGGAGCTTGGGAGAAGGTTTTGGGACGGCTTCACCAAGCGATGTAGCGCTGGTAAAGTATTGTGACGTCCAACACTTGGGGAAATCATATTCTCTCCAATGAAGAACGCGAAGAATGCTGACGCCACCCTCGGCTTCATCCTTCCCGACGTTGACGGAACGACGCCCGTCTACCGCGACGCCGTCTACCGCGACACCGACGAACGCCTTCTTCGAGGTAGGGGTTTGATTTTATGTTCGTGAATATTTGGGCATTCATCGTTAATCTTTTAGCCGCTTTCTATCGATTAACGGGAGGGGGCCGGACCACACAAACACGGACGACCCTCCTCTCTTTTTACTGTTGTCCTTCGTTGTGGATTAGAACGGAGACGGCACGGTGTCGTCGCACAGAGCAGAAATGAGGGAACCGCGGCGAAGGAGCGCGGCGCCGTTGCGCCGTGCCGTTAAGGCCGAAAGAGGTCGCGGCCGGAGCAGGGGCCGCGACGGAGGGACCGAGTGTCGTCGCGCTATGCAGGAGCATCTTGAAGGGTCGCGATCAAGGCGGGCCGCGGTTGAGGGGCGCAGCGCCGACGCGCCGCACCAGTCGACGAAGGGTCGTGGCCTGAGGTCGCGGCGGTCACCGACAGGGGGCGGCCGGACTCCCCGGCCGCCAGGGCATCAAGAGTCGCGGCCCTTTAGCCACGGCAGAAGACCTGGAGGCGGCCGGATAAAACCGGCCGCCGGTGCTTGGAGGGCGGGACCGCGGGGTCCCGCGGCAGCGGCACCGGCTGGCCAACCGGGCCGGCCGTTCAGAATTCTGGGGGTCATAACCCCCGGTGGTGGATAGGCGGTCCCTCACGTGGGGTTTCCGTTACAAGGCGAGGGGGCAACGCCCCCCCCCCCCCCCCTTCACCCCGCTCGGTCATAGACCGAGTGCCCAGCCGAGTCAGGCCGCTCGCGCTGGGCCAGGGCGACCAGCCGCTGGGTCGGGCCGCCCGTTGGGCCGGGCCGCCCACTGGGTCAGGCCGCGCGTTGGGCCGGGCCGCTCCCAAGTGGGCCGGACCTGGACCCGGGTCGGGTCGACCCGGTTCGGGCCGACCCAGGGGGTCTTGGGTCGGGTCGGTCCGGGCCCAAACCCCCCTAAAAGGGGGAAGATTCGTTCAAACACCCGTAACTTGGGCTATGAACCTCTGATTGGCGCACCGTCAGTTGTGACGTGATCCTTGGATCGAGGTGGTTATTTCTGTATATTACACTCAAGTTTTTGGATAACTTTGGGTATGGTCGGGTTGGTTCGAACACGAAACCAACCGGGTCCTCGGAGCGGAAACAGCTATAACTTGAGCTCCAAACGTCTGATTGACGTGTCGTCGACATTTTTGGATTCCTCTTAGTGAGACGGACCTTTTGGCTTACTCTGCTCGAGGTTTGGACACAGTTGGAGTATGGCCGGGTTCGATTGTACCCGAAATCCAATCGGGCCCCTTGAACGGAAAAGCCAATAACTTTCAGACCAGACGTATGTTTGACGTACCATCAACGGCGTTGGTGATCACGTCGAGAAACGGTCCCTATGAGTATACCCAATATGAGTTCGGGGTAGAGTTGAGATACGGTTGGGTTGGTTCGTACACGAAACCAACTGGGCCCTTGGGACAAAAATGTTAATAACTCACAGACCGGGCGTCCGATTGACGTGTCGTCTATTGCGTTGAGGCCCCTATGACGAGGCGGTCCGTCGAGATACTTCTTCGTGGGACTTTTTGATACTTGTAGTATCGACCTGTAGCTCGTGGAGTGGACCCTCCCGGAGACAAGCGTACGGAGTATGAAGGTCGTGTAGCTGGCTGAGACCTGATGACTGCTTGTCCGATTCGATTCGGTGTGACTTGCATAGCCTAGTGGGGAGCACTACTTTGTGAGGTGGAAGACCCATGGTGGAAGAGCACTACTTTGTGAGGTTGCAGACTTGTGGTACTCGACAGGTGGAGTACCTCTGCTGGCTGTGAGGGGGAGCACTACTATGTGAGGTGGCAGACCCATGGTGGAGGAGCACTACTTTGTGAGGGGGCAGACCCGCGGTACTCGACAAGAGGAGTACCTCAGTAGTCTTAGGTTAGTGAGCAGTACCTCGGAGTCGTGATAGGATCCTTGTACTCATTAGAGACGGAGCTCTTCATTAGTATGGTTTCGATAATGAAAATCTTAGTTTGAGCTGAGTCTTTGACCTTTGTGTTTTCCTCATGATTGAGATGGGTTACTAGATAACTTACGTATATGTATGGGCATATACCTAAGTAGTGGTTATCCGTTGACTTTATATCTGTGTGACACCTCGTGGATGAGATGGGTTACTTGGTAACTTAGGTATAAGTATGGGCTTATACCTAAGTAAGGGTTATCTGTTGAGAACTCTCTTTGTGATTATCCTTGTTGGATTTAGTGAGACCTTGAGGGTATCGGGGTCCCTACTGAGTATCGTATACTCACCCCTGCACGGGCTTTGCCCGCACCTCATTGTGTTGGTTGCAGATGACGGACATCACTGATCGTGGTTGAGGCTTGTAGAGCTGGACGGTACCCGGAGGTGGATCTCACGACGAGTCGGTACCCGGAGGTGGATCTCACGATGAGTCAGTACCCAGAGGAGACTGACAGACATGGAGTGCTGAGGAGGACATCTGTACCTACCCTACAGGTAGGAAACTGGAGGACGGTCCAGGAGCTGCTTGTCACCTTTCAGTTGTTGTCCTTTGAGTTGTACTTTACTTTCAGTTGTATCCATATCTTTCTTTTGGGCTTTTATTTCCGGCCCCTCATAGTTTCAGCATGTTTGTTATACTGCTTTACTTAGTGTAGCTTCTGATTGTACTCTGTTTGTGTGTGCTTTCGTTTCGTAAAGGCAATGTCTTCCCTTTTGATTGGGATTTACACCTTTCGTGCTAGTCGCCAGCCCCTAGCCTATGGAAGGCGGGGTTGGGGTAGTCACAGTACAGGCCCCGATGACGGGTCGTGACATATAACACATATAATATGATTGATAAAAGATAATACAACATCCGATACTTCCTGACATAGTAGTTTTTCTATCAAACATTGTAATCCCCTTACTATTTACTAAATTTTGATTATCCATAATCCACAACTAATTATTCATTAATTGAAACTTCAACCAGATAGAATAAACTTTTCTTAAACCACTAAAAATAGAATATATTCTATGAAGGGAACCTTTCACTGATATCTCTTAAAAACCCACCCACAAAACAAGTGAAACCACTAAGAGGGGGAGGTTTGATTCTATAAATTTGAATTATTTTTATGATTTAACTTTTAGAAAACCTTCTCCACTAGTTAGAGTAATATAATTTTCTATAAAAAAACACAAAATCATATATAGAAAATTTTCAATAGATTTACAAGGTTCACCTTTCAAAACAATAAGGTTAATCCTTGGTATGATTTAGATACACCAAATATCACACAGACCACTAGTATCAACATGTAGATTGAAATAAATAATGAATATACTTGAAATCATGTTAAAATAAGTCTCATAACTATATAATATCTTCCCAAAATATTACAATGATGTTATATTTAATTTTAAAAAGAATATATTCCTCCATTGGATAAGACTTTTATCATGTTTTTTAAAGTTGTTTCTTTTTTCTTTACTCCCCTTACACTATTATAAGTCACGTTTCTTATTCTAAATATTATTTTTCCTATTTTTATATTTAGATAATATCTTAGTATTATTTTATTCAATGTATGTCAATATCATTTATAGTATAAAAATATTTTTGATTCAAATTTGAATTCAAACAAACAACTACCTCTAACTACCTTTAAAATTATATCACTTATTTTTTACCCATTAGATCATCCAATACCACTTAGCCACTATTTATGAGGTTAATGGATTCTATAGATCATGTAGATAATCCCATTAGCTCATAACATATCCAGATCATATCTACTCAAATCTGAAATACTTCTTTGGCCATGGCCTTCAGCGCAGCTTATTGTCATTTATTTTTGAAACATTTCTAACCATGGTCACCTTTATAGTGTGTTATACATCATTGAATTATAACTACTCTAAACCTATTTGAAACTAATCTAAAAATTATTATCATAATGATATGTTTTCTAGTTTCTATTTTGGATAAGTATTCTCTTCTTTCCCAATGACATCCTACACAATATGTATCTTCCCTTTTCAATATTTAGAAACCTATTCAATAATTTCTCTATCTATAAATAAGTCTCCATGATACTTAAAGGATTTATAAACATGGTCATAATAGATACATAATAATGTGGTGATCCCCATTTTTATTCCTATAAACCTACTCTTCTTCATTTACCATGATAACTACCACAACATAAACTAGCTCATTGTTTCCCACATATAAAACATTCAAACACAATTCCCTTTGAGACTATAGTTTTTCTAGTGGTCTCCATATTTCTATATTATTATATATTCTTTAGATTACCATTTCCTAGGATTTATAGAACTAATGTGACCCAAGTAAAGAATATATTGATAATAAATATTTTTAATGAATATTCATTATATCTCTCAAACAAACATTCCTGATAATAGTAAAGTTTTAGTGTACTTAGAGACTAGATACATTAAAAAATTATTTCATGATAGATTTTTAACACATCCCATAAATTTCTTCTAACATTACACCCTTATTTTACATTCCCTAATTAAAATATTTCTTTATAACTTGTGGAAAGGAAACATAAGAAAGGGTGAGCTTAGATGCTCAATAAGGGTAAACATGGTATATATCAATCGATGATCATATGCAATCATAATATAAAAATATGGGAGTAATATCATGATAATAACTTATATATTATATAACCAATCTATCATAGCCATAAAATTTATCATTTCAAAATACACGAATCATAAGAGTGAGTAATCATCATAAATTAATCAAGAACCATATGTTCAGATCATAATTATAAAAATATGTCATAAAAGTGTGTCACCATCATAAGAATATAAACCATATCATATGTCAATATTAACTACCAAGATCAGAATATCATAGCAGATCAATCATCCCCACATATTTCCCATATCATATCAAAGCAGGCATCACAACTTCTTTCTCATATCATAGTGGATCAAGAAACCCTACCTATTTATGATAGTGGATCGATCACATTAAATTATTTCCCATAATTATCTCAAGAGATATAAGGCCTTACCCAATGAATTGGAAAGATATATAATTCATGGCCCACCCATCACATAATCATAATCCATTTATATATATTCCATAAGATCACAAACATTCATCATATCATCATAGAATAACCCAGGGAAAATAAATGATCTTTATAAACATCTCATCAGAATAATGATAAAAAATCTAGAGAAAGAATAAGGATGGAATCCTTGGACAATATATTAAGAAAATAAAAATTAATATAAAATAATGTTATCATAGGTGAAAAATTCCATTAAAATTTTACTATAATATTTCTTGAGGAAAATACCTTTTTCATTTTAAAATCACTTTTATAAAATATAAAAATTAAAAAAAAAATTATGGAAAACATTTTCTTTGAAATGAACTACAGAAACTTCTAAAGGAATATTTAAATAAAATAATGGTTATCATGAGGGTAATATCTATTCGTGTTGTATACGTTATAATAAAATATACCTTTTATACTTTTTAGAAAAGTCAAAAATGAATTGTTTGGAAAACCTTTAGAAAGAGTACTTTTAAAATATTAGTAAATAAAGTAAAAGGTAGTGAAAATGAAATTTATTTAAAATATTTCAAGTCTATGAAATAAATTTAATAAAATGATTTTGAATATCATTGACATGGAGGAAAAATTTTCATCGACTAGATAGGAAATAAGGTCATCTTTTCTTTAAAACCATTTTCCTGGTCATTTTGAGTAACAAATATATGAAAATTGTACTAATAAATAAAAACCATATAAATAATTATAATAGAATAAAAATTAATGGGGTTTATTAGATGAGGATATAATAATTTTCCTAAATGGAAATTCAATTATAATCAATCTTAATTAAAATGTTATTAAACCACAAATCCATCACCGCTTTGGTAACTTTTGAATTGTAAGCCCCGTGAAATAATACCATCAAGTGAAAAATTAAATATAATAAATATAAATATATTCATGATATAACATTTAAAAGGTATTTATATGAACCTAATAAAATAATATTGGTTCATAATATAACATATGTCTCAAAGAATACAATTTGAGATGATAAACCCTTATCATTTCAGTAATCTCCAAATAAAAACCTCATGAAAGAGAGAACATTAGATGGATTTTTAAATCCCTATAATTTTCATGAGAAGAATTATAAAATAAATTAATGGGTATTATATACACTAAAAAAAGAAACCAGCAGTGAATATGGAATATTTATCATAGAAATAAAAGTGAGAGGAGAAACCCATACCTTATGTATCGTCTTTCTCTATAAACGTTCAAACCTCCATCTATTTGAAGAACCTCCTTTGTATCTATCCTTAAGAACCCTAGGGATAGTATTTTAAGAAGTAAATTAACTCCAAACCTTTCATAAGGATGTTTATAATATATTACAGTAGGGTTTGGTTGATTTATGTGGCTCAAGAAGGTGTGTATGAGCGAGGATATGAGGTTCACTTTTATAAGTGTGGGAAAGGACACACTAGAAATTATTTAAAAGATTAAATAAATAAATATATATATATATCATAATCACATCAAGTGTCACAAAGGAACCAAAAAATATAATATAAGATGTAATAGGGTTTAAATATACTCAACTAATCACATTTTAACAAGTGTTGGACACATTTAAACATTATCTCCTAATTAAACCACCTTAAACTCATTTTAACCTTAATTATGATTACTTGAATTCTTTACCTTGATAACTAAATTTTATTACCAAAAATAAAATGGGAATTTTAACTAAATTTTGAAATTATGATTCCAAATTATATATCCATTTTATCAGATTCAATTTCTATAAGTATATTAAATTACATTAAATATAAGAACATGAAACTAATGAAAAATACTTTTTATAAAAATAATTAATTTAATAGTAAAAATTATATTACCTTGAAATCAAGTAATAAATTAGTTTTCATGATTTTTTTGATTAAATAATAAAAAAAGGGATAAATTTTAAACTTTTTAAGCAATAAAAGAGTGAATTTAAGCTTCTAAACATGTCATTAAATGCAAAAACCCAAAAATAGTTTTTTATTTGAATGGAATATTACTTGCCTGCAAAAAGTCAATATTGGGTTACCAATTTCAAAATAATGTTTTAAAATAAAATATTTAACTGCTTAAATATATATTTAGTAGAAAATCACTCATCTAATAGGGTGAAGTTATTTTTTAAGAATATTGTAAAGATTTACCCTATAGTTGTAACCTAGTTTTACCTCTTTTTCCGAGGTGACAAATATTTACCAGGGTTAATGTTTATAATGAACAAAAATTAAGTTAAAAATATTATATTATATTAATTATGATGATTAAAAATATGGAATCCATTTTATAAGATTCAATTTATATATGTGGTAGAAATTCATTTTAATATAAATGCATAAAACGCAATGAAAGACTATTTTTCGAAGAAAAAAAAGTTTTTAAGCCCAAAAATGAATATATACCAAAATAAAATATAAATATGATTCCTATGTAATTGATTATAATATTTCTAATTCAAGGATTATTATCATAATTTAGGATCAAATTCAAAAAATTATATAACTTTTTTAATGAAAATAAATGATAATTTTAAAAAAAATCTTATTTTCACCATTCACAAAAAAAATATTTTCAAAACCCAAAGAAACTGAAAGGTTTGATCACATATTTTTTCAATATCAACTTTAACAATTATCACCAAAAAATATAATGTAACTCATACTGTCACATACTAAACATGTTAATTCCTTTATCATATATTCTCCTCAAACATGCTAATAACCTCAATCACCATAAAACCTCAATGAAAATATATATTCTTCCTAAATTAAGTTTATCCTTATTTCTAAAATAAAATCATATACTTATTAATATATTCCATAAATACAAAAATGTAATAAAATTCAGTATAAATAACTTTTTTAGGAAATCACCGATCATTTTCAACATCACTAGTACTAAAATATTTAATTTATCAATATCAATCATCTCCTTATGACAAATAAAAATTATTATCTTAGTATTAGGTGAATATTAAGGGTTATATATCCCTAAATCATGTTTTTTAAAAAAATACCCCTTTTCCACTAAACCTTTATTAAAGTTTATTGCTTCTATTCAACATATGCTTTTAAATCCATTAAAATATTATTGTAGAAATGTAACTTACTGAGATTTTATGAGATCGATTATGTTTAATTTAATTGATGTCATGTGTTTTATATAAAACCATCAATTTATTTTGGTATATTCAAAATCATCTTTTCTTACGGTATACACAACACTATGCTTGGCCTCTCTTATACACAATTTCGAGTTCTTTTAATAGAATTCATTTTATACAAAATCAAGTTTAAGAGAACAACAAAATATTCTTATGTTACCTTATAACATAACCATTATAACAGATGTTATGAACATTATTAACTGAATTATGAAAATATTCTTAATTCTTTGGTGAGAAAATAATTATAAATAAAAATAAAAAACCTTTTTAAATAAAAGGAAATGTTTTTCTGAAAAAAAATATTTAAATAAAAATAAGTGAGTTTATAAAATAATAAAATCACTCTTGATGGATTTTATTAATTAAATAAGTGTTTAATTTATTTAATCTAATGATTAAAATTAATTTTATATGTTTTATATACATGATATAAGAAAAAATTCAATTTTTCTGATAAAAGAATTATTTTTCAAAAAAATGATGTTTTCCCACCTTTTGATGGTGCAAACATTTTAAATATATATTATAAACCTTTTATAAGTTCCATTTTTGAAAATAAACTACTAATTTTTAAGTAATAAATAAAAATTTAGTTTGGATAAATTTTTGGAATTTTTCTAAAAACTTTCATATTTTAATCAATATTCAAAATACTTCTTTTTAATTCAAAACTACATTTTCATCTAATTAATTTGTATTGATATATTATAATTTTAATTGGTTTTATAGTATAATTAGATTAAGATTTTATCATTTAATCCAATTTTTGTTATTGGAAGTAATTTTACAATGAAATTTGATATAAACACATGTCAATCTTTTGATGGTTTTTACTTTTTAAAAACTCTATTTCTCATTCCCTCAATGGGGTTAATTTTAATTTAGTTACTGAAAATTCAATGTTTCAAATTTTGAAAAATAGATTCCATATTTGGAATCAGTGGGTCCAAATTATTTAAATAGGCTCGTTTTTCTTTGGATTTTATGATTAGTAACTTGGGTAATTTTTATTTATCATGGTTAAAGGTAAATCATGTAATTTATGTAACAAATTAATATGATAAGGACAATAAAATTACCCTAACACCTTCCAAATTCCTATTTGATGAGTAACCATAGACCCATAACACCTAATGATATAAATTTACTAATTTAATGGAATTTTTTCCATGAAAATGATATAAATATTATTAAAATAAAATAAAGTGACATGAAAGTGACAATATGTCACCCTGTTGTTTCTTGTAAGTATAATAATTTTAATATAGTGATAAATATTATAAAACTTCAATAATAAATATTCTATAAAAATATAATGAATTTATCTACATCATGGTAATTTTTTATAATTTTTAGAGACTAAATAATTACCTTAAAGTCTTATAAAATGATGATACAAAAATTATTTAATATATGAAAAATCAATAAAGTAATTTTATTGAAATGATAATAACCATTAAAAGATACAAACAATTGAAAAAATATTTTTGGTAAAATATATATCGACTATAATCATCCAGGTGTATAGTTATTGACCAATTTGAACCACATAGAAAGGATTATGACAATTATAGTATTTTATTTATAGTAGAGTCAAAGTTGTCACTTTCATATTTGTTATACCATATCATTTTAAATATATATTTAAACAAAAGATATATTCTACTATAAATACTATTTTGGAATCTAGAAAATTTATCATCATCATAGTATTTTATTTCTTATTTTTAGTTAAAATATGTATATCAAATAATTAATATGATTAAGGTAGATAGAATACTATGGGATAAGGATTGTTTGTCTACCATTGGCCTACGTGAAGTCCCTATTTAGTATGAATTTTTATTTTTTTAGTTAAATGAGTTGATGGAATAATAATAAGTTTATTTTGGGAACTTATGTCTTATAAAATGGAATCATTAGTATTAAAAAATTATTTATGGTTTAAATGATAAATATTATTTTTGAAGATGTTCACTATTTTGGGAACTATATATGATTGAGGTAAAGAGAATAATATGGAATTTTAATTGAGGAGTAATGATATAATTATATTTTGAAAGAATTTATGATTTTAACTGTAGACTTATGGTTAATTATGTTATTTATGAAATAATTAACCTATCATGGAGAATATGTGATTAAATTAATTACTTTTTTGTATAAGACATTAATAATGGTTGATGTTATTTAGAGATAAATGTTAAAATTTATCTTGAATGATTATGTTCACAAATTATTCTAAATTTTGGGTTTCATTATTTGTCAAGAAATTATCTAGGGAAGTTTTTTTTAATGGTCTATGTTGAACATTGGGTATTGTTGTTGAATTTTGGAGATTGAATTAGTTTTTTATCACATAAGTTTTATTATTTGGGGGAATTATCTTCTCTTGTACTAACCATTTTGGTTAATGTATAAATATAAGATAAATATATAGTTAATATTTTTTAGATTATTTTATTCTCTATAAGTTTATTCCAGTGATTCATGTGTGAAAACTTCGTCTTGAATACTCATCATTTGGATGAAAAGATGAGTTTGTGGTGTAAATTGATTAAAGGATGAAACTCTACTTGTCAAGTAAGTATATTTCCTTATTATCTTAGTCAAGGTAGTAATATAATTCCTCAACACTATGAAAAAGGTATTTAAAAAGGTTTCCCATTTAATTTCCTCCTATAAAATCTAAGTCTATTTAACCCATCACAAATTTATAGTTTTTTTATTATTAACTTTTACCTAACAATGTTTTCTATCAATATCCATCAGAACTTGATGGTCAATTTTTTTATACTATATCTAGGTTTTACTACATGGTACTCTAGTATATATTATCTGGTGACCATCTTACTTTCATTTATTTCATTTAAAATGATAGTTTTTTAATACCACTTATGATGTGGGATTTTATCATTTTACAACCCTGACGATTTTTGAGGGAGAAATTCATTTTAAGAGGGGCAAAATGTAACACCCTGAGATTTTATAAAATAGATTATTTTTTATTTCCTTGATGTCGTGTGTTGTATGATAAACCAAGAGGATATTTCACTACACACAAAATTATCTTATCTTGTCATGTATGCAGCACTATTCTTGGCTTATGTTACACACAATTTTGAGTTCTTTTGATAGAATTCATTTTATGCAAAACCATGTTTAAGAGAACAACTAAATATTATGATGTTACCTTGTAACATAACAATTTTAATAGAGTTTATGAATATTATTAACTGAATTATGAAAATATGCTTAATTATTTGGTGATAAAGTAATTATAAATGAAAATAAAAACATTTTAAATAAAATGAAATGTTTTTCTGAAAAAAACTATTTAAATGAAAATAAGTGAGCTTATAAAATAATAAAATCACACTTTATGGATTTTATTAATAATTTATATATTTAATACATTCAATATAATGATTAAAATTCATCTTATATTTTTTCTAGACATGATATAATAACAAATTTGATTCTTCGGATAAAAGAAGTATTTTTCAAAAAAAAATGCAGCCGCCTTTTGATGGCGCACCCATTTTAAATCTATTTTTTAATACTTTTATAAGTTAAATTTTGAAAAATAAACTTCTTATTTGGAATCAATAAATAAAAATTTATTTTAGATAAATATTTGGTATTTTCTGATAACTTTCAAATTTTAATGAATAGTGAAAAATACAGCATTTTAATTCAAAATTGCTTTTTCATCTAATTAATTTATATTTATATATTATTATTTTAATTAGTATTAAAGTTTAATTATATTAAGTTTTAATAGTTTAATCCAATTTTGATCATTTTAATTAATTTCGTATTGAAATTTTATATAAACACATGTCAATCTTTTGATGGTTTTTACTTTTTAAAAACGTTTTTCCTCATTCCCTCAATGAGATTAACTTTAATTTAATTACTAAAACTTCTATGTTTTAAATTTTGAAAAATGGATTCCATATTTTTAATTAGTAGGTCCAAATTATTTAAATATGATCCTTTAATTTTTTTGGATTTTATGAATATTAACTTTGGTAATTTTTAGTTACCACATTTAACCCTAAATCGAGTAATTTAGGTAACAAATAAATATGATAAGAATAATAAAATTATCCTAACATCTTAAAAAATTATATTTTATGATTAATAATTGACCCTTAACATATAATTATCATAATTTACTCATTTAATGTACTTTTTTACAAGAAAATGATATTAATATTATTAAAATAAAATAAAGTGACAAAATGTCACTCTGTTATTTCCTATAAGTATAATACTTTTAATATAGTGATAAACATGTTAAAACATTGATAATAAATATTCTAAAGAAATATAATTAAATTATATACATAATTTTAATTTATTTAGAATTCTTAAAGACTGGATAATTACCTTAAACTATTATACAATGACGATGCAGAAATTATTTAATTGATGGAAAATCAATAAACTAATTTTTATTAAAATGATAATAACCATTAAAAGATACAAAAACTTGAAGAAATATTATTTTTTAAGTATCCCTTGACCATAATCATCCAATTGTATAGTTATTGACCATTTTTAAACACATATAAAGGATTATGACATTTATATTAGTTTATTTAAGGTAGACTCAAAGTTGTCACTTCCATATTTTTTATACTGTATCATTTTAAATATAGGGTTAAAAAAATATGTGTTCCAGTATAAATACTCTTCTGGAATCTAGAAAATTTATATTCCTCTTGGTATTTTATTTATAATTTTTAGTGAATAAATATGTATATTAAATAATTAATCAAAATTGATGTAGTAATTATTTTATTAAGGGAAATATCAAATGAATGATATTAAAAATATTAAAATAAATATATTTTGGGATAATTAATATTTATAATGAATTTTATAGATTAACTTGACCTCATATAGATAAATTAAAATATTCTTTTGAGGTTATCATCTTAAATTGATATTTTTAAAAATCCATTAAATGAATAGTGTCAAAATTGACACTATTGATATTTTGTCAAAATAATGTTTTTTTAAATTATTTAAAAATAATAATACATCTTTAAAAATTCAAAATAATAAAAAAAATTATTTAAAATATTATAAATTATTAATTTACGGTTTATTTGACATAAAATAAGTAAAATTATAAACATATAATATTGGAAAATGTGTTACCTTAGTAAAACTTTGAAATATATAATTAAGGATTAATTAAAAAGATAAGGTTTAAATTGACATCAAAACATGTCTAAATTTTATTGGTTGATGATATTAAAATAATATAATATATTATATTCTAATATATATCATTTTTGAGGTACTTGGATAGATTTTAAAATTATTATAAATTAATAGTTTCTGAAATTCCAAAAGTACTCTTCACCTCAATTATAAAAGGGCACATCCTCCCTCAAATCTTCACACCCATTTGAGCCTTGAAGCTCAAAGAAACTCTATATATTTCCCTTATAAACATCTCTATTCACATTTTATAGGTTCATATCTTCTCAAAATACTATCTCTAGTGTTCCTAAGAGAAGATTTAGAGAGTGATCATCGGAGAATAGGTAACTTCCTTACTGATTTTTCAAAATCATTTCTTCTTCTACTTCCTCTTCTTATGTTGATTCCAATATAATATAATAACTCCAATATTTCCTATATTATGAGATGTTTTTATGGTTATGGAATAACCATATTCCACCTTCTATCCATCCAATGAAAAAATGAAATCACCACGTGTGCATACATACAGCCTACCATCTCCACGCCATGGTGTAATCTATTTTTTTGTCACCACTTTATTTGAATGGGTATAATGATGGAAGTAATAAAAATATATAATAATTATAAAATTATATTTATTTTTTAAATAACTTATATACCATTCACTTCTATAATTATTATTATTATTAACGAAATAATATTATCACTTGTGCGTATGTACGGACTACAGTCTCCACGACGCAATGAGATTCATTTTCCTTATTCATCATTCATGAATTATTAAATGTATAGAATGAATAAATATGATATATAATACCTTAATTCCATTCTTAAAATGATATTACTATAACCTCTAAAGAATATGTTTGACATATATGAGAGAAAATGTTTAGAAAAGATGAAACAATTAACACCTGAAAGAAGAGTAATAATGAAATATTATTAAATGGGTCATAATATGATCATATATGATATAATAAATATAAATATGGTTATTTAATAAGATAATAACATTATTTAATCAATTATATAGCATTTTTTGATACGTACAAAGGAACCCTAACCTATGGTAAGGGAATTTCATCTCACTTTTTATTTTCTTGAGATACATGCCTTATTCATCACTCATTTCTTTTGTGTGGTGTACATACTTCCCATGAGTGTATTATATTTCTTTTTAATTTAATTAATGATTATTTAAATACCCATTTAATGATATCTATTTTATGGGGTTTCATGGTTCAAAAGTTACCAAATGAGTAAGGTAGTTTTTGTCTCAATTTTCCATCTTTGAGACACATGTTTTTTTATTCACCTATGTTCTTATATGAGGTTAATATACTACAATTTGACATGTTATATCAGATGTATCCTTATTTTCATGATATTATAAGCTTATTTAAATGTTATTACTTCATGGGTATTGTGATTCAAAATTTTCAAATTTGCATGAGACACTTTGAAATGTTTGAAGATTATTTTCCTTAAGAAATGTTTTAAAACATCTTTTTCGCTCTTTTTCATGGAAAATGATTTTAAAGAATTGTTTTATGTTATAAAGTGTTCCAATATAATTTTTCAAATATATTTTCCATGAAAAAGTTTTTCAAAAAAATTTTATGTTCCGAAAATAACTTTTCAAATAAAAAGGGATATTTTCCTCAAAATTTGTTTTCAAGAGCTCTCTCAAAATTATTTTACAAGTAAGACTGTATTATTTGATATTACTTATGTTTTATTGGGGATATAAACCAATGATACCATTATTATTTTTTATTTTAATGTTTTATATTTATTATGTATTGGTACTTATGAATTTTGTTTCTTTTCCATGAGTTATTCTATGATTAAGTGTTTTATGAAATCCATTTATTTTCCTGGGTGATGAATGATCTATGTTCTTATGGTGCACGTAATAATGATTTCATTATGAAATTTTTTGTACCTATATCTCCATCCAATTCATTGGGTAAAGATTTATATCTCATGAGATAAACATGATTAAAATGGTAAGTAAATTTGATTCAGTAATACAGGGCTGGAATGGAAAGTAAATATGGTTTAGTAATACATGGATGGAATGAAGAATAAACTTGGTTCAGTATAGGAATTTTTCAACTATGATGGTATTGTAAGTGATGCCTTTGATACTATAGAAATCATATTGTGTGCTTATTTGTCTTCCAAAAATTCCATGTCTTATTCATATGTTATGATTTTATGGATTGTGTTCTTCATTTCCTTATGACTCATGTCTTATAAACATACAATATTTATTCCATGACTCTTTTTATGATCTTTGATATACATGGTATGATATTTTACTATTATCATAATGTTATAACACACTTATGTTCATGTTTATGCTTACATATCTCTGTTTTTTACCCTTACTGATCATTTGATCTCACCCTTTCTTATGTTTATTTTCCCCAGGTTAAGATGAAAGATATTAAATATGTTTTTTATAGAAGTATTTCACATGGATGATTTTTATGACCTAATGTGAAATAATAAAATCATGATATAGTAGTATATATTTTGTTTTTATTTATGAAACAATTGTTTATAAACCAAAGTTTCTAAGAGTTTTCCTTATTATATAAAACTAGAAGCCTAAAATTTTCTCGAGTGTGTAAATGATCCATTATTTTTCTTTTAATGTTGTAAGTTTTAATGGAAAGAAATTGGGTCGCATTTGTAAATTTTATTTCATCAGTGATGAATCTAGAAGTTTGGATTATGGGATATTAAAAGAACAATCCTTAGATGTTTTATGATTCTTATAATCATAATATAATTGATAAAACACTTATAAAACAAAATTCTCTAATACCAATACAAGAACACTTCAATAAATCCACTCCAATAAAATCTTATAAAATTACTTGGTCTAGGAGTTAACCCTTGGATTATATAATTTACTAAGATAATGCCTCAGTTACCCACACATGATACATTAAACTATAGATGGTACCTTGGGACAAAATTCATTTTCCACCATTTAACTCTTCATTTTTTTCACTAATTACTTGTTCAGTGGCCTTATTTTATATACATAAAACTTCATCTCATTAATTTTAGATATTCCCTTCCATTATTATTCCAACATTCTCAACATATAAAAATAAGAATCCTATTTCCTCTATGGTCTTCATCAATTAAATTCCCATGAAAATTCATTTTCTCTTGTTAGGTTTGTTAGAAAACTCACCCAAGATGTGATTATTAATCATATAAAAAAATAACTAATTAGGTGTAATCATAGGCCTTTTCATTCTAACTCTCATAATATTTTATTTATTAGGAGGAAAATCATTTTATCTTCCATCACATTCAATGATAGCATGGTTCATTTTGGGTCCATCTATTGACTAAAACCAAAAAATCATATTATGATCAATAATAATATTAATGAGAAACCATATAAAAACAAAACAATAATAGTATTTCTATATCATGAAACCTTATTTTCAATATATAAAACCTTTGAATTAAATTAGGTTGTCTATGGTTATCATCTATTCAAAACCTTCATGATTGTTTATAAATAAAAAACTCAATTGACCCCATAATATCCCCTGGGAGTGTCAAACCTGGTGTGTAGTAAGTTCTCATTCACCATGAACTAGAATGATAAGTGAGAGATACTTGACCAACCATTTTTTTTATTTATTACCCCTAGATCATCCACGTCAAAATAACATTCACTTATAGTATCTAGATGTGGATGTATTTCTAGGAAAACCAAAAAATCTCTACCTTACCAAAATTTTAGGATATTATACTATACTTAGGATTATCCCCAAGGTTTTTACCAAAGTACCCTAATCTAAATCACTAAAAAACTAAAAATGGATATGAAACAAAGTCAGGAAACCCAAGAATAACATATATATATATATATATATATTACATATTTTTGGTGAATATTCAATATATCTCCCAAATAAACTACTCAAGAACCATAAGGGTTTAATGTACTTGGAGACTAGGTACATAAACAACTTATTTCATGATAGATCTTTAGAATCTCCCATAAATGTCTTCTCACATTACACCCTTCTTTTACATAACCTACTTAAAACCTTTCTTTATAACCTAGGTAAAGGACACATAAGAAAGGGTGATCTTAGATTCTCAGTAAGGGTAAACATCATATATAACAATTGATGGTCATATACAATAATAAGATAAACATAATTGTATAAGATCATAATCATAACTTATATAGTTCATACCCAATCTTTCATATATCATAAACATGATTCATGGTATAAAGGTTTATCATTTTAAAATACATGATTCATAAGAGTGAGGAATCATCATAAATCAATCATGAACCATAAGTCCAAATAATGATCATAACAACATGGCATAAAATTGTGGTAGAATCATAGGTATATAAACCATATCATATATCAAGGTTAACTACCAAGACCATCATATCATAGTGGATCAGTCATCACCGCCTATTTCCCATATCATAGCAGATCATACATCATCACATGTTTCCCGTATCATAATGGATTAGGAACCTGTACCTATTTCCTAAAGTGGATCAAAAAAATTAACATATTTCCCAATATTTTGTCATTATATATAAGTCTTTACTTAATGAATTGAAGTTATATATAATTATGGTCCCACTACTCACATAATCATAATCCATTCATATGTATCCCATGAGATCATAAAGCATTCATCATATCATCATAGAATAACCCATGGAATATAAAAACGTTTTGTAAACATCTCATCATTATAATCATAAAGCATTCAGATAAATAATATGGATGGTAACATAAAATAATATCCCTGGTAAAGAATAAGTAACATCTAAGGATGTTATCATGGATGAGAAATTCTATTAAATGTTCTTTTGAATATTTCATGAGGGAAATACCCTTTCAATTTTAAAATAACTTGTTAGCAAAGTACAAATATATTATAGAAAATATTTTATTTGAAAAGAAATATGGAAATTTATAAAGGAAGCTTTGAATAAAACAACGGTCATGATGGTAGTAAAATATGTTTATGTTGTTTTTCCCTTTGAAATATGTGCATAGATCCTTGGTTTAGTAAACAAGATTCCCAATACCTATAATGATTCAATTATTTTGTTATTACATGATTTCACATTGGGTTCACCATTTTTGTTTCCTTAGAAAGAGGTATGATCTTTCACAATTGGTTGTGGGGGTTCAAGTATGGTTGAATAATCATTCATATTTAGTTTAATATTTTTTGTCTCTTAAAGAAACACCCAATTGTTCCCATATCCATAACAAGGTATAAAATTGCTTTCCAAATTCAAGTATTCATTTGGGGTTTTAGACCAAATGGTGCTTGGGAACTCAAATTGGTTAAGAGGATGGGAGGTCAGGCTCATCGCACCCTTTTGGGGTAATTATTTCATATTCTGGGACTATCATATAGATTTAATATATGTTTATGAATCTCTTCCAGATCTTGATATATTACTAGTTAACTTAATAAAATTATCGGGTGTTGAATCCTTCGGCATGTAAAGGGGGTTCTATTAATAAGACCATTTTTATGTATCTGAGGTTCTCCATTTATTTCTTATTATTTCTCAGAAATGGATAGCTATTTATATTTTGAATGTGTAGAACCAGGAACTCTGAAGTTTATTGTTATCTAGAGAGGTTGTGGGTGTTTTGATGATGGTATTGAACATTCATGAGGTGTCCTACGCATCCTGTTTATACTTGGAATTAAAACCCATGTAGTTTTTTTAAGTTCAAGTCAATCTATTTAACATCATATAGAAAGGTCACATATAATGGAACTTTGGCACTAAGTATGGATCTTGATCCATGGGAAGGTTTCCTACATATCCTGCTTATAATAGGAATAATATTTATCATAGTTTGATCTTCCCTCAACCCATTGATGAGAGGTGATAGATAATTAATTCCCATGAGTGATATTTCTTCATGGTTTACCAATATAGGAATGCCTTCGAGATTTATGCCAATATGGATACTATTTAATGGGGGTAGTCGTATCATGTCACTTGACAAGGCTTACTTGCTGAGGGTTTCCTTAGATGGGGGAAATTTATGATGCTAGTGGTATGATCATTGAAAATTCATAAGTTTACATGAATTATTCTTAGTTTGAGAAATAAGGGTTAATAAGTGATCAAACACACTACATATGGATTCGAGAATTATTAAATGGGGTGTCTAATTTAGATATTGGTCCTTTAGAAGACATCCTACATATCATGTTTATGGAATGAATCAGGTTCCTCATAGTTCAATTTTCTTCTCAATCCACTGATGGATGCAAAAAAATGTTAAATCCATAGCAAAGTTTGGTTCCCATGGGTTAGAGTTTTTGAAGTATGGAGGGACTTATGGAAAGGTAGATTCCCTATTTGTGATTGGACCTTTGGAAGGCATTCTATGTATCATGTTTGGATAGGAATTAGATTCCTCATAGTCTAATAAGGTGTATGTCCAACTTTGTCTAAAAAAGGGTTATCATTCCATAGAGTGTCTATCTAGAATGCTTGACATGTTAGAGGGTCTATACCTATCATGGTAGACATGTCTTGGATGTATTTTAGCCAATTCATGGTTGACTACCTAACATTCCCAAGGATTTTGACATGTCCAGTTCATCTACATAAAATATCTATGTATTTCTGGACATGTCCTAGTGATCTTCCTAACATGTATGAGGTGTATGGTAGACAAATCTAAGGTTTCTACCACATTATCCAACTAGATTTTCTGGGGGTCGTCATATGAAAAAATTGACATCTCTAAGGCACTTCTCATGAATGAAGCTACATGTTAGATGGATGTCACTGTTGGAGTTGGTTCCCTAGAAACCAACTTCTTTATACTTTATGATAAACTTGTATTCATTGGATAAATATTAATAAACTCCATATCACATCAGGATTTTTCTTCTACATGGTATAGTATGTGATAATGTCCTAAAAATAGATTTCGCACTAAAAGGTCATAGAAGATCCCAGCTATGATTAGAACCCAAAAGTTTAATGACACTATTCTTGAATATATGTTCTATGTACTGATGATATCATTTTAAGTGACAAAAATGATACATACTATTAGGGGTGGGGGCTCATGGAACTTTGAAAAACCGTCTCATGGTGTGTTCCCTTAGTAATATCTAGGAGTATATTATGAGAATAAGACCTACCAGTAGGAAATCCACATTCATAAGTGTCATTGGATATTCCTATCAGCGGACGTGTATATTGGTCCTTATACTTTAAGATTATTATTAATGGGTATTATGACTCATTCACTTAGATGTATTGATGAAAACCATTACACTAGATGTTCATGGTGAGGTATGATATTTGGTTGTGTCATGAGTAATATTGCATTAATGAATAATACAAGAAAGGATTTTTCACTTCTATGGATGTAGATATCTCAGTCACTTTGATGGAAATGATATAGCCTAAATAAATACATGGATATGGTGTTTACTATGCAATTTCAATATCAGGAAGTCAAAGATTGAGAAATCGAGCACATGGGTTTATGACACTTACATACAACCCGCTTGATTGGAGATATCGAGAAAAATGGATTATATTACACGATAAGCATTCATATGAGGTGACATGTCATTGATATATCAACTTCTTTCTCTTAAGTGCCTTGAACCATTTCTAAATAGTAATCTTGGACTTTAGGAAAACTCGCCCAATGCCAATGAGAGAGAGGCCTAGAGGTTCACACACTAAGAGTAGCCAATATCTTAGTTAAATAAATTATTTAGCAAGATGAAAAAAAATATTATTCCCGGTTGTGGTTTAATAATTATTCAATAATTCTTGATCGCATTTATTTTGTCACTAGTTATTCGAGAGAATATATTATGGGTGGAATGTTTATTTATCAGTGAATAATGTAGTTATATTTATTTAATAAATAAATAGTCATTATTCAAGGCTTGGTAAATATTGAGGAGGATTGGAAGACCAAGTTATGTGTCTAGTGAGAAGTAATATTAAATATTATTTGGTTAAATAATATTTAAATATAAATTTAAAGTCAAGCACATGTCAGGGAAATAATAGCATTGTTATTATTATTTGACATGGGGTTTTTACATGGAATAATAAATTAATTAACGACACATGTGCTAATTATTTATTATTAACTAGTGAATTAAATTCGTTAAGCACATGTCCTGGAAATAATAGAATTTCTATTATTATTGGACATGGGTATTTCACATGGAATAATAAATTAAGTAACAGCACCTGTGATAATTATTTATTATTACCTAGTAAAATAAATTCCTCATTATGTTATTATTCTCTAAATATTCCAAGGGGAAATTCCATCAGCTAACCAATCATTGTGTGCACAACATCCTTGGAGAAAAGTTCTCAAGCCTAGAGAACTCTTCCCTCTCCAAGAACGCTCTCAGTAATGAGAGAGATCCTCCTCCACTGGATCAAGGAGAACTCTTTGGAATCAGTTCTCAAGACGATTGAAGGTGGACATCACAAGCACAAGGATCTTTCGTGCTAGCACCCAGATAATCCTTTGATGACATCTGAAGATACATGGAGCACTTGTGGATCACCACTAGAGGATTTATAACCTTGGATTCTACATCAGAACAAAGCCACACCTCAGACCCGTGGTTAGACACATCAACAAAGAAAGAATCACCTTAGAGGTAATTCTATAATTTAATTAAATTAATTATAAACAAAATATATCGATCTTATCTTCTCAGTTCTAGTTTCTATCCTTTGTATTTTATATTTGATTAAATTCTATGGATACTGGTGTTCATCATTGTATTAATTCTAGATTAATCATCGATTATGGAAATTTGTAAAGTTGGGTGCATACCCATCATGTGCTTGTACTGTGCCTGGAAACTACAAGTGGTACTTGAGTGGTCATATTTTCATTTTTATTATTTAAATAATTTTTTGATGATTTATAATTTAATAATTTAGTTTTTCAATTCATATTTAATCATTATTGAAATCAGAATTTCAAGATCCAATCCCCCCTTGTCGTTTCTTGCAGATCTAATAGAAAAAAAAATTATGATTAAAATTAATTTTAGGATCTCATCAGGAGGTGCTGGTGGTTATATCTAGATAACACAAGAATACACGTTGTGTAGCTAGATCTACATACTGTGTGGCCCCCTGGACATGGAGTGTAGTCCTTTCGGGTTAGGTTCAAGTTGTGTATCCCATACATGACCTGCCCGGATGGTGACCATGTAACATGGATTCTACGTAGTGTGTGGCTCACTGGACACACTGTGTACTCTGAAGATTTCCAAATTACACCTCACGCACCATTTCCCTATGAATATACTTCGGATGGATGGTGAGGAGGGTACAGACCATGTAGTCGGATCTACATGTCGTGTACTATTTCCATATTATGCAGATTTAAAAAATTTATTATTATATTGTGTAACCCTTGAGACATGTACCTTCTTGTGGGCGTAAATCTGGGACACAACATATTATAGGTGTTTGATATGTGTGTGTGTGTGTGTTTGTTTTTAATTAACATCTGCATAATGTTCAAAGATATTCACATCATATATGAGTTCTATTACAATTATAATTTTGTGTGCATGATACATGTCACAAAGAATAAGGTGTATACAATTATAAATACATGATGGGTAGTTTTGGATGAGTATTCACTGGGTTTATTCGAAGGTACAAATTAGATAAAAATTTATGGATGTGAATCTCAAGGAAATTTAGAAAAGGATTAAGATAAAAAGTATTGATTAATTAAAGATAATGATTAACCAATTCGAGTATAATTTATCTTAATTAAAATGATTAAAGAATATAATGTTAGTTTTATTAAATGTGTAATTCATTAAATGTATGTGGATGATCATGATCTAGATCATACCTTTGTATGTGATTGGTTCCCTTTTAATTTATTTATTAAATTAAAATTATTGGCTTGCATGCCTTCTCCTCATTAATATGTAAGGCATATGTGCCCATGGTTTCTTTTATGTAAACCCCCTTTTACCCCTCACCTACATGTGAGTTAAAAGCATATGTAATTTATGGATCTCCCAAGCTAGTGTAGGTGGTTCAAGTTTGAAGATGAGGTGAAACCAATCCAAGGAGATACAAAGGTGGATAGGTGGAAAGCTGTAACACAAACCTTAAAGGGTTAAAGGTGTTTCTACCCTAGGTCAGGGTTAGTTTATCAACCACTATATAAACTAACCAATAGTAAAGCTCGTGATTATACCCTTTGTTTTATTTCTATCAGTTGTATGGTTATTCATTATGGGTGTTTTACGAGATCACATAATTAATGAACTAACAACCATACAAGATGGAACTAAAATAAAAAAATAGCTAATGAAAAAATATTATCTATACATGGTTAATCACTTAAGTATATCCCACTTAACATTAAAAAGCATGTGAAAAAGATAATAAGTGGAAATTTATTCATAAAGGATAAAATCCCTCAATTAAATATTATGTCAGTATAGCCTTCCATTACTTCTGTTAGAATAGTACCATAGTTCAAAGTGCTTGACCAACCCTAGTTGAGGTGATTTCAATTATCAGGGAATTCTAATTTGAGGTTTTGGGTTAAATTAACTTAGTTTACCTCAAGGTTTGACTACCCTAGCAAGACTTGGTGTAACTTAAAGGCAAAGTTTGAGGAAATCCCAAATTAAGGATTTCAGTATTTGGGAGTCCACTCAACAGATTAAGGAGTTTTGAGTTATTGCTGTTGGAATTTGGAATGCCTACCTAAAAACTTTTAAGTTTCTTGACCAACCCTAGTTGAGGTAATGAAAAGGGAAATATGGGTCCTTGCCACTTGAATTTACAATCAATAGGATATTCTAAATCCAATATTGTGGTCTCTTGGGTTTTGACAAAATTATGGGAGACTGATAGATATTAATTTATTTATTTGTCTATATTTATCAAGATAAAGTACTAAAACTCTGTTCATCTTAATTTTTAGAAACCATAATAAAAATTACATCAAACATATCATTTTGATCCATACTCGAGAAGTAAAACCTTCTCACTGGCACTAATTTCCAAGAGTGGAAAAGGAACCTTTAGGTTATCCTTCTCCATGAGAGGAAACTTTATGTGTTGGAAGAGCCTTTAATAGTTGCATCTAAAAATGAGGCGAGTGATGAAGAACTTTCTATGTATGAGAAGAATTGAAATGGAACTATGGATTTTAAGTCCCTCATGCTATCATCCATGACCAATGATCTCTTGAAGCAACATGAGGAAATTGATTCTTATATCATAATGTCTCACCTTCAGAATTTTTATCAAGAGAAGGTGAGATAAGAGAGGTATAAGATCTCTAATGCTTTGTTCACTACTAAGCTTACAGAGTCTACGGTAGCTAGACCACATGTAGTCAAGATTATTTGCTACATTGAGCATCTGGACATCTTAGGAATTAAATTCCCAGATGAGGTACATACAGATATCATGCTATCATCGTTTCTTAAGAACTTCTCTAGTTTTATTGTGAATTATAATATGAGAAATAAGGACAAGAGTCTATCAGAGCTTCTTACCCAGATTTTCCAAGTTGATAAGGACATGGGGCATGAAAAGCATACAGTCCTTATGGTGAATAGGAAGAGGATGGATAGGGAAAAGGGTCCTAAGATTTATAAATAATCTAAAGCCTTAGAGTACCGTCCGACCAAGGAGAATAAGATCTAGTGGCAAGGAAAGGAAAAGGAGGCAGTATGCTTTCCATGTGGAAATAAAGGCCACTATAAGAGGAATTACACCCAAAGGAAAGGGGAATCCAAATGTGCATTTGGTATGGAGTGAAATATTTCCATTTCTATACATTAGGTATTAGATACATCTTGTGGGGCTCACATCTGTATTCAAATGCAGGAACCAAGTAGATTCCTTAAAATTTTCATAGGAGAGGTGGATCTGCAAGCTACCAATGGTGTGAAGATGGATTCTCTTACCATTGGTGACTACCACCACACATTGCCTACTGGAATGATTTTGGTTTTACATGGCTGTTATTATGTACCTAGTGTTACCAAGAATATAATTTCTGTATCGAGTTTAGATACATATGGATTTATTTTCAAGTTTAGAAATAAATGTTGTTACTTTTATAAGAACAAAATATGTTATGGTATGGAACATTTAAATAATGCTCTGTATGTATTAAATTATGAGAACCAAGTGTTGGAAATTGATAAAAAAACAAGTTCATATGACTCATACAACACCTAGTTGTGGCATCACCATCTTGGTCATGTAAATGAGAAGCACCTGACAAAGCTCTATTAAGATAGTTATTTAGACTATTCTGAGATCAAATCGCTTGATAGATGTCATGCTTGTTTATAAGGGAAAACGAAAAAACCACCATTTGGTGGATAGGGTCAAAGGGACAAAGAACTTATAGGATTAGTTCACACTAATGTGTGTGGACCATTTATAGTAGAAGCTATAGGTGGATATTCTTACTTCATTAATTTTATTGATGACTTAAGTAAATATGATCATGTCTACTTAATGAGGTATAAGTCTGAGTCCTTTGAAGAATTAAAGGATTTCAAGAATGAAGTAGAGAATTATCTTGGTAATAATATATAAAGAAGATTTGATCGGATCTAGATGTATAATTTCTTAACCAATAGTTCATCATCCTTTTATGGGATTCTGGGATTCTATCTCAACTCACTCCACCTTATACACCATAGTGGAATGGTGTTAGTGAAAGGAAGAACTGTACCTTGTTGGACATGGTAAGGTTAATGATGAGTCATTCATATCTTCCATTATACTTTTGGGGATATTCATTGAAAACTGCAACATGCACATTAAACCAAGTACCAACTAAGGAGGAAAATAGGATTCCCTTTGAGCTAGGGAGTGGAAAGAAACCCACTTTGTTGCATACACATGTATGGGGATGGGAGGCATTTGTTAAGGATTTCTCAAGAAACAAACTAAAACCTTGGGGCATGAAGTGCATCTTTATAGGGTATACCAAGGAAACAAAGGGATGCTACTTATACAACCCCTCAAACAAGAAAGTGATTGTTGCTAGACAGGTCATCTTTCTTGAGAGGGAGCACATCCACGAAAGGGATAGTGGGAGAAATATTGACTTCGATAAAGTTGGTGCTCAAGACACAAAGGAGTTGTTATAGAAACAAGTTCCACAGGTCCCTATTGAAGAGGTAGTTCCTGAAACCCATGTACTGCATAGGAGCACAAAAGAGGTAAGGGAACCATAGAGATATGGTTTCTTAGTCACCGAGGATGTTGACTCATTATTGTTGGACAATGATGAACCTATCTCTTATAAGGAAGTAGTAGGGAGATCATAAGCTACAATATGTATAGAAGTTATGAATTATAAGATGAATTCCTTATATCATAACCAATTCTAGGTTCCGATCGATGCACCAGTTGATGTAAATCATGTTGGGTGTAAATGGGTATTAAAAAAGAAACTGGACATGGAAGGTCAAGTTAGTACCTATAAAACAAGGCTAGTGGCTAAAGTTTTTAAATAGAATCAAGGAGTTGACTATGATTAAGGGTTTTCACCAGTTATCATGTTTAAATCTATAAGAATCATACTTTCCATAGAATCTTTCCATGACTATGAGATTTGGAAGATGGATTTCAAAACTGCATTCCTTAATAGGAGCCTTTAGGAAGATGTCTATATGACACAACCAGAAGGGTTTGTGACACCAGGTAATGCTAAAGGTTTATGCAAGTTTCATAGATCCATTTATGGATTAAATTGAGAATCTAAATTATGGAACATTAAATTTGATGAAGCCATAAGAGAATTTGGTTTCATTAAGAATGAATGTGAGCCATGTGTTTGCAAGTAGTTTAATGGTAATGTGGTCGTTATCCTAGTAGTATATGTTGACGACATATTTCTTATTGGAAATTACATACCAGTCTTGCAGTCAGTCAAGGATTTGCTAAAAAAGTGCTTCTCTATGAAGGACATTGGCAAAGTAGCCTATATTCTAGGGTTCAAGATCATTTGTGATAGATCCAAGAGGCTACTTGGACTAAGTCAAAGTACATACATTGACTATATACTAAAGAGATTTAGTATTGAACAATCCAATAGAGGATGGGTTACAGTGTCACATGGCTTACATCTTTCTAAGAAAATGTGTCCCCAAACACAACATGATAAAGATAGAATGAGTAAGATTCCATATGCTTCAACGATAGGATCTATCATGTATTCCATGCTATGTAATAGACTTGATGTTGCCTATGCACTGAGCATGGTAGGAAGATATCAAGAAGATCCATAAGAACAGCATTGGACTGTTTTCAAGACTATCCTTAAGTATCTAAGAAGAACTATAGATATGTTCTTGGTGTATGGAGGATATGAGGAGCTTTTCATAAGAGGGTGTGATGATGGTGGTTTTCATACAGATTAGATTTATCTAAAGTTGCAATCGAGATATGTTTTCTATCGCAACGGAGGAGCTATGAGCTGGAAGAGTTCAAAGCATCCAGTTATTGCTAATTCTACAGAATACTCCAAATATATAGAATCTTCTGATGTAGCCAAAGAATCCATATGGATTTAGAAAATTTTCAAGGATCTTGATGTGATGCCTAGAAATAAAGATCCCATTATATTTTATTATGATAATATTACAGTGGTGGATCTTGCAAAAGATCCAAGGTCACATCAACAGAAAAATAACATACTCCAAAAGTATTACCTCTTGAAGGATTTCTATGAAAGGGGAGAATTTTTAGTGAGAAGAGTGTCCATGGAAGAGAACATAAAGGACCCCTTCACTAAATTTCAATCTCAGCAGAAGTATGAATATCGGGTGAGAGCTATCAGACTGAAGTTTGTTAGTAATTGGCTCTAGTAAAAGTGGGAGTTTGTGGGATTTGGTGCCCTAGAAACCAACTTATTTTTACTTTATGAAAAACCTATATTCATTGGATGAATATTAATAAAATATTTATTACATCATGATTATTCTTCTGTGTGGAATAGTATTTTATAATGTGCTAAGAATAGTTATCGCACTAAAAGGTCATAGTAGATCCCTGCTATGATGAGAACCCAAAAGTGCCATGACACTATTCTTGAATATATGTTCTATGGATGGATGATATCATTTTAAGGGACACAAATTATACAGGCTATCAGATGTGGGGACTCATGAAACTTTGAGGCACCTTCTCATGGTGTGCGCCCTTGGTAATATCTAGGAGGATATTATGACAACAAGACCAATCTAAATTAATAAGTGTCGTTGGATGTTCCTATCTATGGAAGTTTGTATTGATCATTAGACTTTAAGATTATTATTAATGGGTATTATGACTCACGCACTTAGATTTATTGACAAGAACCATGACATCAGATGTTCACAGCGAGGTAGGATATGTTGGGTACGTCATGAGTAATACTGCATTAATGAATAATGCGAGGAAGGATTTCTCTCTTATACGGAAGTATATATCTCAGTCCCTTTGATGGAAATGATATAGCCCAAATAAATCCATGTCCATGGTGTTCACTATGCAAGTTCAATTTTGGGAAGTCAAAGAATGAGAAATCGAGCACATGGGTTTAGGGAACTTGCATGTAACCCGCTTGATTGTAGATATCTGGACAAAGAGATTATATTACACAGTAAGCAATAATATGAGGTGATATTTCATTGAGGAATCAACTTCTTTATCATGGTTTCCATGACTCGTTGCTATCCAGTAATCTTGGACTTTAGGCAATCCCACCAAATGACAAGGAGAAAGAGGCCGAGAGGGCCATGCACTAAGTATAGCCAGTATCTTAGTTAAATAATTTATTTAACAAGATGAATAAATATTATTCCCAATTGTGGTTAAATAATTATTCAAGTATGCCTGATCACATTTATTTTGTCTATAGTTATTCGAAAGAATATATTGCGGATGGAATATTTATTTATCAGTGAATAATGCAGTTATATTTATTTAATAAATAAATATTCATTATTCAGGGACTGATAAAGATTAAGAAGTATTGGTGGACCAAGTTATGGGTCTAGTGAGAAAGAATATTAAATATTATTTTGTTAAATAATATTTTAATATAATTTGAAAGTTAATCACACGTCATGGAAATAATAGCATTGCTATTATAATTTGACATGGGATTTTCACATGGAATAATAAATTCAGTAATGGAACCTGTGAAAATTATTTATTAATGCCTGGTGAATTAAATTCGTTAATCACATGTCATGAAAATAATAAAATTGCTATTATTATTTGACATGGGGTTTTCAAATGGAATAATAAATTATGTAACCGCGCCTATGATAATTATTTATTATTACCTAGTGAATTAAATTCCATGTTATGTTATTATTATCTATATAAGCCAAGGGGTCATTCCACCGACTAACCAATCGTTGTGTGCACAACATCCTTGGAGAAAAGCTATCAAGCCCAGAGAACTCTTCCCTCTCCAAGAAATCTCTCATGAAAGAGAGATATCCTCCTCCACCAGATCAAGGAGAATAATTTGTAACTGATTCTCAAGTGGATTGAAGGTAGACATCGCAAGCGCAAGGATCTTCCATGCTAGCACCTGGAGACTCCTTCGGCAATGTCCGAATATACATAGAGCACATGTTGATCACTGCTAGAGGATTCTTATCACTGGATTCTAAATTGCAACAAAGCCGCACCTTAGACCCGTGTTTAGACACATCAATGAAGAAATAATATCCTTAGAGGTAATTCTATAATTTTATTAAATTAATTATAAACAAAATATGTCGATCCTCTCTTATCAGTTCTCATTTATCTCCTTTTTCTTTTATCTTTGATTCAATTCTGTGGATACTGGAATTCATCGTTGTACTGATCCCAAATTAATCATCGATTATGGAAATTTGAACATTTGGGTACATGCCCATCTTGTTCTTCCGATACACCTGAAACCTATAGTCACATGACTTGGATGAATTTCAAAGAGAGACTTCAAGTGATCAACAAATACATTCCCAAGGGTTTCATGTGATCAGTGTTCACATATCGGAGGGTTGTCTTGTGATCCAGTATACATGTCTAGAGTACTTCACATGACATGGATAGAATGTGTGTAAGACTTATTATGGCTTAGATGACATGTATGGGTGTTTTCACATGATCTGGATAGGTCATGTGAAGTGCATGACACCTCCCTCATGAAAATAATTGTATCCATATTTCTATAAGGATTCCATATTTTTCATCCTTTATTGGATAATTTCCTAAATGTTTTTAGGCATTGGCCATTTGAACTCTCACATGACCAAGTCAAAACACGAGAAGCCTTTTGCGTAATTTAGATGGTGCACAAAAATTCCTATAGATGATCAATAGTTTGATCACATGAAGCATATATACATGTTTTTTAATCCATTAAGGCATTCCACCGATTTACTTGGTGTAATAATCTTGTAATTGTATGACTTTTTGCTCTGAGAATTCTGCTCTCACTTTTGTCCTACTGTGTGTGATTTTTTAGTGTCTTCTTTGTGTATATGAGTCTATTCCTCCATTTTTTATTCTTAGGTGTAGGAATTTATAGGCCTTTATTCCCTGATTATATGTTTCTTTATATGGTGTGCATATCATAGATATGGTCTTGACTCAATGGAGCATCATCCACTTCACATGAATCTTTCATGGGTCATCCATGGTGTCATCTTTGTTTAATGTGATAAATATTGATTGAGATATCATTATGTAATCACCATTTTGTTAGAACCATGAATTTTCAAACTTATTTTTAATAATCAAATCAATATGTCAAAGGTTCTTCACAAGATCATGCTAACATGTCTGGGAGTCGTTGTGAGATCGGGATGGTTATTGAATATCCTTTCATGTGATCAATGGAGACTTGTTTGGGGCCCTTCATGAGATCAATATATCTTGGAAGATTTCCTTCATGAGATCAATATGTCCTGTAAAAGGGACTTACTATGATCAATGGTAATCACACTAGGCAGATAACCCCTTCACATGAAAACAACGTATCTTTTCCTCGCATGAGGATTCTGCCTTTTCCATATTTTATTTTCTATTTTATAATAACTTAACCTCTTACCACTATTTTTTCACTAGTTCATCACATGACCAATAATGGATTTCATGATGGAATGTTATAATCATCATGGAAGGTCACTATACTTGTCTTTAGTGCATCACATGATTAATACTAGATCTTGGGATGGCGTGCAGGTAATATCATGAAACGTTGCTCTGCTTGTCTGTAGATCTGGAGTGGTGTTGCATGATCGAATGGATGTGTCCAAGGGTATTTAAATGATGAAGGTGAAATTCACAAAGGATTTTTTGTGGCATGGATGACAAGCCACTGGTGATATCATGAGATTGTTGAACTGACCATACAATCTAAATTATCCCTTCATGTGAAAATCATCATAACATCAATTGCATGAAGCATCCACCTTCTAAAATTTTATTCTTTATTTTCAAAGACTTCTAAAATTTCCCATTGATTGCTTGTTAGGGAATTGTATGATCAAATGTATTTGTCCAAGGGACTTTACATAATAAAGGTGACATGCCTAAAGGCATTCACACAGTATGGCTGACATTCTATAAGGGATCTTGTGTGATCATTTAACTGATCACATGAGTCATATGATCCCTTTATGTGAAAACAACCTAACTTTGATCACATAAAGCCTCCACCTTTTTCATCTTTATTTCATAAGGGGTTTTGGGTGATTGTCGGGCATCTTTCTATTTATATGTTGCATGATTGGAGGAAATCACCTAGTAGCCTTCTCATGATCATGAGGTTTTGTCTAGGGGCATCACGTGATCATCCACAGATCATGTGAAGTACAAGACTTGTTTACATGACCTTCCCAGGGTTATGGGGACATGTTTATTCTTTGGATTCATGCAATTCATGTGAACTGATCTCTTAACCTCCATGTATACATGTTTCTTCTTCCTTCCTTTTGTGAATAAAATATTACCTATTCTTTGGGTATTTTCTTAGATCCTATAATTGTTTATGATCATTTAATAGAAATCAACAAATCCCCTCCCCCAGAAGCAAGGTCTGAAGGAATGAGGACTCTATTTTGAGGAAAGTACATTCATTATCAGGTCCCTAAGGCTTCCACTGGTTAATATTCTAAGAAACCTTTGGTATTCTAGGTGGATTTTTTGTATTTTGTGACATCCCTATAAATAAGGGACAAATAGGGAAACTCATTTTTCTAGAGACTTGGATCTCTAAAGCTCTTGTAATTTCTTATCTCAAGTGATTACTTTGTAAGACTACTTCACAAGATCATTTCGGGAGATCTGATCATGTGATCTTGTTATGTGATTGATTTTTCTTGACAACTTGCTCAAAAAATCTATGATCCAATTCATGGTAATTTGGATGGACCTTGACACATGTTCTTGGCTACATGGTTATCCTATGGGCTCCACATGATCTACTAGATCTATCGCATGATATCTTAATCATTACACAGTTCATGTGACCATCTCAAGGTCACACGATTGCAAGTCTTACAATGGGTCACACAATCACAAGATGCTTCAAGGGTTTTTTGATTCGTGATACATATATCAGGTCATGTGATTGAAAACCATTATGTGGTTCATGCAGTTCACATGATTCTGTCAAAGTTATTCACTTCTTTTGTCAAGTCTCATTTCAATATTGTACCATTTATCATGTAAGATTCATATTTTTATACAGATGGATTCTAGTTTGTATACACTCCCTAATGTAGTTAATTAGTGGTCCTTGATTATCGGGAATCATAATTCCGACCCTCGGTACCTGCTAATTTTTTACAACAAGGTTTTTATGGGTCTCCTTCCAATAGAACATTAGAATTATCCTCTATTGAATAGACTGTATTTGTATGGATTTGGTCTTCTGGATGAAATTGTCATTCCTTCACCTGACTATAATATTCCATCTCATAGGTCTTTATATTCTCTTAATTTCATTTATACAAAAATTTCTAAAGACAATCAATTGGTTTTAGAAATTCTACAAGGGAGATCTTATATTTTGGATAACTCCCCTGTAGGTTCATATGGTCATAATCTCTCTCATAAACCAATTAATCAGAGTTAATCAAACATACTTATCTCCTATTTGAACAATCTGAGAGGTGTATAGAGTTCAAATTAGTAATTGCATCATGGTGGTAACTTTTCTAAAAAAATGGGAATGGCCATTCTATGTTAGTAAGAGTTTCTTATAATTTTATGATCATCTGAATGTTATCCATATTTATGAGGTGATAAGGATTCCCCAGTTTTTTATGTAGCATTAATCAAAAATCCTCAGATATATGATTAGCTACTGGTGCCCTAGTACTAACTCTTTTCATTTATCCCATGGTGAAGTAGGGATCAACCTCAGGGATGTTTATTAACTAAGAGTAATACCTCCTATGGGAGATATGTATGATGAATTTATTCCTTATACAGATTTTTGGGATGAACCTAAAAAAACTCCAACTTTGGCATAAGACATGCTCACTATTGTGAAGGAGATGATAAGTAAGGACATGAACCTTCTCTCCCTTATTCCTTTCAAGGATTGGATTAACATATTCTTTTATAATAGTGGGACATTTCCAAACACTATACACCCACATTGGTTTCCTTCTCGACAATTATAAGACAACATAGTCTCTTATTGGGTCATTCTTAAAGCTGGGGAGTATGAATGATGGGGATATTAGGTAAGACTAGAGGTATCCCCAAGCCTTTGGTTAGTAGGGTTTTGGACATGTTTTTGAATGGATGGATATTCCCAGTTAGTAATTCATGATTGGGAGTTCAAGTAGGCACATTGGTGATGGAATCCCAGTTGGAAGAGGGGAGGACTCTTAATCTAGTTATGCTGACTCTTGACCATCTTTATTCCTTGGTCATATCAAACAATGTAACATCCACTTCCATATTATAGGCCCTTTACAATTCTTATTTATATGGATATAATATAATTTTTAGTGTTACAAATATCATAAAACTACCATATATCCCTCATGCTTAATTATATCATAGGTTGTTAAACATTTTCGAGGTTGAGGCTATGCCATTATTCTCCAATGAGGTTATGAATATGTTGATTTGTTTGAGCATTTCAACTTCATTCCTTATCCTATGTCGATTGGGATAATTTTTTATAATGGTAGTGGCTCTCTCGATGAGAGGATTTTTAAAATCTCTCTCTGGTATGGGGTTCTTGTAACTCATGTAGAAAAACTAATCATCAAGATCCATATACCCCTTATAGATTTTCTTTACGGTTTGAATATATTCAAATGGCTTCTCCTCTTCCATTATCCGTTGTATAAGGAAAACAAAATCCTGGATTCATTCTCCAATTTTGGATTATTTTGGTGCGTGAAGATATGAATGATGATATCATATTTCCACCTTTTAATGATCATATCTTTATATCTTGGGACTACACCAAGGTATGGATGGAATCTTAAACAAGTGGTGTATAGAATAGATTGGTCTATCGGGTATAAAAGCCTTATGCCTCCCTGATCCCCTTATCAGTGGAAGTTATGGATTTGATTCATGAATTAGGGGAGTCTTTAAGGGAATTATTTCACTATAGTAATGATTCTCCCATTGGTAAGACAAAGTTTTTTGAGGTGGTTAGACCTTCGATATTGGTGAAAGATGATGTATCAATTGAGAGGAGAGCACATGAGACATTTTCTCTTGCTTCTTCACTGGATCATCCAATCCTTCTTTCAATAGAATTTGTGTTTGAATACCCTCCATCAACCATTCCTCCTTCTGATGTACCCTCCCAAGTGGTGGTAGAGAACCAAGTACCACAAATGATAATCTATCAAAAATTCTATACCCTAATGACTAAGACGCCCTTGGAGGATTTTTATGGCCAATATGAATTACTTCGCCAAATCTTTCATGATTTGGGGGCAGGTGGCTTTGATTGTTAGGCATTATATGATACCATGCTGTAGATTTTCATATCCTAGAGACAAATATCCAATAATTAGAAGGACCTAGATAGAGTTTATAAAAAAATTGACTAGTTAATAAGGGAAGCTTCAGAGGTACTTGAGTAGAGACATCAAAAATCATCTCGACTACATGCTCAGATGGATGTCTTGACCATAGAAATATCATAATACGAAGAACGGATGGCTAGTACAATATCCCATATTCTAACATCATTATATTTATTAGAGACTACTAATAAAGGATAAAAATCTCTATCTGCTTTAATTGTGACTCTTCATCCTCAGGTAGCAGTAATAGAAATGGAGTGAATGACACTTCAATGGTCAAATAATACCTATCACTAAACTTTGGCTAATTTGGAAAATTCTTCTAATCGTATTTTATTATGATCTGAATATGGGAATATATGTTTTTTTATCTTTCTTTGTTTTTTAACTTTAGGAGAGACTAAAGAATGAGGAGAATACTTCTTATTTTTTGAATTATCAATGAAAATCCCTTTTTAACTTTACATGTGACTGTTAGGATTTCTTTTATTCAAGATGTGCATATCATTTCATTTAATTTATATCATATGGAACATCAAAGATAATCATCCTTTATATAATAACAAGTAAACCCAAATTCTTGTATTTTAACTCTTGAATCATAACATATTTCTTTTTATAATTTCTCATGAATTCCTACCAACATGAGATTCCTCATTGGTGTATTTTCTCTGATTTTCCAAGGATCACCTAGTATAAAAGGATAATTTGGGTAAATATATGTCCCAAGGGGAAAGTACTCTAATTTAGTCTGAAGTCATTGGACCTAGTGAGTATATCCATAATTTTTCTAGGGATAAATAATGATCCATAGAAGCTTTTTATCTATTTTTTTGTATTACCCTAACTTTTTTCTAAGATTCGTATAGGGAAAGCTTAGCTGGTGTGGAATTGTCTTTTTCTCATCCCTCCTTCATATATGTTTTCAACCTGGTAATTATTGTGACACTTTTCAATTTCATGAGTGCTCACTATTTCCTGGATTACAAAATGTGTAAATCCAATGAGCAGAGACTCAACTTTTTCCTAGGGTTCCATTTTTTTAACATGGAAAGCATTATGTGTCTTTCAATTAGTTGTTTTAGGGTCTTGAAAACTATATATTTATTTTTCTATAGTTTAGGGTCTTCCATCTTGGATTATCTCTTGCTATAGTTTTTGGTCTTCTAGATCATACATTCAATTTTCATAGTTTAGGGTCTTTTAGCATGAAACTTTTGTCACTATAGTTTAGGGCCTTTTAGCTTGGACCATTGGATTATATAGTTTAAGGTATTATAGATCATACCATATTTTACTTTAGTTTATGGTCTTTTAGTTTAGCTTATAGATTATTGTAGTTTAAGGCCTTCTAACTCTGACCATCTATTGGTGAAGTGAAGGATGGGTGTTCATGAGGGGTTTCGACACCCTAAATTATGGATTGATATTCTAAAGAATAGATGTTCATGAAGGGTTATAGCACCCTAAATCCATATATAAAATATCAAGGATGAGTATCCATGATGGTTTGTTACATCCTACATCCTTACCTTAATGGTTATTGGTGGATGGTAAAATATTAGGGAATCTAAGTCCACTTGGATAGTTCGAATGTGGGTTTTGTAAGTTATAACTAAAAAGATTTAACAAGTGAATATGGAATGGGAAAACATACTAGGTATGAACACAAAACACCCTAAGGTGTTGAGTTCTTCTATGGTGTTTCTGGGGCTCACGAGGATTAGAGGTCCTTTCCTGTAAGGAGGAGATGCCTCTGGTTGATGGTTCAGAGTTTCTTATACAAGATCCCATAGGGATTAAATTAATGGACAAGAAAAGGGGATCCTCACTATCTCCCAAGGTCCATAAAAGGTTTTTGGAGATTTAAACACATGGAATATGAAGTTGGGTGTGGAGAAAATAGTTATCCAAGAATGGTTCTGAACCCCAAGGCAGTTTATTTTCTTATTGGGAATCTTGGTCCCTAATCCATGTGGTTTTGAGTCTATGGTGTGGGTCATAAAAAGGTTTGGGAATGGAAGATCACATTATGGCTTTGAGAAAGGGTACAATATACGGGGATGAAATGTTGAGGATATCAAATCTTCTTGAATAATCTGGTTATGGGCAATGTAAATTATGGTCCAAGAATATCTAAGTTAACTGGAGGTAGAAATTCGTGGTCACATTTCAACCATTGCTAATGGTGTAAGCCCATATTCCACATGTTTAAGACAATAACTTTTGGATTTAAGTGAGGACTCTCCTCTTAGACCAAACATCATCTAGGAACAATCTCTTTAACAGGGTTTCAATTCTCTAATAAATCCTATCGGGGTCCTTCTAGATTAGTCGGTCCATGTTACTAGTTTTCTATAGGGAAAACCAGGAGCAAGAGAACCCATGGTCCATGAGGTTCAAAGATAAGGATACCAACTCAAGGAATAGTTTTTTTCCTCTTAGAATTCAAATTCATGAAGGTGTTTTATGGAAAATGTAATATTTAAGAAGGGTTCAGGCACATTAAAAGTTTTGTCACCACCTAGTGAACTCGTTATCATGATGAGAAGATTTGATAAATCATTGATCTAGCTTTTTCCCAGACCATGGGGTATATAAATCATAATTTTTCTTTTACTTGGTCTAAAAGGTAGGCCCCATGAGATTTATTCCATGTTTATCTATGCTCTATCTTTCACCTAAACTCTAGGAATGAAAGGTTTAAGGAGTAGAGACTTGTCTTTTTCTCAGGCTTCCCTTTTTTGGGTTTTTAGTCTGGAATATTTTTTGTCTCTTTTACTAGTATTTTAGGGTCTTGTGATTTGGAACACCAAAGGCTAAATTTTATGTACATGTAGCTTTGAATAAATTACATACAATCTAAGTTCATGATTCCCATGAGGGAAATGTTAAACAGTATCCAAATTAGGATACCTAGGGTCAAGAGTGATCCAACATCCTTTTGAGAAGGATATGAGAGTGTTGTAAATCATGGATCAAGGCTCTTAAGTCATGAGTAATGATATGATACAATCATTCCAAAGATTATTGTGAATCACTCTATGGTGATGAGCTCCACTGTGATCATATCAGAGATCACAAGGAATAAAAATATATTCTTATAGGGACAAGATGACTCTAGTTGATGGATATAAGTTCATTATACAGGTTCACCTCTTATATAGTAAAATAAAGAGATATTTTCTTCTTTCCATGGGCTATGAAAGGTTGGAGGCAACCCAAGATGCTCAAGATACGAAGTGTAATCTATGGGTTTTGGCACTTAAAAGATGATGAATACACTCCGTACTTTGGTTGATCAAGTTCAGGATCTTTTGGTAACATGATGAGGATTTATGATGGATAATGGTCTACATAGTTTAGTTTCATTTATTGGGGACATATTCATCATACGGCTTAATTTCATGTGGCAAGGACTTTTTACTTACTATTTAACATCATGCGGTAAGGATGTAGAAACCGATGTGAAATTGTGAAAGATATTCATAGGGAAACTTTTCACTGGTCAAGGGAATTTAGATGTGGAAAAAATATTTTATCCATTCATAGGATTATTAATGGGTGTTCCTATGTTGTACCAATACTGCGTAGATTTATCTCGTCTGTAAGAAAGTCATACTTAGATTTGAATCATATTTAGTCGGAGCAATTATATATGAATTATCTCTATTTAAATAAATTTATATGTAATTTTTATGGCTAGGATTACCTAATTTTACCTATTCATATTGTAAGGTAAGTAATAATTCCATAATCGTATCCTTTAAGAAAATATAACTATGTGGATCTAACTTGTATGTAGGGGAGAGGGTCATTTTATCTTATTCCCTTAGTGAGTATCGAAAATATAGTAAATTAAGGGTTCATCTACATATATCATTCTAATACATAGGTATAGATAATTTCCATACTTCACTGTAGTGTAGAGGTGAAAAATTTACCCCAAGTACAGATTCATGGATAGGATGGCCCGTACTAAGCAATTTTAGGTCTTATAGGATGGAACATATGTCATGTAGTTTAATTACATACATCCAATACAATGTGATTCAGTTTAACAACATGAAACTAGAGTGTGGTTTCCTATCCAACACATGTCTTGGTCATGCTGGCTATATCACTTTTCCAAGTTCCCTAAGCTCATATGAGCCATGCTCGGTGTGATAAACAAGGGATATTTGAGTAGTTGATTAAGTCATATGATAGTAGGTCTCAAGTATCTCCCTGCATATATCCAGCCCGTGTGTAGGGATGGGTTCATTTTTATCCTTCCATATGTTGTGGTTGGACTTGAGATTTGGGATCTGGGTGTCACTGTATATCCTATTATGGTAGTAATCAATCCACACATAGTTCTTGTATGAAATTTCCCTTCGCACATCAAACCCATACGCATGGAGGGGAGACATTTTTATATCATGGTTAGACCCAGGATTGGAGATCCGGGAATCTCTACATATCCTTTGGTAATAGGAATCAAGTCACACATATTTCTCGAATGAGAAACTCTCCACACAGGTCTAACCTATACATAGAGGGTGGAATTTTTATCTGTTTATATTGTGGTTGGACCTAGTATTTGAGATCTGGGTGTCACTACATTTCATGTGATGGTGGGAATCAATCCATACATAGTTATTGAATAGAAAACTCTCCACATATGTCTAAAACATACTTAAAGGGGTGGAATTTTTAACATTTATATTACAGTTGGACCCAAGAATTGAGATCTTGGTGTCACTAAGTATCCTATCATATAAGGAATCAAGCCACATGTAGTTCTTCAATAGAAAACTCTCCACATAATTATGACCCGTACAGAGAGGGGGATATTTTTTCTATTGATATTATAGTTGGAACTAGTATTTTATATATAGGTTTCACTGTGTTTCCTATGATGAAAGAAATCAAGACACATGTAGTTCTTAAATGGAAAACTCTCCACATAGTTCTGACCCATACATAGAGGGGGAATTTTTTCATTGATATTTTGGATGGACCCATGATTTGAGATCTAGGTGTCACTACATATCATGTTATAGAAAAAATCAATCCACACATAGTTATTGAATGAAAAAACCTCCATATAGTTCTGAACAATATGTAGAAGGGGGTATTATTTTCATTGATATTGTTGTTGGACTTTATATTTTAGATTTCCATATCACTATATATCCTTTGATGAAATTAATCAATCCAACCATAGTTATTGAATGGAAAACTCTCCATGAAGGTCTAAATCGTACATATAGGGGGAATTTTTTCATCGATATTGTGGCTAGACCTAGGATTTTAGATTTAGGCATCACTACATATTGTGTGATGTTAGGAATCAAGTCACACATAGTTCTTGATTGGAAAAATCTCCAAGTAGTTTTGACCCATATGAAGAGGGGGAATTTTTTCCATTGATATTGCTACTTGATCTAGTATTTGAGATATGAACATCACTACATGTACAATATTAATAAGAATCACACCTCATATAATTCCTTAATGGGGAGATTCTCTATGTGGATCAAAATCACACACAATTATGGGAGTACATTTTCCATTCACACGAATCAAGATAATATACAAATAACCGGTCATAAAGTAACATTATCCATATTGTTTAACATTTTTTAGTAAGGAAAAATTCCATGCAATTTAACATCATGCGATAAGGATGAAAGATACCATGCATTTTAAAGTCTTTATTCTAAGACTTGGATCCCCAAAAGTAGCTATAAAAAGTTCATTTTGATAAAACTTTCATTAGTAGGTGTGTAATGTTCTCCTCATCCAATATGTCCAATGATTAAACTCTATTTGAATAGACCTTATCTATGATGTAAGGCTCTTCTCATTTGGGTTTCAAATTTAGAGGCTTCCTTATTGGTATCATTAGGGTTCTGAGATCTAATACCAGTTCCCCTTATAGGAATAAGTAGAGTCGATCCTTTTTATTTAATGCTCGCGTGATCCGATTCTAATAAACTTTGAGGTTGTACAGTCTACTCAACCTTTTCTCATCGATTCATTCAAACTAATCCAACCACTTTTATGATTTGTTGTCATCTGAGATTTTTCTTCATATAGCTATTTAGAGTGAAGGAAAATGAATATCCATGGGAAACACTACTTTGATTCCATACACCAATGAATATAGAGTCACTTGTGTGGCAGTGCGCATGGTGGTGAGATAGGCTCATAAATCATGAAGTATCTTTTCTGACCATGACTTTTTGTCCTTTTCCACCATTTTCTAGAGTATATTTGATAGAGTATTATTAGATACCTTTATCTGACCATTTTTTGCTACATGATAATAGGATGAACGGTTGTACTTGAAGTTGTACTACTGGTATAATTTCTTTTTTTGGTAGAACAGAAGTTGGTTCCATTTTCTTTCAATATCATGTGACGAAATCTAAATTTGGAGATGATATTTGACTTTATGAAGTAAGCGGTATTATTTTCCCCGACTTCCTTGAAGGGTATTGTCTCATCGCATTTAGAAAAGAATTTAGTGGCAGTAGGGATGTACTTAAAATCTTTAGTTGTGACTGGGGGCTATGTCCCAAAATTTTCTATTCCCTATACTGAAAATGGCCATGAATATTTAGTTTCATATAGAAACATTGGTGGTTAATAGATGAATTTATGTGAATCTATAATGCATGGCATTTTTTGGTGAATCCCACACAATCTAGCATCATTGTTGTCAGTAGTAACCAATCCTCCTAATTTCATGGGAGAGTCTGGTTCTGTACTGATGATCACAATAGGACCCTTCATTCACTTCCTCTATGAAAATTGGAATATCTACTTCTACAATGCAACTGAGGATGACTCTATTGATTCCTAGTTTGTATATGTATTTTTTCTCATTGGGCCCATCCTGAAGGGTGAGTTTTTCTACTCAGCATTGAGTACATTCCATTTCATCTCAATGTAATTGAAGGGTACCATTTTAGAGGTAATTTACTATGGGATCCATCCATCTAGGGGTGGATATTGGTCCATCATGCACTAGGGTAGTTTTGACCTGATTGATTTACTCTATATCACAAATGATGATTTATGAAACCGCCCTTCGTTGCATTATGTGGAAAACTACTTCATCCTGATTGGGTTTGACTAGGATTATGGATACATTATCCAATGCATCAATACCAGTATTTTTTTATTGAGGGACATGATGCAATGTTTGCACAAAAGGTAATTCTACCATCAATCCTTTTATGTAATCAATGAGAGGGGACTATTCTTTCTTTTTGATGGTATACTCACCACTGATTTGTTTGATCACTATCTCTAAATCTTTTTTTATTTTTAGGTAGGTTATCTACAGCTATAATGATAGCTCTAAGTCAAAAATGAGGGTTGGTATTCTAGTTTATTATTAGTGAAACCTTAAAATAGAAATAACGACTAGGGAAAATTACTCTGTTTGGGGAAACAAACACAATCCCTAGAAAAACATGGTTGATATTTGGGTCTTCCATACTCTTTCCAATAGGAATTTAGGAGGAACTATCAAAATATATCTCCCATGTTTAGGGACTGTCATGGGCATAGAAAAACTCTTCTTCTAGAAGTTCAGTGTCTACTGGTGTGCTTTATGGGGTGGGATGTTCTGAAAGGAAATAATCCAAGGCCTACCCTTCAACCAAATTTTGTGATACAAACATGATTTCATATTGTTTCAAAATAATCATCCATCGGGTCAAATTCCCAATCAATATAGGAGAGACAAGGATTTTCTTGTGCGGATAAATATGAGATACTAAGTGGAATTTGTGATGATTCAATTAATATATCAACTTTTTCACTATAAATATGGGTGTGAAGAAGTTCTTCTTGATATTAGAATATTAGGTCTCAGTACCTAGCACATCCAACTGATATAGTATAAGTTGTTCTGATTCCCCAAATCATTTTTATGTGTGAGGATAGCACCAATAAATCATTCCATGGTGGCCACATATAAGATAAGTGGCTTTACTGATACCAGTGGAATCAAGACCAGTGGGTGCAGTAAGTACTACTTGAGATGCTCAAAGGCTTATTGGCAGTTATCATCCCATTGGTAGGCGACTCCCTTCTTTGTTAACTTAGTTAAGGGGAGATATTTTCTATTTGGATTAACTATAAAACATGGAATATAATAGAGGTGACCTTGGAGCCCCCTCGAGTATTTTAGATTATAAGGGGTTGAAATTTATAATATTGTACTAGTATTTTTTTGGATCGACCTCAATTACATGGTGGAATACTAAAATCTAAGTAATTTCGATGATTTCACTACAAAATCACACTTCAGAGGATTCATCTTCAAATTGTGCTGCTGAAACTTATCGAATATTGTTTAAAGATTTGTGATATGATCACATTTTTATCGTTATATGACTACTAGGTAATCAACATAACATTCTATTATTCTTTATAATAAGGGATTAAAGATATAATGCATGGTGCACTGGTAAGTAGAGACGACATTCTTAAATCCAAAGGGCATGACCTGATAGAAAAATATCCTCTGAGGTGATCTTAAGGTAGTAATTTCCTCATTATTAGGAGCCATATTTATATGAGTATACCATAAATACCCATCCATGAAGGAAAGGTCTTTGAATCCATCAGTTCTACAGATCAAAATCTCTATTATCGTTAATGGGAAATATTCTTTCAGATGGTGTCTATTAAGGTCTCTGAAATCAATATAGACCCCAATCTACCCATTCTTTTTCTTGATAGGAATTATATTGGCAAGCCATTTTGGGTATTTTTCTTCCCATACAATGTTGGATTTGATCAATTTTTCATCTTCCAATTCTACATTACTAGTATGAGATGGGTTCATCCTTCAAGCTGTAATCTTGAAACCTTGATGGTCATCAGGTAAGCCTAGATGGTGCATAGCCATTTCAGAGTTCTTCCTGGGCATTTCTGTATAATTCCAAGTGAACACATATCAGTGCTACGTTATAAATCCAATAATCATATCAAACTCCTTTAGAGGTATTAAAGAACTAAAAAATATAGGTTGTGGGTCTTCTTTTATTCTAATATTCACCTACCTGAGCTCATCGATGGTGGTGGGGACACCTTCCTCAAATTAGGGAGGGTGTTCCCAAGTTCATCCACTTCTTATTCTATCTCTGAGTCTTTGAAGGAATTTTCAGTCATGGTGGACAATATGGGGGCATCCCTATCAATGTCGAGGTAATAGAGGCCAAGGGAAAAGACTTTTTCATCCTGAACTACTTGAGTCATTATAGTGAGATCCTGGGGATACTAGATTTTTTTATATTGCTACTAGGGGAAGGAGGATCCTGGAAATCCTAATATGTAGATAATGTCTTGGGGGAATCATCAATTTGTGGATTATGCAAGGGATTTATTGGATTCTAATAGTGAATTAGCCTGATCCTATGTTGATGAATCCACTTCAGCTGATTTGACTATTATAACATGGATATGATCCAATGAACCTTATGTTTCATTATAGCTTACTAGTAATATGTCTTCTATCTCAATGAGGTTTATGGGTAGTACATAATCACTGTCGAGAATTCTATAAGGATTTGTAAGGGCGGTCCCCAAGCCATAGGGGTCTGAAAACTTCATATCATCATCTACCATTACTGTTTTTCATTCCTTATTGTAGAAATATACCTTAGAATATATGTCTTCACAATACTCGAAATGGTCAATTTCACTATGTAGTATGTATACCTTCCCATCGATGGGATATTTCAATAATTGATGAAATGTTGAAGTTACCCTTCTGTGTCTATGAATCTAAGGCCTTATAATCATGAAATTATATGTTATGTCTTACTAAATAACCATGAACTCAATATTGGATGTGAGATCCTCAAACTGATCCTTGAGTTTGACCTTCCTGGTAGGCCTTTGTTCTCTCTTACCATACCCTTGAATGATTAGCTTTGGTAGAGATAAGTCCCCCTCACTATATCCAAAATGTTAAAGGGTTCAAATCATGATGAGGTTGATCCTGGAACCATTTTAAATGAAAGACCTTCAGATGTCAACATTATCAAGTTTTTTTAAAACATATAGTGGTTTGATATATACCTATATAATTTCTTTCTAATCATGTTCTATGAATGAGATGGTGATATGAAATTTTTATGGCATAGTTTCCACTCGATAAACCTTGGTTGTAGCAACTTCTATATTGAATTCCTATGGGATCTAGAGGGCCTATATGAGTGCCTCTCTAAGTTCTTTTGGAATATAGAGAGCATCCAATATTTATATTTTGGAAGAAAAAATCACCATTTACTTTACAATATCATATTTTTGTTCTGAAGTCCTACACTTACCAAGGTGGGGTTTCTCTTTATTATGTGGATCAAGATTTGAGGTGTTTGAGGTGGATGGGCATAGAGCTTGAGAAGAGTTTTAGGGATAATCTTACTTTAAGGGTGTAGGTCACACTATCCTTCCCCTTTGTCTATTCTAATTAGACAACCTTTCCCACGAAAGTCGGTTGTCTAATATGACTGGGCTTTAATGACTATTAAAGGGATTTGAGGAAACTTTGTGTTTCTATTGGTACTTTTTAAGTGCTCACCCATGGGTTTCAAACACATATATGGATTCTGTAGTGATATGATAGGAATATTTTGTTCAACCACACCTACACCATCCCATGTATCCTTTATTTCTACACCCTCATCCTCTAGTCCCTTGGTGAGTTATGGGGAACTCGTACTCAGAGGCATATTCATCATCAGAGAAGGGATCTATTAAGTTAATTATGTTAACACATCCAAAAATGATCTCTTCATTCTAAGAGGGTTCCATTTGGTGGGGTAGTTCCCATTCTTCAGATGTTGAAGGAAAGAAGTTAAAAATATTTAAAGTCTATGCAGGAGCTAGATATGACTCATTCTCTTATGTTTTTCTCTGTGATTGATGATTACGTATACCTCCAGAAGGTGTATTCAATGATGCCTCCATAAGTACCAAGATTTTTTTGGTTTGTGAATTTGTGCTCCCATGGTGTCATGAGCTCAGTCAACTATCTTTTGAGTCATCCAATTATTGAAATTCTATCCCTCCATGGTCGGAACTTCTTTCCCGTCACCTTCTTCTTTTGGTATATTGACGACTACATAAGTAACCTGTGTTGGATAATTCTCTAGTATCACCTATCTAGAATCAACCAAGCTATGGAGAACGTATTTTAAGACAAATAATCCATGGATGGTGTGACCTAGCCTCCTATGGAAAGGGAAGTAGTTGGGATGATCAATGTGGTTGACCTCATTTGTTATTCGGGGTGCTGATAGCTTGAGTAGGTTATTTTACATGGATTCAAGGAAATAAATAGGTACCTGATAATTTCGGAAGGAATATTATTTATTCATACAGTACTAAAATATGGGGTGACCTTGATATCTTTTTTCTTCTAGTCAAGGATGATTTTTTTGCTACTGCTTCTTGATGAGAGGCACCGGATGATTCAAGGCTTTCCTGGGTGTAACTCCTCGTGTTTTTAGGGAAATTTTTTTATTTCGAATAAATTAAATATTCATTTGTGTATTGAAATGAATTAAGTAAAACATTCCTTTCACACAACACCAAATCATAATATTTTATATACAACACTGACTTGGCATACGTTACCTGCAACACTGACTTGGCATATGTTACACGCAACACCAACTTAGCATACATCACATGTAACACAGAGTTTCTACGAAACATTGTTTTAATGATATAATTATTTAAATTAGATAATTATAACCTATCTATTAAAATTAGTAATCTTAATAGTAATAACTAATTTTAAAATATTTTTTAAAATTTTTTATATAAATAAAACATATTGATAATGAAATATTTGATTTTTGGAAAAGTCCTTTTAAGTTTTAAAATAAAATTTTCTCAAATGAACTAATTTTAATAATAAAATTAATTTTAGACACATTTAGAAATTTAATTTTATAAAACAAAATTCATTTTTTAATTCCAAACATCAAAATTAGCTTAGTGTGAATTTTGTGTTCTTTCTGAGAAACATCATTTTTATGAATTGTAAAAAATACTACTTTTTAGTTAAAACCTTCCTTTTTGTTTAATTAATAAATAATGATAATGATATTATAAATTTTTTTAAGTTAAAATTAGATAAATATTAAATCTATTAATATAATTTAATTAACTAGAATCAATTTCACTTTGAAATAGAATATAAAATCTTAACAAACTTTTGAACATTTTTCTTCATTAAAAACTCGTTATTTCGTCTCACCTGTGGGATTAGAATTAATATTAATTTTTCCATTTCTATGATTTGAATTTATAAAAATCAAAATAAACCATTTTATTCAAAATAATATTTATATTTTAATGAGACCAAGTTACTTTTATACTAAATTTATTAGTAAAAGTGGTAAAAATTAATCACAACGATTAAGGCCAAATTATGCTTAATTTGAGACTAAACCTTAAAATTAAGGGGGGAAATGATCAAGATAATTGTAAAACACCCATTTTATTTTCATATTTCATCCATTATAGATTTTGGTATAACTTTTTTTATGTAATAATTTTTTTACACCTAACTTGTTTCTAAAAATTCCAAGTGAGTCCTTTTCCTTCCCTATAAAAACCCACCACCTCTCCCACTTCCTCACACCTTTTAAACCTATTAAGATTGGTCAATAAATTCCTAATACACTTAAATGCATCTATATATTCCTCCTATAATACATACCTTATCTATAAGGAAGTCCAAGTAATCATTTTCGAACAAACCAAAAGAAGTTACCCGATCAAGAGTTAATGTATTCTCTCAAGTCCTTTCTTTTATTTTCTTTCTCCACCCCATCCACTTTATCTTTTAAATTATTGTATAAAAAAACAGTATCATAAATAAAATATGAGTTTTTTATACTATGAATTAAACTTAAACTTACACACACCTCCATCTAATGGATAGAGTACGTGCTATTTATGTGTACGGTGAACTACCGCCTCACTAAGCGATGATTGTTCAATTTTCCTTACCGCCTCTCGTAATGGACATTATGATTGAAACTATATTTATATATGTTATATGTAGTATTTATTATGTATTTAATCTTATTTATTCCTTTTTACAACACATACCTTTTACTTTTCATTTAGTGTTAATACGATCATCTCGTTTAAGGTAGTGTGGACTACCGCCCCCTCAAAGTGATGTGATTCGTTCACACACCACATAGAACGTATTAAGGATAGTTTTAGTGAACTTATATGATATATATTATAAAAAATTATACTCTAATAATTATATATATATATATATCATTTACATGATTTCTTTCAATATGAAAATAAAAATGGAAACAACATTCATGTGTACGTACGGCTTATCGTCTCCATGAACAATGTATTCCATTTCATAATTATATATTCTATATATTATTAATATATAAATATACTATATATATATTATATTTATATCATGTTTAAAATTCTTGAATCATGATATAATTATAAGGACCAATGATATAACAAATTAAGACATATGCGAAGAACAAAGCGAATGTTACCTGAAGTAAAACCATAACAAATGATCGTTAACAAGAGAGAAATATAAGGTCATAATAAAAACATATATGGTATTATATATAATGATATGGTTATTTAAAATATTTTTGATAAATTTATATTTATTATATAGGTGGTTTAAATGAGTACGACGAGAGTCAAGATACAAGGTAAGGGGATTTCTTATCACTTTTTATTTTCATGAGATACACGCTATGTTTGCCACTCATTAATTTTGTGTGGTGTATGTAATACCCATGATTTTATTCTATGTGAAATTTAATTAAATATATTTTTATTATCATATCCATTTTAAAAACTTTATTTCTTGGGGTTTAAGTATCAAAAGTTACCAAATCGGTAAAAAATGTTTTGTCTCAAATTTCCTTCTTTCAGACTCATGTATTGTTATGAACCTAAAATATTTTTTGAGATGTATATACATCCATTTTATATCAATAATCTCCTTATTTTAATGATATTTCAAGCTTCATGTAATTTTATTTTACTACATTAATAGTATGGTGCCAAGTAACCAAGTGGTAAGAGTTTATTGAAACAATCTCATTACTTTTTGAGATTGTTAATGACTATTCGTCTATGATGAAATACTATGATTCATATATCAAGAACACTCATGAGTTTCCTTATCCTTTATTTATTGTATATATCCTCATGTGTTAGTAACACTTTTTTCACTCTTTGGCACTTAGTTTTTTTTTAAGTAAAATATGATCGTCTCTCTCTTCAGTCGGAAATCTATTATATTCAAAAAACATGTTTTAGAAAATGTTTTCAAAAGATAATTGAAGATTATTTTAAAGGAAAAAGTATTTTAAATTCTTTTATTTTTTTCAAAGCATCCTTTATAAGTTTTTAGAGCTATTTTCAAAGAAAATTTTTTCAAAAGGTTTTATGTTATAAAAAAGCATTCTTTCAAAGAAGAAAAGATATTTTTCTTAATAAATGTTTTTAAAAGATATTTAAAAATTATTTCCCATATAATATAACGTCCATTAGTGCTATTCATGCCTTTATGGAGAATTTATTAAATGTTTCCATTAATATTATTTGAATGGATTATGTTTTAATGGCATGATTTTTGTAGAACCCGCTTCACATTGATAGGTTATATGCTTTTGAAACCCACTTATTTTCACGGGTTATGTTTGTGATTAAATGATTATGAAGCCCACCTATTTCCACATGTTGTGATATGACTACATGTTTATAATACCCATTTCATTTCATGGTTTATGATATGATTATTTATGATATTGTGGAACATGGATGCATGATTTCATTATGATACTTGTGGGACCTATATCTCCCTCCAATGCATTGGGTAAAGATTTTTATCTCATGAGATAGACTAAGATTGTATTGGTAATGAACCTTGACTACTAAGATGGCCATGGTAATGAACCATGACTACCAAGATGGTATGAGGAGTGAACTCATGCTACCAAGATGGCCATGGGAGTGAACCATGACTACCAATATGGTATGGGGAGTGAACCTATTATACCCAGATGGTCTTGGTAGTGATTCCTTGGATACTATGGAAATAATATTATATGCTTATGTGTCTTCCACAATTCCATGTTTCATTATTAAGTTATGATTTTATGGAATATGTTCTTTATTTCCTTATTATTAATGTCTTATGAACTGTCAATCTTCATTCCATGATTCATGTATTTGATCTTTGATATGAAGGGTACGATCTTCTCTTTTCATGATCATGTTCTCATAACCTTATGATCGTGATTATTCTTACATGCCTCCCTTATTTACCCTTACTGAGCATTTGATCTCACCACTTTTAATGTTCCCTTCCCTAGGTTATGAAGATATGTATTATGTTTGATGTGTCTAAAAATGGTGCTAGTCAAGAAGAACCTAGTGGGAGATAATGTATCCCATTTATGTACCTATGTTTATGTTTCCATACTTCCAAAGGCACTAGACTAGTATGGTCTTCAAGAATTTATTTTTATAATGTTTTATGTATTCTGTAAAAGTTATTTAATGTTAATGTATGTTAAGACTGGGTTGTTATAGTTGGTATCATAGGAAATTTTTAGTTGACATTTTGAAACTAGGATGAGAAAACCATAGTGATAACCCTAAGTACATGTCTAATCATAAGTATAAGGATAATTCAAAATATAGGAAAATTTCCTGGAATTCTGGAGATGGATAAAGTGATTTTTTACTAATAAATACATCCTTATCTAGATACTATAAGTGGATTTGTCTCTTCCATAGATGTACCTAAGTGTAAAAAATCCAACAAGATGTTCCAAGCCAGAATATAGGTAATCTATTACACAACAATAGGCCTTGTTGCACACTTGGTTAGACACTCTCAGGGGATATGATTTTGAAATTCACAAACTCTTCACGAACCATCATGAAGGATTTAAATAGAAGTTTTCTTTGAATAACCTAGTATAGACCTATGGTGTCATAGATTAAGGAAGGTTTCATAATTTAGAAATACTATAAGTAATTTTTCATGATTATGTGGTTCCTCATTATGATAACTATTTATTACTTTATGCTTTTGGTTTTAGTCAATGGTTGGAACTTGAAGGAATCACGTTAATGGTGATTGTGATGGAAAATTCAATGATTTTCCTCCAAAGAAAATAAATGTTATGGGATATGGAATGAAAAATTTTGTTTCTATGCTCACGCATCTTTCTCAAGTGATGAATCATGTTGGACTTCCAAATGAGAAAATTAGGGATCAAAATTCTATTGATTATTTCATGAGGAAACATCCACCTTCTTTCAGAGGGTCTTCTGATCCACTTTTTTATAAACAATGGATCAGTACCACTGAAAATATATTCTCTAATCTTTAGTGTTTGGATCATGATAAAGTCATTCTGGTTTTTATCAATTAGAAGGTGAAGCATATCAATAGTGTACTCTAATCAAGAATACGAGGAAATAATATGAGATTGATTCCATGGATTGGGAAAAGTTCAAGAACTTATTTTTCAATAAGTACTCTCCTCAGATTCTTTTTACCAAGAAGGAGAAAGAGTTTCTTGAGTTGAAGTAAAGGGATGATGAATCTGTTGGTACCTATGAGGATAATTTCACAATAATTGTGAGGTAAAATTCAGAAATTATCATCCAACCCAAAATTAAAGTTGATAGGTTCTTAGGTTTCTTAAAGATATATCTCAAAAGGGTGTTGTACATAATATAATTTAGTAACTATGAAGAGATTGTGTATTTTTCAATCAAGGTTGAAATAGAGGTTGGAGTCACATATCAATATCATGTTTTTGACAAGAAGAGGAAGGTGGAGTTTAAAGGAAAATCTAAAAACCATAAAGAAAAGAATATGAACTTTACTTTATGATCTAAGTGTAGGAAGAATCATAGAAGAAAATTATATAAGGGTTCTAATAAATGTTTTAAGTGTGGAAGGGAAGGCCATCAAGAATTTGATTGATGATGTGATAGGAAGAAGTTAGATAACATTTTTAATGGGGAAAAAGAAACACATAATGAACCCCCAGGATTCAATGCTACAAGTGTAAGGAGAATGGGCATTATGTTAACCACTACCTAAACCCAAATGTGGGTGGTGATGATCGATGTTATAAAGCTATTAATCCAAGGTAAAAGGGGAAATATCATTCAATTGATATTTCTGAATAGGGGTGTGATAACGACGTGATAAAAGGTACACTTACCATCCACTCTAGAACTGATAATATCGTATTTGATTCTGTATCTACCCACTCTTTCACATCTAAAGAATTTTATAAGGGTATTAAGATTCTACCAAAACAATTAGATGTGGAATTAGCAGTAAAAACCCCTAATTGTATGATGATTGCATCTCAAGTCTATGATTTCTCCCCAGTTGAAGTTTGTGGGAATGTGCTTCCTGAAAATATTTCCATTCTTCCTTTGGTTGAATTTGATGTCATCTTAGGCATGGATTGGATTTCTCTATATAAATATCACATCAATTTTCAAGTAATGGAAGTTACTTTTGATATATCAAACCCTCCTATGATCATCCATCCATGTGACAATAAGTATGAACTTACTGTGGAGATTTCATCCAATGTATGGGTCTTAATTCCCATTAAAAAGGGTTTTTTATCTCAAATGGTTGGGGAGAGAGTCAACATCGATGATATGCCTATTCTTCGGGATTTTGAGGATGTATTTCCAGAATAATTTCCAAGTCTTCCACCAAAATGTGAAGTTGAGTTCTCAATAGAACTCATACTTGGTTCCACACCAATTTTAGAAACACCTTATAGAATTTTCCTAATTTATTTGCAGCAATTAAAGGATCAACTCCATGAAAGCCTTGATAGGGGATTCATTCGGACAAGTGTGTCACCTTGGGGTGCACTGGTTATTTTTGTGAAAAATAAAATGGATCTATGAGACTCTATATTAATTATCAAGAGTTGAATAAGATCACAATAAAGAACAAGAATCCTATTCCCCATATTTATGACTTGTTTGATCAACTGCATGGGGCTCAGTAATTTTCCAAGATTGACCTTCATTTGAGATATCATCAATTGAAGGCCAAGAAAGAGGATATACCCAAGACGATATTTTATACAATGTATGGACACTATGAATATATAGTGATGCATTTTGGTCTTACAAATTCCCTAGCTATCTTCATGTATTTAATGAATATATTCTTTATATATTACCTTAATATGTTTGAGGTAGTCTTTATAGATGATATTATTATCTATTAAAAGATAAAGGAAGAGAATGAATATCACTGGATAATTGTACTAAATAACATAAGGAAGGAGAAGTTATATGAAAAATTTACAAAGTGTGAATTTTGGCTGTAAAAGGATTAATTATTAGGTCACATAATCTCAAGAGATGGTATAGTTGTATATCTATCAAAGACAAAGGCTATTGAATGTTTTCCAAGTCCAAAAATAGTGACTGATATCCATATATTTCTTGTTTTAGGTGGATATTAGCAACGGTTTGTGGAGAATTTCCCATGACTATCTAATCCTCTGACCAAGTTAACTCGAAAGGGTGTCTGGTTCCTCTGGACAGATGAATGTGAGGAAAATTTCAATTAATTCAAGAGAATATTGGTCAGTGAAACTTTACTTACATTACCCTGTAGTGGAGAAGGGTTTTTAATCTACAAAGATGCATCCAAGAAGGGATTGGGATGTGTTCTTATACAGAATAACATGGTTATAGCCTATGCCTCATGATAGTTAAAGATTCATGTGCAAAATTACCCAACTCAGAATTTGGATTTAGCAGCAATAATTTTCACGTTAAAAATGTGAAGGCATTATATTTATAGAGAAAAGTGTGATATATATACCGATCATAAAAGTTGGAAATATATATTCACACAGAAGGATTTGAACATTCACCAGAGAAGATGATTAGAGTTGATAAGGTATTGTGACTTCTCAATACATTACCACCCTGGGAAAGTGAACAATGTGGCTGATGCTTTGATTTGTAAGGATCATTCTAGCTTATCTATAATGAGGATCACAAAAGATCTAATATTTCTGGATTTTCAAAGGATGGATCTAGAAATACAAAAGGAAGGGGGAAAATATTATATTTCCCAAATTAATTTTGTTCTTTATATCCAATTTAAAATTAATAAGGCATAGAAGGAAGATGAAGAGATGTAGAAGAAAGTTATAAATGTTCCTAAGTTTAACCTTAATCATAAAGGAATGATAATATTCAAGAACCATGTATGTGTTCCTTACATACCAGATTTGAAGAAGGAGTTGTTAGAGAAATATCATAGTTCTTCATTCTCTATTCATCCTAGAAGTAAAAAATATGTATAGGGACTTAAATGAATACTTATGGTGGGATGGCGTGAATAGAGATATCATAGAGTTTGTATCTCGGTGCTTGTTATGCCAATAAGTAAAGACTGAAAGACAAAATTCAAAGGGGGTGTGGCATCCATTACTCATACCAAAATGGAAATGGGAGAACATCATTATTTATTTTATTGTTGGAATACCCAAAAACTATAAAGGGTTTAATGTTATATGGTTGGTAATATATCCTCTTACTAATACAACACACTTCATCAGTATTAGAGAATATTTATCTCTGGATCATCTTTCCAGGATATAAATTAAAAAAAAGTGGTATGGTTGCATGGAGTACCACATTCTATTGTATGATATCAGGATCCAAGGTTTACCTCAAATATCTAGAGAAGTATGTAGCAATTACTTGATACATAATTGATTTTTGGTACTACTTATCATCCTTAGATAGATGTTCAGTCTGAAAGAAAAATTCAAATTGTAGAGGATATGTTGAGATCTTCCTCTCTGGATTTCGAGGGTGGTTGGGATCAACACCTTCCTCTAATTGAGTTTTCATACAACAATATATTTCAATCAAGAATTCATATGGCGCCTTATGAATCCCTTTATGGGAGGAATTTTATATCACCAACATAATGGGATGAATTTGGAGAAAGAAAGCTATTGGGACCTCAAATCGCTAAAGAAATGGTTGAGAAGGTTCGAACAACTCAGCATCATATCAAGGCAGCTCAAAGTCTGTAGAAAATTTATGAAAATAACCATCAATGTGATCTATAATTTGAAGTTGGTGAAAAAAAAATTCTACAAATCTCACCCTGGAATAAATTTATGAGATTCAGGAAGAAATTTGTAACATCCTTGTTCCAGAAGACGCCCAGGGGTGCCTCGTAACCAGTTGGTCACATGGCCTCAAGCACATTTCCCCAAATGCTAGAGGTTGTCGACTAGCAGCGAGGGCCTTAGGTGTGATAGTGGGAAAACTATGCTCCCATTGGCAGAGTAACACAACAGAAATAAATAGATAGAAATAGTAGAAATAGTGATAACATGCAATCAGGTAAACAGTGGAAGACTGAAGAAATAAACAACTAGAGCACATATATAAATGATCCGTGATACATATGTCTAGGAAAGCAGCCAACTAAGTCACAATGATAACATACAATACTAAAACAAAGTAAAAAATAAAACAAATAAACTCCAATAGCATCGCAAACCTCATCGTGGTCTCATTCTTTCCATCTCCACAGCAATCAAGTACCTGATGCAGAAGGTCACTTTCCCTAATCTAGACTTGCAACAATATAATCTGTTTGGTCCCAAAAGCATGAACCAAACAGGGTGTGAGACAAATCCCAGTAGGCAACCACCCAAAGATCTGTTCCTAACAGTCAGTGAATATATATGGTAGGCAATAAGAAAAATAAAGCAATAAACAAGGTAGTATACAAAAGTAAACAATACTAAAGTTCAATTTCATTTATTTTCAAATATCAAGCAAGCAGCTAATCATAACAAGTAACCCTCTGGAAAGTAATCACATCCTAACCCCTCTGGTTCAACCAATCAAACACAAAAACCCTATAGGAATTACTCACAGTCTAACCCCTCTAGTTCAGATTTAGAAAAGACTCTTTAAGGAAGCACTCACCGTCAATTCCCCATGTGGTCTCGTAACGAGGAACTACTGACACTTTGAGGGAGCACAAAGTCCATCCCCCCTATGGTCTCACAACGTAAAAGTAAGCAGACACTCTGGAGAAGCCCTCAGCGACCATTCTCACCATGTTCTACTACACCAAGTTCCCACAACCTTATGTAAAACAATCATGCACAAACGGTATATGGAATCTAAATTAAACCTCAAGAACTTCTTGGATAAACAGTCTACAGTATCTCACAACATGTCAAACAAAATCACTCCATCCTAACAGTACTAGGCATGGAAAACAAAATAGCCTAATAGGAAAATCTTGATCAAATGGTCAAAATCAAGAAAATATGGGAAACACATCCATAACAAGGTAAATAACCCTATTTAAAATCATAAATCCTCTATTCAAGCACACAAGGCATAGTAGGAAATATTAGGGCTAAAAATCATAAACACGCAATACCCCAAACAAGGGTATTGGGCACTTTTGCTCATATAACTCAAAGACTAACTACATAAAGGCACAAACCACCTACCTCGGCATTGTACAGACGATATATGTGAACCTCAGGCCTTGAATCACCCTAGAACATCATAGCTCTACAAAAATGCTAAGAACTTTCAACCAAGGATATCTCACAAAAGAGGAGAAATCAGGAAACGAGGCTCTAGAAGAAGGAAGAGCCTACCATGGAGATTCCAACATAATTGATGGTGGTCGATTCGGAGAATGGATGGTGAGTCGGGGGGCTTAGAGAAGAATCATCGGCCATGGACGCTCCTGGACGAGACATGCCTATAAGAAGGGTGTTCTAACGATTACACGCAACCCTAGTCTGTTTAATGAAATAAAAATAAAGTACATGACGTGAATTTTAAAAGTACACAGCATGTACTTTCCTTTACCGAGATCTACTTTATGTGGTCTCCAGGTCACCCCACACGGCCATGTGTTCGGCCGTTACATGGCCAGCACACGCCTACCCATAGAAACCAAGTACACAATGTGTGCTTATAAGTACACGACGTGTACTCCTAAAATTTCCAGAAACTCCTCCTTTTCTAAAAAATACCTGAAAACAAGATTCATACCTAAAAAGAAGATCTAGGTTCTTAAAAAAGTGAAACTCATCCCTAGGTATATTGGTCCCTTTGAGATTATTTATCATATCGGGATGGTAGCATATCACTTTTCAGTTCCTCCAAATCTCTCTCAAGCCCATGATGTGTTCTATGTATCTCTATTGAGGAAGTACATACCTGACCTTTCACATGTACTAAACTCAGAGGTTATACTGTTGGAGTAGGACTTGTCTTACGAAGAACAACCAGTTGAAATTCTAGACCAATCATGGAAAGTTCTACGAAACATAACCACTCACCTGGTAAAAGTTTTTTGGATAAATCCCCAATTAAAGAAAGCTAAGTGGGAACTTTAGGATATCATGAAGTAGAAGTATCCCCATTTTTTTACCTGAGTGATGAATTTCTAGGGAAAAATTCATTTTAAGGGGGGTAGAATGTAACCCCTCGAGTTTTTATGGAACTTTTTTTTCTTTCAAATAAATTAAATATTAATTTGTGTCTTGTAATTAATTAAATCAAAAATTCATTTCACACTACACCAAATTGACATACATTACATGAAACACTGACTTGAAATATGTTACATGCAACACCGACTTGGTGTACATTACACGCAACACCTACTTAGAGTACATTGATCACACCGCGATTCACTATTTTATTTCACACCATTGTGTTAAACTAGTTTTGTATTAAAAATTATAAATTAATAACAAATTTAACTTCATTTTTATTCAATTATTTGGTATTTATTACTATTAAAAAGGTAAATTTTACATATTTTGATAATTACATTGTAAGTGGAGATGATTTGGAGGGCCCATGATGAAGTTCAAGAGGAATGATCCAAACTGTGCATGATCCAAGAACACTAGTGACTCAACCACACACTACTACTAATAATTGAATCTAATTGGGATGATATTTGTTATTAAAATCCAAACCATATTGGGATACAACTCTTATAAAGAAACAGAATCCCAATTCTTCCACTAAGAGGCCCATCCAAACTGTTCTATCAAGGGAATCAAATCTAAAGAAATTAAAAAGTTATGTTCTGTATTACAGATTTATCTTGAGTTTTGGGCCTTTTAATGTTGAAAAAAAATTTCTGGAGATATAAAGGAGGGTTAAAACATGTTTTTAGATTTTAAAAAAGTGATATAATACTTTTTATTGTCCAAAAACCATGTTCCAAGTGGTTTTACAAAATCTGGGTGCACAAAACCACAATCCACTTTGCCTATAAAAGAGTACCTCGGGAACCCCATTTGAGAAGTTTGATGAGGTGGAAAGGTGCTTCCATTTTGGAGTCCCAAAGGAGTCATCTCATCATCCCTATAAGTTATGGAGGCTATGGGAAGTTCTAAATCAACATCCCTTTCTCCCTCCCCCCATGGATTTCTAAACTCCTCATGATCACTCGGTGGGGATGTGATGTAAATCCTAATATTTTTTTGTAATATTTGAATGGTCTTTCAAATTATAGGTTTTTTATTGTTTTTAATAACCCTATATTCTTATTTAATTGAGTTTTGTACTGTTATGTCATTCTCAAACTCATATGATTATGTGCGAGGGTACTCATCAATGTGATGTTTCACACACCATTCACCACTTCTTCTTCCCCCTTTAAATCATGGTGTTTGTGTGGTTCATATTGGTCAATTGAACTCATATAAATACTACCATATCCATGTAATTTTATTTCATGGTAACACATTTAAATAACACACAAACTTGGGTAACGCATCAAGTTCGTCATGTGTTTCCTTGGTGAGTTTCTGTTATGAAGTCGAACACAAATCACTCAATCATCAGCGGTATCCAGTGAATTATTGTGTGTTTTTTACTGAACCCTTATAGGTATCCTAGTTTAAACTTAGTAACATTATGGTTATAGGTGTTAAAAACTAGGGATTAAAATATCATAACCCTATCTCTTGAAGTGATGAAGGATGAGCATCATGAGATTCCTCGGGTTGATCACTCTTAATCACATCTATCAATTACTGCTTTGTTGCATCAATTTATTTTATATTATTTCATATTAAATCAAAAAAACCCAAATTTCATATAATACAATTCCCTTTTTTCTAAATAAAAACTTTCTTTTTAAATTAATGATCTGTGGATCCGTCGAGAGATGAACTAGGGTTCCTGTTATACTATAGAAATTCTAGTAAAAACTAAACATTTAATTTGATGCACTCAATAACATGATCAAATTTTGACGCTGTTGACGAGGATCCAAGATAATTCTTTATTTTATTTCCTTTTATTTATTTATTTTACTTCTTAATTATTATTCCTTTCAATATCCCCCAATCCCTTTTGTTTGTTTTCATTTTTTTCTTTTTGTTTGTTTGTGTGTGTTTTTTTTTCTCTCTCTCTCTTCTTATTCTATATATTTATATATAATTCTATAGTATAAAATTATTTTTTCTTATCTCTTTTAATTATTATTAGGTTTTTTCATTTTATTCATATTTCATCATTACAACATGATAAGATCTGAAAAAGAAACCCTACTTGAATTTGACCCTGAAATTGAAAAGTTACTTTACTCGTAAATCCGGGAATCTAGAGTAGGAACTTCAAGTAACATTGAGTAACCCCTTGTGGAACCTCAAGTGGTCCTAAACCAATCAAAAATTTAACCAAATCAAGGCCAAGAAAACATGGATACAAATAACAAAATTTTAAAAGAAATGACAACACCAGATGTGGAGTACCAACCTACGTACATCCAATATCCTGAGGAAGTAACCAACATTGAACTAACATCAGGCCTCATCCACCTTCTTCCTAAATTCCATGGTCCTCCTAGCGAGGACTTTCATGAACACCTTAAGTAATTTCAAAACGTGTGTTTCACTAGGAAATCCCAAAATGTGTCTGAGGACCTCATTAAGTTTAGGTCCTTACCTTTATCCCTTAATGGTGTAGCCAAAGACTAGAAATTCTATTTTCCTACCATAATTGGGGTTGTAATGACCTTAAAAGACTCTTTCTAGAGAATTTATTCACATCCTCTCAAATTGCAACAATTAGAAATAAAATATGTGGAATTAGGCAATCATAAGGAGAAACCCTTCATGAATACTAGGAGGTATTCAAAATACTTTTCTCAAGTTTCCCCCACCACCAAATTAGTGAAAAATTTAAATTTTAATACTCTTATGAGGTACTACTCCCCATGGATCATGGTATGATCGATGTTGCAGATGGTGGTTCCCTAGTTGATAAAACTCCTTCTATCATTCCTGAGTTAATAGCCAACATGCATCAAAATGTACAAAAATTTTGTATATGAGAAATTTCACCAACCAGAGGAGTTCATGAGGTAATTCATTTATCCTTAGATTAAAAGTTATATAATAAACTTGATGAGATGCATACCCTTATAAGATCAAGCACAAGGTAACTCGCACTCTTCTTCCATTCCATTATATTGTGGTATTTGTTCTAATAAAGCTCATTTTTATGATAAGTGATTGTAACTTCAGGATTAATCTAAGTCTTATGTAGCAGTATTCCCTGGATGTCTATTCCAACAAGCACCTCCCTTCAACAAAGAACTATTCAGGCCAAATCCAAACCCTGAGTGGAAAGCACAACCACTGTACCAATAAGGTGGAAACTCAAGATACTCCAAGCAAGACTAGTATCAACAAGGCCAAGGTATATAACCTTCTAATCCTTTAACTTCTCAAAACAATACTCCTCCTCCTCCCAAATATAATCCAATCCTCAAGGACATGGTAAATAAAATGGAAACCCAGAACTTACAGTTCCAACAGACCACACAATAGGTCATTCAAGACCTACAATATCAAGGGGGGAAATTAAGAAACGCCATCGGTGAGATTAAGATGAAAGGTTCTAGACAAATAACATCCCAACCAATTGTTAATCCAAAATACAATGGTAATTCTTATTCAATCACACTTCGTAGTGGTAAATATGTTTCTTCATCCAATGATTCTAACCAATAGGTATGTCCCCCTCTTGAAAACTCTCTTTCCCAACCCCTAAATGTTTCAAGTAAATAAAAACAAGACAAAAAGGGTAATCAAATTATCATTGAGGACTCCCATGAACAATATATTCCTCTTACTTTCCCTCAAAGACTCTCTAAATCTAAGAAAAATTTTGATAATGAGATTGATAAAGAAAAAATTGATACATTTAAAAAGGATCAATTTAATATTCCCTTATTGGATGCAGTTAAACAGATTCCCTGTTATGCAAAATTTTTTAATGAACTTTTCACCCTTAGATGAAGGTTGAAGGGGAATAAGAGAGTCAACCTAGGAAGTAATTTCTTAGAATTGATTGAACTAACAATTCCAGCAAAATACAAGGATCTGGTAAATTTCATGATACCTCACACCATAGGGGGGACAATCTTTTTAGATTATATACTAAAATTAGGTGCTTCAATTAATGTAATGCCTTACTCTATGTACAATTATTTTCAAGTTGGATAGCTTAAACTGATAGGCATCATAGTGAAACTTTCCAAATGAATAAAAACACAAACATCAGGAGTGGTTGAGGATTTCCTCGTAAAAGTGAAGAATATCATCTTCCCCACTAACTTATACATTCTTGATATGGAGGATACCCATACCCATGGACATAACCCTCTCATACCTGGAATTCCATTCTAGAAAACAGAAAAGATAACCATCAATATCCACAAAGGTACACTTTCCATAGAGTTCGGTGGAGAAAAGGTAAGTTTTAACATTATTGATGCTATGAAACACACTATTGAAGAGAACTCCACTCTTCTTTTATATTTGATAGAAGTTCTCTCTAATGTAACACACACAAAAAATTCTCTCCTCTACCCATACTCTGATTCATTTTCCTCTTCTTCACCCTTAGATGATTTGAGTTTTCATTCATGTTTTGAGTGTTTTGTGAGTTTAGAAAAGTGTAAATTTTGTGATTTATTTTATGGGTGTATTCATTATAAGGTATCTATGGCCATAGATGATTCTGTAAATTTTCATAGATTCTATTTCCATAGAGAATAAACATGAACATACGGACAGTTTCAGGGACCTCACTCCCCCTAAATCCCCTCCTTCAATCCAAAAACCACTATAGTTGGAATTAAAATCATTTCCTTCTAATTTAAAATATGAATATATTGAGGGTATTGACCAATGTCCTGCCATTATTTCTAAAAACCTATCTCCATAATAGGAATCAAATCTACTCAAACTTTTGAGATAGTGTAAAAAAAATTCTATGGACATTGGATGATATTCTTGAGATTATCCCATCTATTTTTATACAACATATACTTTTAGATGATGAGTCTTATAATGTAAGGAAAGATAAATGCCAGTTGAATCCCACTCTCCTTGAATTGGTAAAATTGGAAGTTAGTAAATTACTTATTATTGGGATCATTTATCCTATTTCTGATAGTAAATGGGTTAGCCCAGTGAAAATTGTGCCTAAAAAACTGGAATAATAGTTGTGTTAAATGAAAGGAATGAATTGGTTCCAACATGTGTGAAAAATAGTTGGCGAGTTTGTATTGACTATCATCAACCGAATCAAGACATGCAAAATTTTGGCCAAATGCTATAAAGATTGGTTGGTAAGTCCCATTATTGTTTCCTTGATGGATATTCTGGTTATTTTCAAATCTATATAGCCTCTGAGGATCAAGAAAATAAAATATTTGCCTTTCCATTTTGCACATTTTTATACAAAAGGATTCATTTTGGTCTATGTAATGTCATTGGTACTTTTCAGTTATTTATGTTAAGTATTTTTTCTGAGTACCTTAAGGATTTATGGAAGTTTTTATGGATGATTTCATAGTTTATAAAACTTAATTTGATGATTTTTTGGAACACTTAGGTTTTCTTCTCCACCATTGCATTAAAAATATCTCGTATTAAATTATGAGAAATGCAATTTCATGGTTGGGTAGGGGATAGTTCTTGGGAATGTTATTTCACATGAGGGAATTCAAGTGGATAAATCAAAAATTGAATTAATTTCAACCCTTCCATATCCAAAATGTGTTTGTGAGGTGCGATCTTTTTTGGATCATGCTGGTTTTTACTACTGTTTCATTAAATACTTCAGTAAGACCACACTTCCCTTGTCTAAATAGTTAAAAAGGGATGCTGAATATATTTTTGATAAAAATTGTGAGGATGATTTCAATTCGCTAAAAAGTAGTCTCACCTCAACTCCCATAATCCAACCACCAAGATGGAATCTCTCCTTTAAACTTATGTGTGATGTATCTAACTTTGTAGTTCACAAAGTGTTGAGAAGTCTCCTTATATCATTGTGTATGCCTCGCATACCCATGACCCTACTTAAGAAAACTACACCACAACTTAAAAAGGACTCCTATATATTGTGTTTTCCTTGGAAAAAAATGTCTTATCTTATTAGGTCAAAAATCACTGTGTTTTCGAATCATGATGCCCTTCGATTTCTCCTAATGAAACCTGAAGTTAATCCCAACCTCATTCAGTGGATTCTTCTCCTCCGGTAGTTTAACCTTGAGATTCATGATAATAGAGGAGTGGAAAATGTTGTAGCTGACCACATTAGTTGGATTTCCCCACCATTGGACCACCATGTTGACTCATCCCCCCCCCCCCATTAGGTAATTTTTCCCCATGAGAACCCTTGTGATGTTGTTCACCTTACCCCTTAGTATGCAGACATTGTGAATTTTCTAGCTACATATAGGGTCCCTATAGATTTCATCACTTCACAATCCCATAGACTCAAGCATGATTCATGATGGTACATTTGGGATAACCCATGTTTTTGGATAATTTTTAGTGTCCAAGTTTTTCATTGGTGTGTCCCTAACCATGAGTTCACATCTGTTTTGACCTTCTATCACACTTTAGCTTGTGGGGGTCACATTGGCTCTCAATGTATAGCTCGAAAAGTCCTGGAATTAGGAATTTATTGGACAATATTGTATAGATATTCCCATCAGTTTATTAAGTCATGTAATCAATTCCAATTCATAGAGAATATCTCCAAGAGGGATGAAATTCCCCAACAACACATGTTATTTTGTGAGATCTTCAATGCATGAGGAATTGACTTCATGGGGAATTTTCCAAATTCATTTTTCATTGTGTATATATTATTGGATGTTGAATACATGTCTAAATGGGTTGAATCAAAGTCTACTAGGATAGATGACTCTTGAGTTGTTGTTGATTTTGTGAGGACCTATATTTTTAGTAAGTTTGGTTTGCCAATGTTCACCATTAGGGATCGGGCTTCACATTTTTTCAATTGCAACATGAAAAATTTTCTTCGTATGGAGTTGTTCATAAAGTCCCCACTATATATCACCCCCAAACTAACTGACAAGTACAAATATCAAATTAAGAAGTTAATAAAATCTTGGAAAAAATGGCACAAGAAAATAGGAAAGATTGGAGTTTGTGCTTGGATGATGCATGCGAGCATAGGAAGTTGCAGATTCAAGAGTTAGAAGAAATTAGGCAAGATGAATATGAGAACTCCAAAATCTATAAATAAAATAAAAAGGATATCCATGATGGGATGATTCATCGGTGGAAGTTTAATATCAGTGAGAAGGTTCTTATGTACAATTCTAGGCTAAATCTCCACCCAGATAAGCTTCATTCCCAATGGCTCAGTCCTTATAATGTTACTAATGTTTACCCTTTTGTTTCAATACAGTTTTTTCATGAGAAGAGTGTATGAAGTATTATTGTCAATGGGAAGAGACTTAAACACTTTTATAAGGATTTTCCAAAGTATACTATGGAGGAAATCCACCTTTAAAAAGAAACATATCAGTAAATCCCACTAAGTTTTATCCTTCCTTTCCACATACTCTTTTATTATAGTGAGTATAATGCATACTCTAAGTGTGGGGGTGGATATATTCCTATGTTATTTATGAATCATCATCATCTTTATTTTTTTTATTTTTGGCTTTCTAGATTGTATTTTTACTTCCCCTCTATTTCCCCCACTCACTTTTGTGCTAGAATCATAAATTTCGATGCCCAATTTATCATGGAAAATGATGCCTGATTAATCATGGAAGTTAATAAAAATGCATGAGGAATTTCCCTCTTTCATATTGTTTTAAATTTTAAAATTTTTTGTTTCAATGATGAAATATTTTTTTGCATCGATTTAATATTGGGGTGTGATTTTTAGTAAATTGGTTTTTTTTCAATGATATAAATTGTAGTATCTCTCCAAAACATTTGTGAATAGTGGTACCCTTTGTGTGAGTAGTTTATGGGAAATTGTGTCACTTAATATCTCCCCACATCTTTTTCACTAAACCATGAAGTGTGAATATTTCTTACTTAATAGAAAGTAAATATAAGTTAGGTCAATATTTATCATCTTTATAAAATTATTTTTTCATATGTTTATTCCTTATTTGATCTGTTTCATTATTGTATCAGATTGACCTATGTGTGTGTACTTGTTATCCGACTATTGTATGCCATAAAAAACTATATCTAAAAATAAAAAATAAAAAAACAACACAGAATTATGGGTTGGGGTTTGGGTAGTTCAGAAACCACTCTTTCTCAACCTTTTATATTGTTATAACTATTACAATTAGTGTCATGATGAGATCAAACAAGGGTTGAGTGATGAGTGTGAGATTTTTTTCAAGTTAAAATTTTGAAAAAAAAATTAATAAATGATGGGAGTGAATAAATGTAAAAAATATGGGTATATCTAGGTCGGTAGAATAAGGTTTGACTTTTTGAGAATTATTAATTGTGTGTGTTCTGAAATTTGATTGCAAAGGATGTAGGATAGGTTTGGTGTACAAAATCATTTAAGTAGAAGAATGTTAAAATAACCTATATTTACTGGATAGAAAGTGGAAGGAATATCATGGAATAGTTTTCAAACACACACGTGGAGATTTAGTGTCATGATTAAATTTCTAATTCCTTCCTCATATCGGTATCATGAATCTCTTTCAATTTCATTCTAATATAATTTATGAGACAACTTTTTCCATGATCACTGAGAATAACTCCATGGTGTGATTTTTTTATTTGATCACATTACTTTAATGAATCAAATTTTCATTTAATGTTAAATATTCATAAATAAAGGAATATCTACATTCATCATTTTGGAATTGCGACTTTTACCAGGAGTGAAAATGTTTAGGTATGTGGGTGTGATCGCACCATGATTCACTGTTTTATTTCACCCTTACACAATTGTGTTAAACTAGTTTTGTATTAAAAATTATAAAATCAATAAAAAATTGAAATTAATGTTTGATTAAATTATTTTTTATTTATAACTGTTAAAAATTTAAATATTACTTATTATTTATCATTACATTGTAGGTGGAGATTATTTGGAGGGCCCATGATGAAGTTCAAGAGGAATGGGCCAAACTGCGCAGGATCCAAGCACACCAGTGGACTCAACGGCACACGTATACTAATATGTGCATACAATGGGGTTGAGATTTTGTGGGATGATCCAAAACTCAGTTTTCTACAACTCTTCTAAAGGAACCAAAGCCCAATTTATTCATTAAGAGTCCCATATGAACTGATCTATCTAGAGAATCAAATATGGTGAAAGTCAAAGTTTTGTTCTGTATTTTGGATTTATCTAGATATGTGAGCCTCCAAATTATGAACAAAATTTTTTGGAGAAATAAATAAGGTGGGTCGACATTTTTTTAGTTTTAAAAAAAAATATAAGACTTTCTAGTGGCCTAAAACCATGTTCTATGAAATCTAGGTTCCCAAAACCACCATCCACTTTGCCTATAAAAGAGTATCTTGGGCACCCCATTTGAGAAGTTTGATGAGGAGGCAAGGTGATAAAATTTTGGAGTCTCAAAGGATTACTCTCATAATCCCTATAAGTTATGGAGGCTATAGGAAGTTCTACATCAACATCTATTTCCTCATACCCTCCCATGGATTTCTAAACTCTTAGTGATCACACGGGGGGAATGTTATGTAAATCCTAAGCTTTGTTTTTGTAATATTTGAATGGTATTTTTAAATTATAGGTTTGTGTGTTGTTTTTTATCATCCTCAATTATTATTTAATTGAGTTATGTACTAGTATTTCATTATCAAACTCAGATGATCATCTGTGGGGGTACTCATTCATGTGATGTTTCACACATTGTTCTCCACTTCTTCTTCCCCTTTTAAATAATGGTGTTCGTGTGGTTCATATTGGTCAATTGAACTCACATAAACACTACCATGGCCATGTACTTTCATTTCATGGTAACACATTGAAATAAAATACAAACCTAGACAGCACATCAAGTTCTTCAAGTGTTTACTTGGTGATTTTTTGTTATGAAGTCGAACACAAATCACCCAATCATTGGTGGTATCTAGTAAATCATTGTGTGTTTTTTACTGAACCCTTGTAGGCATCCTAGTTTAAACTTAGTAACATTATATTTCTAGGTGTTACAAACTAGGGATTAAAATATCATAACCCTATTTCTTGAAGTGATGAAGGATGATCATCATCATATTCCCTAGGTTGATCACACTTAATCAAATCAGTCAATTTCTTCTTTCTTGTATTTCTTTCTTTTATATTCTTTCATATTAAATCAACAAAACCCAAATTTCATACAATAAAATTACCATTTTTCTTAATAAAAACTTTTTAAAAAAAAATTAATTATCTAAGGATCCATAAAGATATGACCTAGGTTTCCTACTATACTGCAAAAAATCTAGTAAAAACAAAACATTTAATTTGACGTGCTTGACAATGCGATCATACATCACACGCAACATAGAGTTTATATAAAACATCGTTTTACTGATATAATTATTTAAATGAGATAATTATAACCTATCCATTAAACATATTAATACTAAAAGTAATAACTACTTTTCAAATATTGTTTATAATTGTTTTATATAAGTAAAACATATTGATAATGAAAGATATTATTTTTACTAAAGTCCTTTTAGGTTTTAAAATATTATTTTCTCGATTACATCGCTATTAAAAATAAAATTAATTTTAGACACATTTAGAAATTTAATTTGATAAAATAAACTTAATTTTTTTAATTATGAACATTGAAATTATCTTAGGGTAAATTTTTGGGATTTTTCTGAGAAACATCATTTTTTGATGAATAGTCAAAAAATATTATTTTTAGTTTAAAACTACCTTTTTATAATTAATTATTAATGTTAAATGATGTTATAAATTTTTTTTAAGGTCACATTATATAAATATTTTATCTATTAATACAATTTAATTCACTATAATCCATTTCACTTTTAAATTTAATATAAAATCTTGACAAACCTTTGAACATTTTTCTACTTCAAAAACCTGTTATTTTGTCTCGTCTATGGGATTAGCATTTATATTAATTTCTCCTCTTCTGTGATTTGAATTTCAAAAAAACCTAAATTCACAATTTTATTCATTATAATATTTATATTATAATAATAAAAAGTTAATTTTTGACCAAAATGATTAGTAAAAATGATTAAAATTAATCATAGTAATTAAGGCCAAATTAAGCGTAATTAAGGACTAAACCTTAAAATTAAGGGTCCAAATGACATAGAAACTATTAAAACTCCAAATTTTTGTCCCTATTTCTTTAATAAACCCTTAATTATTGATATTTTTGGTGTTTATGACTTTTTTTAGGAAATAACATGTGTACAACGAACTTGTTTCTAAAAATTCCAAGTGAGTCCTTTTCCATCCCTATAAAAAAGCCACCACCTCTTCCACTTCCTTACACCTATAAAACCTCTTAAGTTTGAACAAGACCTAACCAATACACTTTAAAACATCCCTATATTCCTCATATAATCCTTCCTATGGCTAAAAGGCAATTAAAGGAAGCCTTTTGGCAAAAACCAAAAGGAGTTACTCGATCAAGAAGTAACCTCTTCTCTCAAGTCCTTTCTTCTATTTTCTTTCTCCACCCCATCCAATTTATTTTTTACAAGATTTTATAACAAAAACCATATCCTAAATATACTAGGATGTTTTTATTCTAGTTACTCAATCTACACTTATATTCACCTCTATCAAATTGATAACAAATATACTGTTTATGTGTACGGTGAACTACCTCTCACTAAATGATGATTGTTCAATTTTCCTTACCGCCTCTCATAGTGGCCATTTTAATGGAAAATATGTTTATATATGTTATATATGATATTTATTATGTATTTAATATTATTTATTACTTTTTAAAACACATACCTTTTACTTTACATTTAGTGTTAATACGATAATCTCGTTTGAGGAAGTGTGGATTATCGCCCCCTCAAAGCAACGTGATTCGTTCACACACCTCATGGAATGTATTAAGGATGGGTTTAGTGAACTTATATGAAATATATTATATAATAATTCTACTATAAAAATTATATATATATATATACATATGTCATTTACATACTTTATTTCAATACGACAATAAAAACAGGAACAGTGTTCATGTGTACGTACGTCTTACCGTCTCCATTAATGGTGTATTTAATTTCATAATTATATATTATATAGATTATTATAATATAAATATACTAAATATATATTATATTTTTATCATGTTTTAAATTCTATAATCATGATATAATTATAAGGACCAATGACATAACAAATTAATACATATGCAAAGAACTAAGCGAATGTTACCTGAAGTGAAACCTTAACATAGAATCGTTAACAAGCGGGTAATATAAGGTCATAATAAAAACATATATGGTATTATATATAATTATATGGTTCTTTAAATGTCTTATAATAAATTTATATTTATTATACAGGTGGTTTTAACGAGTACGATGAGAGTCAAGATAAAATGTAAGGGGAATTCTTCTCACTTTTTTTCATGAGATACACACTATGTTTGCCACTATTTCCTTTTGTGTGGTGTATGTACCACAAATTATTGATTTATATGTATCTTTTAATTAATATGTATATTAACATATCCATTTTATGAAATTTACTTCATGGGGTTTCATTTTAAAAACTTACCAAATCGGTAAAAAATGTTTTGTCTCAAATTGCCTTCTTTTAGACTCATGTATTGTTATGCACCTAAACTCTTTTTAAAAGTGTATATACTTCCATTTTATATCATAAATATTTTTATTTGAATTATATTTTAATATTAATTTTATTTAATTTTATTAAATAAAGATTATGGTCCCAAGTAACCAAGTTTTAAGAGTTTATTGAAACAATCTCATCCTATTTTGAGATTGTTAATGACTATACGTATTTGATGAAATAATATGGTCCATATATCAAGAACACAAATGAGATTAATTATAAAATATTTATTCCATATATATTCATGTTTTAGTACCATTTTTTCCACTCTTTGTTATTTAAGATAATGTTTTAAAGTAAAATCAGAATGTCTCTCTCTTCAGTCGGAAATCTATTGTATTCAAAAACCATGTTTTTGAAAATGTTTTCAAAAATATTTTCAAAATATCCTTGAAGATTATTTTTAATTAAAATGGATTTTAAAAAAGTTTTTTTATTTTCAAATCTTACTTTATAAATTTTTAAATATATTTTCAAAGACAAATGTTTTCAAATGGTTTTATGTTATAAAATTTATTCTTTCCAAGAAGAAAAGATATTTTCCTCAAGAAATGTTTTTAAAATATCTTTCAAAATTATTTATCATCTAAGATAACATCCATTGGTGTTATTATTAAATTTATGGGAAATTTATTAAATTTTTCCATTCATATTCTTTCTATTAATGGATTATGTTTTTATGGAATAATTTTTATGGAACCCATTTCACATTCACAAGTAATATGCTTTTGAAATGCACTTCTTTTTATGGGTTATGTTTATGATCAAATGATTATGAAACCTATCTCTTTCCATAGGTTATGATATGATTACATGTTTATAATACCCATTTCATTTCATGGGTTACGATATGATTATTTATGATCTTGTGGAACATGTATGTATGATTTCATTATCAGATGGGTGGTACCTATATCTCCCTCTAATACATTGGGTAAAGATTTATATCTCATGATATAGACTAATATGGTCTTGGGAATGAAACTTGACTACTAAGATGGACATGGGAGTGAACCATGACTACCAAGATGGTATGATTAGTGAACTTGTGTTACCAGGATGGCCATGGGAGTGAACCATGACTACTGAGATGGTATGGGGAGTGAACCTATACTACTAATATGGTCTTGGAAGCGATGCATTGGCTACTATGAAAATAATATTATATTCTTTTGTTCCTACAACAATTCCATGTTTCATTACTAAGCTATGATTTCATATCTTATTTTCTTTATTTACTTATTATTCAGGTCTTACAAAATTCTAAGCTTTATTCCATGATTCATGTATATGATATTTGATATGTAGGGTATGATCTTATCATTTCCAGATCATGTTCTCATACCCTTACTCTCATGATTATGCTTACATGTCTCCCTTGTTTACCTTTATTGATCATTTTAGCTCACCACTTTTTATGTTTCCTTCCCCAAGTTATGAAGATATGTATTATATTTCATGTGTCTAAGAAGGGTTCTAGTCAAGAAGAACCTAGTGGGAGATAATGTATCTCATTTATGTACTTGTGTTTATGTTTCCATGTTTCCAAAGGCACTGGACTAGTACGGTCTTCAAGTGTCTGTTTGTGTAATGTTTTATGTATTTCGAAAAAGTTATGTAATGTTAATGTATGTCAATACTGGGTCGTTATACTGGGTACTTGAATGGGCACTGCAACTGGCTTCAAGGTAACAGAAACCATGAATGATTAGCACAATATGAGAATGATATACCAAATTTCAGCCTCAGCTGGTGTCCTTAAGGGAGTTTCCAACCATGCATGTTGAACATGGCCCAAATAGAAAGGGTATTCCTTGTGTCAGGAGGAATGGATGGGATGTTGTCTATCAATATTTAATTACCAACATGGAGAATATTGATTCCTTTTAGGGTTATAATATGAAGATAATTCCCCCATCCCTACAGGATGGGGATGATTCTGGGCCACTGTTGGCAATTTTTTATCCTTTTATTGAGGTTTATTTTATTCAATTTGAGGATATGATGTATCTATAGAAGGAAATTGAGATATAAATACCCCCATAACTATAGGATGGGGTTAGTTTATAGCTATTGTTGATATTTCATGGAACCTTTTAGTTTTACATTTCTTAAGTAGTAGAGGAAGTGGTGAAACTTTCCCCAATATTGTGGGATAGATTCACTCCTGAAAAATTGCTATGATGGATTATATTGTGATCAATTTGATTTGGCACAATTGTACTCATGTATGATCTAGGTACAATGGTTACCTATGATGGGAGTCATTTTCTATAAAAATTAGTAAGGTTATAAAGACCCATACTTTACATACATTGTCATTACTTTAAAATTGAATCATACTTATTACAACATATAACAAAACCATGGAAAGGACCATATAGGTATAGAGTCTTTAGAAACTGGGAAACATAAACAACTGGTTCATAAAGCATCTACATTGTCTCCAATTTATTTCATCATATCTATAATCCCTTTTGGCATATCTTACTTAATAAGCTTCTTCCTAACCTGGGGAAAGAAAAACATACAAAAGGGTGAGCTCAAATGCTCAGTAAGGGTAAACAAAAGAAATATCAATCACATCATATTCATAAGAACATAACATTTTGGAAATCTTAACCTACAAAAGAGAGCATAATTTCATAACATGGGATAAATCATAGTAGAGAAATGAAATCCCAATAATCATAACATAAAACATGAAACTTTGTGGAATACACACATAATCATAGAGAATCATTTCTTGTTAGTCAAGACTCATTTCTAAGACTATCTTAGTGGACAAAGTCCATTTCTGAACCGAGTTCACTCCTCGTTTCAGTCCTGTTTCACTAAACCGGTTTAACCTGCCGTTCCAGCCATGTCTATATCATGAGATATAAAATCTTTACCCAATGAATTGTAGGGAGATATAGGTCCCACCCATCTCATAATGATACCATTCTTATGTGTGCCACAAAATCGTAAACCATACATCATAGCATAAACCATGTAATAAAAATGGGAATCTTAAACATCATGACATCATAAAACAATTCATATAAGATAAAGGAATTCATAAAAATAATTCCATCACAACATAATCAAATCAATGTAATAATAGGGATATAAATAGAACCCTTTATTATCTTAGATGGAAAATAATTTTGATAAAACACTTGAACTCCATTCTTGAGGAAAATATCCTTTCTACTTTAAAAACACTTTTCCTTCTTTAACATGTCATAAAATTCCAAACTAAAAGAAGTTGATTAAAAATAAACTTGAAAACATGTAAATTAAGCTTCTTGGAAATTATGTTTTAAAAATCCATTCATGCCATATAAGTTAAAAAAAACATTCTTCTCGTACATTTGTCCGAAAAGTCAAAAAGTACCTCGTACGAAAAATGACAAAAGATTGCTTTCATATCCTTTAATAAAAACTCACTAAAGGGTAAAATTGGATTTAAACAATTGTAGGTGGATGGAAACAATATTACATATTGAGGAAACATGGATGTGGATGATAAAATACACCCCAGTAAATACTAAAGTATAAACAATCTTGGATAAAAATGAGATTGTGATATTTTCCCTTACCTTAGGTCCGATTTGCCTCGTAAGTGTCTGAACCTCCTGTATAATGATTTAAATAATGTTATTGACTTATTCAAGAATCATAATTATTGTTATTCTATCATATATGGTCATATTCTTAGCTTCTTAGTAGTAATATTTCATTGCTACTTGTTATTCGGGTGTTTATAACTTTTTGTTCTTATGCGTGTTTTGTCGAATAAATTCTTATTCTTCTCTTTAGGTTATAGATACATCATTTCCAGAATGGTATTAATGTACTATATATCATATTTATTCATTCAATTCATTTATATAATCATTATTCAATGAGGATCATGTAGAACGAATCGCATCACATCGTGGAGACGGTATTCCGTACGTACGCATGAGCGATGATATCATTCCCATGATCGTGGAATTGTATTGGAGTGTATGTATTCTATTTCAGAATAAATATCAATTAACAATAATCATATATAGTAATTATTTACACCATTATACCCATCCAATTAAGGTGGTGGGGTAAAATAGATTACACCACGGCGTGGAGACGGTATTCCGTACGTACGCACGCGCGGTGATTTCTTTTTCCGTAGGATGGATAGATGTTGAAATAGGGTTGTTTCATACTTATAATAACATATCATTATATGAGTGATAATGATGTTATTACTTCATAATGAAACAACTAAATAAGAATAAGTTTAAGAAGAAAGAATTTGGAAAGGATCGGTAATGGATATTACCTCTTTTTGACGCACCTCTTCTTAACCTCCTCTTAGGGCACTAGGGTTGGTCTTTGAAGAAGACCAGAACCTCTAGGATGATTCTAGGAAAGTGGGGAAGTAAAATGGGCAGGGTTTGGACGAGCTTGAAGGCTCAAATTGGTGTGGGGAGGAGAGGGAGGAGGTGCCCTTTTATAAGGGAGGAGAGGGGCACCTTTGGAAATATAAGAAATATTAGTTTATATTAAATCCCAACCCCACTTAAAAACTTCCAAAATGACTAATATCCGAATATTAGATGAGATAGGGTTGTAATCTCATCAAAAAATAAAATTTAGACATGTTAGGAATTTATTTTAAACATTATCAACTTGATTTATCCTTATTTATCAATTTAATTTTATTTGTGGTAATAATATTCTAAATTTTAAATTATTATTAATAATTACATATGTGTTGTGAATTTTCCATAATTTGAAACTTTATGACATTGTCGACCATATAAAATTTAATTTATAATTTTTAAATATTTTTGTGATTTTTAAACAATTTTATAATATGTTATTTTTATAAAATAACAATAGTGTCAATTTTGACATTATTCATTTATTTGAATTTAAATAAAATATATACAGAGGATATGTTCGAACTAAAAGCTTTAATAGATTAATAAAATGTCATATGTATCTAGAAAATTAGTGTAGAACATTAAATAGTGCATATAATAATTATTTTAATATTTTTAAAACCATTTATTTGATACTTTAATTAATAAAATAATTTCAACATCACTATTGTGTCATAATTAATGATAATTATTTAATCCCTAAAAATTCTAAATAAATTCCTATGATGTAGATAATTGTATTATCTTTCTATAGACAATTAATGTTCTAAGTTTGATTAAGTTTATCACCAAATTAAAATTATTATACTTATAAGCTTTAAGAAAGTGACATGTTGTCAAATTCTTTGGTTTTAATAATAATTAAATTATTTTCATGAAAAAAAGTCTATTAAATGAATCTAATCCGACCCTTAGGTGATATGGGTCGACTCTTAGTCATCCAATAGGATTTTTGTAGATGTTATTGTAATTTTATAATCTTATATTTACCCTTAATTACCCGATTTACCTTTAACTATGGTAAATAAAATTTACCGTGGTTACTATTCATAATGCCCAAAAAATAAAAAGTAGCCTATTAACATAATTTGGACCCACTGATTCTGAATATGGAATCCATTTTAAAAAATTCAAAATATATAATTTTCAGTAATTAATTTAAAATAAATCCCGTTGTTAAGAAAATGGGTTTTAGAAGTTAAAACATTGCCAAAGATTAAAACGTTTTTACCTATGAATTCAATGTGAAATTAATGCTAATGACATACATTATATTAAATGGTAAAAATGTATTCTATATATACTTTAAAACCATTCAATATTATAATTTAACCATATAAATTATCTCAATGAAAAAATTTGTTTTTAATTAAAAATTAGCGTATTTTTACTATTCATCAAAATATGAAAGTTTTCAGAAAAATATCAAAAATTTATCCAAAGTAAATTTTTATATCCTGATTCAAAAGAAGAATTTTATTTTGTCAAATTGAACTTATAAACATGTCAAAAATTAGATTTAATGTGGGTGCTCCATCAAAAGGCGGCAAAACTGTATTTTTTGAAAAATACTTCTTTTATCCAAAAAAAACTGATTTTACTTTTATACCTCATTCTAGAAAATGTATAAGTTGTTATAGAATTCAAAATTCAGTTAGTACTATTCATAACTGCTAGTTTTAATAATATTTTAATAGAATATCGTTTTTTAGTGAAACTCGGTATTGCGTACGACGCAAGCTATCGAGGAAGGCCACGGTTGCGTGTAAAGCAAGCCAAGATAGTGTTGTGTGTAGTGAAAGATTCATTTGATGATTTATATAACATAAAAACAAAATATTTCTCATAAAAGTATCAGGTGTTACATTCTACCCCCCTTAAAATGAATTTCTCCCTCGAAATTTGTCACTTTGTAACAAACAGATGAGGATACCTCTCCCTCATCATATCCTCAAGCTCCCATGTAGCTTCTTCTAATTGGTGGTTCCTCCATAAAACTTTCACCAAGCGAGTGGTCTTGTTTCGTAAGAATTTTTCACTACGATCCAGAATCTCTATCGGTTGTTCTTCATAAGAAAGATCTTGCTCCAGCGGTACAACTTCTGAGCTGAGTACATGTGAAGGATCAGGTATGTACTTTCTCAGGAGAGATACATGGAACACATCGTGAACTTGAGAGAGATTCGGTGGAAGCGCCAATCAGTAAGATACCTTCCCAACACGATCCAGTATTTCGAAAGGACCGATATATCTAGGGCTCAACTTCCCCTTCTTTCCAAATCTCATGACCCTCTTCCAGGGAGATATTCGTAAGAACACTTTATCACCAACTTCAAACTCTAGGTCTTTTCTTCGGTTGTCGGCATAACTTTTCTGTCGACTCTGAGCTGCTCTTATGTGTTGTTAAATAGATTGGACCTTTTCTGCCATCTCATCAACAATATCAGGTCCTAATAGCTTTTTGTCCCCAACTTCATCCCAGCAAGTTGGAGTCCTGCATTTCTTTCCATAGATAGCTTCATAAGAAGCCATCTGAATACTGGAGTGAAATCTATTATTATAAGAAAATTCCACCAAAGGTAGGTGTTGATCCCAACCACCTTTGAAATCCATAGAGCAAGCTCTCAACATATCTTCTAGAGTTTGAATTGTTCTCTCAGACTGACCGTCTGTCTAAGGATGATAAGCAGTGTTGAAACTCAACTCTGTATCCAGAGTATGCTGAAGACTTCTCCAGAACTTTGAGGTAAACCTCGGATCTCGATCAGATATAATAGAAAGTGGTACTCCATGCAATCTTACCACTTCCTTTACATATATCCTGGCAAGCTGATCCAGAGAGAAATCCTCTCTAATAGCGATGAAGTGTGCAGACTTTGTAAGACGATCAACTATGACCCAGATAGCATTATTGCCTTTGGATGTTTTAGGAAGTCCTATGACAAATTCCATAGTGATGTTTTCCCATTTCCATTCAGGTATGGGTAATGGTTGTAACATCCCCTTAGACTTCTGTCTCTCAGCTTTAACTTGCTGACAAACCAAGCATCAAGAGACATATTCAGCAACATCTCTTTTCATGTCATCCCACTAGAAGTACTCTTTCAGGTCCCTATACATCTTCATGCTTCCATGATGAATAGAGAATGAAGAACTATGAGCCTCGTCCAGCAGCTCCTTCTTTAATTCGGGGATGGGAGGAACACAAACCCGATTCCTGAACTTTATTATCCCATCACAATCAAGGTTGAATTCAGGAACATTTCTCACCTTGTTTTGTAACTCGACATCTTCTTTATGTGCCTCTTTAATCTTCACATGTATAGATGGTTGAACATTCATTTGAGAAAGATACGATTTTCCCCCTTCCATTATAATTCCAAGATCCATCCTTTGTAAATCCATAAATATTGGATCTTTTGTGATCCTCATCATGGATAAACTGGCATGGTCTTGTCGACTTAATACATCTGCCACCTTGTTTGCTTTACCAGGGTGGTAATGAATTGAGCAGTCGTAATCCTTAATCAGCTCCAACCATCTTCTTTGGCACATATTCAGCTTCTTTTGTGTGAAAATATACTTTAAACTTTTATAATCAGTATAAATATCACACCTTTCATCATAAAGGTAATGCCTCCAAATCTTTAATGCAAAGATTACCGCAGCTAACTCCAAATCATGAGTTGGGTAATTTTGCTCATGGATTTTCAACTGTCGTGAGGCATAAGCTATCACCATATCATTTTGCATGAGAACACATCCCAGTCCCTTCTTGGATTCATCACTATAGATCACAAACCTTTCTCCACTACAAGGTAGTGTGAGCACAGGTACACTGGATAACCTTCTTTTCAACTCCTTGAAATTCTCTTCACATTCCTCCATCCAAACAAACTTAATTCCTTTCCGAGTCAACTTGGTGAGTGGATTAGATAATCGTGAAAAATCTTTCACAAAACGTCGATAATATCCATCCAAACCAAGAAAACTTTGGATCTCAGTCACTGTTGTTGGTCTCGACCATCTTTCGATAACCTCTGTTTTTGCTGGATCCACAGATATCCCCTCTTTTGAGATTATGTGACCCAAAAATAAAACTCTTTGAAGCCAAAATTCACACTTGGTAAATTTGGCATAAAGCTTCTCCTTTCTCAGGGTCTTCAATATAATTCTCAAGTGATCTTCATGTTCTTCCTTGCTCTTTGAATATACAAGAATATCGTCTATAAAGACTACCACAAATTGATCAAGGTAGTCACTAAAGACTCTTTTCATCAGATCCATGAAGATAGAAGGGGCATTAGTAAGACCAAATGGCATCACTATAAATTCATTGTGTCCATACCTTGTACGGAAATCCATCTTTGGTATATCCTCCCTTTTGACCCTTAATTGGTGATACCCTGAATGAAGATCAATCTTGGAAAAGTATTGAGCTCCTCGTAGTTTGTCAAATAAGTCATCAATGCATGGGAGAGGATATTTGTTCTTGATAGTGATCTTGTTAAGTTCTCGATAATCAATGCAGAGTCTCATTGATCCATCTTTCTTCTTAACAAACAGAACAGGTGCTCCCCAAGGTGACGCACTAGGGCATATGAATCCTTTATCAAGATTCTCTTGGAGTTGCTTCTTCAATTCCTGCAACTCAATTGGGGCCATTCTATAAGGTGTCTTTGAAATAGTCAAAGATCCCAGTACGAGTTCTATTGAAAACTCAACTTCACGATTTGGTGGAAGACCCAGCAATTCCTCCGGAAAGACATCATCAAACTCCCGTACAATGGGAATATTCTTAATTGTGAGTTTCTCACCAACCATTTGAGATAAATAACCTTCATTAAGTGGAATCAAGACCCATAAGATGGAAGAAATTTCCACTGGAAGGTTATGTTCATCCTTGCATCGATAGACAATCATAGATTGATCTGGAATATGAAATGTGACTTCCCTTATTTGGAAATTGATATGAGCTCCATATAGAGAAAGCCAATCCATGCTAAGAATCACATCAAATTCCACTATAGTAAGGATCACAATATTTTCAGGAAGCACTTTCCCACAAACTTCAATCGGAGAAGAATTATAAACTTTTGATGCGACTGTTGTGCCATTAGGGGTTGTCACAGCTAACTCAACATCTAATTGTTGAGGTAATACGGTGATATCCTTAGAAAATTCTTCAGAAATAAAGGAGTGGGTGGATCCAGAATGAAATAAAACATTTTCTACTTTAGAGTGGATGGTAAGTGTACCTTTCACCACATCGTTATCGTACTCCACATCGCTGATAGAAATTTCATGTGACTTTCCTTTGTATTTAGCCTTAAGAGTTTGTTGATGTCGACCATCATCATCAACCCTTGGATTTGGGCATTGATTGGCATAATTCCCCATCTCCTTGCACTTGAAACATTGAAGTGTAGTAGGTTCATTCTATGTGTCCCTTCCTTTGTTTGCATCATTAGACATCTTCTTCACATCATTGTGGCATTCAAATGCCCGATGACCTTCCTTTCCACATTTGAAACATTTACTTGTCCCTTTAAGACAACTCCCTCCATGTTTCTTTCCACACTTTGAGCATAAAGGAAAGCTCATCTTCTTTTCAGTGTGTTCTTTAGATTTTCCTTTGAATTCCATTTTCCTCTTCTTATCAAACCCATATGACTGATGGGTTACTCCAATCTCCATCTCGACTTTGAGAGCACATCGAACGATTTCCTCGTAGCTATTGAAGTCCTTTATGGCTAACGCCCTTCGAAGACTTGGTTTTAAGCCAGTAAAGAATCGATCGATCTTACTCTTTGGTTGGATAATAATACCAGAAGCGTACCTTGAAAGTCTTGTAAAATTTGCTTCATAGGTACCAACAGATTCATCATCCTTTTGCTTCAATTCAAGAAACTCTTTCTCCATCTTTGTTCGGAGAATACGAGGGAAGTACTTATTGAAAAATAAGTTCTTGAACTCGTCCCATTCCATGGACTCAATTTAATCCCTTTGCCTCGTATTCTTAATAAGATTCCACCATTGATCAGCTTCTCCTTCCAAACGATACACTGCTAGGATGACTTTATCATGTTCAGAACATTGAAGAACTGAAAATATCTTTTCAGTAGTACTGATCCATTGTTCAGCAACTAATGGATCAGTAGACCCACTGAATGAAGGTGGACGCTACCTCATGAAGGATTCAACAGAATGTTTCTCCTTCCTTTGCTTGTTTGGAAGTCCTGCATGATTCATAGCTTGAGAAAGTTGTGTGAGCATGGCTATAAGATTTTGCATTCCAGCTCCCATAACGTTTGGTTTCTCAGGGGGACAATCATTGCATTTCCCATCGCATTCCGCATTAACACGGTTCCTTCGGGTTCCAGCCATTGACTAAAACCAAGAAGAATAGTGTGAGCAACACTAATTATAATAGGAAAAACACATAATAAAGAATAAAATTTCACACTTAAGGTCTTATCATAGGTTGTTCATGGCCATTTCTAAAACACTAAGATTGTGTTCTATGCTTAGACTTATCCTTAGGATTCTTACTAAGGCTTTCACATCCTAGTTTCCAAAGGTTGACTATACCTTTCATCTGATACCAACTATAACGACCCATACTTTACATACATTGTCATTACTTTAAAATTGAATCATACTTATTACAACATATAACAAAACCATGGAAAGGATCATATAGGTATAGAGTCTTTAGAAACTGGGAAACATAAACAACTGGTTCATAAAGCGTCTACACTGTCTCCCATTTATTTCATCATATCTATAGTCCCTTTGGGAATATCTTACTTAATAAGCTTCTTCCTGACCTGGGGAAAGAAAAACATACAAAAGGGTGAGCTCAAATGCTTAGTAAGGGTAAACAAAAGAAATATCAATCACATCATATTCATAAGAACATAACATTTTTTAAATCTTAACCTTCAAAAGAGAGCATAATTTCATAACATGGGATAACTCATAGTAGTGAAATGAAATCCCAATAATCATAACTTAAAACATTAAACTTTGTGGCATACACACATAATCATAGAGAATCATTTCTTGTTAGTCAAGACTCATTTCCAAGACTATCTTAGTGGACAAAGTCCATTTCTGAACCGAGTTCACTCCTCGTTTCAGTCCTGTTTCACTGAACCAGTTTAACCTACCATTCCATCCATGTATATCTCATGAGATATAAAATCTTTACCCAATGCATTGGAGGGAGATATAGGTCCCACCCATATCATAATGATACCATTCTTATGTGTTCCATAAAATCGTAAACCATACATCATAGCATAACCCATGTTATAAAAATGGGAATCTTAAACATCATGACATCATAAAACAATTCATATAAGATAAAGGAATTCATAAAAATAATTCCATCACAACATAATCAAATCAATGTAATAATAGGGATATAAATATAACCCTTTATTATCTAATATGGAAAATAATTTTGATAAAACACTTGAACTCCATTCTTGAGGAAAATATCCTTTCTACTTTAAAAACACTTTTCCTTCTTTAACATGTCATACAATTCTAAACTAAAAGAAGTTGATTAAAAATAAACTTGAAAACTTGTAAAGGAAGCTTCTTGGAAATGATGTTTTAAAAATCCATTCATGCCGTATAAGTTAAAAAAACATTCTTTTCGTACTTTTTTCGGAAAAGTCAAAAAGTACCTCGTACGAAAAACGACAAAAGATTCCTTTCATATCCTTTACTAAAAACTCACCGAAGGGTAGAATTGGATTTAAACATTTTTAGGTGGATGGAAACAATATTACATATTGAGGAAACATGGATGTGGATGATAAAATACACCCCAGTAAATACTAAAGTATAAACAATCTCGGATAAAATTGAGATTGTGAAATTTTCCCTTACCTTAGGTCCGATTTGCCTCGTAAGTGTCCGAACCTCCTGTATAATGATTTAAATAATGTTATTGACTTATTCCAGAATCATAATTATTTTTATGATATCATATATGGTCATATTCTTAGCTTCTTAGTAGTAATATTTCATTGCTACTTGTTATTCGGGTGTTTATAACTTTTTGTTCTTATGCGTGTTTTGTCGAATAAATTCTTATTCTTATCTTTAGGTTATAGATAAATCATTTACAGAATGGTATTAATGTACTATATATCATATTTATTCATTCAATTCATTTATATAATCATTATGAAATGAAGATCATGTAGAACGAATCGCATCACATCGTGGAGACGGTATTTCGTACGTATGCACGAGCGATGATATCGTTCCCATGATCGTGGAATTGTATTGGAGTGTATGTATTCTATTTAAGAATCAATATCACTTTACAATAATCATATATAGTAATTATTTACACCGTTATACCCATCCAAGTAAGGTGGTGGGGGAAAATAGATTACACCACGGCATGGAGACGGTATTCCATACGTACGCACGCGCGGTGATTTCTTTTTCCGTCGGATGGATAGATGTTGAAATAGGGTTGTTTCATACTTATAATAACATATCAGTGTATGAGTGATACTGATGTTATTACTTCATAATTAAACAACTAAAGAAGAAGAAGTTGAAGAATAAAGAATTTGGAAAGGATTGGTAATGGATATTACCTCTTTTTGACGCACCTCTTCTTAACCTCCTCTTAGGGCACTAGGGTTGGTCTTTGAAGAAGACCAGAACCTCTAGGATGATTATAGGGAAGTGGGGAAGTGAAATGGGCAGGGTTTGGCCGAGCTTGAAGGCTCAAATTGGTGTGAGGAGGAGAGGGAGGAGGTGCCCTTTTATAAGGGAGGAGAGGGGCACCTTTGGAAATATAAGAAATATTAGTTTATATTAAATCCCAACCCCACTTAAAAACTTCCAAAATGACTAATATTCAAATATTAGATAAGGTAGGGTTGTAATATCATCAACCAATAAAATTTAGACATGTTAGGAATTTATTTTAAACATTATCAACTTGATTTATCCTTATTTATCAATTTAATTTTATTTGTGGTAATAATATTCTAAATTTTAAATTATTATTAATAATTACATATGTGTTGTGAATTTTCCATAATTTTACATTTCATGACATTTTAGACCATATAAAATTTAATTTATAATTTTTAAATATTTTTGTGATTTTTAAACAATTTTATAATATGTTATTTTTATAAAATAACAATAGTGTCAATTTTGACACTATTCATTTATTTGAATTTAAATAAAATATATATAGAGGATATGTTCGAACTAAAAGCTTTAATAGATTAATAAAATGTCATATGTATCTAGAAAATTAGTGTAGAACATTAAATAGTGCATATAATAATTATTTTAATATTTTTAAAACCATTTATTTGATACTTTAATTAATAAAATAATTTCAACATCACTATTGTGTCATAATTAATGATAATTATTTAATTCCTAAAAATTCTAAATAAATTCCTATGATGTAGATAATTGTATTATATTTCTGGAGACTATTCATGTTTGAAGTTTCATTAATTTTATCATCAAATTAAAATTATTATACTTATAAGATTTAAGAAAGTGACATGTTGTCACATTCTTTGGTTTTAATAATAATTAAATTATTTTCATGGAAAAAAGTCTATTAAATGAATCTAATCCGACCCTTAGGTGATATGGGTCTACTTTTAGTCATCCAATAGGATTTTTTCAGGTGTTAGGGTAATTTTATAATCTTATATTTACCCTTAATTACCCGATTTACCTTTAACTAGGGTAAATAAAATTTACCGTGGTTACTATTCATAATGCCCAAAAAATAAAAAGTAGCTTATTAACATAATTTGGACCCACTGATTCTGAATATGGAATCTATTTTTAAAAATTCAAAACAGATAAGTTGCAGTAATTAATTTAAAATAAATCCTGTTGTTAAGAAAATGGGTTTTAGAAGTTAAAACATTGCCAAAGATTGAAATGTTTTTACCTATGAATTCAATGTGAAATTAATGCTAATGACATACATTATATTAAATGGTAAAAATATATTCTATATATACTTTAAACCCGTTCAATATTATAATTTAACCATATAAATTATCTCAATGAAAAAAGTTGTTTTTAATTAAAAATTAGCGTATTTTTATTATTCATCAAAATATGAAAGTTTTCAGAAAAATATCAAAATTTTATCCAAAGTAAATTTTTATATCCTGATTCAAAATAATAATTTTATTTTGTCAAATTGAAATTATAAACGTGTCAAAAACTAGATTTAATGTGGGTGCGCCATCAAAAGGCGGCAAAACTGCACTTTTTTAAAAATACTTCTTTTATCCAAAAAAAACTGATTTTGCTTTTATACCTCATTCTAGAAAATGTATAAGTTGTTATAAAATTCAAAATTCAGTTAGTACTATTCATAACGGCTAGTTTTAATAATATTTTAATAGCATATCATTGTTTAGTGAAACTCGGTATTGCGTACGACGCAAGCTATCGAGGAAGGCCGCGGTTGCGTATAAAGCAAGCCAAGATAGTGTTGTGTGTAGTGAAAGATTCCTTTGATGATTTATATAACATAAAAACAAAATATTTCTCATAAAAGTATCGGGTGTTACAAAGGTAGTCTGTAACTTCATCTTCCATGTCTTAAATTCATTATCATTTTTTCTAGGGGCCCAAATTAAGAGTATATTCGTAGACCTCTCCCTCTATTCGTGACATCTTTGTATCTTCAAAGTTTGGGAGTCTCACTATATTGACCAAATGGACCATGAGTTACCTAGCCCCCTGATTTATACTTTGACTATAACATTACAATATTCTATATCTGGGGACTTATTCTATTTTCAAAACATGGTGAAGTGAAAAGATCAATACTTTCTCCATCCTCAGATATAGATATCTAACAAGGAATTTGTGATCAGTTGATGAAGAGTTGTGGGGAAATTGTGGAAAGCATGTTATATATTTTCACTGTGATTTTATGGTCATCAGTCTTGAGCCATATAGATATAATCTAGGTCTATTTGACAATAGAGTGTGCGTATGGTCTGAAGGTGGCCACCAAATCCTAGATACGGTAGATTTTTAGCCTTTAACTGCTGATGAGTCACCCACATGTTTTGTTATAGGTAAGGCATAAAATCCTTCACTAACTTATCTTGGACCTCATAGTCGAAAGTGGAAATGGGACAAAACATGGTTGGGAGGTTTTTTCAAGGTAAATCTCTTCATATATCCATGTAGTACTCTTCTTCATCATAATTATTTGTCTCCACATGATCAGACCATAGAGGTTTCTTCTCTAGCTCACCTACTGACTGTAGTGGACTGCTACTAATAGTTGATAGGGAACTACATACAGTTAAACCTAGTGTTTCAATAACCTCTCTATAAAAATGTTTTATCATTCTGAGCGTCGTTCTATATAAAGGTGTCTTGGAAAGAGTAGTATCTCCTTGTTTGGGAGAGATATCACCATGGGGAGGATAAACACAACAAATGTCGGGAGTAGAGTCCCTACAATCCATCTCTGCACTACTGTGAGGAAGAATATTAAAGTATTGATCACATACTAGTTTTTTTAAAGAGTTGAAATACCCTTTAGGAGCTTTGGATATGCATAAAAAACCTCAGGGACACATGAATTCAGAATATCAGGAATATGAGCCTCATTCTGCATCGTGGTTGGAATATGTTGACCTTCATTTCGGGGTTAATTAGGGATATAATTTAGTTTCATGATGGTTTCTAGAATATTTTTATAAATTTATGGTGTTTGGGGATATGATCTTGTTGTTGAGAAGATACCAGAGTATTCTATTGATCTTCTATATTATCAAAAAGAATATGAGCCCTCCTGGGGATGGTTGTCAGAATATGTTGGTAAATCCTTGCTGAATTGGGGGTATGAACCCGGTTCGGATATTCATTCCCTATAAAAATATAGATATGAACCTCTAGAATAGTAGAAGGGATATGATCCTCCTCTTGTGTAGCCTCTAAAGGATTTTGGTGCAATCGTTTGTTGGTGGAAGTAAGGATTGTAAGTTCCCAGTCAAGATCAAGTATCACTAAGAGGGGGATGGGGTGAATCAGTGATACCTTTTTCTTTTAAGTTTCTTTATTTATGAAAAAAAATTATCCTCCTATTAAATATTTATAACTTTTTCTAAAAACAAAAAAAAATCACACATCCATAGGAACACAAGAATTTACATAGTTTGCTACTCAACAAGAGTAGCTACATCCTTGGTTTGGTTTGGAAACAATCCAATACCAAAAAATCCACTAGAAAACAATACTTTTGTGTGGAATAAAATGAGTAGGATATTCTCTTAAAATCATGTAGAACTATGTTTAATACAAAAGTTCATGTGCTTCTTCTATCACTCATGATGTAGTACAATTTTTTGTAACAAGTTAAGAAACATGTTATTGTGATAGCTTGTCAACTTTCACAAATATGATCTTCAAATAAATTATTCACTTTCATACCGACCATCAGCTAAGAACTTCATGGACTTTATAATGATACTCGGTTTGATTTCCCATTTTGATTTGTCTAGTCTGATTACTTAGTCCAATAAAATAATACTCTTCAAAAATACCACTAAAACAATTCTAAACTAATTCTTCCTTATCTAAAAAATCCCAATCTTATTAATTAGTCTGATCTGAAACTCTGAATATGATCTTTTATCTTGTATTTTCTCCTTCTGTCTAGAAAAAATCCTCAGGAAATCATGATCCAAAAACTTATTCTCTATAAAAACATTCATTTATCTGCCTTATCTCTTCAATAGTACTTGTTTTAGAAAGTAAAAAGTAGTTTTTCTATTTATAGGTGACCCTAAATTGGTTTGGGCGGGATTATGAAAATATTTCCTGCTTAACCGAATTTCCCAAAACATAAATTATCCTTGAATTTTGACCACATCTTGACTTTTTCAACACTTCTCATCACTTCTCATGTCTTCTAAAATCTTTTCACAACTTCGTGTCACTTCATAATTTCTTAAAAATATTCAGTCTGATTCTGATTCCTAATTCTTATTTTCTCATTACAATAGAGACATATGGTCACTCCTATTTTCTTGACCCACTTGAAAATAAATCATAACTGACATGAAAAATAATAAACACCAGCTTTGAACTATTCTAGGAACTTTCATACCCCCTATGACAACACTTCTCAAAATCACTACTAAAAAATTCTTACAAGATCACCCTTGACAACACTTTTATAACTTCTTAAATTAATTATTTTTTATTCTTTTTCTCAAATTGATGATCCTGCATCTGATAATGTTTATCAATGTCATCTCGAGTCAGATGAATCAGTCTCGTCTTTACTATGATAACCATTTTTAGTTCCAGTCTGATGACCCAATTGAAATAATATCAAAGTTCTTCTGTATCTTGACCCACATGTTTAGGGAAAACAAATTTCCCACTTGAAAAATAATCAAAAATTTATCTTGATGAAAATGGTTGGCTATATTGTTGATTGATCTATGATTTTATTCTTCACATTATTCCCAAAAAACTTTTCTTCTTATCATATTCATTGGTCCCAACAACTCCCAATGACAACAACTCTACCTTCAATTCTTTTACAAACATCATAGCATCTAATGATTGGTTTTGGTATTACTCTGATTCTCAAAGGCACATCACATCTGATGGACCAGTTCCAACATCTTTTACTTCAATAACTTCTTTCCTTTTCTGATTATGATACACCCTTTTCATTCCCCAAATATTTATTTTTGTGGATTATTGATCTAAATAAAAACCAATATCTTCATATTCTCACATTTTGATCAATATTCCCACCATTTAAACAAATATGTTTCGGGTGATCCCATACAGATGAACTGAGACTAGAAATATTTGGCTTCAACAACTTTATTCTTCCACAAAACTTATGATTGTATCATGACTTCCTCAAAACTTTGAGTACAATTAAGATCGGCATAGAATCATCTGAATTATAATGAAAATTATTGTAACTTCTCATTCATCTATCAACTTCTTTCTTTCCAATTCGAACCTCAATATGATTTGAAGCACCTATTATCCCTCTTTCATTAATAAGGATTAAATCATGAGTTTTCAAATAACTCATGATTTATAAGAACTCCAAGATCATCAAAGAATCATCAGATTCATATCAGATCCATGGAGAATCTGACTTTATTCCTCATTATGATCAAAAAATCATTCCAGAACCAAGTAGATTTATATGAGCTGTTTCATCTAGAAAATGTCACGACATGTCTCCTGGGGATTGTGTTGTGACTACCTCAAGCCCACCTTCCATAGTACAGAGGCTGACGACTAGCACCAAAAAGGCATATCCCTATAATGGGAAGGCATTACCTTTAAACCTGTACAAACACACCAATCCAATAGCACAACAAGAGGCAACCACAATGTAAACTTCTGTAGTAAAAAGTGTGCTAAAAGTAAAGGGGTCAGAATACAAGCCCAACTAAAAAGTACAAGTACAAATAAAAAGAAAAAAACAGCTCTTGGATCGTCCACAGAGGATCCCACCTAAAGGATAGGTACAGCTAACAATCAGTAGTCATGTGTCACATCATGTCAAACGGTCCACCTTTGATCACTGTCCAGTCTTGGATCCCTCAGCCTCAATCAACTCTATTTGTCTTCTTCACAAGACACAACAAGGTGCGGGCAAAACTCATGCAGGGTTGAGTATAACAATACTCAGTAGGGACTCCCAGACCCCCGAAGGTCTCCCAGAGTTCCACAAAGGAGAAACCACAAAGCAAGGCCTCAATCACGAAACACAAAGTAGTCATCAACTCTACTTAGGTATTTTCCCATACATATACCTAAGTTATCAAGATATACTCGTCTCATACGTGAGGGAAGAATACCAAAAAGGTAACACTACGAAGGTAAAAGTACCCCACAGGTAACACCATGAAGGTTACACCACAAAGGTAAAATTACCACACAGGTATCACCACAAAGATAGTACCACAAAGGTAAAAGTACCACACAGGTATCACCACACAGATAGTACCACAAAGGTAAAATTACCACGTAGGTATCACCACGAAGATAATACCACGAAGGTAAAAGTACTCAAAGGTATCACGATGAAGATAGTACCACATAGGTATCACCATGAATATAGTACCACGAAGGTAAAAGTACCACACAGGTATCACACTAAAGATAGCACCACGAAGGTAAAAGTACCACACAGGTATCACCATGAAGATAGTACTACAAAGATAAATTTACCACACAGGTATCACCACAAAGATAGTACCACGAAGGTAAAAGTACTACACAAGTATCACCACAAAGATAGTACCATGAAGGTAAAATTACCACACAGGTAAAAGACTTAGTTCAAACAGAGTCTCATCTCAAACTAGGTTTTTAGTGAAGTATAGAACTATAGATGATTAGTTGAAAATCTAGATCATCTTATTCTGTCAAAAGGCACTACTTCTGACCATATGGATTCTAGCCCACATAAGATCAATAGGTACTAACCCCCACAATGATCCACACAGGATCTGACCCGCCCAGAGTCGATAGGTACTAACCCCCACAATGACCAACATAGGATATGACCCACATAGGATTGGTATGCACTGACCCACATAGGATCTGACCAACACAGGATATGTATGCGCTGACCCACACAGGATCTGACCCACATAGGATCGGTAAGCGCTGACGCACACAGGATCTTTGATCATTGAAACACACAGAATTTGTTCCACACAAGATCGGTGCTGACCCACATAGGATCGCTTGGTACAAGCCTTCATATGATCTGTCTCCAACCTCCACCTCACTACGAGCCACTAGATTCCTCGCACCCGGTGCGCTTGAGTTCCGTACTATCTGCCCCTCGAGATATCAGTCGTACCTCGACCGCCATTAAGTTCCAAAAATTAGTAACCCAAAGGAACTCCATGTTATAAGGGTTCCAACGTGAGAGACAATGCGTCAATCGGATTCCCGGTCTGTGAGTTATAAGCGTTTTAGCTCCGGGGGCCTGGTTCGATTCGGGTTCGATCCAACCTATTCGTACTCCAACTATCTCCAAAACTAAAGTGGAGTATACCAAAAGGATTTTCTTGATCTAAATATCCCAATTCCATAGACGGTTCGTCAAACGTGCATCTGGTTCTCAAGATATGGCCCTTTAAGTGTTTCTGGGCCTGGTTGGGCTCAGGTCCGGTCCGACCCGGTCGGACTGACCCGGCCCGACCCGGTCTGGGCTGGGCTACGGCAGGCTCGGCCCATTAGAACAAGGTTTGGCCTGGCCATCAAGGGGGCAGCCCGCAAGGGCGGCTCGGCACTCAAAGGTTGGCCCGCAAAGGGCGGCCCACGTGGGCGGCCCAGCCCGCAAAGAGGGCCCCAAAAAGGGCGGCCCACAAAGGCTGCCCGGCCTACAAAGGGGTGGCCCTCAAAGGGCGGTCCGGCCCACATAGGGTGCAGCCCTCAAGGGGAATGGCTCACAAAGGGGGCGGCTCGCTGGGCGGCGGCCCGCTGGGCAGGCTGCCCGGCCGTGTGATGTGCGACCCACAAGGGGGGTCCACCCTAGCTGCCACCGGGGGAGTGGCCCTCGGTTTTCCCAATTGGATGAAGGTCGTTCGGTATTCTTCATAGTAGCGCCACCACGTGGCGCTGCCAGGTAGAACACGGGACCCGCTGGAGTGGGTCCTGCCTATTTTGTCACAATCGGCCGGTGTGCCGACTGACTTCTCCAGCGGCGCGTGACGGTGCACCGCTTCACCACCCACGGCCGGCCGGTGTGGCGTCCGCCTTCCTCCGGTCGCTGTGCCTAATGATTCATGGACCCCTTTGCTCACCGGCGGTGCCTGAAAGCACGCCGCACCTCCTCCATGGCCATTCGGTGTCGGACACTCTGATGACCGCCACAACTTTGTGTCGCAGCCTCCTCTTGCGGCGTGCGTCGACACACTGTCTTCTTCGTAGCTGGTCGATTTCGCCGCGTTGGCGGTATTCCACAAAAAACGCAAGGGTGTAGCAACGTAACGGAGGGTCCTGGCCGGGTTCATTAGGCCCTCTCCCTCCACGTTAGCTCGTAACATGAGGTAGGGTAAAGGGTTCAATAAAATCTCTTGAAATAAATGAGAATCAAAACCCCTACCTCAGGAACGATGGAGAGCACCCACAGTTGAGGAAGTGGGTCAGTGTTCGTCGTCCCCGCAACTAGCCTCCAATGATGTCGCTTGATCATCGATTCCTCGGTTTGGGGTTTCGGTGTTGCTCGTCACCGCCTCCTAGAACTGGCTCCATCCTCTAAGGGTTTGGTGCCTTGGCACTTTGTCAGCACTTCACTGCTTGATGAAGCTGTCTGACACATCTCCCCAAGCTCCATATAAATAGGAGAGGGGGAGAGTATGTAACGACATGGAGAATTAATGGGGGATCATTAATTAAGAATATTCCTAATTCCCCAAAGTTATTGTTACATATATTGAAGGTTAAATCTATTTAATGGTTTGACACATCACTGACCCCACACTCCACTTGTCTATTGGAGGATAAGAATGAAAATAAAATAATAAAATTATTTAATTTTATTTCTTTTAAAAAGTCACAAAACCTAAATTTTTCTCTAGACCTAATGCAGTCAAAGTAAATTCTCTCTTAAGTGAATACTGGTACTGTAGATTCAACGGTGCCCTTGGAATTTTAATCTGAGAACTGGATCAAAAGTTAGAAAACGCCGCTCACGTGTTTACTAAACGTACCTGAAAAAAGGTTCAGAAATTTATTAACAGTCACCCTCGACTCACGTCGGTTGAGGTTAGGCTCCGCCTAAGGATAAAACACCCTCATGAGATCAATGGTATGCTCGTATTTTCAATCTGAGTTTCCTTTTAGAATTTATGGATTTTACAATAAAATAATTGTCACTTAATTATTTTATTTATAGCCAAAAACTAATTTTCACTAGCGGCATGCACCGGACAATGTTAGTATCTACCTAAAGAGAGTATACTCTCACAAGCTTAGTGGTGGCCTCATATTTTTAATCTGAGTCATAGTTTGTGAGTTATAAGCATTTGAAAAATAAAATAACTTTATTTAATTATTTTATTTACGGTTATGCCATTTTTGGGTTTTCTTACAGGAGGTCTGCGCTGACTAAACTTAAGTCACATCTAGGGTAAACCCACCATCCTGAATGCAACGGTGTCCTCATAATTCTGATTCGGGAAACCGTTTAAGATTTATTCCATTTTTCAGGAAAACTATTTACGCGCACTAATTAAAGCTTAACAAAAGTTTGACGGATCATTCTAGGCACTCCGGGCCTCGGAATCACACGCCGTTAGATTTCGTGGTCTCTAAATAATTTCATATAATTAAAAAAATATACGAAAATTCCAGTAAATTAATAAAAACATATTCCCAATCTAATGGACTTTATTAAGCATTGTGAGTCTGAAATCCCGAATACGATTGTGAGTTTGATCACCAATAAATAAAAATTTATGTGATTTCTTTTCTTCTTTATCTTCTTTTATAACAAAATACAACCCCAAACATCTTCCAAGTTCCAAAAAACAACTTCCTGCCAACTTGGTCCTAATAATCTCTCCCTTTGGATTTTGTTCTCAACAAAGATTCATAAATCACTAAACTTTTTAACCTTAATCTATGGATTACTTATCAACAATTCTAAAACTATTTGAGCAACTCATTTTAGGAAACAAGAATTATTGAAAATAAAACCAATTTTTCTAATAGTGACTCATAAAACATCTTCAGTTTTTTTTCACAACTACTTTCACTTATTTAATTTTCCTGTCAACAAATGTTTAATAAAACCACTCCAACAAATAGTTAGAATATTTCACACACTTAAATACTGAAATCATATCTTACACACAACTCCCCCAATATACGTGGTTCCTTAAAAGGTTTTAGCACATATTCAATGGATAGATTTATGAAACAATTATCCCCCTTGACAACACTATCAAAAGATTAGATGTGAGAGGGGACAAAAAACACATACTTCAACCATTATGATAAATAGGTTGGATGCACATGTTCAAACTCATTTTGTGAAAAGTATCCTTATGTAAAGGATTTTTGAAAATTTCAGCAACTTTTTTTAATGTAGGAACATACACTATGTTCAATTCAATCTTATCAACATTCTCTTTTATAAAATGATATTTCATATCAACATATTTTTAATGATAATGTTTTACCAAATTTATGGTAAGGTTCATTTCACTTTGATTATCACAGCCCCAGATCAAGGGTAACATCACTTCAATAAGTAAATATTATAACTGAGTCTTCATCCACAAAATTTGGGTTGCAGTTTGAGTGGAAAAACATACTAATCTTCTTCCATACTAAGAGTAATTGAAATTTCATTCTTTGTATGCCAACTTACATTACTTTTTCCTAGAAAGTGAACTCTACCATATGTGTATCTTCTATCATCAACATTTATTACCTAATCCATATCTGAAGACCCAAAAAATTCAATATTTTATAACCCATCATACTTGATTCTGAAATTTTATATAACTTTGATATATTTGAAAATTATTTTTCTAGCCAAAAAATGTGATTATTTTAGATCACTCTGAAATTTTTCACATAAGATGACAACATAAACAATGTAGGGTCTTGAGACAGTCAAATATAACAAACTTCATATCAAGTTTTGAAACTCTTTCAGATAAATTTCTTTACCTTATCCATCTTTAGTCAACTTGGTTCCCACTAATATCAGTGTGGAAATAGTTTTCAATTATCCAGGTCGAACTTATTAAGAAGTCACTTAGCATACTTTTCTTGGGAAAGAAAATTATGTTTCTTCTTTTGTGATATTTGTAACCCAAGAAATTATTTCATTTCACCTAGCATAGACAGATCAAAAAAATCATCTCTTTAGCAGATATTTAACAAGTTCTTTTATAATTCCCAATAAAGATAATTTCATCAACATAAACATTACAATAGGGGAAAATTTTAATTTCTTTAAAATACCTATTACTATAAACTCTTCCTTTCTTAAAACTCATCTTCTTTAAGAAAGTATCCAATTTGGAATATCATGCCCTTGGATCTTGTTTTAAACCATATAAGGATTTCTTCAATCTACACACATAACTCTCATCCTTTCTGATAACAAATCCACATGGTTATTCAATATAAACATCCTCATCAATACCACTATTAAAAAAATGCTAATTTCACATTTATTTGAAAAAAAATGTAACTTTATTGTGTAACAATAGAAAGAAAGATTCTGATTGTTTCTAACCTTTCCACAATATAAAAAGTTTAATCAAATTCAATACCTTCAATTTGTGAGTAACCTTTGCACACTAATCTTGCTTTATTCTTTATCACTTGACTATATTCATTAAGATTATTCAAAAAACCCAATTTTTACCAATAAAATTTTTTCATTAGTTTAGGTATGATTTCCCATGTATTATTATTTTTAAATCAGATCAATATCTTCATTCATATCTTGAACCCATTATGGATTCCCAAAATATTCATTCACAAATTTTAGCTCAACTTTTGAATATAAATAAGTATGTGTAATTTTTCTTCTTATTTAAACCCTTTGATTTTGATCACCAATAATGTTTTGAGATTCCACGTGCTTCCTCAGCCTAGTATGTGTAATTGTTCTTCTTATTTAAACCCTTTGATTTTGATCACCAATAATGTTTTGAATATAAAGAAGTATGTGAAATTGTTCTTCTTCTTTTTTATGAGCCTAATTATTCTTCTTGAGGAGGATTATAATTATTTTCATCCTTATCATAATCTTTATCATAATTTCTTTCTCCTTGTTCAAATTCCTTATCTTAATGATTCTATTTATCTTCCCCAACCTTTTCAATAACTTTCACATCAAAAGAGTCAACAAATCTTACTAGATATTTTTTGAAACATCTATATCCTCTTCTATCTAGAGCATAGCCAATAAAAATTCCATATTCACCTCTCTCCTCAAACTTTCCAAGGTTTCCACCTTTGTTATTTATGATGGATGGACTCCCAAAAACTATTAATTGTTTCAAACATAGAGTTTTTTTCATAAAACATTTCATATAGTCATATCTAAACTTGGTCTATAGAAAAATCAGTTTTGAATTGATGGTAGAAGTTTTTCGCAAACCACTATTCAATTAAATTCTTATTATCCTAAGACTTCACTATAGTGTCACACCCTAAGGTCGATCTCAAGGAGGCTTCTTACGCACACTATTTTCCTATTGTCACTACTTTAAACTTATTAATATAAAAGTAATAAACTAATATAGATGGGGGTATTTAAAATATGTATGAAATATAAATATAATATATATAAATTCAATAAAAAAAATTGATTAGAAGAATAAATGAAGTAAATTGATCTTGGGAGGTTCAAAATATTGATATCACTATTCGAATGAATATCAATATTCAACACAATGAGGTGATCAAGACCTGTCACACCTCACCTTCTCGTTTTTATTGTCATCACCCCATACCAATACCTATACATACAGGTTAATTATCTTCCTAAAGTCAGATAGGATACCTTTTCATTGACCATCACTACTCACTCCATGCTCTTCCGTATGCACAACGCAATTAGAGAAGGGAAAGAAATTTTATAAACAAGAAGAAGAACTTAGTGGTAGAGAAAATGGGGCGATCGCTCACCATAATCGATTTAACCACCCCCAAAATTCCCAGAATTGAATAAATGGGTTAGAAATTAAATTACATGAAACTCAATCAAATCACCATTCTCTCCCTTAAACAATTGTTGAGATTAGTTCTCCATTTTTAGTGGAGTTGAGAAGGTAACAACAGTGGGAGAATACATAAAATAACAAAATAAAAGAAAGGAGGAATGAAGAATAAATATAATACATTAAAAGAGAACTAAAATTAAAAAACAAAAAAAACTACAATTATACTGTAAATGTACAGAAAAGGCTACCCCTACGTTTTCAACCCTTTGTAATGAAGAAGCGATACACTTTTATAAGAAGAGGGGTGAAAATTTGGTTCCAAAAATGTATAATTCGTGATTATGCATGGTATACCACTTTAATGATATAATTTTGGAATTTTAACTTCTTGAAATTTGTTCACCTATTTTCTCTCTATCAACTCACAAAATTTGAGCTTCTTTGGACATGTTTAGTGAGATCTATAGCCAATATACTATGGGAATTTATTCCGGACTGGTGACTCTTCATCTTCCAATTCTTCACTTTCCAATGAATTAATGACCCTGGTAAATCCGGCTTCATGCATGTAATCCATAATAAAATATGTTAACTAATTCCTTATCCATATCCATGCCTAATTTCAGATTCATTTGACCAGTCAAATTTGAGATATAATCTCATCTTTAAATGTGTCCAGATCTATGCATAGATTTCAAGCCTTGAATTGTGAGCTACATGGGTATCCAATTGATGGATTGAGATTGTGTTCTAAAAGGATAAAATGTATACCAAGATGTATGGAATTATAAAAAAAGTAATTTCACAATTTTTTTTAGGGTAGTACATGTTATGGCCATCATATAGTATAAAAATAAAATAGTTAAATCCCAAAAATATGCCATTTTTCATTTAAACTCAAAATAGAAAAAAACCTAAAAATGTGACAATTAACCCTAAAATAACAATATGGTGGGTTTATAAACCTTGAATTATAGAATAAAATTTGGGAAAATTTTAGCTTCATCACTCTCCCACACTTACGAATTTCACTCCTAGGCAATTATCATATATTCAAATCAAAATCTACACAATAATCAAAAATGAGAAAACATACATGATATCTTCCAAAATGAAATTCCATCATGTCACTTATATGAAAAACAATTCCCTATAATTTTCATTCCTAAAATTTAAATTTATTCAACCGCAAAAATCCATCCATGACTCAATCACAACCTACCTCACATTGAATTGCTTTTGACACTCTTAGTGTAAGAGAAATTAGAGATGGAGTTATTTTCATACTTGGAAATTTCATGTTTCACCATAGGATTGTGAAAATTATAATTTCTTCAAATAGAGAATCCTGAAAATATTTTCAATCATGAGGTCTTTTCTAGGTTAATTTTAGGGATTAGGGTTGGAGGGAAAATAATTGAAAATTTTAAGGCTAGAAAGAGGAGGCTTGACTCTTATGTACAATGCATGAATAATCAAGTGAAAACACAGGATGATACTCACTCAATACCTTTAATAATGTGAAACTCAACATACCCCCCTTCTATATGACGTGGTACATGATCTATGAAATGATTACATACAATGATTTCATCCAAGTTTTTCTTTTTTCCCATTTTTTCCCATTTTTAAAATCTCCAAAAAGGCACATCTTTATTTTCCTTTTTTCTTTTTTTATGGAGGATGAGCTAAAAATTGAATAAAATGAATGTATGACAATCATTACCTTTATTTTTTAAAGGGACATGAGTCATAAAAGGATTTACAATGAGAAATTAAAGCTCATCTACATTCTTTTATTTTTTAATTTTTTTTTGAAGGAGAACCGGATGAAACAAATAAGGCACAATGAAATGATGACTAATACCAACTTATCTCATTATGAACTACCCAAAATGTTTACACACACATTACACCACCCAAAAATTAAACACATTCCAAATAACACACACAAAAGTCCCTTCCCCCACACTCAGTCTTCAAATATCCTTGTAAAAATATCAAGAGTGCAGGTAGGTAAGGAAAATCATATTGTAATGTGGCTTAAACCTATAAGGAAACTCATGGAATATTAGGGATAAAAAATGATATATGTAAAGGTGAGTCTCAAGTAAAAAAATTTATATCCAAATAATTTCTTCAATTTTGTTAAAAAAATTCATGAAATCCAAATCTTTGAAAGAGAAAAGTCGCAAGTTTTGATTCTCACATAAAATCCAAGTTTCTATTAAGAAAGTGTGGGTATTAGATAGAATATGTTAATGTGGTTCAGAATACCTCACAAGACTAGAAACTTATTTGTAGTCAGTGTTTCATGGACATGGATTTCAAAAATTGGTCAAACTCATACAAATTATTAGAAATCCAATTCAAGAAAATGTTTTCACATAAACAATAATTTAAAATCTATTTTTTCAAAAAACATCTCAACTTTCACAAAATAAATTGATGTGTGAAAAATGATCATAATGTTAATTAAAGATAAATGTTTCTAAAAAGATTAAAAATAAAAAAGAATCACAAAAAACTAAGCAATTTGACACTACCCCCACACCTAGATTTCACTACCCCTCATTGTAGCTCAACAAAATAATAAGGATAGAAAAATAAAGGGAAGGAAAGATACAAACTGAATTTATTTTTTCGTGGTAGCCTCAAATTAATCTCATAGCTACTTCCACTTTACCTAAAAAGTATAAAATGAATAAAAAGATGAGAAAAATTAAGAAAAATAAATATTAAGGGAAAATAAAGGATATAATTCTTGGTTTGACCCCCAAGTGGGTGCTAGGTTTTACCACCCCTAATCCTGTAGTTGTAATAGTTTAACCCCAATATAATGGTGGATTGGGTTTTTTTCTCAAAAACCACCATATATTCTTTCTTCCAATTCTATTCATCTTGAACCGTTCATAGAGGAACCCATGGATAGAGTAAAACATATCCCCCCCTTTCAATTTTGTAGATCATGGATGATGGGGGAAAGAGAAAGAGTGATCCCTCTTTGTTTACTACCCCTACTTGTGTGACATCTTCTATGTCATCTAGAGCCTACTTATTTTCCACTGTATTAGAAATTTAAACACAAGGAAAGTCAAAAAAAATTAAACTAAATAATATTAAAGTCTTATGAATCAAAAAATAAGTCTTCCCTTTCATTTAATGCAGATTGAAATTCGATCTCTTCAGGAAAGACCACTAGGAATTATTTTTTAGTAGGGTATTATTCATCTTCTTACATAGAAATAGATAGGTTTAGAGGTACTGATTCTTATTTGAAAAATATGGTAGGATCACATATCTTTTTTTCTTCAATAAAATCTTAACAGGAATCTTCAAAATGATGTTCTTCTCCCAAAGTTATATCAGCTATCATAGAATCTTCATTAACCTCTTGAAGCAATGGCTAACCAGAGACAACTGTATATTCATGTTGAATCTTCAAGTATTCATTGGGTTCTTCAACTTAAAATGTAGGTGGAACAATCTTTATCTCTTTTGGTTCAATTTCCTTTTGTTTTTGTTGCTTCAACCATTGGACATTAGATTCTTGAATGAAGTTCGAAAGGTTGTTCAATTTATTTCTCATCTCCTCCATTATTCTTAGGTTGTCTTCACCTTATTTATTTAAAACTTCAACCATGCTATATAGATCATCACTAATACAAACATAATAAAAATCACTAAATAAATCCATCTTGACTGATGAAATAAAAAATGAAGCAGAGCTCTCTTTTTTAAAATTTTCAAAATTTTTTATTTTTTTTATGAAAACAGCGTGCGTAAGCACTTGGCCTCCCCAATAACAGCACCAAATTGGTGACATTGGTTTTTTGTGAACCACTATTCAATTAAGTTATCATTTTCCTAATAATTCACCATAGTGGCACACCCTAGGGTCGATATCAAGGACACTACTTACACGCACTATTTTCTTATTGCCACTGTTTTAAACTTATTAATATAAAACTATTAAACTAATATAAATGGGGGAATTTAAAAGATGAATGAAATATAAATATAATACATATAAATGAAATGAAAAATATAATGTTTTTAGAAGAATAAATTAAGGTAATTGTTCTTGGGAGGTTCAAAATATTGATATCATTGTTCGAATGAATCTCAATATTTAACTCAATGATGTGATCAAGACCTCTCACACCTCATGTTATTGTTTGGATTTTCATCACCCCATACTGAGACCTATACATATGGGTTAATTCTCATCCTAAATTCAGATAGGAGACCTTTTTTTCTGACCATCACTACTCATGTCATACTCCACCATATGCATGACGCAAATAGTGAAGTGAAGGAAAATTGATAAACGAGAAGAACTTAATGGTAGAGAAAATGGGAAAATCGGTCACCATAATAGATTTAACCACCACCAAAATTCCCAAAATTGAATTAAGGGATTATAAATTAAAGTACATGAAACTCAATAAAATCAATATTCCCTCCCTCGAACAAGCATCAATGTTAGTTATCTATTTTTAGTGGAGTTGAGAAGGGAATAATGATAGGAGAACACATCAAATAATAAAATGAAAGAAATGAGGAATGAAGAAAAAATATAATATATTAAAATAGAACTAAAATTATATAATGAAATAAACTAAAATTATACTATAAATGGCCAAATAATTCTACCCCTAAGTTTCCAACCCATTGGAATAAAGAAGGGATGCGCTTTTATAAGGAGAGGGTGTGAAAAATTGGATCCAAACATGTGTGTCAAATTATTCCATGTGATATACCACATTAATGGTAGAATTTTGGAATTTGACCTTCTTTAAAGTTGTTCTTCTATGTGACATTTTTCGACTCAAAAAAATCAACTTCATTGGACACGTTTAGTGAGAGATAGATCCAATATACTATAGTCATTTATTCTATCATGGTGACTCTTAATCTTCCAATTATCCACTTTCCAATGAATTAATGACCCTAAACACTTTAAATTAACATGTGGCATACTTCATAAAATATGTTATTTAATTACTTATCCATATCCATGCTGAATTTCATATTCATTTAACCATCTCAATTCTAGATATAATATCATCTTTAAATATGTCTAGATCTGTGCAAAGATTTAAAGGTCTTAATTGTGAGCAGCATTTGGGTCTCCAATTGATGGATTGAGTGTGTGGTCCAGAAGGATTAAATGTATCCCAATATGTATCGAATGCTAAAAAAGTAATTTCAAATTTTTTTTTTAGTTTATAACATGTTGTTTCCATCATATATAATAAAAATAAAACAGTTAAATCCCAAAATTAATCCATTTTTTCATTTAAACTCAAAATACTACAGAAACCTAAAAATGTGACAAGTGACCGTAAAATAACACTATAGTGGGTTTATAAAAATTTAATTATAGAATAAAATATGGGAAAATTTCAACTTCATCACTCCCCCTCACTTAAGAATTTCACTCCTAGGCAATTATCATATATTAAAATCAAAATCCACACAACAATCAAAAATGAGAAAACATTCATGATCTCTTCCAAAATGAAATTCCATCATATCACTTCTAGGAAAAACAATTCCCTATCATTTTCATTCATCAAATTTAAATTTATTCTACCTAAAAAATCCATCTATGACCCAATCACAACCTACCTCACATTGAATTTTTTTTCTCTCTTCGCTCAAGAGAAATTAGAGTTGGAGTTATGCTCATACCTGGAAATTGCATGTTTCGTCATAGGCATGTGGGAATTCTAATTTCTCCGTAGTGTGAATCCTGAAAAAAAAAATTAATCATGAGGTATTTTCTAGGTTAATTATTTGGTTTAGGGTTGGTGGGAAAATGATTGAAAATTTTAAGGCTATAAAGAGTAATCTTGACTCTTATGTAAAATGAATGAATAATCATGTAAAAACACATGATGATCCTCACTCAATACCATTAAAAATGTGAAACTCAAAACCACCCCCTTCTATATAACATGTGACATGATCCATGAAATGATTATAGAGAATGATTTCATCCAAGTTCTCCCTTTTTTCTTTTTTTTTTCTTTTTTTTAAAGCTCCAGAAAGGCACAACTTTATTTTTTTTCTTTTTTTATAGAGGATAAGATGAAAATTGAATAAAATGATTGAATAAAAATAATTCCCTTGATTTTTTAGAGGGACATGATTCATAAAAGGATGTACAGTGAGAAATTCAAGCTCATCTCCATTTTTTTCATTTTATCATTTTTTAAGAGAACCAGATGAAACAAATAAAGCACAATTAAATGATGACTAATACCCAATTATCTAATTATCCACAGCCCAAAATTTTTACACACACCTCTCACCACCCACAAATTAAACTCATACCAAAAAACTCACATAAAAATACCTTCCCCCACACTCAAACTTGAAATTTCCATGAAAAAAATACCAAGAGTGCATGTAGGTAAGGAAAACTCATTTTGTAATGTGGATTAAACCTATAAGGAAATTCATGGAATCTAAGGGATAAAAAAGGATATATGTAAAGGTGGGTATCAATTTAAATTTTTTCTATCTAAATAATTTCCTCAATTATGTTAAAACATTTCCTGAAATCCGAATCTTTGAAAGAGAAAAGTCATAAGTTATGGTTCTCACATAAAATCTAAGTTTCTCTCAATAAAGTGTAGGTATTAGAAAGAATATGTAAAATTGGTTTAGAATACCTCACAATATTGGAAAATTATTTTGAGTCAGTGTTTCATGGAAATGGATTTCAAAAATTGGTCAAACACATAAAAATGCTTAGAAATCCAATTCAAGAAAAAAAATCACATCAATAATCATTTAAAATCTATTTTTTCAAAAATCATCTCAACTTTCAAAAAATAAATTGATGTGTGAAAAATGATCAGAATATTCATTAAATATTAATGTTCCTCAAAATATGAAAAACAAAAAGAAAAATAAAGCACAAAAAACTAAGTAGGTTTACACTCCCCTCACACCTAATTTCACTACCCCTCATTGCAACTCAATAAAATAATAATAAGGGAAGAAAAATAAAGGTAAGAAAAGATACAACCTGTCTTTATATTTCATTGGAATCATTGAGTTAAGATCCTATATAATTCCACTTAACCTAAAAAATAATAATAGCATATATGATCCACTTATAAAATTCTAATACAATTTATTAATAATTCTTTATTAAAATAATCATTTCTGGGTGTTAACTGTTTCATTTTTTATGTAAGTTTTGGTTCGATGGTTTTGGTCCTTGTATCTTGATCATGATTAAATCATATCCATAATTTTAATAATGATTTAAATTTTATATATATTAATTATATACATATTTATAAAAATCTGTGAAAGCTAGATATGAAAAATGGATTACGTCGATTCGTGGAGATGGCAGTCCACATGTACGCATGAGTAATGTTATCATTTTTTATCAAGTGAAAGAAAAAAAAGGTAGATAATATATTATATTTAAATGAAAATAATTATTTCATAAATATCATATAAATACATTAGTTCTATCTTTATAGCCATCCAAGTAAAATGGTGATGAAAACGAATTACATCATTACGTGGAGATGGTAAGTCATACATAACCATGAGCAATGTTTTCACTTTATGTATGATGGAAAAGATGTGGAAAATGGTTTTAACATAATCATAATAATATATAAGTATACTAATTATACTATATTAATTATTTTATGATGGTTACAAGATATTTATTTCAAGGATAAGAAGAAATAAAATCAAAAGTACTTGGTTAAGAGTTATATCTATTGGTTGAGAAACCTCCTTTGGCTTATACCTTAAGCCTTAAAAGATGGTATTTTGGAAATAAAAGAAGCTATAATAAGTGGGGAAGAAATATAGGAAGGATTATGGTAGTTCTTGTCTGATCTAGTAGTCTAATTAAGTGTGGATAATATAGGATAGGTCATGTTCTTTTATAAGGGAGGGAAAGGACACACTTGGAATTTCTTAAAAGACTAAATAATATAAACATCATAATCATGTAAAGTGGAATAAATGCACCCAAAGTTATTAGATAAAATGTTATATGGTATAAATAAACTCAAACAATCACATTTTGGAAATTATTTGACATATTTTAAGTCTTATCTCCTAGTTAAACAACTTTAAACCCATTTTAACCTTAACTGTGATAACTTAACTTTTACCACAATAACATAATTATATGATAAAAAATAAAAGTTTAATTCTAAAAAATTTTGTAAATTATTATTATAAATTTGGAATCTATATATTAGATTCAATTTATATGAGTGGAAAAGATTACTTTTAATATAAGAATGTAAAATGCATGAAAATGGTTTTAGGAAATACCTGATTTAAGCTTAAAAAATATTTTAACTTGAAATAAAGTAATAAGTTGGTTTAAATGATTTATGTTTATTAAATAATAAATAAATTAAGTTTTTTAAACTTTTTTATCAAGATAAAACTAAATATAATCTTCCAATCATGCCATTAAACTCAAAGACCCAAAAAATAGTTTTTAATTTGAATAATATATAACTTATCTTCATAAAATTCAAGATTGTATTACAAAATTTTAAATAATATTTTATAAAACATTTTTTTAATATTTATAAATATATTTGGTCAAACACTGCCCATAAAATAGGAAAAGTTCAACTATTAGAGTGATTTTAAATCTTTACCTCATGGTTTAACCTAATTTTACCTCTTTTACCGAGGTGACAAATATTTAGTGTGGTTACTATTATTAATGAACAAAATTATATTAATTATGATAATTAAAAACATTGAATCCATTTTATAAAATTTAATTCATATAATTTATATAATTTAATTTAAAATTAAACCAGAAAAACATGATGAAAAGTGATTTTATGGAAAAAAATGTCTTCTAAAGTACAAAAAACAATTTATACCAAAATCAAGTATAATATTGATTACAATGAATTTAATTGGATTATTAATAACATAAATTAACCAATTTTACTTCTAAACCATTTTAAAATATAATATAACTTTGTAAATTCTTAAAATGAAAAGATAGTTTTCAATGGAAATCGATATTTTCACTATTCATCAAAAATCAAACTTTTCAAAAAATTATCAAAAATTAATTCTAAGATAATTATGATATGTTGATTTAAAAAATGATGTAATTTTTATAAAATATAATTTCTATAAATTTTATAAATTAATTATATTATTTTATCACAAAAATCAATTAATCATTTTTGAAGAAAATGTATTTTTGAATTATAAAATGACTTTACTGAAAATTGAGTGCCAATTTATTATAAATTAATCAATGAATTTTAATTATATAAAACCTTATACATGTTTTTTATAATTTGGTTATTATTATTCATACTACCAAATTTAATGGCTAGGTTACAATGGTATACTATATTACGGTTCATTTAGACTCAGGGTTGCGTGTATCACAAGATATTGAAGAAATTAAATTTATTTAAAGGGAAATATATCATAATATCTTGGGGTGTTGAACTAATGCATATAAAAATTTGGACCCACCATAATATAAAATCCTAACTGAACACATGCCTATAAGATACCTTGATTATTGTAACATACCGTATGAAGGGTGGTCTCATGATCACTCTAGAGACTGCATGGAGAGTCTAAAAGATATCACATGGGAAATGGGTTTACTTAAAACTATTAAACCTATTTCAATAAGGTTCTAATAGACTAAAAAATAATCTACAATCCACTATATGATTAACATAAGTTACCATAATTTTCCACACAGTCGATGCACTGACCACATGAGGAATGACTGATCGATTGCAAGAAATCATTCACTGTAGGTTGACCTACCATGAGAAGAGTTGAACCATCCACATGATCTATGATTAACTAAAATTTCCAATCTACCGTATATAATCAAAAATGATATTTCATTCATGAAAAATAGAACATCCATAATGGGGGGTTTGTATTCATGAGAGAGTTTCTTCTTTAAATAAGGATACCACAAACTTTATGATTAAGTAGCGATGTTAACCTAAGATTTTTCTTTATTCGAGGATAATACATGGAATTTTTTTTATTTTTCATAGTAATTGAATGTTTTGATTTCATTGATTGAGTCAAGCATGCATGGATATAAGACCAACATAAAAAAATCATGTATGAGAGTGAGTTTGTAACAAAAGTATTGTAACATATCAACCCGACCCATTGTCTTGGGAAGGACTACAATTATACTAACCTTAGGTGACGTACCCAAGACACTAAAGGATAAAAATAATTTTTAATAGATTTACTAAAACATGGGGGTGATTTTCCATTAAACCAATAACCTACAAGTAGATCATATTAAGATACAAAATATAATGCATGATATAAAACCAGAACAAACTTCATAGGTATAGCAAAATGATCATCAGAGTAACAGAAGAATAGGAAATAAAATAGAAGTCTAAAATTCCAAGGAAAATAAATCTCTAGGTAGATAAGACTTAATTCCAAAGACCAAAGTCACCAAGGTGGTATCACTCTAGACTCAATGATTCAAGTTCCAAACCAAGATCCAACTCCAGATATCCATGATCATATCATCACAAAGCTTCACTAATAAAATAAAAAACTTTCCACTTACTTATATCATGATAAACAACATCTACATATGCACTGAAGTGCATATCTAGGGGTGAGTACCCAGTAGGAAAACCCTGATGCTTCCCCAAATTCCACTAAAACAAGAATAAGTATAGATCGCATTTTATTTTAAATAAATAAAAAAATCAAGAAAACCAATTTTCAATATATATATATATATATATATATATATAGTGAAATAACTTACACCACAATAATCACATGGAATAAACCCACACACCCATTCATTACACCAACCAATGAAACCACCACCCAAAGGCCCCCTTGAACAATCCAACTCATGAGCGGTATCCATACATTAAGTCCCAAGTCTTCACTTGGTGGTATAATCTAATGTGACATAATAATTGCCACCATGATCATGTTTAATCTGCATAGTTCTTTACATATGAATATGAACACAAACCCACCAAGTTTATTGAAAGTTTTCACACACAAACCCATTACATTAAAACCCAATTCCATTAATCATTATATCAAACACATTTTGGACATCACTCGTATTTATATATTTTAAGACCAACCAAGAAATTATATTTATTGTATAGATTTCACAAGGTTTTTTCAACAAAAATATAATTAATTCATTTAAAAACAAATTCCACCTACCTCTGATGCGTTCGATATGAAGAATCACCTAAATATCTACCAAATATGGGATTTCATTTTCATTAATTCATTGGATTCCAAGGAATATTTATCAAAACATTCCCTAAACCATATATACATTAATGGAAGCCTCAATCTAGGGTTATAATTCTAAGAAAATGAGATAATCAAGGAGGTAGAAGAATAATGAGACTCTTGCATTTGATCTTCAGGATTCAACGCTCTCTAATACATTGAAATATATCACCAAAAGGAATAAGATCTTCATAAAAAACTTGGGGAAGGTCCAAGGTTAAAGAGACTAGGACCAGAAAGGGTGAATGAGTATTTAGAGGGATTTTTAAGGTACAAAATCATTTTTTCATAAATAATAAATATCATCAAACTGTTAAGCCACGTTTTTTGGGAAACTATGATCCAACTTTGTAGATAGCCTCTATCCCCAAAATCACCAAGTCACATGGTTAGGCTGAATTATTTTTCCAAGTCATGAACCTTCCTAGAAGACCCCTCCAACTCTCACATGGTTACTTAAAGAACACCAAATAGTTACCCCTAACCATGCACAAACCATGTGCCCTTGAAAAACCTCCCAAAACATTCCAAAACCACCCATAAGATCCTAAAACTCAACCCAGGAATTATGTAACATGAAAATAAATAATAAAATAAGGAAATAATTAAAAATATAGGATTTATACTCTCCCTACCAATGGTATTTCAATCCTCAGAAATTTAGAGTTTGATTGTGTTTTGGAAAATTTGGGACCATTGATCCCACATGAACTTCTCTCACTCCCAAGTTTCCTCCAAAATTAGACTATGCTGCCATAATATATGTACCAAATAGATTCATTTACCATGTTAAATCTTTTCTTTTATATATATAATATGAATTGAGGCATGAATAAATGTAGCTTCAAGTGAGACAAGGTCCCATTATATCACATCGATAGGGCTATACTAGTACTTATTTAACTGGGATATAAGTAAAACATTATGGAAAACACTGAATCTCGGTGGTAAGACTAAGAGATATTCATTGTCACCAATATGTTCCAAGATCTCAAATGGACCGATGTACCAAGGAGAAAACTTCCCTTTATTTATCAGATGACAGTGACATAGTCTCAGGGATACTTTTAAGAATACGCGATCACTAATGTTAAAGGATAAGGGACGTTTTCAATGATTGACATATGATTTTTGATGAATCTTGGTTATTTAAATATGTTTAATAATCATCTATATTTTCATAGTAGTCCCATGGACAATAATTGGTCTAGTTAATGAGGTTTCCCTAGTCTTTACCCAAAAAAATGAAGATCAACATGGACATCCATACAATGCCTCGAATATATCTATTTATATCATTACCAGATAATTGTTGTTATATGAAAACTCTACCAAAGTAAAATGATATTACCATGCACCATAAGAATATATAACATGTTCTTGGGGACTATCCTCTAATGTATGGATCATACATTTTGATTGACCATCCATTTATGGATGATATGTCGTATTTATAGTCAACTGAGTGCCAAGGGCTTATTGAAAAGATTTCTAAAACTATGAGGTGAATCTTGGGTCTCAGTCAGAGATAGTTGATATTGGTACTCTATGAAATCATACTAATTCCCTTATATAGAGTTTTTTCAAGTCTTTCACTATATCAAACTCTCAAATTGTAATGAAATGTGCCAACTTGGTGGGTCAATCCACAAACATCCAAATAGCATCGTGTTTTAAATGTGTTTGTGGTAGATCAGTAACAAAGTCCATATAAATCAACTCTCATTTCCATAAAATATAGTCATATACTATAACATTCTTATTGGTCATTGGTGTTCATCATTTACCTATTGGCATATGAGACATCTCCTAACATAATCTAGAAATTTGTGTTTTATACCTAACCCCCAAAAATGGGTCTTCACTACCTTGTACATTTTCTATATACCCAAGTGAACCACCCATTTTGAATGGTGATAAGAAGAAATAATCTATTTTTGGAATGATGAGAAGACTATGATTCAATTCTAAAAGGGAAATGTGGATTTTTCATCCACTGTTCGAAACTCAATGGTCTCCCCACCATTGAGTTTTTAGCTCATATAAAGGTAGTTTGGGTTTGATGGTTGATCCTCCTTGATCGAACTCACTAAATCATGAATGAAATTAATGGTAAAGAAAACTACATCCTAATTTTGTTCCCTATAACAAAAATACATGTTATAAATTACTCCCACAAGATATCATTGGTCATGAGCTTTTCTGGCCACCTCATTATATGATTTTTGACTCAAATCATTAGCCACATAATTTACTTTTCCAGGTGTATAAAAAAATTCAAAGTCAAACATCTAGATATATTCCATCCATAATCATTGTATTGGGTTTAAATACATTTTTGAAAAGATGAGTTTCAAGATTTTATGATCAGTAAACATGGTGAACATTTTCACTAAAGAGGTAATGGTGCCATGCTTTTAATGTGTGGACCACCAAAACTAATTTTAGGTCATGCATCAAATAATTCTTTTCATGTGTTTTAAATTATCTCAATAAATGATCTATGACATGGTCTCTATTAATGATAACATATCCTATTAAAGATCCAAATTCATCACAATATACCACATAACCTTTTACTAGTTCTAGAAATATGAGTATAGGTGTTGAAGTGAGTTGAGCCTTAACATCCTAAGAGTATACCTAGAAATACTCACTTCATTGGAATATAATGAATTTGATTTTCAAATAAGTTAGAGGATAAATGACTGAAAATTTATTTTTTATTATCAAAACACTTTTAAGGAGAAAGTGAGAAACCATAAAGTTTAGCATTACAAGAAAACAGACAAACATAATCTGCAATGCCCTAGAAACTACATCGTGTCAACAAACCTTCACCAATTCATGACCATTCAGCTAGTTGTCTCATGAAAGTATGCATGGGCATGGAACTTATTTAAAATTCATACCCTCTCAGACCCATAATCCAAATGACGTGAACAGGTGAAGGCTTCTTGCTCTGATCTCCATATGAAGCAGATCCAAAAACAAAGTTAAAAACATCAAACTTCACTCTAAAAAACACAAAGGAATACCACCAGTAACCCATCCAAGACAAGCAAAAACCTCCATCAGTTAACCATTGTCTTGGAAAAGTAGTTTTATCTTACCAGAATCTATGTCTCTAAATAATTTCCATGCGATAGATTGAACCTGGATGTTAGGTGTTTCCCTCATCATACTTTCAAAATCAGAAGCAATCTGGTCCCAAGACTGTATGTACTCCTCGATACTAATGTCCCCTTTGTTGAAACCCCCAACAAGAATAAGGTCTTGTTTTTCAATCCATGCATATTTCTCCTCATTAAGAATTTCCCTTATAGGCCTCCCCATCATTTTAGTAGCATCCTCCTCGGAAGCATTGATTAGCAACACATACTCAACCGCTTCTTCCTCTGAGCATAATAGTAATTCCAAGGGTTGGTCACCCTGTTCCATTTTTCTCTAGCGACTAACATCCACTGATTCAATCTTTTTTATGTTAGTCTTCTTATCCGAACGAGTCTCAAAAGGAGGTGGTAAGGAGGATTAATCCCTCCTACCCTTCCTCTTATTATAACTCATATTCACCTTTGGAATTGATACTTCTCCTACCGAATGACTAGTTTCAGTTTCATTGAACGTGTTCACACGTCCCCAGTCTATCTCTAGAGGGATAAGCAGTTCAGAATTCAATCCGAACTCTACAAGCCCTTCGAATCTGTTTTTCAACTGAATTGAAGACTGCTTCCTTGAACCCTATCCCCCTGCTTCCCCAGTATTTTCCTAGTATGGCACCTCCATAACAGTCCCCTGCAACTCTTTCTGGAGATGATCACTACCCAATTCAAGTGCCACGGTGGAGGAATTCTCCTTTTCATCCACTATTTGAACCGTGACAGTGTTACTTCCTAGTCCTTGTGGTACCCCTCATGTGATCTCCTGGATAAGCGAATCTCCCACCCTCACACTATAAATCTGATGTAGCGAAGAGGGGGGGGCTAGAAAAGTCTGATTTCATCTTACTAAAAATTGATGCCACTGTTGGAAGGTCCTGGGTCATCAATGCCTTTTGTACAGGTGAGCGTGATCGCGGTTTTTGCCCAAACTCATCCGCAATAACAACTTCGTGAGATCATGAACAAGCTGGAGGCCTCTATTCTAGATTCTTTGCTTCATCATACACCGCTTGATCCTTGCCTTTGTCCCTGTTCCTCCTCACAGCAGACCAATACCCCTTACGATAGCATTCCAGTGAATTATCTAATCACTTGCATCCCGAACAGAAGTTTATCCAGGTTTTATAGATGACCCATTGCTTGCATCAATAATCCTCGCCCACAGTAATCCACGCATATTAAAACACGTCTCTTGACACATCCATTTCAATACATGCACAGGGGTTAATAGGGTAGAAAAGCTCATCAGTTCTACTATCCGAACACATATACCTACCTAACATATTTCCTAGCATGTGTATAATAGCGGGATTTTGAAATCGAAGGGTGGTTAGGGAAGCTAACACATGTCACCATAGATGGAGGATCCTACTTCATATGTAGATTGAAGGACCACCGAAGAAGAATGTATCTGAAACCATTAAAACTTTGAGGTTCTCTTTCCCAGGCCTTGATGAGGTCTACTTATGATACAAAACATATCATAATTTGACGATTGTCTAGGAAACCCACATTCACCCTGTCCTGTAAGTCCCAAGCGTTGAAGATGAATCTATCGAACGAATTGACTGAGGGTCATCGCTAATAAAATCTGGCAACTAAGGTATGATTCAAAAGGTTAGATGATTCTGAGAACTCTGCAGACAATATCTGTAGGTTAGGGCATCCATCAAGTAAATCTGGGACTTTCAGTCCGAGAGCTATTTGAGGGAAAAGAGGGAGAAAATCCGGATTTGAAAAAGGAGTGAAGGATGAGGCTGCTCCATTGAAGGACGCTGATGGTCCCTCCCCCATTGGTGGGGGAGGGACTAGCGCAGAGTCCGGCGTTGTCATGGGGAAGAACTAGGGTTCTTTGGGAGGACGGCCCCACACGCTCCAATCAAAATTATATGAGAAAAATAAGAATCTCAGTTAGAGGATAAATGAGTCTTTATAATTCTTAAAAAAGGTGATGATAATAGCCTACTAATCCCAAAAATATCTATATCCTAAATTTTTTCTTAGGAGGTTACTAAGAAATCAATGCTTCTATCTTTTCAAGATCAGCTTATATGCCTATTTCAAAAATTACATGAGAAAGGAAAAAAACCTATTGCATCCAAAAGTCACACTTAAGAAATTTATCATAAATTTTTTTCTTGTAAAATAGACCCAATACAATATCTAAGTGCTTCACATGGACATTTCTAGTTTGAGAGTACACCAAAATATTAAAAAAAATACCACAATAAATGAGTCAAGATTCTTATGGAAGATATGACCCATTAAGAACATGAAAACTATAGGTTCATTTTTAATCCCAAAGGGAGTGACTACATATTTGTAGTGACTATAACAGCTTTGAAAATTTATCTTTGGAATATCCTGTTTCCAAACTTAGATTTAGAGATACCCAAATCATAGATCAATTTTTGATAACTATTTGGATCACTTAAATTGATAAAAAAGGTTATCAATTCAAAAAATAGTGTACCAATTTTTTATAATAACATTATTCTATTTATGATAGTAAAAACATAAATGGAGTTAACCATATTTCTTTCTTATGAATAGAATTAGATCTGCCTAAGGTGATGTGCATGTTCTAATGAATCCCTTGCTTTCCAATTCTGCTAGATGGACCTTTAATTCACATTGCTTAGTTGGTTCCAGTATATATAAAGGAAGTGAAATATCACTCATTCCTAGAAGTATATTAATAGAAAATTTGATTTCTTATTTAGGTTGAAATTGATATAAATCATGTGGAAAGACATCAGGGTATTGGTCAAATGTAGTAGGAAGACTCCTAGTCCCATTTTCTTCAATATCACCCAAAGTAATCACTGCCAACTGCGAAGATATGATTCCATCTACTATCATCAAAATTCCATGATCATCAATAATTCACACACCAATCCCATTTGAATAAATAAACAACACCATATAAGGATATTAAGGACACTTCTTAGGCATAATAGTGGATATAAGCTTTAAATTCCACTAGCCAGTCCATTCTAAAGATCATATTGAATATTTCCATTTACAAGACTATAAATTCCTATAAAAAGTTGACCTCATCGATGATAATGGGATAGGTTGAACACTTAAATCCTCTACATTATCATTTCCCAATATTTGTTTGATGCTCAAGATATGAGGAATCATTTCCAAGTGAAACCCAAATTGATTTACCACATGAAAATCAATAAATGATTTGGATGTGTCAGTATCAAACAATACTTTCATTATAGCAGAGTTGAGAAGGATGGTATCATGCACCGTTGATGAACTTGGTTGGTTGGATATGATTTTATGCTCAACACCATAGAGTTATTGATCATATCCTAAAGACTAATCCTTGTTGCCCTACTGAGGTGGTGTCGACTGTATGATCATGGTGTTCCTTGAATAATCCTGAGTCTCTCAACTTTGAGGGTGATAAATATTTTTACGAGTCCACCCAAGTTGATCATGAGAGATCTGAGATTGATTTAATCTATCTATACCCATTAACATTGTGGGTATAGAACAATAATTCTTGAGGTTTACTTTCTATCCATATTTTTGATAATCTCAAGGTGATATTATACATTCCCTTTTTTGTGTGAACGATCAAAATTTAAAACAATTTGGTTCCATACTATGAAATGGTGTAAAAGAGAATGGTTGACACTTTGTTTCATTGATGCTCTGCATTCTTGAATGTAGGTTTCCCTCTATATCTTGTTTCTAGTATTGGAGTTTCTATTTTTGTCTATGAAGAAAAAGGTTTTTACTCAAATATAACTCTCATCTATGTCTCTTTCTAACACCTGCACTATGTTAACCATTTTTTTATAATCATTAATCAAGAACATAACCACCTTAGAATGAATATCAAGTTTTAGCCCTACCTCAAAGATATATGCCTTCGGATATGTGATAGTTTCTAACTCTAGATAAAAATGAACTAAGTTCATAAAAGTATTTGAAAATTATATCACAGATAGAGTTACTTACTTGAGAATAAATAAATTTATAATTTTGGTTACTTTATAGGTGTGTGTGTAATATTTTTTGTTGGAACATTTTTTAAATCCCTCCCAAGTAATGACTTAGATGAGTTTAGCTTGAATAACTAATTCTCATAATTAATGTGTGAGATACTTCATAATATATACCAAAAAATTCACCTATATCTTGGTTAGTATTTAAAGGATATCAAAAATTATATTGATCTTATTAATTCATGCTTCTATTTTCTGAGGTATCGAATCCCCTTAAAAATTGATGGATTCAATTTTTGAAATTATAAAATATAATTAGTATGGATTGTGTCCCTAGTTTGATTCCCTTTTTAAAAAGAATAAAATTATTGAATAATTATTTTAACAAGTTCCTAGTTCACTTGTGGGATAGGTGCAACCACATTCCTTATAGCCCCCTCTTTCTAGTTCATAGGTCTTATAATGGGTTCCATTATTATAGAACCACAAAAACAATATTCAGACAGTTATCACATGTTTCTTTATTAATTTTTTGTAGATTATATTTAAACCCAAAAATAAATTCTATAGTAACATAATTTCAAAATAAATAATTTGAAATAATATTTGAATAATTAAATCCTAGTGGGAAGTCTCTTTACTGATGCATGATACCAAATGCTCGTCGGCTAAACCCACAATGATGAATTGACGGCATGTCAATAAATATTTATCAAAAACTTTATACCCAAAAAAACCCTAGTAACTTAAAGTTAAATATAAAGAGGTTAACTATATCTTTTTTTATATACATTTCATGTCCCTAGTTTGATTCCCTTTTAAAAAAATAGATGGTCCGTAACAAACTGATACAATTTGTAACATCCTCGCCTGGCACATTGGCTTGGGAAGGACCAAAATGCCACTAAACCTAGGTGTAACCCCCAATACACCAAAGGATTACATTAAATGTCAATATATTTACAAAAATTTGGGGTTGGTTTTCCCTTAAACTAACAACCTAAAATCATATCATAATAAAGATACACAATATAATTCATGATACAAAACCAGAATAAACTCCAAAGGTATAATCAAACAATCATCAAAGTAAAAATGTAATAAGAAATAAAATAGAATTATATAATCCCTATACAAATAAAACTATGGGAAGATAATACATAAGTCAAAAATACCCAAGGAACCGAGGTGGAACCACTCCATACTCCATGACTCAACTTCCGCTCCAAGCTCCAACTCCAGACATCCATGACCATGACATCGCAAAGCTCTACTGGTAAAATAACAAACCTTCCCCTTACAAATATCATAATAAAAATAATATGCATACACACAAAATTTCATATATAGGGGATTATTATAAAAAATAATAGGAAAACCCCAACACTTACCATATATGACACTAAAATAAGAAAAAGTTTAGCTCACATTTTATTTAAAAAAATTAAATATGAAGAAAGAAAACCAATGTCCAATAAATATATCAAAAGGAATAAAAATATATAATGCCACAATACACCCATGGAATGAACCCAAATATCCTTCCATAACACCAACCAATGTAACCACCACCCAAAGGCCCCCTGAATAGTCCAACTCATGAGCAGTATATGTCCCTCCAGTCCTAAGTCGTCACTCGAAGGCATGATCCAATGTTCAACAAGAATTGGCACCACAACCATGTCTAACCCACATTGTCCTTTACATATACATATAAACACACACCTACTAAGATCATTCCATGTTCTCACACTCAAAACCATTACTTCAAAAACCAATTCCATTAAATCATTTTATCGAACACCTTTTGGGCATCACTCACAATTATAGATTTTGAGACTAACCAAATAATGGGATTTCCAATAGACATTTCCCAAATATTTTTTATTAAATGAAATTTATTTACAAAACAATAATCCTTAATGTTCTAGGATAAAATGGAAATATTAGAGAAGACACCTACCTTTGATGTATTTAAAATGAATAATCACCTCACAGTCTCATAGATATAGGATCTCATTTCCATTACTTCAATGGATTCTAAGTAAGATTTATCAAAACATTCCCTAGACCGTAGATCTAAAAATAGTATCCCTAATATAGGGTTTTTCTGGTAATAAAATGAGACAATCAAGTGAAGATAGGAGGAAAAATACTATTACCTTTGATATCCAAGATTCAACACTCTCTAATCAATTTAAATTAAGAACTGAAAGGAATAAGATATTTTAAAATGACTAGTTAAGGGATAAGGGTTTAGATCCTATTATAAGAGAGGGGAATGAGGGTTTTAGAGGAGTTTCTAGGTTAAAAATTAATTTTCCTAAATTAATAAATCATGTCACACAGTTATGCCACATGGTTAGGAAACTATGTTTCAACCATGTGGATCACCTCTATCCCCAAAATCACTAAGTCACATGGTTAGGTCACGTGATTTTTCCAAATTGTGCGCCAACTATGTTCCTACATTAAAGATCACTCCAACTCTTATATGGTTACCTAGAGAAAACTATATGGTTTTCCCTTACTATTTGCAAACTATACACCTCCTAAAATCCTACCAAGACAATATAAAACCATATATAATCTCCTAAAACTCAACCCAACCATTATGTAACATTAAAATACATAATAAAATAGGAAAATACCTCAAACTGGGGGTGTTAGACTAATGATATATCATTCATGCACATGATAGAAGACATTAAGCATGTGATATTCATGAAATAAGCCACACATGATTATGAAGAGCATATACCACATATAGGTTTAATGCTGCAATAATATTGAAAAATTAAAATCTAGTTTGGTTGCATGAAAACATCATGCATTCCATGTGATATTATTTTAAAAAGTGATAATATATGGTTATTTATAACTGCATGTATTTAATATAGAAGTAGCATGATTTCAGGATGTGGTGATTTATTTATCACATATAATTTATCCCAAGTCTCTTATAAATAAATGAATATTTAAAAGGGTTTTAAGATGATTTTAAATGATGAGTTGTTATTTGTTTCTATCAAGAAATTTATTATACATGGTTTGTGTAATATTTATTCTATGGAGCTGAGAAATTAAAGTGTTGGAGAATTTTTGAGTTATCCCAATACTTTATTTTATTTAAGTGAGAGATCCTAAAGGAATATCGAGAAGGTTATATTATGTATGTAATCTCTTTGTAATGAGAAATTTATTATGAAGAAATGTGTGAGGAAGATTAATCTATTATTACTGCACTATTTTCTATATATCATCCAAAGTCTAACATGAAGAAGATTTATCCTATAGTGCTAAATCATTTAATTATTATCTGGAGATATGATTCAAGAACAAGGTTAGAGAATAAATTATAGTCTATTAGTGGTTTCATTCTAAATAATGCCATGTAGATTAAATTGGTAAGTTGATTAAGCCTTCCCTCAGAGAAAAGTGCATAAAACCTACTCAAAAATTTTGTACTAATTTTAGAAATTTATAATCACTAAAAATTATAGTGATAATATAATTTTTGATCCAACCAATGGTTTATCACAATAAGAAGAAGGCTCTCGCATCTAGCCAGAACCTTGTAAAAGTTAATGTGTGCTTATAATATTTCTATTTTGTAAATACATTTGAGGAATTGACTCAATAGATTGAATCGTGACATTAACCTATCCCAAGGTTTTAATTCTATAAGAATAATTTTTAAAATATTGGTATCATTGATTCACCCCCACTCTCAATGGTTTCATATTTGATCTAGGCTATTTGATTGGTATCATATCAAACTAGTTTACCATATTATTATAATAATATTTAGTGATGAAAAATGGGTCTAGGGCCATGGTATTTATGAGTATAGGGTGGATATGGGGTGGGTTGGGCCTAAAAATTTTGATCGTTAGGAGAGTGGACCAATGCAGGTTGAGCCCGCGTAGGTACAGGCCAATGTAGGTTAAACCCTTATGGGTGTGGGCTTACCCATTGGCCTAATTGAAGAAAAAATATATTTTTTACAATATATGTTTCTTTAATATTTTAGTTTTTTTAATAAAAAATCATGATTAAACTATGACATATGATTTCTCACCTTAACAATCATACTAATTCACCATTCATTCACATGTGAATTTTAAATAGGTTTATATTTATTTTTTTAATATGATATTATAATTATTTACCACATTTACATGGTTTGTCATCCCACCTCTCAAAGAATGGAACTCGTCTCCCCTGTACATGGTTTCAATTCTAAAAGAGTTATTATAATATTATTGGGTTGATTTAATTTTCTTATTAATTAATTTTATTTTTTATTAATAAAATAGGTAAAGACCTCATGAGAACCCTAATAGTATCCTTTAAATCCAATTATTTTTTGTAAAGTCATCACTCATTAATAGGTCCATAAAAAATCATTGATTTCGTATCTAAAAATATTAAAAGGGTTAAATGTAAATATATAAAAAATCTTCCACATAAATTTTTTAGATGTAGAGGAATTATACATTTTAATAAAGATTTTTCTTGGAATAAAAAATCTAGTTAGTCATACTATGAAGAAGAATAATAAGAAAAACCAAAATGGTGGTTAAAAGGTAAATTTGTTAAAAGAAACATGAAATATTAAGAAAGAAAAAAGAGAAAAAAAAATTAGATGGAAAAAATGGAAGCATGCTGAGCAAAGAGGAAGAAGAAACATATTCTATAAATGATGAGTCAGAAGAGGAATATACATAAACTGATATTGATTTTGTGGAACATTTTAAAATAAAATAAGATATTTCCAGTAGTGGTGAAAATGAAAGGGGTGAGCCTTACATGATTCACATGTTGAAGACGAAACAAGAAGTTTGTCTTAAAATGGATTATGGACTCAAGAAGGAAGTTAAAATTTTCAATAAGGAAATTTACAAGATGAATAAAATTAAATGTGAGTTTCATGGTAAGTATATTTTGTGCATTTAGAAAATCAAACTTCTCAAAGTTACAATTGCTGAACATGAGAGAATTATAAAAGGATCATAGAAGAAACCAACTACTCAAGAAGAAAAACCCAGTCATGATGAAATAAGGTGTCTTAAAGTATAAAAAAACTCTTGGGAAGATGATTTTTTACTTTTAAAAAAGATACTAAATTTAACGTTGTATCATTAAAAATATTGAGAAGTCTTTTTCATTAACTTAAGTAAAATTTATATCTATTAAATTTGAAAATTTTAAATAAGTACAATCTAAAGATGTAGGATATAAAAGAATTTTTGTCAAAACATGGATTTAGATAAATCACAAGAATAATTATTTTGCAATCACAATTATGGATAGTGATCATAATAATCAAGACTCTTCCAAATCTATACAAAATAAGGCAGATCTTTTACCAAAACAACAAGCAAATTTTCCATGACAAATTTTTTAATTTTATGGAAGATCGATCTTCATGGATTATTTATGATGTTGTGGATCTTATATAAATAAAACATTTGTTTTCTATCACAATATTTCACTCCATTAAAATCAAATAGGACTATATTTTATAGTGATTTATTCTAAAAATAGAAGTAATTGATCTAGTTTGAAGTAATCTGAATTTGGAAGACTAATGGGTGTGCCTACTCAAAATAGATTTTAATATCCTTAAGAAACTTATATAATGTATTTACAACTAGAAAATTAATATAAATAGTGTATAACTATTTTTAAGGGAAACTACAATATATTTCAAAAGTAATGATAGAATCAAAAAAATAGATAAAAGAATTCTGATAGTTGAGGTTTCTTTAAAATACAGCAAGTGGAGAAAGCCCTAGATTCTTGATAGTGGATGATCATCACACATGAAAGGATATATCAAGATCTTAAAATGAATTGAAAAACATGATGGAGGTGTAGTTACTCTGGGAAATGAACATTATTTAAAAATCAAGGGAGTTGGTTTGGTTGTAATTGAACCTAACAATATAAATTCACAAGCAGTTTTATTTTTTGATGGTCTCAGTCACAACCTAATAAGCGTGAGTAAATTATGTGATGATGAAAAGGTCGTGATATTAAAGAAGAAAATATATATCATTAAAAGAGTTGAAAATGGGTGTATCATCACAATAGGATAAATGAATAAAAGAATTTTGTTACAGATCAGATATCCTAGTAGTTCCTATTATCTCAGCACTCGGGAGGAAAATAATATTTGGAATATAAAAATTATCCACATTGATCAAAAAAATCTAAGTAAAATCACTAAAGAAAATTTTGTTTTATATTTACTTTAGTTTATTAGAGATAGATATCAGGTTTTCCCAACCTATCAAAAAGAGAAAATGGTAAAAGGGATACACTAAAGAGTGGTTATATAATCAACAAGAACTTTAGAATTAGTTCAATATGATTTGTATGGACCCATGAGACACAAATATTTAAAATATGAATTTTACATTATCACATTAATTGATGAATATAAAATAATGAATGTTTTATATATGAATCTCAAGTCACAGACAGTTAATATGTTCAAGATTTATAGAATTAAAGTTGAAAGAGAATTTGGAATTCAAATCTAAATGTTGAGAAATGATAATGGGAAGAAATACACCAGTAGTTCATTTGAGTCCTACCTTGGTAAGTATGTGATTAAATATCAATAAAGTAGACCTTACACACCCTAATATAATGTGTTTTCTAATAGAATGGGAAGAACCATTTTGAATATTGGGAGAACTATGTTTACATAGTTTTAAAGGTAAAAAATATTTTAGAGAGAAGTTGTGTGCACTACTGTGAATAAAAAAAATTGATGATTTTTTAGAAAAAAATAAAATAAAATATCATATGAGATTTGATATAATAAAAATAAAACAATGATTTACTTCAAAATATTTACAATTCCTTACATCATCAAAATTAAAGACTCAAGTCTTATAAATTTCGATGAGAAAACTGAGGAAGAAATATTTTTGGGGTACCTATATAATAGGAAAGGCTATAGATGTCAAAACAAGAGACTTTACAAGATGTTTTATTGTTATAATTTAATTTAAAATAAACCCATGAAAATTTTATAGATGAATAAATTTTTTAAGAATGTGATGAATCCAATGAGCAGATATCTAGATAGAATAGTGAAAATAGGTTAAGGATGAAGCAAGAGTAGCATATGTTGAATCAAATAAAACCAGTAATAAAGAAAAGGTTATTTTAAATTAAAAATAGATTTTTAATCAGATAAATAAAATTATGGATATATATAATATAATTTAATAATAGTATATACTTGTGCATACTAGAATTAAGTTAAGATATGATAATCCTATAATATAAGCAGCTAGAAAAATACTGCAGTTTGAAAATCAGACTTCACTCATGTATCGGTTTGAATTTCATTCAGTGAAATAATCCTATGAACATGAGGAGTGAGTTGAAACAATGAATTAAAAGTTAATTTATATTGAAAATAATCCCATATGGGATCATTTTCCAAGACATGATAATAAAAATGTCATTGGGACCAAGTGGGTTTTTAGGAATAAGCTAAATGAACAAAGAAAGATTTTCAGAAACAAAGTCATACTTGTATTCAAGGATACTCTCAAGTGGAAGGAGTTGATTTTTGAGAACCTTTAAACTAATTGAAAGGTTGGAAGTAATCAGGATGTTACTTGATGTGGAAAATTTTTAGCGGTATAAAATCTTTCAAATAGATGTCAAATTTTCTTTCTTAAATGGTGAACTTGAAAATGAGGTTTACATTGAGAAAAATAATATTTTTATGTTTGATAATGATGGTGAAAAAGATATCATATTTAATAAGGTTATAGATGGTTTAAAATGATTCCCATGTTCCTGGTAATCAGGACTATAAAACTACTTAAATGAATTAAAATTCATCAAAGTAAAAGTGGAAAACAACTTTTACATCAATGAAATAAAGAAAGTTACTCTTGTTGTTATTGTATATATTAATGATATTATTTTTATAGGTGATCATGATAATTCCTATCAAAATTTTACCAACCAAATGAAACGAAAATTTGTGATATCCATCTTGGGTGAGATAAGATATTTCTAAGGGTTACAAGTCATGTAAGTAGATATCCTCATTTTCTTATAAAAAAATATTCTAAATAATTATTAATTAAATTTCAAATGGAGGAATAAAATCCAACATTTATTCCTATTCAAGTGTGACTGAATTTGTCTAAATATGATGATGGTAATAGTGTTAATCAAAGAGAATTTAGAATATTGATTACGTGATTGCTTTATCTCATAGATTCCAAAGCGTAAATTGTATATTTTTTGAGCATTTATGCTAGATATTAGAATGATTCAAAGGATTCATATCTTATATTTGATAAAATGGTTCTTATATATATTAAAGGAACTATGAGTTATGGATTGCTTTATAATAAGGGAATAATTTGAATATTTTTGTGTTTATATATGTCGATTGGGTAGGTGACTATGATGATAGAACATCTAACTCAGGTGGAATTTTCCTCTTGTGGGATATTTTTGTGAGATGGAACTGTAATAAATAGAACTCAGTCACACTAAGAGCTACAGAGGAAGAAAACATTGTTATGACAAGCTCTTTCACTCAAATGATTTATATGAAAGAGAAATTGGATGATTGAAGAGTAAAAATTGAAAAACTAATCATAATACACTATAATAATCAAATTTTTATAGACCTTTCTTCTAATAAAGTGAAACACTCAAGGTCCAAACATATTGATATCATATTTCACTTCATCAGGTACAAAGTGGAAAATATAGATATAAATTTTTAATTTATTCCAAACTAATACCAACTGGTAGATATCTTCACCAAGACTGCCACTAAGGAGAGATTTGTGACATTAAGGCTTAACATGGGTGTCCATCCCCTCTCGCATAATTAATAATCATTGGTATAATCCCCTAATAATCCATGGTTATGTTATCAAAGGGGGAGATAAGTTACACAATTTTTTCCTTTATTTTTCTTATTTGTTCTAATCAAGTGGAAATGTTTATTGTAAAAAGAGGGGTTTCAAATAATTGAGTTCATGATTGAGGGGTTTATGATTTGACATCTCTTGAATAAGAAGAAATGTTGAGAAATCATTGTGTGGGTTGATAGAAAATCCAAAGGGGGGTTCAAATTCCCCTTTTGAAGAATATTTTTTTATTTTAAATCATATATGATATGTTTATATCTGACGATAATTAGTGGATTGTTCTTAAAATCCATGACTTTTTCTAATGATTTTTAGTGTAACATAATGTTTATAGCATGAAAACTAAGAACTGTTGAAAATTTTTTAGAAGAATAATGATTGGTATTTATATGTGTATTATCATGTAAATATGGATAACTCTTTTTATAAATATTTTCTCAAAAAATGTGTTAATCCATGAACCGAAAACCTAAGAATCTTGTAATATGTATTGAGCCAATATTGAGGGTGGACTGGTCTAAGACCAACCAAGTAATATCATAATAGAGTATTATTTTTCATGGGGGGCATGGTATAATGTCAAGGGTGTGGATATAGGTTTCATAGTTCATTCAAGGTGGAATACACAGTGATTAGTGAGTGTGTGAGTGTGTTTGGGAGCCCACCCTAGTGTCATGGTTGAGATGTTGATGCCACATTGAGGATTATTGAGCATAGGGATTACATCCTCCAAGAATATGATGGATATCCACATACAGAGAAACTATTCCTTCATCATTAAAAATATATACATGGAGTTGGGACAAATGAAATATAATTTTTTATCCATATTCTTCCTCAAGATTGAGATATATCTATGTGTAATCTATCCAAGCTACTACATGTATAAATCTAGAGCTACTATAAGATGAAATTTTAACCAACCGAACACCAGCAAGCTATTATGATCATTATAACCTACCTCATAAAGGTTGGTCTCACAATCACTCTACTAACTACATAAAGAGTTTTCAAGCTGCCTCATAAGAAACTGATTTACTAAAAAATATTTTTCATGTTGTAATAAGGCTTTGATCGACCACATTAGTAATCGGCAAGATACCTCATGAGTAAAATAAGCTACAAAATTTTTCCAAATATTCAACACACTGAAATCTTGAGGAAATATTTATCAACTGAAATCAATCCTTCATGGTATCTTAGCCTACTATAGGAAGAGTTAAACTAACTACATGAGTTGTGATGAAATGACTTTTCCAAGATAACTCATACATTCAAAATTGAGATTTCATGTATGATAAATAGAGAATCCATAATGGGGGAATTCATCCATGAGAGAGCCTATGATTTAAATATTGATATGATGGACTTTATGATCAAGCCATGATGTTTTATTGAGATCTACCTTCATCTGAGTCTTATGTATGTAATTGTATTTATTGTGCATGGTAATTTTATGTTGTGAGTTCAATGATTGATTCTACAATGCATGCATGAGATACCAAGATAAAATGACCATTTATGAGAGAGATGATGTACCAATATTATAATATTCCATCCATGCACCTGAGAAAAGACATGTGGCATGCGATATTCATGAAATCAAACACACATCATCATGAAGATTATATACCATGTATAGGTTTAATGCTACAATAATATTAAAGAATCCACATATTGTTATTTTGCATGAATGGATCATTCTTTTTATGTGATATTTTAAAAAATAATATAGAAGCTATGGTAATTTATTACGGCATTGATTTAATATATAAATAACATGATTTGAAGATGTGATGATTTATTTATTTCATGGAATTTGTCTTGAGTCTCCTAGATTTAAATAGTGATTTAAATCATGTTTTTTAATGAGTTTAAATGAGGAGTTATTATCCCAGTCTATTGAGAATTTTATTACACATAGTTTTTGTAATATTTATTCTATGATGATAAAAAATGAAAGTGTTTGAGAATTTATTTATTTATTCCAATACTCTAATTTATTTAAGTGAGAGAGGAAAAAATATTATCAAAAAATTTATATCATGCATGTTTTCTCGCTTTCATGTGATAATTTTTATGAATAAAGGTGTGAAAAAAATGATTAATTGTTGTTTTACTATTTTCAATCTGTTAGTCAAAGTATTTCCTGAAGAATATATATCCTATGGTGTTGAAGTAACTGATGATTTTATGAAAATATGATTCAAACATAAGGGAACAGGATAAATTATGATTTATTTGTGGTTCTAATCTAAATAAATCCATGAATATTATAGTGGGAAGTTGATTAAACTTTCCTTTGAGATAAGTGGATAAAACATGATCTAACCTTATGTATTTATTATAAGAATTGGTAATCACTATAAATTATAGTGATAATATAATTTGTGATCCAATTAATGGTTGATCATAGAATGAGTGGGATCTCACATTGAGGATAGACCTTGTAAAAGTTCATTTGTGGTTCTAATATTTATATTTTGTGCATACGAGTGAGGAAGTGACTCGAGAGAGTGAATCAAGACATTAACCTATAATTGTGGTTTAATTCCATAAGAATAATTCTTAAAATACTAGTACCATTGATTCACCCCACACCTCTCCTGGAAATCATTTTTTTCTCATTTTCTGAAGCCGGTTTAAGAGGTTGCAGGTACCCATACATCCCTTAAACCACTTCTCCACATCCGGATGAAAAACACATTTCAAATTTCAAAATCAGGTCACCACCAGCTACCTCAATCTTCGAACCTGTATCATCATCATGCGCCCACGATCGTATCAAGCCTATCAACTGATCCTGTGACAGCACTGACATACCTCACGCCACGCACCACATGTCAATCCAACAGCCCGCATGCAAATTGAACCACCGCCACACGCCACACATTCACCGGGACACCGGCGAGATGCACCGGATCCCGTCGTCGTCATCACTGGTGACCATCGTGGTCGTCCCTGGAAAACTTCACCAAAAAAATAGCATGTCGTCGGCAAGAGAACCCGACCATCTTCATCCATCAACGTCGTCAAACAACAACGGATCTACACCATTCAGACATCATCCCAACACCAGAATGCCGGTGAGCTTCACCGATGCCCATCATCACGCAATCACCTGCGCCGGTGATAAGAAACAGCATCACCACCGGTGGAACCCTTCACCGATTTCAACTAGGAAGACCCTCATCACTAGTATCAGCGAGGTAGAAACCCTCGGCACAAAACCACCAGATCCAGCCACAAAACACAACACAAAACACAAAAACAAAGAAAACACCCAAGGAACTAAAGAACCCGCCGCAACCAGACAAACCAACCGCGTCAACCATAGGGAAATCCCAGCGAACTCACCTAGGAGGAGGCATAGGAGCCGCCAACGCGTGACCTCGGGCCTCAAATGCGAATGAAACCCCGCTGACGCATGATTGTGGCCCTCTCAATGGTTTCTTATTTGATATGGGCTCTTCACTTATTCCATCCACTAAATTTATGTGTTCATATCATATTAATGTGTGACTCTTTATGTAATCCATAAGTTTGTGATAATCATCCAAAAATAGAATAATATTATATTCGTATATATACAAATTCATATCATTCATAAGGTATACAAAATTTTGATATAAATTAATAGAGTTATATTAGATTAAAAATTTCCACATGAGTAAGCCCATAGAATTAGATATCCAACCCCTCACCATTCAATAATATGGCATAAACATCTAAGTTGGTGGGTATTTTAGCCCCAAGTCCTTCTTCCTAGGGAGACTTTACTCAAGAGATAATTTAATTCATGATATCTTGAAATCCTAATATTTAAAAACTATATTCAACAACTATTATCAAGCTTGTAACTTTAAATAAAAAACTAAGTTTAAAGTAGATGAAAACTAAATCTTATAAAGTTTCACCTATCATGAAATGTAGGGATCTATTTACTAAATGCAATTTATTATATAAATTTAATCATACATAATATTAAAATTTCATAAAAATTTTATAAACATGAATAATATAAATATATAAACAATTAAATAAACAATTTATTTAACATGAAAAAAATATAAAGTTTTAATATTTATTTTAGGCATGAAAAATCTCATTTTATAATTCTTAATACTTATAAATGATAAATAATTTATAAATTATAAAAAAATGAATTTTTTAACCTTTTTAGGACCACCACGGTTTGCTCCATGTCATGGTTCATATGTTGTGACCATTTTGATAGGGCCATGAGGAATATTTCTCTATGGATTCGGCAATGATTCATGGAGAAAACTCAAATCCTTGAAAATCCATGGTCCAAATGTAGTAGGCATTCTATCTGGTCCACAAGGACTCCTTCAGCCTAATGTACTAGCACGTGTCATGGAGCATTTCTAGAAAGGGTGAACCATGCATGTCACCACATGGATTCCACATCGTGGTGCCTAGAATATTTCCAATAAAGGAACACCACACCTTCCACCATGGAATGGTGATGGTAAACATTCCTCAAAAACCCTTGCATTAAATATGTTTGATTCATAAAGAAAAATACTCCAATACCACTTATGGGTTTTGGGGAATCATAATATCATCTAATGCAATGGAGAAAAACAAAAACACATGTGATCTGTCTTCAAGGAATCAAAATGTGTAAGAAGTCAAAGAATATAGCATACTTGGAAAGCAGCAATAGTGGCCTCCATATTCCTTCTTTAGGGAGAATATTGATGTTGATCATGAAGGATATAATGGACCAGGCCCATTTGGTACATTACATAGTAATTTTTGGGTATTGGGGGGGATTGACATGGGACTAAGTAAGGGAGAATAGTAGTTGATGTTAAATCTACAACCGTAGGGGCAGATTCACAGTGTGAATGATCACTACTAGAAAAAAAGACTATACCAATGGTTTGGAGGTCCATTGGATATTTTTTCAATTGGATAGACCTGTACTAATGGTTTTTGGGAAAACCATTAGTATGGTTTATAGGAAATACCTATACCAATGATTTGGAAAAACTATTTGTGTAGTCAATGTAAATAAAAAAGAAAGTCGGGTTTTGATCCTAGCACCTCTCGGATATACTTCAACGAGCTAACCAATAAGATGCAATAACCTTTATTAACATAATTTGATAAATATATATGTGTGTGTGTGTGTGTGTGTGTTTAAAATTAATTTATATTTTGATGTATTTAATGTTATTTGACAAAATAATTCATAAAAAATCATATATTTATACCAAAAATTTTCCAAAAACATTTGTATAGACCTATACCAACGGTTTTAAAGATTGTTGGTATAGGTACCTAAATTTTTTAGGACCTATACCACTAGTTTACTATAAATGTTGGTACATGATATCTATATGGTACCTATATCAATGGTTCTTATAAAACCATTGGTAAAGGGTATCTATATGGTAACTTTACCAATGGTTTTCTAAAATCGTTGGTATATTTACATGGGTATAGATCCATTTTCTAGTAGTGGATGTTTCACAGGGGGGATTCATGACATGGGAAACTTGTTTTCTATAACTTCATACGAGTATAAATTCATGATGTGAATTTTTTTCACAGCATGAATGTTCTAATTGGGTTTTGGGGGGTTTAGGCTTTGAAGGTTTTATGGAATGAAAGGATATATTCACAAAATGAAATAACTACCTCATTTGTTGGATAAAGTGACTTGTTTTTTAGAGTATATGAACATCATGAGGTTTATGATGTGAACCATCTATTCACACTATAAATTGGGTGATTTCCAGGCTGTTTATAAATTATATATTACTTATGATCTTCCTTATTTCCCCTCTGTTTCTCTTAGACTTTAAGTGATTTCCAATTGATTTTTTGAACTGTAAAAACCTCTAATATTTGGAATTAATCCTTGATTTAAATGAGTCTCGATATCACTAATTCTTGGTGATTTTTTATTCTATTTCCCTTCAAGTTATTACTTATTTATTTGGATATTTCATAGTGGATATTTTTTTATAATTGGTTATTTATTGGGATGTGATTTTGATGAGACATCACTATATTTTAGTTTGATATGAGGATAAATTTGGTGGTTGTGGCCTTGTGGTTCATACTATCTTGGTTGGTCTTGAATAGTGAATCAAAAATATTCTTTTGAGGTATGGTTCAAGTAATCTTCTTTTTATATACATCTATGGTATTTTTATGATTTTTTATCTTCTTCTCTTGGTTGTTTTATGCTTTACTTAATGTGTGCAGCTTGGTGGCCTTGGTTTTGTACGGCTTGGTGGCATTAATGTGTGTGGATTAGTGGATTGATGTGTGTGTCTTGGTGGTATTAATTTTTTGGCTTGGTGACCTTATCTTTTTTTGTATTGGTGGCCTTGGTTGTGATGTGATGGCTTATGTGGTGGTTTCTTGGTACTGGTTCAATAGCAATGGAATAATATTGATGTATATACATGTGGTTATGACTCAAGAATTTGTTGGTGTGAATTTAAACTAAAACATAGATGAATAAGTCTTGGTGGATAAATTGTTAAATAAATTAATTGAAAATGTAACCTGGGTTTTTCCCCTTATTTGATACCTATGGTCTTTTTTTTAATTATATGTAGTGCTTGGTGGTGTGATATCAGTAGTGACTTGATGGTGCTGGTTGCGGTGCTTTTTGTGTGAACCTATAGGTGTGGGATTGTGTGAGACTTTTTTATACTTGTATTATTTATTAATTTTATAAACAACCAACCTAATGTATAAAATTTTACTGATACCTAGACATATCATCCCTCCTATTTATTACATAACTTTTCATTACATTGTACAAAATTAAGGATCTTTTAAATATTAGTTTCATGGAAACAAGGTACATAACACATGAAAACTTAAAAAATTATTATAATACACTTAAAATGATTCATCTTAGGTTCATCCTAAGTAAAATTACTACATGTCATAACTTGGGGACATTCATCAAAGAAAGGGGTGAGCATAATGCCCAATAAGGGAAAGCATGGAAAACAGTTTACATGTGATCATGAGAAATATCGATAAGAAATTGAGGTATATCATAAAGGGATGAGAAATGGGAAAATCATATAATAAATAAAATAACATGAATAATAACTTGGATATGTGGCTAAAATATTTATTTTAGACATTCATAAGTAAATCACCAAGGTTTTTCACTGAGGTGTCATAAAAAATATCGAGGTTATTCACCAAGGTATCGTAAAACATGTCATCTCTAGAGATTAAATTCTTTTCAAAATGAACTGGAGAAATATCATGGAGCAACCTTAATGTTTCTTAATTTTCATGTGATCCACATATATCATAATCAAACATCTCATAAATAACCCATGGATAATAAAAGAAATGATTTTGGTATCAAAATCATGGCATTTTAAAAAGTGCTTAAAAACATGATCACTATGTCATTTATAACCCACGGAAAGGGAATGAGGGTTTTATGAATGTAAATTACTGAATAAAATAAATAATTTTTACATATTGGTGAATAAATTTTTAAAATAAATATTTTTGGGTATTCACATAAATAAAATAAAATAATTTCTTGAGAAAAAGAGAGAAATTTTGAGAATAAAATTCACCAGCATAACAGGTATGAAACATGGTTTTAGAAAATAATAAAAATATAGGGTACAAGGTTATAAAATTAATAAAATAATATAAATATATTTAATGGATATAATGAAATTTATATAAGAACATTTTATGGAAATTTTAAAAACATACCACATAAAAGGGGAATTTGAAAGGAAAAGAGAAGTTGAGATTTCTCTTTCTTTGATGAGTAACTCCTAAAACTCAAATATTGGGGACTTGAGAGATTAAGGACACCTTTAAGGACTCCTTTTGAGTTAAAACTTCCATATATTCATGTAGTATGAATTGGTAATGAAATTTAATAGAGAAATGGGTGGGTATTTATAGAGAAAGTCAGGGATTTTTTTATTGATTTCCTTAGACTCCTCAATAGTGGTATTTGAAAAACCATGGGATTTCCCTTGGTATTTTCCCATGGTATTGGCCACTTAAGACACCTATTATATTATTATAATATAAAAGAGTCAACCAGAATTATATATTACTTATTACATCATTATGATGACATTAAACATACCGAAAACTCAAAATTGTATTATTACAATTCACTGAAAAACAAAATATTCTAGAAAATTGTCATAAATTCTCCCTAACCTAATTTCGACATTATTATTTAAAAAATTATGTTTATTTTATCATAATAATTCTCTAATTATAATAAATTTAACATTTAAATATAAAAATTCTTATTTATAAGAAGAAATAACAGATAGAAAATGCATAGTAAAATTTTTTATACTTGAAAAAAATAAATTTATTTTGTCATTTAAATTTACATAATAGTATTTTAATCATAATATTTCATTAAAATAATCATTATTTACAATAAATTAATTTACTATAATAATTATACCATTTCTAAAAAGTAAATTTTTTGTTCAAAAAATCAATTTTTCAAATTCATCATATTTAAAAAAAACAATTCTCAAAAAAAATTGATAGAATAAAAATTTTATTTATACAAATGGATTAAACATTAAGTAACTATTTCCTTGACACATAACCCCATATAACACTCATATACAACCTAAGGTTTAGGTGTGTGACGGTAATAGATTCATGGGGAGGCTCGGTTAACATCGCATGAGTGGTGATTTCCACTAACTTGAACTTATTTAATAGGTGATTTAGTTAAAGCTTAACATGTTGAAACTAATCTTAGGCTTGGTCAAGAGAAAAGGCCAATGATGCTACCACCTTCCCAAGATTCATAAAATGAGATTAGTATGGCATGACTCTACTGGTTGAGGTCATCGACTCTTCTTTCTGAATTAATTTTCTTTTTTCATTTCTACTTATAAAAAATAATTATAACATTAAAATTATTATTAAGAGTATAGTTTTCAACAACCATATTGAACAACGGTCATAATTTAACAATGTTCGAAACCCAATGGTCCCATTTCAAATTATACTCACTTCATTGTTAAATAGATATATATGTTGAGTAAAAAATAATATAACACACATTTTCAATAAACAAATATTATTCAAAAAGATTGGGTTGTTGCATTCCTCCCCCCTTAATAAATTTCATCCCCAAACTTCCATCTTGTCCCCTTATTTAAGAAAAGGCATGGGTTCTTATACCTCATTGTTTCCTTTGATTCCCATGTGTCTTCTTCATATTTGTGGTTTATCCACAACACTTTAATGAGGTGAGTAGTTTTTTTCATAGAACCTTGTCTCTACAGTCCAAGATCTCCACTAGTTTCTTCTCATAATAGAGGTCATGTTCCAGTTGTACCACCTCTGGATTCAATACATGTGAAGGTTTAAATATGTACTTCCTCAATATAGATACATGGAATATATCATGAACTTGAGATAAATTTGGAGTAAGTGTAACTCTATAGTTCACTAATCCTATGTGATCAATGATTTCATAGGATCCAATGTACCTAGGGATGAGCTTCCCTTTCTTCCCAAACTACATGACTCTCTTCCATGGAGAAATTTTAAGGAAGACTTTGTCACCAACAACAAACTCCAAGTCATTTTTCCAGTTGTTGGCATAGCTCTTCTACTGAATTTGAGCATCCTTTATGTGTTTTTGGATGGAATAAACCTTTTATTTCATCTCTTACACAAGATCAAGCCCAAGAAACTTTCTCCCACCAGCTTTATCCCAACAAGTAGGAGTTCTATATCACTTTCTATATAGAGCTTCATAGGGTTCCATTTTAATAATTTAGTGGAAAATTTTATTGTAAGAGAACTAAAATAATGGAATATGTTGATCCCATCCACATTTAAATTCCATTGATAATGTTCTTAGCATTCCCTCAAGTGTCTAAATAGTTCTTTTAGATTGGTAATTAGTTTTAGGGTGATAAGTCATACTAAAATTAAATTCAGTATATAGGGTATGTTTAATACTTATCTATAATATTGATGTGAACCTTGGATCACGATCAGAAATGATAGAAAGTGGCACTCTATGTAGCATTACCACTTCCTTTACATAAATTTTGGCAAGTTGTTCAAGAGATAAATCTTCTCGAATAGAGATAAAATGTACAGTCTTGGTGAGACGATCCACTATAACCCACATTGTATTATTTACTTTGGCAATTTTCGGGAGACTAGTGACAAAGTCTATAGTGTTATTGTTCCACTTCCATGCTGGTATGGGTAGTGGTTGTAATACCCCTTTAGGAAGTTTTCACTCTACCTTAAATTGTTGACACACCAAGCACCTCATAGTGTAGTTGGCAATATCCCTTTTCATGTTATCCCACCAATGATTATGAAGGTCCCTATACATTTTTGTGCTTCCAGGATGTATAGAGAATGTATAGTAACAAGATTCATCCATCATCTCCTTTATTTCTAGAATATATGGAACACATAGTCTTGTACTAAATTCTAGTACACCTTCTTGATCAATATTGAGCTTAGGAAACTTAACATTCTTTATAGCCTCTATCTTCTTATATAAAAAAGGATTTTATATTTGAGATTTATTAATCTTCTCAAGTAATGATGGTTGATAAATCATTTGTAATAGGGTTTATGATGTACCTTCCCTTATGATTCCCATATCCTGTTTTAAAATGTCTTTTATCAAAGGATTTCCTTGGATCCTTGTCATTTCTAGCACAATAGGTTCATTCCTACATAATGCATCAAAAACTTTTTTTGGTCTTCTGGAATGATAATGAATTGAAAAATAATAGTATTTTAGAAGTTACAACCATATCCTTAGTGTCATGTTCAATTCATTTTGACTGAAAATATACTTCAAACTATGATGGTTTGTGTATATATCACATTTCTCCCCATAAAGATAGTGTCTTCATATCTTCAGAGAAAAAAAATTACATCCATCTCCAGGTCATGCATAGGATATTTCTTCCCATGGGGATACAACTATTGAGATTCATAAGTAATAACCTTGTCATTTTTCATGAGGACTAACCCAATACCTTTCAGAGATGCATAACTAAAAATAATGAATCCTTATCTGATATAGGGTGGAGTTAACATAGGTGCAGTAACCAATATATTCTTTAACTCTTGGAAACTTTCCTCACACTCCTTTTTCCAGATGAACTTAACCCCTTTTCAAGTTAACTTGGTTAGTTGATTTTAAATTCATGAATTTTTTTTCAAAAACCTCCTATAATATCCCTCTAATCTAAGGAAACTACAAATCTCACTTACTGTTTTAGGATGAGGCCACTCCTCCACAACATTTGTCTTGGAAGGATCAACTAATATTCCTTCATTGGTTACAATGTTCCCCAAGAAAGCAACTTTTTGTAACCAAAATTCACATTTTTTTAACTTTCCAAATAGACTCTCCTTACTTAGAGTTTTCAATATAACCCTTAGATAATCCTCATGTTCCTCACAACTTTTGGAATATATCATAATATCATCAATGAAAACTACCAAAAATTTGTCATGTTATTCCTTAAAAACTATATTCATCAAATTAATAAATATAGAAGGAGAATTAGTCAAGTCAAAGGGCATAACAACAAACTCATAATTCCCATATCTTGATCGGAAGGAAGTCATTGGAATATATTCTTTATTCACACTCAATTGATGACAACAATGTCGAAGATCAATCTTGGAGAAGAATTGAGTCCCGTGAATCTGGTCTAATAAATCATTAATTCTTGGAAGAGGGTACTTATTCTTCAATATGATCCCATTAAGTTTTCTATAATAAATGCATAACTACATTAATCAATACTTATTCTTCACAAAGATAACATGTGATCCCCAAGGAGACGCACTTGGCCAGATAAACCCCTTATCCAAAAGATCTTGGAGTTATTTCTTTAATTCCTCTGGCTCTACATTTTCCATTCTATATGAGGTCTTTGATATCAACTTGGATCCAGGCATAAGTTCAATGGAGAACTCTACCTCTCTTTCTGGGGGGAGGTCTAGGTAACTCCTTAGGAAAAACTTTAATGTGTTTCTGAATGACGGGGATATTATCTCTTCGTATACCTTCTTCATACTCACCAATCATTTTCATAAATAAGGTTATGGGTGGTGGTTCTAAAAAAAGATCAAGTCAATATATCTCTCCTTTGAAAAAACTATAGGTCTTCCATTCAAGACTACTAAGATTTATTTGCTTCTACAGTTAATCTTAGCATTGTACTTTGAGATCCAATCCATCCCTAGTATAATTTTGAATTACAACATGTGAAGGACTTATATTTTTGATGATATTATTCTCACTAAAGTGAATAATAAAGTATCTATACATTTTTTATGCTTGTATATTCCCTCTAGGAGTCTTGATTTGATAATTATACTTCTAGAAGTTCAAGGATTGATTCAATATTCATTACAAACTTGGAATAAATAAAGTAATTCATAGAACCATAATCAAATAAGGTACTTGCTAGCTTTGAGAGAATAATGAGAGTACCTTCCACCACATAATTTGGAGCTTCAACTTCAACTATTGTGATAGAAAAAGCATGAACTTTCTCCCTTGGCCTATGCTAAGGTTGATGGTGATTCCCCTCCATTAACTTCAAATTTGGACAGTGATTAGTTAAGTGCTAAAGATTTCCGCACTTAAATCATTAGAATTCAGGTACCCTTATTCGTTAGGGATGAGAACTTGAGACTTCACCTCACTGTAATAGTTCTGAGAAATATAGCCTTCTCTTTCACTCATGTAATATTTACCACTCCCAAGAAATTAGTTCCTTGAATACTTATTCCCACACTTATTTTACATGGAAAGTTACACTTTATTTCCTTCCCTTCCTTGATCAAATATCCTCCCTAATATTGGCTACAAAGATCTCTTCTTTTAATTGGATTTTTGAGACCACTCCATCTCATTGAACTCCATTTCAACCTTTATAACACTTCATACTATCTCCTCATAGCTGTCATAATCTCGATAGGCAATATTCTTCCATATATGAGGTCATAGTACACCGAAGAATCTATACACATTTCCATTAGTATCCATGGAAAATCTAGAGGTGTAGCGATAAATTCTTGTGAAGTTCATCTCATAGCTTCCCACAGATTAATTCTCTCTATCATTCAGCTCTAGGAATTCCTTCTTTGTTTTGATTCACATCGAATAGGGTATATTTGAAAAAAGGTTCCCCTGAACTCATCTCACTCAATAAATTCAATTTCCCCGATTGGATTCATATTTTTTATCAATTCCCACCACTGATCATCTTCTCCCTACAAGAGGTAAATAGACAGGGTGACTTTATCTTATTCTGAACAATGGAGTACAGAAAATATCTTTTCAATAAAGCTTATCCATTGTTCAGAAATCAATGGGTTAGTAGATCAACTGAAAGAAGGTGGTATTTGATGCATAAAGGAATCAATGAAAAGTTGTTCCCTTTGAGGTGAATTTGGTCTCTCGCCTTGATTCAAGTTATTGTTTATAACTCAAGCTAGTTGATTCATCATTCTCATGAAGTTTTTTATTTTGGATTCCATCGGAAGGTCATTAGTGCCTGGTCCACTGTGCTCACCATTTACGTGGTTTATCATATTTCCCACTATTATCTAAAATAATAAAACCTTAGTGAGAAATTTTTTTTATTTAATAATATTATAATTATAAAGGACTTTAATGTCTTAAAAATTATTATTAAATATTTTATTCTTTAAAATAAATTACATTTTCTATAAATCCTTCATAATGGTTCACAAAAATATTTTGATTAACCAAACAAGTCCCCTGAGAGTGTCAAACTAGGAGTGAAGCAAGGTTTCTTTTCATGTACCAGGTTACATCGAGTTAGGCCTGACGCACCTTGTCGGAGTTGTTACCCTTGGGTATATTTGTGCCAGAGGCACATCCACTTGTTCATATCCAGACAGGTATTTATTTCCTTAGAATCCACTTACTTAACATTTCACCAAAATACCAGGATGTTTTCTTATATTTAAACCTTTATCTATGGTTCTTCCTAAAGTTTTTAAATCCTAATTTATAAGAATAACTAAACTATACTTTGATACCAACTATGTCCTCCTGCCTTTTATTACATAACTTTTCATTACATTTTACAAAACATAGGATCTTTTAAAGTTTAGTTTCTTAGAAAAATGGTAAATAATACATGAAAACATAAGGAATTTATATAATCCACTTGAAAGTATTAATAATAGGTCCATACTTAATAAAATTACTACATCTCATAACTTTTGGACATACATCAAAGGAAAAGTTGAGCATAAGGCCTAGTAAGGGAAAGCATGGAAAATAGTTTACATGTGATCCTGAGAAATATCGATAAGAAATTGAGGTATATCATAAAGGAATGAGAAATGGAAAAAAAGGAATATAATAAATATAATAACATGAATCATAACATGGATATGTACCTAAAACATTTATTTTATACATTAATTATCATATCACCAAGGTTTTTTATTGAGGTATTATAAAAATTACTAAGGTTATTCACTAGGGTATTGTAAAACATGTCATCTCTAAAGATTAAATTATTTACACAATGTGTTGGAGTGATATCAAGGAAAACCATTGATATTTATTAATTTTTATGTGATCCATGTATATAATAATCAAACATCTCATAAATAAACCATGTATAATAAAATAATTGGGTTTCGTATCAAAATCACAGTGTTTTAAAAAGTGATTAAAAACATGATCATTATGTCATTTATAACCCATATAAAGGGAATGAGGGTTTTATGTATGTAAATTATAGAATCAAATAAATAATTTTTACATCTTGGTGAATAAACTTGTAAAATAAAGAGGTTTGGTAATTCACATAAAGAAAATAAAATAATTTCTTTAGAAAAAGAGAAAAAAATTGAGAAGAAAATTCGGCAACATAACGGGTATGAAACATGGTTTTATAAAAAAAATAAAAATAGAGGGGAAAGAGTTATACCATTAATAAAAGACTATAAATATAGTAAAATAATATAATAAAATATACAGAAGAAAATGGTATGGAAATTTGAAACACATGCCATATAAAAATGGAACTTAAAAGGAAAAGTGAAGTTGATATTTCCCTTACCTTGATGAGTAACTCGTAAAACTCAAAACTTGGGACCTTAGGGGATTGTGTACATCCTGGGGGGACTCCTTGGGATGTAAAACTACCATATCTTTATGGATTATGAATTTTTAATGAAATCTAATGGATAAATGGGTGGGTATTTATAGTAAAAGTGATGGATTTTTTTATGGATTTCCTTGGACACCTCGGTAGTTGTATTTGCAAAAGCATGGGATTTCCCATGGTATGTTCACATGGTATTGGAAACTTGGAAAACATATTATGTTATTATAATCCAAAATAGTCAACCAAAATTTTATATTACTTATTATATCATTATGATGTCATTAAACGTACTGAAAACTCAAAACTGTATTTTTACAATTCACTAAAAAACAAAATATTTTATAAAAATCTCATAAATTCACCCTAACCTAATTTTGATGTGATTATTTAAAAAATATGTTTATTTTATCATAATAATTCTCTAAGTATGAGAAATTTAACTTTTAAATACAAAATCTTTATTTATTAAAAATAATAGCGGATAGAAAATGCATAGTAAAATTTCTGACACTTGAAAAAAATAAAATTATTTTGTCATTTAAATTTACATAAGAGTGTTTTAATTATAATATTTCATTAAAATAATAATTATTCATAATACCTTAATTTACTATATTAATTTTATCATTTCTGAAAAGTACAAATTTTGTTCGAAAAATCAATTTTTCAAATTCCTTATATTTTTAAGAAAAGCTATTCTCAAAATGGAATTTATGGAATAAAAATTTTATTTATACAAAGGGATTACATATTAAGTAACTAAATCCTCGACACATAACCCCTTATAACACTCGTATATGACCTAAGGTTGAGGTGTGTGATGCTGATTCATGGGGCGACTTGGCTAACATCACCTGAGTGGTAATTTCCACTAACTTAAAATTCTCTCATAGGTGATTTCATTCAATCTTAACATGTTAAAGATCGGCTTGGTCTTAGTCAAGAGAAAATCCTAGTGATGTTACCTCCTTCAAAAGATTTGAAAAATGAGCTTCGTATGGCACGACTTTAATGGTTGAAGCCGTCAACTCTTATTTCTATATTAATTTTACTTTGTCATTTATACTTTAAACTAATAATTATAACATTAAAATTATTATTAAGAGTATATTTTCCAAAGGCCATATTGAACAATGGTAATAATTTACCAATGGTAAAAACTTGATGGTCGCATTTCAAATTATACTCACTTCATTATTAAAGAGATATATTTATTTTGAGTGAAAAATAATATAACACACATTTTTAGGAAAAAAATATTATTCAAAAAGTTTGGTTCATTACACTAAAGACCCTAGAAGATGTTTTCCCTAACATCCAATATGCGGAGGATATGGATGGATAACTTCTCCCTCATCCCAAATCTTCCTTCAATAGCAGCTTCAGGTGATATCGGTGGTGGATGATGAGATATGTGGTGGGATTCATGTGTGGTAGGAGAAGTAAACTGGGTTTATATACTACACATTCATGATATCCTGCTGACCGGGTTACATGATACAAGATGTGAGGTTAGTGCTACAACATGTGATATTTGATTAGTGTCATGAGATATGATATATGGTTGGTACTACTATTAGTGGATATAGAAGGGATGGGAGAAAAGGATGTATTCGCATTGGGTGGGAGTGGAAAATCAGTGGGGAAGTGGTTTCATGGTTTCTATGATTATATTAATTCAATTTTACCATATTATACTTTGATTCATTATTTTTAGAGTGATCCTTGGTGAGTTTGGGGGACTAGTTGAGCTGTGTGGGTGCTGGAACTACTATAAAATATGCCTTTAACAACGCTAAAAAATGCCTTTATCAGTTCTAAAAAAGAAATGATAATTGAAGCGTGGTTAAAAGCATGAATCTTTTATCAGTGCAAAAAAATCACTGCTAAAGGACCCCTTTATCAGTGCTTTTTTAGAACTATTAAAAGGGGCCTTTAGAAGGTATTTTTTAGCACTGATAAAGGGTATATAAACATTTTTTTCACAGCCCACCCACCCCCCTTTATCAACGCTTCCACCCCCACCCATTTATCACCACCTCCCCACCCCTTTATCCCCTTTATCAGTACTTCCCCCACCCCTTTATCAGTGCTTTAGATAATCCCAGCCTCCCATGAGTGCCCCTACCTCCAGCGATTTTCGAACCCCAGACCTCCACGTTATACACCAGTGGCTTTACCACTCCACTATACTGTTTTGTTTTAGATTTTATGATATATCTATATATTTATATATATTTCATCACATTTTTTATCCATGTATTTATATATGTGTTAATATTTATTTTTATGTATTAATAAATATATTTTATATGTAAATATGTTTAATTATTTATTTATAAAATTAAATTTTTATGTGTGACTATATAAAAAATATGTTTATATTGTTATATATTTGATTATAAATAAAATTACATCATAAAAAATGATAAAATCTAAAACCATAATATAAATATGAATGTAATCCATGGGAATAAATTCAGTCCTCGCTAAAAAAGGGAAAAAGTACCCCATAAACGAGGCTTAAAATCCATTGAAAGTTAAAAAAATGGGGTACCACGACTAAAAACTAGGATTTTGGAGTCCTTCAGGGCCTTTTTGTCCTCAAAAATGTGATAGAAGGTTCCCCTATGTTTCTAGTGCATATAGATCATCACAGGCTTCAATTTGATATTTAGTAAAGTCCAAATGGACACCCAGATCAAAATTTATGGTTGTTTTAAGTTTGAGTTACATTTTCAACTTATTTTAGATATTTTATTGTTATTTTTGAATTTTTTATTTTATCTTCAAAATGATATTAAATGACTATTACTTGGTAATAATAAGCATATTATTTATTAAAAATGTTTTTTAGTTATTTTATAAGCCATTTTCATTAAATATATTACATATTAAGTGTAAATTCCTATTTACCTTATCTAAAACATATTTCAAAAAATATATATTATATTTATATCAATATAAATATATTTATATATTTATATATTATTTTTAATGAAATATAATTTTTTTGAAGTATACTTTTATCAGCGCTTATAAAAAAGTGCTGATAAAATACCTCATTTATCAGCACTTGTAAAAAAAGTGTTGATAAAGTTCCCCATTTAAGAATGATTTTTTTTAGTGTTATTAAAGACACCCTTTAATAGAAATATTTTTAGGACTGACAAAGGGGGTCTTTAATAGAGTTTTTAGCTAGTACTGTTAAATCCCTAGCGTTGGATAAACCCAGTTTTGTAGCGGTGTGGTTAGTTCAGATGTTTGTTCACTAAGGCTTTAGTATTCTCTTTTCACATTTTTATTAGAGAACTTGGGTATAATCCTACTTATTATACATGTTATTCTCACCCTACATATATATAAACTATTTTTTCCGGTTTTAAAGAGGGATTTGGCGATCAAGATGGACAATACTAGCTCAAAGTATGGGCTTTGTGGTTGTTGACTTAGGGATTTCTTTTGGTATTATTTTCTTTTAGATATGCTTTTATCTATTTTATATTCATGTATATAGGATATATATTATATGGGATTTTGGTTTACTTATTATTATATTAATGTGTATTGGTTGGTAATTTCAAGTTATGATCTAGGGATATTATAGGGTAATACATCCCATTATGTGTATTTATACCCTTGACACTAGTCACCAACCTAGGTCCTGCTAGAGGTGGGACTCTAGGGATCACTCATTTACTTCATTTACAGCCATGGAGGGGTACCAGTGGAGGTGGGTCATGATAGAGTGGTATCAAAGTTTTTTTTAAGCGATAATGTGGATTTTGGAGTTAGGAATTGGTGAGGAAAACATGGGTTAGTAAGGAAATAGTGTTAGCTAAACATTTTATGTGATAATAGCAAGGGAGACCAGCTAAGACATAGGGTTTTAGGGTCCCCTATGATGTGATGTAAGGACCTTAAGTTCTCTAAATGTACTAGGTAAAGTAATGTTGGTTATAGGGTACGGACCTAGGAGAGGTACATGAATTATACTGGCTTGAGTTTTGTTTTGAATGGTGTGTTTCTAGGAATAAATAAATTAATTACTTAAATTAATATAAATAAATACATTGCTACCAGATTTAGGCATTCCTATTTTCTTTATAGAGATTCTAGTTGGATGTCATATTCATGTGGTATGAGTTAGATAGGTTCAATAGGCTAACCCTATTGATTGTCAGAGGGTTAATCCTAATCAAGTGGATAAGCAATGGCAACATAAATTTCAAACCTTTCAGCATCAGATCTAGGAAAAGTATGTGGGAATAATCTTCATTATTGAGATGGAATATTGGATGTAGGAGTTTGGGATCACTTCCGAATTGATTCGGGATCGATCCAAGTATTAGGTTACCCTAGTGATTATTCAGTTGAGGGGAGCAGTGCATCTATAGTGGAAACTATACCTTGGGAAGTATAATGAGACCAGTGTATCATGGGATGAATTCTAGTAGGAGTTCATGGCTTAGTTATTTTTTATGATGGTGAAGGAAACTAAGAGGTAGGAGTTTCTCTCCCTTCAGTAGGAGAACATGAGATTTCGAGAGCTGGGGATTAAGTTTAAGGAACTTATGTAATTTTACCCTAACATCTTTCTAGATGAGGAGTCCCAAGAGTTGTTCTTTGAGGAGGTGTTACACCCCATCCTTTATTCTATAGTTTCCCAATTTATGTTACCTACATATTTGGAGGTGTAGAAGAAGGAATAGGTGGTGGAGAGGGTACATGAGAAAACTATAAGTCCCCTAGTTAGGAGTTATCAAGGACCTCTAATGAGAAGGTCATCATATGGTGGTTCACACATGGAGGGTCGGTCGAGGTTCTGATCAGTATGGAAATGGCCCCAAAATTCAGAATCACATTTCTTGAGGGTTGAAAGTTCATTTTCATCTACCAGGATCTCTCCTATTTTTTTAATTGGTTGTGGAGGTTGTGGTCACTATTAGTAGTAGCATCCTTCATCCCTAAAGAGCCTATATGTCTTAGGAAATCAGGCCCCCTTCCAACATCAATGGCAGTTACCCCTGAGGTAGTTTCAGCAATAAGTCTTTCCATCTTATGTTTGGTAGCTTCTTTAACAATCTTATGCTCATCCGTGATGAGGCATAGTTGGTAAGGGAATCCCCAAGATATTTCTCACCATTAAGGTCCCACAATAGTGTGTAGATGTGGAGTTCATTAGTAATGAAGAAAATGAGATGGATGAGGCTAGATTCATACGATAGAGTCAATAGTTCCAAATTTCCTAGGGGTTACTCAAGGTATCATCAGTTTATCATCTACCTTGGTTTCTGCTTTGTTTTATTTTGGAGATTCATGCACCTTTGTTGCATCCATATTGGTTTGAGCATTGAGACTAAATGTAGAGAGTATTTCAGTGCACTTGGTGTTATCTATTCTAGTTGGAAGTTAAGATCTCTTGTTTGATGTGTGTTAGGGATACAGACTAATGATTGGGAAACATCGGTCATTGTGAGATTTCCTTGTATTCTAGATATAACCATACGAATTCATTCTCATCATGGATTGGTTGTATTATATTTAGGAAATGGTTGAATAGTTTTGGAAGAGATATATGTTTTTTTATTTTTAAATACAATGTGTGGTGTTCACTAGTGAGATAGGTTTCTGGATGGGTGATAGGCAAGAGGATCCCCTTCTTTCCTTGATATCTGATTCATCAACAATTTCGATGAGAGCTCAGGTGGTGGGAACCACCAGAGTTATTATAGAGTTTCCAAATGATTTCCATGAGGAGGTTGTGATATTAAAACCTTAATATGATATTTATTTTGGGATAGAGTTTCAGCTAAGTGCTACACTGATTTTGTTGGCTCCTTGTCAGATGACACCCTCAGAGTTGTGGGGTTAAGGCCCCAGATTAATGACCTGATACAGAAAGGATTTATCAGGCCTAGTGTATCGCCACGGGTAGCTCGATTTTTATTTTACAATAAAGTTTAGGTTATTATTAGGTTTTTCGTAGACTACGTAACACCCTAAAAATTTATAATTCTATGTTTGATAGCTTTCTTAACACGCAACATTGAGCTTTAAGTGAATCGTGATATACTATTAGAATATTATAATTTGATGTAACAGTTATCTTCTAGACATTGGATTAATGTGTATGAATAGTAATAATCACATTATGAAAAATATGTAAAAAGTTTTTTTATAATTTTTTGATTAATAATAAATAATTACTCAATTTTCAGTAAAGTCATTTTATACTTCAAAAATATGATTTCCCTAAAATGGTTTTTATTACTTCTTGTGAGAAAATTATATAATTAAAAACTAAAACATTTAGAAAGTGTATTTCTAAAAAAATTAACATTATTTTTTAAATTATCATGTTATAATTAGATTATTTTTAATTTTTGATAATTTTCTAAAAAGATTGATTTTTTGATAAATAGTGGAAAATAGTGATTTTTATTGAAAACCATCTTTTCAATTAAAGCATTTAAAAAGATACATTTTATTTTAAATTGTTTTAAAACTAATATTAGTTCATTTATATTATGAATAATATAATTAATTTTATTGGAATTAATTTTATGTTGGAATTTTGTATAAAAACTTGTATACTTCGGAGAAAAAAAAATTCTAGAAAAATGCTTTTCATCACATTTTGTAGGATTAATTTTAAATTAAATTATTCAAATTATATAAATTTAATATTAAAAAAATATTACATATTTAGAATCAATAGAATAATTTTTTTTAAATAGTTACCATTTATATTTGGTCATTATGAAAAATAACCATGGTAAATATTTGTCACCTTGGTAAGGGTAAAATGGGTAAAATATAGTTAAAAATTTAGGATTAGGCTATGAAATTTCACAAAACCTTGAACTTATACTATTTTATGAGTTAAATTTATTCATTTATATCCAATTCTCAAATATATGGCCACTTGGTGCCATTTTTCCTTGATTATGACCTTTATATTATTTTAAGAAAAGAATAAATACGAAATGTCACTCTCTTGACTTTAATAACCCTAAAATTTGTACATAAGGTTAAAAAGATGATAAGTTCAATTATAAATTTTTATTTGATATATAAATTAAATTTTTTATCATGTTAATTTGTTTTTAAATTTTATTGATTTAATTATTACCTTAAATTCTTACGCAACACCAACACAGTATTTATTCAATTAATAGGAAAATAAAATAAATGATTTTAAAAATAATAAAAGTAATAAAATTTGTATTAATTATTGTATTCCATGAATTTTTTAGATAAATATAACATATTATGGATGTTTGAAAGTTTTATACTCTAATCCTATAACTATCTTGATGACGTTAAAGTCAAAGTAAATGAATAACTCCAAAAATGACATTAATGATATTTTATAATAAAAAATATTTTATTAAATGGTTTAAAATTAATAAAAATCATAACTTATACCAATTGAATTATATATGGTTTTAGATATCAACCATTCTCCATTTACTGGTCGCGTTTCTTTTTATGGTAGCTTTATTGACCCTTAAATAATAAAATACATTGATATCAAGGTAATTGTTAAAAGGGTTAACATAGGGTTAAAACTAACAGATATGGGAGAAAAGGTAACCAAAAATTATCTAAATTTTATTTAATGACATTATTTTGAATTATCCTTATCCTTTTTTTGAATTATATAAATTTTAAGCCATTTTTTATGAAAATTAAATTATTAATTTAGTAATTTGTGTAATTTCAAGAGTGTTTATCCCCTCACTTGTAAAAGGGAATCTCTTTTTCTCTCTTCCTTGCACATTTTAAGCCATATATCTCATAAAAACCTACCATAATAGCTTCGTATATTCTTTCACCACATCCTAGAGCCTATGTTATTTCCAAAATACTATCCCTTCAAGGATTAAAGTGTAAGCCAGAAGAGGTTTCTCAACGAAGAGGTATAACTATTAATCGACCATTTTCAATTTTATTTATTCTTATACATCCTATAAATCCATGGTATTCATTATAAAATAATGAATTAATTATATTTAATTGTTATTTTTATGATATAACAACCATTTTCCACCTTCTTTTCATACTACGTAAAGTGAAAACATCACCTATGTGTGTGTACGGCTTACCGTCTCGACATAGTGGTGTAATTAGTTTTCCATCACCACTTAACTTGGATGATTATAATGATATATTAAATAAATATATATTAAATTTATTATATAATTATTCTTATAAAATTATAATATCATATCTTCCTACTCACATTTCGATCTGCTGGAAAATGATGGTGTTGCTCATGCGTACATGTGGACTACCACCTCCACGAAGCGATGTGATTCGTTTTTAATTTCCACTTTAAATGGATGGTAATAAGGATATATTTAATGAATATATATGATATATATTATATAAAAATTATTATATAAATGTGAATTATTATTTACATTTCTTTTGTTCCATCCTTCGAAAGGTGAAAACAACATCCACGTGTACGTACGGGCTACCATCTCCATGAATGGTGTAATTCATTTTTCTATGTACACCTTTAAAGAATGATAATAAAAACATATATGATGAATAATATTAAATTTATAACATTAATATAATTCTATATATTATTAAACTATAACATATTCACAATAATAGAAATATCTATAATGAAACATGCATGAGAAAATTAAGCTAATAACACTAAAAACAATGATAATATTGAAATATTATTGATGAATGTGTGATAATATGTCATAATTTGATTTTATATGATATTATAAATATAAATATGGTTTTTTATAAATTAATAAAAAGTTTAAAACCATTATATAAGAGGTTAAATCACTATTAATAAAGTGGAAGCATGAGGTAAGGGATTTCTAAACTCAATTTCAATTCATTGGGTGATACATCTACGTCATTGACTATGTTATGATATGGTTATGTGTAAAATAACCTATGTTTGTATTATGTTGTATTATAATTGTTTTTTATTTAATTTTTCAACACATAATCACTTCATTGATTAATTCTCACTTAAATGATACGATCTTTGTAAGGGATTTCATCTCAATTTCCACTCTATTGAGACATATTTGGTATTATGCACCTATTTACTTTTTTATAGTGTATATAATAACAATTTGATGTATTTAACATGAATTTATATTTATTAATGATTTTTTAATTTAAAATTAAAATTTACACCTTCAAGGTGTTGCAATTTAAAAGTTACCAAATATGTAAGAAATTATTTTACAATCTCATTTTTCTAGGATTGATTATATTTTTCATTGAAGGAATCCTATAATATATCCTTCATAAACATCATATATTTTATTATCCTATGTATATTTAAGGATTTACCTTATTTTATTATAAATTTTACTCTTTTTTCACTTAAATCAATCAATTAAATGTTTAAAATAAAAACTGATCTTATTTCTCTTTTTGATTGAGTATATTTTTCCCATGTCCAAATTTTTCAAAATTGTTTTAAAAAGGTCATTTTTATTTACTCAAATGATTTATTCAGGAAATTTTAAGTTATCATTAACTTTTTAAAATTTTTGAAAGTAAACTTTCTAAAAAAAATTAAAGTTTCATTTTCAGCTTCTTTATAAAAACTCAAAAGGATTTTTGTATAAGGTGTTAACATATTTTTCCACCACCATAACTATTTTATGATATTTAGCTTATTATATAAGTTTTAAATGGTTTTTCAAATAAAAACATTTAATGAAAAAATATTTTAAATTTTCTATTCCATTTTATTGTATTCTCCAAAATACATGAATTTACTATAAAACCTATATTTAATGAAAAAATATTTTAAATTTTCTATTATTATTTTCTAAACCATATACCATTTCTATATATAGTGTTTTACTATGGAAGTTATGTGATTGACTGGTTAAATCTTGATATTTTGTATTCTTTAATCAATATGGATATCTTTTGGTAAGGAATATTGTTTATTAATTTAATTGATCATTTAATATATGAAGAATGAATTAGAATTAGTATTTAATGGGTGAGGCACTTTATATCCCCTAGATGCATCGGTATGTCTCATGAGGTAAACTAGTTTAGGTATTTGGAATATGTCGTACTTGTTTATGTATGTTTTTTGGAAAAATTCCTCAACGGTAATTTTAAGATGTCTAGAATTATAAACTCCATAATTATAAAATCAGTTATTTATGTACATGTTATTATTTTAATATTTATGATGTCCATGGATGATTTTAAAGATTATATTTTTATTTATATGTAATTATTTGATCATTCGTTATTGCTTCCATATTATTATTAATTTTCAAGTTATTGATTAAATGACATGTGTTTTTAGTTATTTACCTTGACATATTTATTTTTCCTTATTTACTCATGATATCTTCCATTGTACTTAACCATTATTGGGAATTTGATCCCATCCTTATTTTGTTACCTTTTACCGGGATATGAAGAAGGGATCTTTTAATGAGTTCAAGGATTCAGAGTTTTTACTTTCACTATGTTTTTATATTTTATTACCAATGTAAAATGAGAAACATGTTTGTGTCTAGTTCTTAAAAACTAGTAATCTATTCAGTCCTATAGGATGTGATTTCTTGTATCTAGTACCAATATAATAGAGTAGACACTGACTCTAGGATACTAGAGTCAGGGTATTTATAGTTGGTATCATAGCATGTTTATTATAAACCTTGAGGAATAGATTTAGGAAAACATAGATTAGGTAATATAACACTATGATAAACTTTAAGGATACGTCTAAGTATAGAATGAAATCATAAAGTTTTTTTAAGGTAGAGATTATGTGTTTTTCCTAGGAAAAATCCATGTCTGGATACTACAAGGAGACATGGTTTTGGTATAGATATATCTAGAGGTAATGACCATAAAAAGAATTGTTCAAGTATATTTTGGTAATCATTCTAGTGCACGGTGAGTGTTCCTTTACTTCTCACCTGGTTTAACACTCTCAAGGGATATTATTGGGTTAATTCACATTTTATTTATGAACCATTGTGAAGAATAATATAATGGAACCTATTGAAACCTATGATATTCTATAGTAATATGGGATAAACCTAAAGTTTCTTAGGTTGATAAGTCTAAGGTTTATCATAAGTTTCAATTCAGAGATACCCCTTTATAATTTTTATGTGATACGAGTTTAACATGATTAAATATATTTTGGGAGACATTTATGGGAAAACATACTATTTGGTTTAGTATACATTTTAGTGAAAGGGTTATTTAAGGAATAATGATTTTATATTTTGTGTTCATAAGTTTAAAGTTATTGATAACCTTTAGGGTTAATACGATCATTGATGTTAAGGTAATTATGGTTGATTGTGAAAAAAAGATCTCATAAATTTTGGGAATATATATCATATAGATAATTATGGGATTGGAAAGTGATTTGGTGACTAAGTTGTAAAGACTCGGAAATTTCAAGGAAAATATTTTCTTAAATTCTTTGGAATATTAAGAGTCTGCAATTTCTGACGACGCCTGATTCCGAGGCCCGGTGTGCCCGGAATCAATTTCTAAATTTTTGTTCAGGTACGTTTAGTAAACGTACGTGCGGGTTTTTTTAACTTTTGAACCGGTGCTTGGAATCGAAATCTGAGGGCATCGATGAACTCGCAGCGCCGATATTCGCCTAAGGGGACCCTGATCATATTTGCATTTTATCGGGAGGATAAGTTAATTTTTGGGGTTTTTTGTTAAAATAAATAAAAATATGAATTAGATATTTTTATTTGGTGGGTGGTTTTAATCTCCAAAGGGAGGTTGGTAATGGGGTCCGCCCCCACATAACCTCTAAAGAGAGGATAATGTATGGTGGGTCCCACATGAACCCAAACCCTTTCACCTCTCTTCAACTCCCTTAAACTCCCCATTAACACCCCCTTAATTAATTTGACAACTTCCCTCTTTTAATGTGAACTCTCCACCTCCATCCATTGATTGTGCCAACCCCACCAATTGAATTAATTAAGCTCCCATAATTAATTAATTTGGGTGTCAACAATTCATTTTTAATTGTTTTTAATTGCATGGAAATGTTATATTATTGGAGGGCATTTTATTAAATTTCTTGGAAAATATTCATGGGGAAAACCTTGGGAGAAAAACTCTTGGTGGAACTTCCTTTTTCGACGAAGAACACCGTTCTTCAACAAAGAACATCCCCGACAAAGAATGTGAAGAACTTCTTCCAATGACGCTTCTTCCTGGGACGCACCCCGACGTCAAAAAATCTACGTCGTCTTCAGATTCTCTTCCCACATCATGACAACGACTCTTCCTCCAACGTTGATGGGATGACACCATTCTCCGCGACGCCGTCTTCCACAATGCCCGACTAACGCGACGCTCGCCTTCCGTAGCCCGTCGACGTGCGACGTCAATCATGAGGTAGGGGGATTATATAATTTAAATTGAATAAATTATACCTTCATTCCTGTAGAATGAAAGTGATTGTCTATGTCCATTTATTACCGCCTAACGTGGAGGGCGCGGGCCGAACGAACACGGCCCAATGACCTTCCGTTGTTTCATTTTTTTATTCGCGATGGAGAAAGTGTTGGAAGAGGTGGCGGCGACTGGAGTTGGCAACGAACGGGGGCGGAAACGACTGAAGGAGGCAGTAGAAATGGTGGCAGCGGCAACGGCGGCTGCGCGCCGGCCGGAAGAGGACTGCGGCACCGGGTGCCGCGTGGAAGGGAGACCGCAGCCTGTAACCGCGGGCCGCTCGGCCAAAGGAGAACCGTCCAGCTAAAGCCAGCTAGGCTGGAAGATCCGCGGCGCCTCTTGGCGCCGCGCTACGGAAGAGACGTGGCCCGCTACCATGGGCCGCTCGGTGGATGAACCGGCCGGAAGGCGGCCGGCCGGGCTGGGAAGACCCTGTGGTGCCCCCCTGGCACCGCACTGGGAAAATAGCAGACCGCCCATGCGGGCCGCTCGCACCGGAGAAGACCGGCCGACTTCGTTCGGCCGGATAAGAGGGGTGGCGCCGCCGTTTCGGAAAACAGGGGGCCATGCCCCCTGAGCCGCAGCCCGCCGCAGGCCGGGCCGCACCCCACCAGGCCGAGCCAGCCCCTTAGCCGGGTTGGACCCGCCGAGCCAGGACGGGCCGACCCGCCAACCCACCGGGCTTGACGGGTCGGGCCCGATATGCTTAAATGTGAATAACTTCTTGAGCGTGTGTCGGATCGACGCGCCATCTGCGGCATTGGAAACCTTACGAAGAGGCGGTCCTTTTGCAATACTCTAAGTGAGTTTTGGACAACTTTGGAAAATTGTTGGGTTTGGAACGAGCATAATTCCAACCGGGCCCCTGGAACGGAAAAGCCAATAACTCTCAGACCGGACGTCCGATTGGCGCGCCGTCTGTCACGTTGGGTTTCTCTTGACGAGATGGAACTTTGGGATACATTAACTCAAGACCTCGTGATAGTTAATGTATCGAACCCCTTTGTTTGAGGAGCGGATCCTCCTGGAATTGAGCGTGCTGTGTGCGGGAACCCTAGAGCTGGCTGCGACTGCGACGACTACCGTACTAGGATCCTCTGTGGGTTCGACAACGACGTCTATTGTACTGGAATCCTCCGTGGGTTCGACGGTGAAGCTTTCCATACTAGAATCCTCTGTGGGTTCGATGACGATGACTTCCGTACTAGGATCCATCGTGGGTTCGACGACGATGACTATCGTACTAGGATCCTCTGTGGGTTCGACGACAACATCTACCGTACTGGAATCCTCTGTGGGTTTGACGAAAATTACTTTTGTACTGGGATCCTCCGTGGGTTCAACAGTGATGACTTTTGTACTTGTATCCTAAGTGGGTCCGACAGAGTAGCAGGTCTTGTATCCTGAGTGGGTCTGACAGCTTATCTGGTCTAGTATCCTATGTGGGTCCGACAGCTTAGATGAATCAGTGACTACATCGGATCATCTCTATCATTATATGAAAGATGTATACATGTGTGAGCTGAGTCTTGACTTTCAATCATTATCATCGATGTGGTTGACTTTACTTCCTGTGTGGACTGAGTTGTGCTTGGGCTCGAGTGTTGGAGTCGAACTGAGATTGATAACTTAGGTATATGTTTGGGCATATACCTAAGTAGGGTTGGTAGATACTTCGTGTTTGTAACTCTCTTCTGTGGTTTATCCTTCGTGGATTCTGGGAGACCTTCGGGGGTCTCAGGGTCCCTATTTATTATCGTACACTCACCCTTGCGCGGGTTATGCCTGCACTACGTTGTGTTGGATGCAGACGACGGACAGAACTGATCGAGGTAGAGACTTGTAGAGCTGGGCGGTACACGGAGGTGGACCACTTGGAAAGGTGTACACGGAGTGGACGGACAGACCTGAGGTTCTAAGGAGGCCATCTGTACCCACCCTTCAGGTGGTATTCCCGGAGGACAACTCAGTAGTTTTTGTTTTACTTTACAGCAGTTGTACTAGCTTTTCAGTTGTACTGTACTTACTGTTGGGCTTGTATTTCTGGCCCCCTTTCCCTTCAGCACTTACTTTTGTATACAGTTTTACTTAGTGCTTACTTCAGTTGCATACTCTGTTGTGTTTGTTTACTTTTTATAAAGGAAATTCCTTCCCAGTATGGGGATTTACACCTTTGGTGAAAGTCGCCAGCCCCTGGCCTATGAAAGGTGGGCTTGGGGTAATCACATCATGGGCCCGAGGATGGGTTGTGACAAATTGGTATTAGAGGAGTCGATTCTACTGCAGAACTTTGGACTCTGATCATTCTTTTCTGTGAAGCAATAGTGTTAAGAGTATTGAATTTGGTTTTCAGTCTAGGGAGTCCAGTGTTGCTGTGGCGGCCGACGTATCCATACACCAGGACCCTAACCTATGATTTCTGAATCAGTGCACGAAAACACTGATTTCATGTGTGTTTCAAAAGTTTTCTTTGTGATTACTTTGTGTCAGCTCACCAGGTATATTGTTTGATCGTGGCGCACCTGTTCCTTTTCTGGGTGGCCCCATGAAGGTAGCTAGCTAGGTTTTCGAGTTACGTATGAGATGGTAGCCCACCGAGCGATGAGGCCTCGGTGCAGGGCCCCATCATAGCGGAGGTACCAGCGGTACCACGCCACCGATACCACCAGCCCTAGCAGCAGAGAGTGCACGCCGCCTGAGTGCATTGTACGAGTTCCAGCGACAGAGGCTGCCCAAGTTCCATGGAGAGATGGACCCCCAGGCAGCTGAGGATTGGATGGAGGTTATCGTCAGAGTTTTCATAATGGTAGGAACACCAGCCGACCTCATGGTGATCCTTGTCGCGAGTCTCCTACATGCAGCGGCAGGCAGATGGTGGAGCCTGATGCTCCAGGTTCATGACGAGGCATCACTACTCTGGATAGACTTCGAGAGACTATTTCAGATAGAGTTTGTACCATCCACCCTTCGTGCGGTGCGGATTCAGGAGTTACTTCATCTGCAGCAGGGCAGTATGACAGTAGTTCAGTACTCAGTGAGGTTCACTGACCTCACACGCTATTCCACGGATATGGTACAAGACCCGTTCTTCAGGGCCTGGACCTTCGAGTAGGGACTCAGGTATGAGATCAGGGCTTCGATGATCTCTCTCAACATCCCGACACAGGCGGGGGTGCTGGAGAGATCCCTTCTAGTGGAGAGTTTTCTCGCTGAGCAGTCACCAGTGGCGAGACCCTCCGCAGGACGACACGTATCGGAGACTTCTGTAGCTGGCAGTAGACAGTTGATGCAGAGGTTCAAGCGGATCAGGCCATCAGGTGGGCGACCTCAGGATACAGGTTCGGTTGTGTGGGGCACACGAAACAGAGTCATCCATACGAGGAGTAAGTAGTTCTATGCATGCGACGGGCAGGGTCACATGGCTCGAGACTTCCCAACCCACCCTGCAGATGAGCAGCAGGCAGTAGAGGGACCTCCCATGCAGAGGCAGAGGTTCGACCATAGTGCTCCGGGAGCAGGTGGACAGGAGCGGGACTAGCTCCAGGCATGGAGACTTTTGTTTATGATGCTTCTATCTTTGTTGATGTCGTTGTTTGTGGTTGCTTTGTGTCTTTGTACATTGAGCTGCTGTAATAAAAGACACATGTCCATGTGATGTTTGCTTTGCTACCTTTTTGTAAGGTTGATACTGAGAGGTTCCGATTAAAACCGTTGACTTGACCCTCACATTCGATATTCCTAATGGAGGAGACCCAGTGACTACACACTACTGCCGATGGTGTGACTCGACCCTTGGAGGCGAGAGTAACGGTTGGATCTCTTGGTAGTAGTGTCGAGGCCATATGACATCATTCATGGCATGAAATAGTACCGTTCATGTTAGGATTTATTGTATTAGGCAAATAATGTTCTTCATCCAGGGGATGAGACCGGATTTTTCTTTTCGGCAAAGGAGAAATCTTAGCAGCCCTTGTAGGACGTAAGCAAAAAAGGGTGTAGTTGAGTTCTTTACAAATGGCTAGTCACACCCATAGTTCGTTAAGCGAACGGTTTACGGTTTACTCTAATCTCAAAAGTCTCAGGTGTGTCTTCTTATAGAAGGACCTGGACCTGAGATGGTGACGTTGGCTTGAGTTCTTCTGGGACTATGACTTTGAGATAGTCTATACTCCTGGGAAGGGGAACGTTGTAGCATATGCTCTCAGTAGGAGATCAGGCATTCAGCTCCTAGGAGAGGCGACAGAGTGGCTGGCCGCGTTGCAGATATCCTTTGTGGATAGGGATGGATCATCCTTTCTTCAGTCTCTCATAGTCACTTCTTCACTTCTTTTTAAAGTTAGAGAGGAACAGCGTGGGGATGTTTACTGTGAGATGCGATGTGTTTAGATATCCACAGGGTAGGCGCCTGATGGATTTTCTGAAGGATGGGAGCACGACATCCTCTTCAGGGGACGTACCATGGTACCAGTTGCACTATAGGAGGAAGTGTTGAGGGAGTTTCACACTTCCCCTCTAGTGGTACATCCAGGTGTGGTGAAGATGTATCAGGACCTCAGAAGATAACACTGGTGGCCAGGTATGAAGAAGGTTGTAGCAGAGTTCGTTTCATGATGCCTCACTTGTCAGCAAGTGAAGGTGGAGCACCAGGTACCAGCAGGATTGGTACAGCCCTTAGAGTTCCCAGAGTGGAAGTGGGATAGGATATCCATGGATTTCGTGACAGGGCTTCCATGTACATCCAGAGGACATGACTCTATCTGGGTGATCGTAGACTGACTCACCAAGTCGGCCCACTTCCTACCGATCAGAGAGCAGGTCTCTATAGAGAGCTTGGGACACCTCTACATTTGGGAGATCGTACGGCTTCATGGTGTACCATCGACTATCATCTTCGATCGAGATGATTGTTTCACTTCTCGGCTATAGAAGGGGTTACTGGAGGCTTTTGGGACACAGTTTCTCTTAAGCACCGCCTTCCATCCTTAGACGGATTGTCAGACTGAGAGGGCCATTTAGACTCTTAAGGACATACTCTGTGCATGTGTCCTCGACTTTGGTCGCAGCTAGGAGGATCACTTACCCTTGGTGGGGTTTGCGTACAACAACATATATCACTCCACCATCGGGATGGCACCTTACGAGGCATTGTACGGCCGACCTTGCAGATCACCTCTGTGTTGGATAGACCCAGGGGAGTCAGTACTTGTAGGACCAGAGATGGTGCAGGCTATGATGGAGAAGGTGCAGATCATCCAGGAGCAGATGAAGACTGAACAGATCAGACAGAAGTCCTATGCTGATAGGAGACGGAGACCACTGGAGTTCAAGGATGGTGACCACGTTTCCCTACGGGTCTCACCTCGATGAGATCTATGGATATTTGGTCGGGGCGGAAAGTTATCTCTATGATTCATCGGACCTTTCCAGGTCCTCAACAGGGTAGACGAGGTGGATTACCGTCTGGCCCTTCCACCTCAGTTGCATCGAGTGCATGACGTATTCCACATATCTCAGCTGAGGAGATACATGCACGACCAGAACCACATCATCGACCACGGGGAGCTGGACATCGATGACGGGGTGACTTTCACGGAGGTCCTGGTGGAGATAGAGGATCGATAGGAGCAGGTCCTATGTGGACAGTCGATTCCTCTGGTGCGCATTCATTGGCATCACGGGAACCTCCAAGAGAGCACATGGGAGTGGGAGGCTCAGATGCGTGCTTAGTACCCCCATTTTTTTCCCTAGTGTGTGTTGTATCTTTACAGGGACATAAATCCCTGCGGTGGTGGTAATGTAAAGACACGTAAATTTCAATGAAATTTTTTTATTAAATTCTTTGGAATATTACGATTCTTCGGTTTCTAACGGTGCCTGATTCCGAGGTCTAGTGTGCCTGGAATCAATTTATGAAGTTTTGTTTGGGTACGTTCAGTAAACGTACGTGCGGTTTTTTCTAACTTTTGAACCGGTGCTCAGAATTGAAATTTGAGGGCACCGATGAACTCATAGCGCCGGTATTCGCCTAAGGGGACCCTTATCGTAGTTGTGTTTTATCGAGAGGAGAAGTTAATTTTTTGGGTTTGTTGTTGAAATAAATAAAAATATGAATTAGATATTTTTATTTGGTGGGTGGTTTTAATCTTTAAAGGGAGGTTGGTAATGGGGTCCACCCCCACATAACCTCTCAAGAGAAGCTAATGTGTGGTGGGGCCCACATGAACCCAAACCCTTTCACCTCCCCTCAACTCCCTTAAACTCCCCATTAACACCCCCTTAATTAATTTGAAAACTTCCCTCTTTTAATGTGAACTCTCCACCTCCCTCCATTTATTGTGCCAACCCCACCAACTGAATTAATTAAGCCCCCATAATTAATTATTTGGGTGTCAACAATTCATTTTGAATTGTTTTGAATTGCATGGAAATGTTATATTATTGGAGGGCCTTTTATTATATTTTCTTGGAAAATATTCGTGGGGAAAACCTTAGGAGAAAAAATCTTGGTGGGACTTCCTTTTTTGATGAAGAACACCATTCTTCAATGAAGAACATCCCCGACGAAGAACGTGAAGAACTTCTTCCAACAACGCTTCTTCCTCGGACGCACCCCGGCGTCAAGGAATCTACGTCGTCTTTAGATTCTCTTCCCCTGTCACGACAACAACTATTCCTCCAACATTGATGGGATGACACCATTCTCCATGACGCCATCTTCCGCGACGCCCAACTAACATGACACTCGCCTTCCGCGGCTCGTCGACGTGCAACGTCAATCACGAGGTAGGGGGTTTGTATAATTTAAATTGAATAAATTATACCTTCGTTATTCTTGAATACAATTGATTGTCTATGGATATTTATTACCGCCTAACGCGGAGGGTGCGGGCTGAACGAACACGGCCCGATGACCCTCTGTTGTTTACTGTTTTTATTCACGATGGAGATGGTGTTGGAAGAGGTGGTGGCAACTGGAGTTGGAAACGAACGGGGATGACGACGACTGAAGGCGGCAGCGGCGGCCGCACACCAGCCCGAAGAGGATCGTGGCACTGGGTGCCGCACGGAAGGGAGACTGCAGCCCGCAACCGCGGGCCGCTCAGCCGAAGAAGAACTGGCCGGCTAAAGCCGGCCGGGCTGGAAGATCTGTGGCGCCTCTTGGTGCCGCGCTGCGGAAGAGACACGGCCCGCTAATGCAGGCTGCTCAGCGGACGAACCAGCCGGCAGGCAGCCGGCCAAGCTGGGAAGACCCCACGGTGCCCTTCTGGCACCGTGTTGGGAAAATAGTGGCCCGCCCATGCAGGCCGCTCGCGCCGGAGAAGACCGGCCAGCTTCGGCCGGCCGGATATGAGGCGCGGTGACGCTCGGCGCCGCTGTTTTGGAAAATCGGGGGCCGCGCCCCACGATCTGCTCGGCCAGTTGGCCGAGCCGCGGGCCGGGTCACGCCAGCCGGGCCAGGACACGCCCCACCGGGTCGGACCCACCGATCCTGGACGGGCCGACCCGCCAGCCCACCCGGCTTGACGGGCCGGGCCCGATATGCTTAAATGTGAATAACTTCTTGATCGTGTGTCAGATCGACACGCCATCTGCGGCACTGGGACCCTTACGACGAGGCGGTCCTTTTGTGATACTCTAAGTGAGTTTTGGAAAACTTTGGAAAATGTCTGGGTTTGGAATGAGCGTAATTCCAACCGGGCCCCTGGAATGGAAAAGTCAATAACTCTCAGACCGAGCGTTTGATTGACGCGTTGTCTGTCACGTTGGGTTTCTTTTGATGAGAAGGAACTTCGGGATACATCAAATTAGAAATTCTTGATAGTTGATGTATCGACCCCCTTGGCTCAAGGAGCAGACCCTCCCGAAATTGAGCGTGTTGTGTGCGGGAACCCTAGAGCTGGTTGCGACTGCGATGACTACCGTACTGGGATCCTCTGTGGGTTCGACGACGACGTCTACCGTACTGGAATACTCCATGGGTTCGACGGCAAGGATTTCTATACTAGGATCCTTCGTGGGTTCGATGATGATGACTTCCGTACTAGGATCCTCCATGGGTTCGATGAAGATGACTACCGTACTAAGATCCTCTGTGGGTTCGACGACAACGTCTACCGTACTGGAATCCTCTGTGGGTTTGACGGCGATGACTTCGGTACTAGGATCATTCGTGGGTTCGACAGCGATGACTTCTGTACTTGTATCCTGAGTGGGTCCGACAGAGTAGTTGGTCTTGTATCCTGAGTGGGTCTGACAGCTTAGCTGGTCTAGTATCCTATGTGGGTCCAATAGCTTAGATGAATTAGTGACTACATCTGATCATCTCTATCGTTATACAAAAGATGTATACCTGTGTGATATGAGTCTTGACTTTCAATCATTATCATCGATGTGGTTGAATTTACTTCTTGTGTGGACTGAGTTGTGCTTGGGCTCGAGTGTTAGAGCCGAACTGAGATTGATAACTTAGGTATATGTATGGGCATATACCTAAGTAGGGTTGGTTGATACATTGTGTTTGTAACTCTATTCTGTGGTTTATCCTTCGTGAATTCTAGGAGACCTTCGGGGGTCTTGGGGTCCCTACTGAGTATCGTATACTCACCCCTACATGGGCTATGCCTGCACTAAATTGTGTTGGATGCATACGACGGACATCACTGATCGAGGTAGAGACTTATAGAGTTGGGCGGTACCCGGAGGTGGACCACTTGGAGAGACATAAACGGAGCGGACGGACAGACCTGAGGTGCTGAGGATGCCATCTGTACCCACCCTTCAGGTGGGATTCTCGAAGGACGACTCAGTAGTTGTTTTTTTACTTTACTATAGTTGTACTGTACTTACTGTTGGTCTTGTATTTCTTGCCCCCTTTCCCTTTAGCACTTACTTTTGTATACATTTTTTCTTGGTGCTTACTTCAGTTGTGTACTCTGTTGTGTTTTTTTACTTTTTATAAAGTCAATACCTTCCCAGTATCGGGATTTACGTCTTTGGTGCTAGTCGCCAGCCCCTGGCCTATGGAAGGTGGTCTTGGGGTAGTCACGGCACGGGCCTGAGGACGGGTCGTGACATAAGTGATTAATGTTAAGTACACTATATTTGGAATATTATATTATTAAGATAAACATAATTTAAGGAATGAATATTTAGTTAATTTATGGAATTATATATGATTTTATTGTGAATTTATGGAGATTCAATATATTTATGGAAATGATTAGCATATTTTGGGAGTATATGATTAGGGTATATATATATGTTTGGTATATAACCTTATGATTGATTAATATCATTTGGATATAATGGTTAGGTTGATTTTAAAAATATATATATGATCAAATATTTTGGATTTTTGGGCTTTGAATTTGGTCAAACATATTTTTTAGGAGTATTAAGGTTGACTACTTATGGAATGGATTAAGTTGAACTTTGGGGTTATGTTGAGGTTTTATAGATTAATATATAATAATTATCCATTCTAGATAACTTGTTCTAAAATTTTTGGTTTTGTTTAATATTTATAGAAAAAAATTAATGATTTTTTATTCTTTTATGGATTTTATGATCCATTAAAAGTTAATTTTATTGCTTCAGTTATGAAAATTTTATCTTGAATATTAATTTCTTCAAATAAGAGGTGAATCGTAAATTTATCAAATAACAATCAAAGGATGAAATTCTACTTATTAAATGGAAATATATAATGTATGTACATTTTTTCATGTTCTATATCTTGAGAGTAAATTAATCCCACAACTTTAGGAAAAGTATCTTGGAATAAAAATGTTATCCTTTTACCTTTATTTTTAATGAGTTGGTCTTTTCACCCCTTACTAATTTATTGTTTTGTGGTTGTTAACTTTCTCAAGACCATGTTCCCTATCACTCTCTATTAGTCCTTGGATGTTAGTTTCCTCCTCCATGTATATATTTTAACTTCCCATCAATTTTCCTCTTATATAGGAACATGATTATGTCTAATTTTAGGTAACCATTATCCTTTCCACATCCTCTTTTTAAAATATTTTTTATTATCCATCTCTAAAAAGTGGGTTTGCAATAAAGGTATTTTTAAATATTGAAAATCTGATGACCAAGATAAAATTGTGAGTGTTAGATTTATTTAATGGGTTAGAATTTAATATATCAACAATTTAGAATATTGTGCTCCATATCTTTCTTAACATGTAACATCAAGATTTAAGAGAACCGTGATATACTATTAAAATATTATTATTTAATGTGACAGTTATCACCTAGTTATTGGATTGGTGAGAATGAATAGGACTAAACCCATTATAAAAAATATGTATAAATTTTTTATAAAATGTGTTGATTAATAATAAATAATTACTTAATTTTTAGTAAAGTCATCTTATACTTAAAAAATATGTTTTCCTCAAAAATGGTTTTTATTGATTCTTGTGAGAAAATAATATAATTAATTTTTGATACTTTTATAAAGTGTATTTGAAAAAATGAAAAACATTTTTTAAATTATCATGTAATAATTATCTTTGAGTGAATTTTTGATAATTTTCTAAAAATATTTATTTTTTAATGAATAGTAAATAAATACTAATTTTTATTAAAAGTCGAATTTTCATTTAAAGAATTAGAAAAGTTAAATTTTGTTTTAAATGGTTTTAAAAGTAAAAATAGTTCATTTATATTATTAATAATCTAATTAAGTTTATTTTAATTAATTTTATGTTGGATTTTGGTATAAAAACATTTATATTTTAGAAACCATTTTTTTACTGGAAAATTATTGTCCATAACGTATTGTGGGTTAAATTTTAAATTAAATAATTCCAATTATGTGAATTTAGTCTTGAAAAAATTATTAAATATTTATAATCATGAGTATAAAATTTGGTAAATATTAATCTTTCATTTTTTTCATTACGAATAATAACCTTGGTGAATATTTGTCACATCCGTAAGGGTAAAACTGGTAAAATAGGGTTAAAACTTTAGGATAAGGCTATAAAATTTCTATAAACCTTTACTTTATCCTATTTTATGAGTTTAATTCATCCATTTAAATCAAAATATCTAATATATGTCCACTTGGTTCCATTTTTCTTTGATTATGACCCTTATATTGGTTTAAGAATAGAATAAAAACAAAATGTCACTCTCTTGACTTCAATAACTCTAAAATTTTTACATAAGGATAAAAAGAGGATAAGTTTGATTATAAATATTTATTTTATATTTAAATTAATTTTTTTATCATGTTAATTTTTATTGATTGAATAATTACCTTAAATGCTTATGCAACGCTGACACGGTATTTATTCAATTAATAAAAAACAAAATAAATGATTTTAAAAATATTAAAAGTAATAAAATTTGGATGAATTATTGTATTTAAAAAAAATTAGATAAATATAACATATTATGGTTGTTTTTAAGGTTTATTTTTCAATTCCAAAACTATCATAATCAATTTAAAGTCAATGTAAATGAATAGTACCAAAAATGACATTAATGATGTTTTATAATAAACAATATTTTATTAAATTGTTTAAATTTCAAAAAATAATAATATATTAGTAGAAGTGAATTTTATATGGTTTAAAATATCATCCATGGTCTATTTATTGGTCACTTTTCTTTTTATGGTAAATTTATTTACCCTTAAAGAGTAAAAAACGTTGATGTTATGGTAATTGTCAAAAGGGTTAACAAAGGGTTAAAACTAAGAGATAAGGGTGAAAACATAACCAAAAATTATCTAAATTTTATTTTACTAGATTATTTAGACTTATACTCATCATATATTCTAATTATGTCAATTTGGATCCATTTTTTAATGAAAATTAATTTATATTAATTTAATATTTTAAGTAATTACAAGAGTTCTCTTCCTCTCACTTATAAAAGGGCACCTCTTCTACTTTATTCCTCACACATTTTGAACCTTATAGCTCAAAAAATTCCCAAAATAATAGATTTTTATATTACTCCACCACATCCTAGGTATTTTTTTCTTTCCAAAAGTCTATCCCTTCAAGGATTAAGGTGTAAGCCAAAAGGGGTTTCTCAACAAAGAAGTATAACTCTTAACTGAGCATTTTAAATTTTATTTCTTCTTATACCTCCTCTAAATCCATGGAATATATTCTAAAATAATTACTTCAGTATAATTAATTTTTATTATGATTTTAGAAAAACCATTATAAACCTTCATTCCATCCTATAGAAAGTGAAAACATCACTCATGCGTATATATGACTAACCATCTCCACATGGCTATGTAATTCATTTTTCATCACCACTTTACTTGGATGGTTATAATGGTGTATTTAATAAATATATATGTAAAATTTATTATATAATTATTCTTATGAAATTATAATATCATATCTTCCTTTTTACCTTTCTATTCTTTGTAAAATGATAGTGTCGCTCATGAGTATGTGTGGACTACCACCTCCATAAATCAATGTGATTCATTTTTTGTTTCTGCTTTACATGGATGATAATAAGTATATATTTAATTAATATATATGATATGATAATGATTTTATATATGTGGATTGTTATTTACATTTCTTTAATTTCATATGTTGAAAGGTGAAATTATCGTTCATGTGTATGTATGACATACCATCTCTAGGAATAGTGTAATTCATTTTTCTATATACACCATTCAAGAATTATTATAAAAATGTATTTAATGAATAAATATTATATATATAACATTAATATAATTTTGGAGATTATGAAACTATAACCAATGAACAAGAACTATAATATCTTTGATGAAACATGCATAAGAAAACTAAGTAGTTAACACCAGAAACAATGATAATAATGAAAGATTATTGACAAATGAGTGATGAGATGTAAAGACCCCAAACCTAGTTGTTGGACTCCACATGTACTAATCATGTTTTAATGATCACAAATCCTATTCAACCTGGTTAAAATCCTGTAAATTATATCAACTCATGTGTATTATTGTTTAAAGTATTCTCATGCTTTAATAAGATCTAATCAAGATCTTAATTGCTCTAAATTTAGTTTAATTACTTTATACTATCCTTGATTTACTTTTATAATACCTTATTTGACAAATGATTAAGTCTAATCCATTATATGATCATCATTGCTTAAGTCTGAATACAATTATTTTAAAAAAAGTCTGAGACACCGTGACAGTGAGACACCGTGAAGCAGACATCGTAAAGCAGACACCATGAAGCAGACACCATGAAGCAGACACCGTGAACAAGCAGACATCGTGACATCCAGACACCGTGACATCCAAACACCATGACCATGAGAAACCGTGAATCAGACACCATGAAGCAGACACCGTGAACAAGAAAACACTGTGACCACGAGACACCGTGACATCCAGACACTGTGACATCCAAACACTGTGACCATGAGACACTGTGACCACGAGACACCATGAAGCAGACACCGTGAAGAAGACACCGTGAACAAGCAGACACCATAACTGCAAGACACCGTGACATTCAGACACTGTGACCAATCCAAACACCGTGTGAAGGAGACACTATTTCCATGACATACTGTGACATTGTTTCCTAATATATTTTTTCATATTTCAATTTAATCTCTAACGGTTATATTTGAAGATTTTAATGCACTGACATAATTGATGTTTCTTTGTAGACATATCATTGGATAGTACGAGGTATGAGGTTCAGAATACATGCAACCTATCGGCTCCAACACATGCACTTCAAGATAAAAGAGTAATGCGGCCCAGAAACTAAAGAAGATAACGCATGAAAGAAAACCAAGTGGGCGTGAGCACGACAATGAAGAACACACTTAGAGCAATTTTTTAAGAAAGGATTATTGCATAAAACTCGATTACACGAAGTATACTGGAATCCCAAGAACATCTTCACACTATCTAACATCACGAAGAACACACACCAATCTTGCTGTCTTGCAACACTCTGTTTTCCAGATGAGGACTTAAGTTCTATATCTGCTTCATCCCAGAAGTCCAGATCTGCAAAGACCAACACTCAGAGCACTTCTAAACCTATCTCAATATTACTGCTCTGTTGTGTATCATTTTATTAACTTTCGAGCAAAGTGTGTATCTGTATAAGAACACGCTCTGTCTCCTGCATTAAACTGAAGGATACAAGATATCCTCACTCAAACATTCTTTTACTCTTGTGTATACCCAATGATAAGTGTGGAAGAGGTCCCTATGTGGTCTGGTCATTTTTACCCATGAAGAACTGTGGAAGAGGTCCTTGTGTGACCTGGACAGTCCTATGTACTATTTTTTAACCCCGATCCAGGGTGTGGATCAAAGTTTATTTATATAAATTTCTTGGTGGTAGGTGATCACTAAGTGGAGTGGATTAGGTCTCAGCTTGAGACTTAACCACTTGTTTCATATCTGCTATGCTGTTTACTTTAGTTTTCTCTTTTTTACTGCTCTACTACATAATTTAGAAATCTCTAATCGTACTTTGATATTTAATCTTGGAAAAAGTTATAATTTCTTTGTGTTAGTAAAATAGTTTCAAAAGTAATATTAATAACTATTATTATTACTGAGAAATAATCAATATTCTAAGAAGTTATTTAAACAGTCAAACTCTTATAACAGTATAACCTTGATTAACTAGGTTGTATCTAATTTTTGGGGAAATACTTTTTACAGAAATTTTTATAGTTACTCAATTCATCCCTCCCCTCTTGAGTAATCTACTCCGACCAACATTTGGTATCAAAGGAGTTTATTAGGACTCTGTTTAATCTTATTCAACTGTGATTGTAGTTGTACTGTAAAGATCTATAAATTTATGTTAATTCTAAATTTATATCTCTTTAAACCTATTCTGTTATTATGGATAATAGATTGGAAGGTGTTGCAACCAACATACCACCATTATTTAATGGAACCAACTATGCTCAATGGAAAATAAAAATGAAAATTCATTTAGAGAGTATGAGTTTTGAAATTTGGTCTTCTATTATAGATGAATATATGATTTCTGCTACTGATAGAATCACATGGGATCAACCTACCAAAACTGCCTACAATAACAATTGCAAAGCTATGAATGCTCTATATTGATCCTTAGGAGATGAGGAATTCAATAGAATTTCTACTTGTAAAACTGCCCATAAAATTTGGGATACCCTGTCTATCTCACATGAAGGAACATATAGTGTATTAGAAATGAGACTTAATACTTATACTATCAAATATGATAATTTTAAAATGAAACCTGAAGAGCCTATTTCTGATATGTATCTTAGGTTCAATGAGATTGTCAACACAATGATCTCGCTTAGAAGAGAAGTCAATGCCAAGGAACAAATCATGAGAATTCTTATATGTCTACCCGAAAGATGGAGGGGAACCTCTGTCTCTATTATAGAATCATGCGACATTAGTAGGCTACTTGTAAAATAACTCATTGGGAAACAAATGATATATGAAGAGGAACAGAAAGTCAATAATGAATAGGAGGATGAACCAAAGAGGAAATCTATTGTATTCAAGACCACCACCTCTAAACACAAAGACAAAGGGAAACTGGAAGCTTCTATAGAAAGCTCCACCAGTGAACAATTATCATCTGACAGTGATGAGGATATGGATCAATTAGCCAGAATATTTAAAAGATTTTACAAGAAGAAGAACTTTTTTATAAAACATAACTTCAAGGAAAAATATGACCAAAAAGGAAATTGGAAGAAGGACTGGAAAAGAAGTGACAAGGCTAATGAAATTGTCTGCTATGAATGTAAGTGAAAAGGACATATCAAGGAAAAGTTTACAACACTCAAGTAAAAAAGAGAAATATGAGGAAAAGGACAGGAAGTATAAAAAGGCCATGAAAGCAACCTCGAGTGCTTCTGAGGACAGTTCAAGCGACTCAGAAACATCACATGATGAACAGGAAAACAAATCCCATATGTGTTTTATGACAAACACATCTGAGGTAACACTGAATTCTTCTATACATGATTCATACTATTCTGGATATGAGAGTGACTCTGAAAACATGACTAATGAAGAAATTTTTGAATACTGTAACATGCTTGAAGAAACATGCAATGAACTAAAAGACAAATATAAATCATTGAAGAAACAGCATGCTTTCACTGTGACTATCAAATCTAAACTCACAACTAAAAAAGAGAAGAATACTTAACTTCTCAAAGAAAAAAACAAATTAAAAATGTCTAATGAGCAATTAAATAATGACCTTTAAAAGTTTACCAATGGGAATAATACCCTTACTCAAATTCTAGGAAAATAGATTGCCCCTAAATACAACATTTGCATTGGTTATCAACCTAGAAAAAGAAATATTGGTAGAACAAATTTTGTTTCAAGATCTAGGACATATAGTTTTACTCCCAGTTCTGGACACAAATCAACTAATTCAATTCATGATACATATTCTACTGTTTCAAGTTTTTCTGGACCGAATAGAGTTTATTTTTCAAATACTTTACTCAATGCTTATAGGAAACCTATGAGGCAAATATGGGTTCCCAAATCATTTATTACTAATATAACTGGACCCAAACAAGTATGGGTACCAAAATCTGTTTTTGCTTAATATTTTTATAGGAAAGCTGCTTAAAGAGTTCCTGTAAAAGTCTATGGTACTTGGACAGTGGATGTTCAAGGAACATGATAGGAGACGAATCATGCTTCAAGAACCTAATCAAAATAGATGGAGTACATGTCACATTTGGTGACAATGCCAAAGGAAAGATAATTGGCCTCAGCCAAATCAGTAACTCTAACTCAGTTTTAATTTCTAAAGTACTGTTTTTTGATGGATTAAAATATAATTTGCTTAGTATCTCACAATTATGTGATGATCGATTTCATGTTATATTTGAAAATGATTCTTGCAATGTCTTTAATTCTAAAGATGAATTAGTGTTTTCTACTTTAAGAAATGAAAATGTTTACTCTATTAAATTAGATTCCTTATCCTCTCAAAATACTTCATGTTTAAGTGTATTTTATAAAGAGTATTGGCTCTGGCATAGTAGACTAGGACACTGTAATGTTCACTCCCTTATAAAGCTAACTAGAAAAATATTAATTAAAGACTTACCCAAACTTGAGTTTCCAAATGACAAAGTGTGTAATCCCTATCAAAAGGGAAAACAACACAAAGTTTCCTTCAAACCAAATAAAGAAGTGTCAACTTCTCAACCTCTTGAACTGGTTCACATGGATTTATTTTGACCATATAGAGTTTCTAGATTAAATAGGAACCGCTATGTTTATGTTCTTGTAGATGAATTTTATAGATATACTTGGACTTTCTTTCTGGCTCAAAAAAGTGAAGCCTGCTCTTATTTTACTAGATATTCAAAGTTTGTAGAAAATATTAGTGGGCTTAGAATTAAATCCTTAAGAAGTGATCATATTCGTGAGTTTGAAAATCAAGAGTTTTAATCCTTTTGGTCAAAAAATGGTTATAATCACAATTTCCCTACAGCTAGAACACCTCAACAAAATAAAGTTGTAGAAAGAAGAAATAGAACCCTTCAAGAGATAGCTAGAATAATGCTTAGTGAATATGACCTACCTATTTATTTTTGGGCTGAAGCTATCAATACAGCATGCTACATGATCAATAGAGTGTTAATTAGACTCATTCTTAAGAGACTCCTTGTGAGTTATGGAACAATATAAAACCCAAAGTTAACTGCTTCAAATTTTTTGGCTGTAAAGTCTATATTCTTAATACTAAGGAAAATATTGACAAATTTTCATCCAATAGTGATGAAGGTATATTTTTAAGATATTCCATGTCTAGTAAATCCTATAGAGTGTTCAATAAAATAACTAAATGTGTAGAAGAATCTGTCCATGTAAAATTTGATGAAACAGATCCACATGAGCCTAAAACCTCTCTAGAAAACCTGGAGGATGATGTATCAAATCTAAAAATTAATCCAAAATCCTAAAATCAGTCTGTGAAAGAATCTGTAAAAACTTTCAGTTCTGAAAATTCTTTAGAACCTGAACCTGCTGATAAACCTGAAATCACTAGTCCCTTATTTTCTAGAACTGTTAGAACTCTTAAGAACCATCCTTTAGATGCTATTATAGGAGACCTAGACAAAGGAACACAAACTAGATATTCTCTTAGAAATAAGGTTGAACATCAAGTCTTCTTATCACAAATTGAACCTAAAAAAAATTAATGATGCTATCAATGATGAATTTTGGGTGATGGCTATGCAAGAAGAACTTAATCAGTTTGAAAGGAACAAAGTTTGGAAACTTGTTGAAGGACCTAAGGAAACATTCACCATAGGCACTAAATGGGTGTTTATAAATAAGGAAGATGAAGCTGATAACATAGTTAGAAACAAGGATAGATTAGTTTCACAAGGATATAGTCAAGAAGAAGGAATTGACTATGAGGAGACTTTTTCACTAGTAGCTAGACTTGAAGCCATCAGAATCTCGCTTTCCTATGCTGCACATCTGAATTTCAAACTATATCAAATGGATGTTAAAAGTGCATTCTTAAATGGGTATATAGCTGAGGATGTTTTTGTTGAACAACCCCCTAGATTTACAAACCCTCATTTTCTGAATCATATTTTTAAATTATCCAAAGCTTTATATGGTTTAAAACAAGCTCCAAGAGCCTGGTATGATAGGCTAAGTACTTTTATTATTTACAAAGGTTTTAAGAAAGTAATAGCTGATCCTACCCTTTTATAAAATGAATTTCTAATGATGTTTTAGTTGTTCGAATCTATGTAGATGAGATTATTTTTGGATCTTCAAAAAATTCTTTATGTGTTGATTTTTATAAAATGATGTAAAATGAATTTGAAATGAGTTTAATGGGTGAACTAAAATTCTTTCTTGGATTTCAAATCTTTCAAAATAATGATGGTATTATTTTAACTCAAAGTAGATATACTATAGATCTTTTAAAACTTTTTGGATTGGATAGCACTAAAAGTAGTAACACTCTCATGAGTACCACTTGTAAGTTGGATCTTGATGAAGATGGAAAATATGTTGATCAAACCACTTATAGAGGAATGATTGGAAGTTTACTCTATTTGACTACTAGTCGACCTGAAATTATGTTTAGTGTGTGTATGTGTGCTCATTTTCAAGAAAATACCAAGGAATCTCATTTAAATGTTGTAAATAGAATTTTTAAATACCTCAACCATACACCCAATCTAGGATTGTTTTATCCTAGACGAAAATCATTTGAATTAGTGAGTTATTCTGATGCTGACTTCAGTGGTTGTAAGTTAGATAGAAAAATCACCTCTGGAACATGTCACTTTTTAGGCAAGTCACTAGTATCATGGTGTAGTAAGAAACAAAATTCTGTTGTATTATCTACTGTAGAAGCTGAATACATAGCTGCTGGCAGTTGTTGTACACAAATCTTGTGGATGAAACACATATTACTAGATTATGAATATCAATTCAGGCATGTACCTATAAACTGTGACAACACAAGTGATATTAACATCTCGAAAAATCATGTTTCACATTCTAGTACAAAGCATATTGATGTAATACATCTCTTTTTGAGAGATAATTATCAAAAAGGTGATATCACTTTGGAATTCATTGGTACTGAATATCAGATTGCTGATATATTCCCCAAACCATTAGATTCTGAGAGAATAGAATACATCATACATGAATTAGGCATGATAAATCTTAAGTAAATGTCTTACTATTTTATATCTTACTGCTTCATGATTATGGTCTCACAGTTAGTGCTTCATGAATACTGTATAACAGTTACTATCTCACCGTAAGGTTCATGTTTACTTTCTCACCATAACGCTCAGTCATGGTCTCACCATAATGCTTAGTTACTGTCTCACCGTAACTTTCATTCTTTATATCACTGTAAAGACCCTATATGATCTCACCGTAAAGATTCTTTATGATTTTTATATTCGAATTAAAAATTGTATCTCGGTAATTATCCTTTTTACTCTTTTTGTTTTCCCGCACTTTTACTTTTGCGACGTTTGGTATTCCTAAATGATAAAATAAAGGAAGTATCATTTATCCTTCATGTGAGATTTCTTCCATCCACTCATTCATAACCTCTCTTCAAACCTACAACCCTTCTCTCTCTCTCGAACCTTCGGTGGATTCCCAGGATGAAATGCCCTTCATCGTCGACTCCTGAGAAATGTAGTGCAAAGAAGAAGAAGATTGCACCTAAGATAGCACCCGAAGGACCTCTAAACCCAAATCTGGTAAACCAAGTTATCATACCTTAGAAAGAGGTTTGTCCCAAATGGCCTTTTTCAAGTAAGTCTCTGGTTATGAAAGTTTTAAGAGAGAAAGGCTAGATAGAATGGTTTTCAAAGGAAGATAGACCTATCTATCCTAAGTTAGTGGCTTATTTTTATCAATATGCTTAGTTCTCCTTTGAGTCTAAAGATGGATATGTTGTGAGAAGCTCGATCAATGGGCAGAAATGCTCATTCTCTTTGAGGTTATGGGATGCATACCTAAGGATACCTCATGAAGGAATATGTGAGGATTTTCATAGAGGACCTCTACCTTTAACCAAATTCTTTGATCTGGAGGATGCTTTGAAATCCTTAACTAGAAATGGCACCAAGAGGAGAGCCATTGCTGCTAAACTAGATGGAGAATCAAGGATTCTGTTCAAGTTTATTCATAATCTGGTTAGCCCAAGAAAAGGTGATTTTGTTGTACTAAAATATCAGGATGTGTTTCTGATCCACCTTATGAAAAATGGGTATAAGATCAACCTTTGAAAGTATATCATTCACCATATGTGTGAAATGATCAAAGCCACATCCAAGTCAACCTCCATGTTTTACTCTCGGATTATCTCAGTCATGCTTCATGCCAAAGGTATGGTTGGACCTAATGAGGAAGTTATAATGGATTGTGAGTACTTCCTTTAAAAATCCACTATCAAGAGGATGAAGATAAATTGGAACCCTTAGAAAAAGGCATGGATAGAATACAATGATAGACTCTATGAAAAATTCAACCATATGGAACATCCCTCAAGACCAAGAGATATTTATTATCCTGGTTTGGAACCAGATGAGGTTGATGAATATTCATCTGAAGAGGAAGAAGAGGCTGTTATTCCCTCCAGGGAAACTGTTTCTGTTAAGGAAGACAGTACTCATATCCCTCTTGTGGTAAGAGAAAAAGAAGTCCCTGCACCTACAGAAGTTGTTAATCTGGAAGCTTAACTCGAGGTTGAAACAGAATCTGTTGCCAAAGAAACTGAGAAGAATTCCATGGAAGAACCTATAGTGGAAGAACTACCTGTTATGCAAGAGGTTGACCTTGAGGAACTCCCAGTGGAAAAATTTGTTCCTAAGATAATCCCTTCAGCTGAGGAAAGGATGGAGTTGGATTTTCAGCTGGCTAGGCAGGAAATGAGAGAAGAACCACGAGATGAATTTGTGGAAATGGATCAAGATCCTGAACTTCTCAGTCCTGAGAAGGATGCAACTGTTGAGGGGGAGAAAACCCCAAATCTGGAATCTACTGAAGAACCAAACCCGATAGTTCCAAGTCCTGTAGACACTCGATATAAGTTCCCCAGTTTCTATGATGTGGATGACTCTCAACAAATCTCAGCAAAAGGCCTTGAACTTTCCTCTTTGTTCCAGTTGAAATAGGTCTCTAATATCACCCCTATAAAGGAACCTAAAACCGTATCAATCCATGTTTCTTAACCTTCATCAGTACAACCATCCTTTGTGAGTAAGGATGATCTAAAGGAATTTGGTGATACCCTTTTGTCTGGTGTTGAAAAAGTTCTGAATTCCCAAACTGCTCTTGTGACACATCTAAGTGAGAAAGATGCCTCATTATTGTTGGAGAAAGTTATTTGGAAAATTCAACCCAAAATTCTTCATGAGATTCAGGAAGTAAGAGTTGAGAACAAACTCCTAAGTGTTGAAGTGAAAACTTTGAGAGGTATGATTGAAGACATGTAGAAAGAGATGCATTCGAGATCAGAGCTTATTTCTCATCCTGTGGAACCTGTTGTTCCTCAAACCCCATATAATGTTGTCTCTGAGATTCATCCACACATAGCTTCATTAGATGAAAAGGTCGCTGAAAGGAACAAACAGATTTTGAAATAAATGTGAGAGATTTTGGTTAATCTAAACAAACTCACTAATGAGTATACGGGGTGTCTTCATAAAGTGCTGAATAAACTAAAATCTCTCACCACCACTATCAATGCTTCTAAAGCCTCTGGTCAATCCTCTAAACCCCCTTTAGATAGTGACATACACAGAATAGTGGTCAAAGAAGAGCTTCAGATTGTGCTTATTGGCTTCAATAAAGATTCTCTACATGAAGTTATCAAGAACAGTGACAGAGTTCTTGACCTAGTCCAAATCCATTCTAAAATTGCTAATGATACTCAGCAAGAGATTTCTAAGAAAGTGGATTTCTATTTCAACCGAAATTTCTCCAAGACTAATATGACAAATCATTTCAAGTATCTTGTGGAAAATCTGAGGATTCCTCCTGTTACTCAAGCTTTGAAGACTCAAGTCCAAAAGCTCACAGAGTTTACTCGGTTGTTGGATAAGTTTATGGAAAACAAGGATGATTTTGAGAAATCCATGTAGTATGTTGGAGAGATCATTTTGGATTTTATCAAACTCCTGAGGACTTACCTTCATGTACAGAGTACAGACATTGTTGCTCCTGCAGCTGCACCTCTAAGTCCTAGTTTTCCTACTTTCACTTCTGCCCTAGCCTCTACTACTATGTCTGTCAGCCAAGCCCTAAGTCAGATCAGACCTGTGATCCTTGATCAACACCTTCCTCGGTCTTCTACTGCACCTACTCTGGCTCCATCTGTTTTTAAAGGCCTTCCTTTACCTTCTCTATCGACCATCTCACTCCCTTCTTCTACCTCCACTTCAGCCCCTATGGCTTCCTCTTCTTTTGTTATTGATAAAGGTAAAGAGAAGACTAGTCAGTGAAGAAGGACAATGTTTACTTCTTTTTGATAGGAATGATTTTTATTTTGTTTTTCTCCTTTTCTGTTTGTACTAGATCTTATTTTCCTTAATGGAATGTACACTTTTCATGACTTCTCTTATTCTATCTTTTTGATAATCCCAAAAGGGGTAGAAATCTCTATATATTAGACATTTATCTTTATATATATAGTTGAATCAAATATACACTTTAAATCTGCATGATTTGTGATCATCAAAAAGGGGGAGATTTTTGGACTCCTCATGTACTAATCATGTTTTAATGATCACAAATCCTATTCAACCTGGTTAAAATATTGTAAATTATATCAACTCATGTGTATTATTGTTTAAAGTATTCTCATGCTTTAAGAAGAGCCATTCAAGATCTTAATTTCTCTACATTTAGTTTAATTACTTTATATTATCCTGGATTTACTTTTATAATACCTTCTTTGAAAAATGATTAAGTCTAATCCATTCTATGATCATCATTGCTTAAGTCTGAATACAGTTATTTTAAAAAAGTCTGAGACACCGTGATCGCGAGACATAGTGAAGCAGACACCGTGAATCAAACACCGTGAAGAAGACACCGTGAAGAAAACACCGTGAACAAGCAGACATCATGACATCCAGACACCGTGACCATGAGACACCGTGAAGCAGACATCGTGAAGCAGACACTGTGAAAAAGCAGACATTATGACTACGAGACACTGTGACATCCAGACACCATGACATCCAGACATCGTGACCATGAGACATCGTGAGCGCGAGACACTGTGAAGCAGACACCATGAACAAGAAGACACCGTGACCGCGAGACACCATGACATTCAGACACCGTGACCAATCCAAACACCGTGTGAAGGATACACTGTTTCCATGACCTATTGTGACACTGTTTCCTAATATATTGTTTTGTATTTCAATTTAATCTCTAACGGTCATATTTGAAGATTTTAATGCATTGACATAATTAATGTTTCTTTGTAGACATATCATTGGACAGTACGAGGTACGGGGTGCAGAATACATGCAACCTATTGGCTCTAACACATGTACTCCAAGATAAAAGAGTAGTGTGGCCCAGAAACTAAAGAAGATAACGCATGAAGGAAAACCAAGTGGGTGTGATCACAACAATAAAGAACACACTTAGAGCAATTTTTGAAGAAAAGATTATTGCATACAACTCGATTACACAAAGCATACTAGAATCCCGAGAACATCTTCGCACTGTCTAACATCATGAAGAACACACACCAATTTTGCTGTCTTTTGACACTCTATTTTCTAGATGAGGACTTGAGTTTTGTATCTGCTTCATCCCATAATTCCAGAGCTGTAGAGACCAACACTCAGAGCACTTTTAAACCTATCTCAATATTACTACTCTGTTGTGTATCATTTTATTAAATTACGAGCAGAGTGTGTATCTGTATAGAAACATGCTCTATATACTATATTAAAATGAAGGATATAAGATATCCTCACTCAAACATTCTTTTACTCTTGTGTATACCCACTAATAAGTGTGGAAGAGGTCCTTGTGTGGCCTGGTCATTTGTACCCACAAAGAACTGTGGAAGAGGTCCTTGTGTGACCTGGATAGTTCTGTATACTATTGTTTAACCCTGATCTAGGGTGTGGATCAAATTTTATTTACATAAACTGCTTGGTGGCAGGTGATCAACAAGTATAGTGGATTAGGTCTCAGCTTGATACTGAACCACTTGTTTCGTATCCTCTGTGCTGGTTACTTTATTTTTCTCTGTTTTACTTATCTACTGCATAATTAAGATATCTCTAAACTTACTTTGATATTTGATCTTGGAAAGAAGTTATAATTGCTTTGTCTTAGTAAAATAGTTTCAAAAGTAATATTAATAACTATTATTATTACTGAGAAATAATCAATCTTATAAGAAGTTATTTAAATAATCAAACTCTTATAACAGTATAACCTTGATTAACTGGGTTGTATCTAATTTTTGGGGAAATACTTTTTACAGAAATTTTTATATTTACTCAATCCACCCCTCCCCTCTTGAGTAATCTACTCCAACCAACACTAGTAACTCAGATCTAGTGGTTACTTTATTAAATTATCATAAGATACAAGGAATCAAATCATAAAGGATCGTATAGTTTATTATTCTTAGTAAACTTGATACATACTTTAAATTCACGTTAAAATTGAAAACATAAAATACACAAAGTGTTTTCTTTAAGAACGCCATTATTCCTCATAGTGTATCTCTTCATATCAATCAAAAAACACTTCCTCATATCCAAGGGAAAATAAAACATAAGAAGGGGTAAGATCGGATTCTCAGTATGGGTATGCATATAGTGGAATCTCTCATAAATACATAATCATAATCAATATTAAAGGGTAAATAACTGAAACACATGCCATTAAATCAATAAAATAATAATAATATGGTAAAAATAAATGATGATCAAATAAATCCATAATCCAATAAGCTTGAAACTTATCCATGGATATTCTAAATAATCAAATTATCACATAGATATCAATTACTGATCTCATAATGAGGTAATGCATAATGTCGAACATCTAAAACATACTGTCAAAACCTTTCACAAGATAGTTTAAATTTTTGGGTATAAACTCATCTGATTTTCCCAACTAATTTGTCTCATGAGACTTTATAATGCATTAAGGGGCTATATATAACAGGACCCCACCATTTACATACTAATTCTAGTGCATTACTTATATGAAAGGGGTGAAACATAATCAATATAAAAATTAATATTGAAAAACTAATATATGAAATGTTAATACTTATCTCAATCAAATAAACATAATCATAAACCATTCAGATTAAAATGGTGAATGGTAGGAAAATTGTACATCCTAAGTAAAAATGGTTATACACAATCTAGATAAATAATAAGGATGGTATCATTAAAATATATACCCAGTGGATCATAAGTAGAATAAGGTTTGTTGACATTGATGAATAGAAATTATATGAAAAGGTCCTTTAAAAAATTCTTGATAAAATTAATATTTTTCCTTTGAAAATCACCTCTTAAAACTAAAAGTTCAAAAAACATTTTTAAAATAATTTTCTTTAAAAATAACCTTTTAAACTTATAAAATAATCTCTAAAACATTGATTTGTCTTGAAAATAGTAAATTCCATTCATGTTGTATACATTAAAATAAATATTCCTTTTACATTTTCGATAAAATCCAAACAGGACTTGTTTTGAAAATTACATGAAGATTCCTTTAAAAAAAATTAAAAATTAAAAATGGATAAAAATTAATTTAATAAATCATTTGGAAAAGTTTAAAAAAATTGAAAACATTTTTAGAAAACATGTATTTTGATGAAAAGGGATTTTCGACCGAAGAGATAAATAAAGCCATATTTTCTTAAAAATATTTTTCGAAAAATTTTAAGTACCAAAGAGTATGAAAATGTTACTATTAATTGAAAATTTTCATGAATAATTAGAGGATAATAAAATAGATTTATTTTAATATATAAATATCAAATAATTCCACTAAGGGTGACTTAAACAAAAACAATCTTGAATAATGATGAGATTGTGAAATAAACCCTTACTAATTTGGTAACTTTTGAATCATAATAACTATGAAAGAAATAAATTAAAATGAAAATTTAAATACCATGAAGATAATTATATTAATTCTAAAATGGTCAGCATATACACCACACAAAGGAATAAGTGGTGAATATGGTGTATGTCTCATTAAAGTAAAAGTGAGTCAAGAAATCCTTACCCCGGGTTCGACTTCCTTTGTATGTGTTTGAACCTCCTATATAATAAATATAAATTTATTAATCATATATTATAGAATCATAATCATATATATAATACCATATATTATGTTCTTATAGTCTTGTATCACCTGTTTATTAACAATTCTTTGTTAAAATCACTATTTCAGGTGAAAATTTTTTCATGTATGTTTTAGTTTGTTAATTTTGATAATTTTAATTTGATAATGTTTAAATAATATATATAATGTTAAAAATGATATAAATATCATATATATTCATTATATATGTATTTATATTAATCTATTAAATTTTGAGATAGAAAATGGATTACACCGTTTAGGGAGATAGTAGGTCGTACGTACGTATGAATGTTGTTTGTATTTTTATTAACTAATGGAACAAAAGAAAAATAAATATTAATTAATATTTTTAGATTAATTATTAATTTATATTAATAAAATAAATTCTTATTACCATCTATGTAAAAATAAAATGAAAAACATTTTTCATCGTTGTGTGGAGGCTCTAGTCCACACATGTGCATGAGCAACGCTATTGTGTTCCAACGGATTTGAAGGTAAGAATTTAGATGAGATATTATATTTGAATAATTATTTTTTTATCATAAAATTTTCATATATTTATTATCTTTATCCTTACAACCTTTCATGTAAAGTGTAAGTGAAAAACAAAACACATCGCTTCGCAAGGTGGTAGTCCACCATACACACGAGCGATGTTATCATATCCCCCACATAATGGAAAGTAAGATGGTATATGTGATATCATAATTATATAAGTATAATAATGTCATAAATATCATATAAATATGTTAAATCCATCATTATATTTATCCTTTAAAAGTGGTTATGGAAAACGAATTACATCGGTTCGTGAGGCGGTAGTCAGCCACACACACGATCGACGGTTTTCGTTTCTCGTTTGATAGATGTGGAAATGAATATGGGTTATTCCATTAACATAATAACATATAATTATATAGGATATAATTTTTTATTATATTATAACAGTTTGATAAGGTTTTAAGTATGTGGAAGAAGAAATAAAACAAATGCGCACATTTAATAGTTTTACCGCTTCTTCAATGAGACTCTTTAGGTTTATACCAAATTCCTTATTGTGAGGGATTCATAATAAAACTAAGGATAATAGGATATGGTAATTTAATTAATTAAGGTATTTGGGTAGGTATTTTTCATACCAAATGGTTTTGGAAGTGTGAAAAAAAAGAGGATATGGGTGGCCTTTTATAAGTGGGGTAGAGGACACACATGGAATTTTTGAAAAGATAAAGTGATACCCACATTTTTCTAATTCCAAAAGCCTAAAAAATGGTTTATTATAAAAATTTAGATATTATATGGTCTAAATATGTTCATCAAATTGGTTTTGGAAAATTTTTAGGTTATATTAACCCTTATCTTCTTAGTTTAACCCCCTCCCCTAGTAAAGTCATTTTTACTTTAACCGCGGTAATTAATTTTTACTATTTTTACGATTTATATGGAAAAAAATTAATAAAACCTTATTATATAATATAAATTATTATAATTATAAATATATAATCCATTTTTTAAAAATAAACTCATATAATTGGAATAATTCAATTTAAAATTAAACCATAGATGTGAGGAAAGAGCGGTTTTCCAAAGAGAAAATTCTCATAAGTACAGAATGTTTTAATATCAAACTTCAATATAAAATTGATTACAATGACCTAAATTAGTTAAATTGTAATATAATTTAACTATTTTTACTTCAAACTAAATTTAAAATATAATTTAACTGTATAAATAATTTAAATGAAAAGGTAGTTCTCAATAAAAAACAAAACAATTAACTATTCATCAAAAAAATTATTCTTTTCAGAAAAATTATAAAAAAAATTACCCAAATATAATTTTTACATTTAGATTATAATTTTATTTTATAGAATAAATTTTCTAAAAGTGGTAAAAATTAATTTTAAATTACGTGCGCAAAGCATGACTAATCCACCCTTCAGAAAAATAATGTTTTTCATAAAACATTTATTTCTCTTTTAAATGGTTATTATTTTATTTATAATAAATATATAACCATTGAATTTATTTTTATACGTGTTTAAAACATTTAATTTTCATAATTTAGTTATTATTATTCATACTCTTCAATATAACATCTATGTTATTATGGTCATGTTTAAATAATAATATTTTAATAGAGTATCACGTTTTGTTTAAAACTGGTGTTGTGTAAATCACAAACTATCAAAGAGATTGAATTTATTTAAAAAAATAAATCTTAAAGTATCAGGGTGTTATATTTTCTTCTAATATTGGTGTTACATGTCATACATGATATCAAACTTTATGTTCCTATTAAAATCTCAGGGTGTTACATTCTACCCCCTTAAATAAATTACGTCCTCGCAGTTTAATCTATTGGGAATAGTGTTTCATTTGTTGTCAATAATGTGTCAATATGTGTATGGTAAATAAATGATTAAAGTGGTGGTGATTCAATAATTGTTATTGACCCAGTGAGAATCCCACTTTGATTATGAATTGTACTTGTTGAATGAATTTCATGCTTAGACATTCTTCATAAGAAAATCAGATGTTTATTGAACTGGTCCTAAGTTCCAAGACATGTGTCAAATAATGACACACATTATTACAACATTTTAAGAAGTCCATCTAATACTCTATTGCATGGTGAATTTGGAATATCCATCCAAATTCTTCTAATTGGATGAATTTGGTGAACAAAATTAGATGATTGGTTGTGTTGATCTTTAAGGACTGAGACATGTGTTAAGGAGAACACATTGTTTACTACAATATTTACATGCATTGTGTTTCAATGCATGAGGAGTTGAAGAAGATATCTATCCATGATTGGAAGAAGGAATATAAGTAAAGTGATTTTCAATTCATGTTCTGAAAGGAATAGAAGAAGAGGAAAAGAGAAAACATGCATGGGTTTGGAATGTACAAAGTGAAAGATGACCATGCACTTGATATTGTATTGCAAATTTGGTTTTTAACTAAGTGCATTTTAAATTTTCTTACATAAAAAATATAAACCTACTATGCAATATGACTAGCAGCCTCAACCCCAAGGCACATGCAGGACATAGGGTCGACCGTGCTTAAGGGAGGCTAGCTGAGTTAGCTGGCAAGATGCATGAGAGGAAGTAATATGGTGATGGAGCGGAGCGGCTTAATACTTAAACCGCACTCAACCTGCATGTTGGATTCAATGTGGGATGTCTTTTTAAAAAACAAATATGCAATCATGGACATACATTTGATCACACGCGCAATCTGGGTTAAACATCTTAATCACAGTTCGCAATCTAACCTCCACCATTCATCTTCTCACGTGTTGCGTGTTTGAATCTAAACTGTCTGATGATCCCGTAGTCACATTGTCTTCAACCTCCAAACCAACTGACATCATTGTATGTCGTAGATGAAGCCCAACCTCTAAGAGAGTGTTTAAGGCTACCGTTGATGATCTCACATAATGAATGAGGGTTTTTTGGACTTAACGATACCATGCATGCAATTTCAATTGCATGCACACAACAAAACATGAAGAACTTGCGTCGGCCGAGAGAAAATTAAGTTACCAAGGCCTCACCATTCGTCTGAACTTCATGGATGATTCAAGAATAATTTTTAATGAAGATTGCATATGATATTCAAATTCATGCATATGAATCATAAGGCCACGCATTTGAGAAGGAAACATCCATATATCTCAGCATATCTTTCACGTGGATTTGAAAATATTTGAAGCTGAGTATCTTAGCTATTAAAATTATTTGAAGAGAATATTAAGATGGATGTTAAATTGAAAAAGATATTATACTCACTTATAAATAGATAAGACCTGATCTAAGGAATGGGGCTTCCATTCATACACCTGAGAGATCTTGTTTCCTAAAAACAGATCATCGCAGTTCCTGGTTTGCAAAGGATGAGAAGAGGTATCACAGGACTTCAATAAGTGCCATAAACTCTTAAATCACCCTTGTAAAGAAAGGAAGTATACACCCTCTGTGCGAAGGAAAACTACAGACACGCAACCATTTTAACAAACCTTCATCGTGCTTCATGAAGAAATTGGTTCTTGAAGCCTTTTGAGAACAATGCATTGCACCTTCCATATTTGTGTGACACATCCAAAACCACGAAACCATCTTGTTTCGTGTGTTTGTGATTGAGAAATTCTCAAGACAATCGAGAAGAAAGAAGATCCATGCACTGCCTGAACGAAGAGTAAAACCCATGCCCTCTGCTCGCACGAAGGTAAGCACCCTCTTGTTTAAATTCTAAAGCTATGGTTTGTAGGGACTTGTTGTTGGTGAAGAATAAGAACATAGGAGTTTTCATGGTAAAGGTAAGTATGCACATGCAAGCACTAATTCACCTTATTTGAAGAAACCTGAGGGCTTGTGTGTTTACACAAAATGGTGGAGGTTGCATGCATGGTGAAAATGCATTCATATGCATGAGTTAAGACTATACAGAGGTAGTGTGTGCGCATGTGAAGAAATAATAAGGAATAAAGAAGGATAACCTATCCAAAGTTACACACCCATTCAGGTTTCAAGAAGATCACATATAAAGTGGACAGTGTGTGTATACACAAGTAGAGGCATTCACTATTGCATGCACACGCATGCATGAAATATTTTAAAGAAGAGAAGAAGGGTCGTATGCATATGCATGATTTGAAGAAGCCCGAATTGTGAGTACAAAGTGGAAAGTGAGTTGTGCTAAGAAGGAATTAAATGAACATGCATAACACATGTATATCGAACCCAAACTAAACAACAATGCATGTGAGCAAAGAACCAAAGAAGAAGGAATTTTGTGTGTGCATATTGAGTGAAGAAACCAAGTGGTCAGTACATGCATGATAATTGTGTGTGTTTGAGTTTACAAGAAATATTATACATGCATGAAATCATGCAAAAACACATGCACGTGTGAGAATTTAGTGAGATACACAAAACAAAAAGTTCGGATGCCACGCAATCCATGCATGTAGTGGATTTGAATTAAGACTAAGTCCATGAATAATTAAAGAAGATCTTATATCTGAGTTGATAGTGTTTGAGAATTCAAGAATATAGACATAGCTAACAAAGTTCAAGATCATTCTTGACTATTAATATTCTTAAAGAAGTTGTGTGCAGCATCTGAACACATAGTAGTGAGGCTGGGTCTTCATTAGAATAATAAATAATTGCTCGAGCATTGTTTCGATGAGGCAACTGATTAGTATAAGTGATCAAAATCATTGAGAAAGGCTAACATACCTTACCTAAGGTTGTTTAATATTCTTAAAAAGGTACATAGGGAAGTGTGATTCAGCCCCGGATGTATCCTAACTTCCTGTAAAATTTGGGCCCATTTTGAGTAGTTTATTCCGAGATATGATTATATTGGTGGGATTTTTTCTGGTCCACAGAATCTGGACCAGAATTTTATGAATAATTATTTGTTCCTATATATGTCTTCTAGAATCTCACGAAATTTGGGCTTCATAGGGTTTGTAATGTGGGTCCCACATTCTCATCAGTGGGCTGGTGTCCAATCTGCCTTCTCTAGAATTGCTTCCTTTCATCATAAAATATCCCCATATTCTTCCATGAATTCTTCATTGATCTCTGAATGAAACATGTTCATATTGAAGTTTAGATAAATTTCCCAAAATATAAAATTAAAATATGGATAATTACATTCCTTAAAATCAGATGAATCATTGGGTACTTTAAATGATGTTAAAAAATGTACCACATAAAAGTGCATTTTAAGAAGTAATTACAATCATAATGTGAAATGATGTTCAAAGTGTAAAATGCACTAAAATGGTGTTTATGAATAATAAATCACATGAATATTATATATATTAACAATGAATATTAGCCTCATTTAGTGGCTAATAACTACTTTTCATTGTCTTCATGGGCATTACAAGTTTGTTGTGATGTTGTTTGGTGTGACAAATTCTCCAGTTGTTTTCATGGGGTTAATGAAAAATGTGTTCCGTGAGTTCTTGGAAAGGTTTTTGGTGGTTTTAATTGATGAAATACTTTTGTAATCCGTGTCTAAGGAGGAGTATGTAGAGCATATTTATGCTGTTTTGGGAGTTCTTCACCGTCGGTAGTTGTTCGGGAAGTTACTAAAGTATGAGTTTTGGGATCGATAAGTCTATTTATTGGGGCATGTTGTATCCCGATAGGGATTATCTATGGATCCATATAATATAGAAGAATTTGTGTCTTGTGAATCCCCCAAGATATTGGCATAGGTTCAAAGTTTCCTTGGTTTGATAGGCTATTACAGGAGGTTGGTGGCTAATTTCTCTTGGGTTACGACTCCTCTGACAATGTTGACAAGAAAATATCAGGTGTTCCTGTGGACTGATTAGTGTTATATGGATTTTTAGTATCTAAAGGATAATTTGTTCAGTGCTCAAGTTCTTTTTCTTCCAGTAGAAGGAGTTCAATTTGATTTTTTCTGTGATGCTTCGCATCTTTGTTTGGGTTGTGTTCTGATGCAGCAGATATCGTTTATTTCTTATGGGTCTCAGTAATTATGTCCCCATGACTGTAAATATGCCACCCAAAATCTCGAGTTAGTTGTGGTAGTGTTTTCCCTGAAGTTTTGGATACATTACCTCCTTAGAGAGCATTTTTCGGTCTTCACTGATCATGAAGAGCCTAAGGTATGTTTTCTCCCAACATAACTCAAACTTGCATCAACATTGGTGGATGGATTTCTTATGGGATTATGATGTAGAAATTTCATATAAACCTGGAAAGGGGAATGTTGTATCCAATTCTCTAAGAAGGAAGTAATGTAGTGATGCAATGCATGAATCGGGTGATTCCTGGAGGGCGGTGGAAGAACTTTCTGCATTTCATCTTGATATGGGAGAATTTGAAAGAAAAGGTTGTATTTTTTCATATTATGGTGTAGTAATCTCTAGTGCAGTAAGTGGAGGAATCTCATTTAGGGGATCTTGAGGTGGAGGTATAGAGATATCAATTTGTTTGTGGCGAGGCCCCTGATGGTTGGTCTGAAGATGGAAAACACTGAGTTTTATTTCAGGGAAGGCTTTTCATTCCTTTAGCAATGAATGAGATGGTTCTAGAAGAGTTCCATAGTTTTCCTTTGGTGGTACATATTGTCATGAGAAAAGATATTCCAATCTTTGAGGGGTTAGTTTTGGTGGCCTAGGTTGAAGCGTGAAGTTGCAGGGTTTGTGTCTCGTTGTTTGGTCTTCCAGAAGGTGAAGGTCGAGCACCATGTTCTCAGTGTTTTTCTCCAGCCATTAGATGTTCCTCAGTTGAAGTGGGAGGACATCTCAATGGACTTTGTTAATATTTTACCTCGATATCAAGAAGGTTATGATGCTTTATGGGTGGTAGTGGATTTTTTGACGAAATTGGACCACTTTATAGTGATCTGGGAGTCAAGCTCAGTAGAGTTTTTGTCGAGGCAGTATTTGGAGAAGGTAGTGAGACTCCACGGGGTCCCAAGGACGATCATTTCCAATCAAGATTCCCATTTTACCTCTAAGGTTTGGATAGGTCTCCATCATGCTTTTGGTTCTCAGTTATGCCTTAACACTGCTTTTCATCTGCAGATAGATGTTCAGATAGAGCAGACCATCCAGACTCTTGAAGTCATGTTGCGCTCTTATGTCCTAGATTTTGGAGGTTCATGGTTGAGTCACCTGCACTTGGTAGAGTTCGCTTACAAAAATATTTTTTACTCCACCATTGGTATGACATCGTTTGAATACTTTTATGTCCAGCCTGATTTTTCTCCATTGTATTGGATTGGGGTTAGAGAGTCAGAAATTCTTTTGCCGAAACTGGTACATAATACAACAGAGATGGTTCAGGTGATTCGCGATAGGATGAAAGTAGTGCAGGATCGTCAGAAATCCTATGTTGATCATAAGAGGAGACCTATAGAGTTCGACGTTAGGGATCATGTGTTATTGAAGGTGACTCCCCATCATAGGAAGCAAAGGTTTAGTCATGGGAGTAAGATTTCTCCTCAATTTTTTGGGTCTTTTGAGGTGTTATCTCATGTTGGAGCCATGGAATATCGGATAGCACTCCCCCTACAGATGAGACAGATACACGATATTTTTCTGGTGTCACAGCTTCATTGTTATCTTCATAATGAATCTCACATCATCTATTGGGGTGAGATCGATGTTGATGATGATGAAAACTTCGAGGATCGGCTTTTAGTGATCCAAGACTGCCACGATAAGTTGTTATGTAGGCATGCTATCCCCTTGGTCTGTTTCTTGTGGAGACATGGTCGTGTAGAGGAGAGTACCTGGGAATGTGAGCCGCAGATATGTGCTTAGTATCCCGAGCTATTTGATGTTTATCTCTTCTCCTGTAATGCTATGTTTTTTTGTGGTTGTACACCTTTTCTGTTTTGTGAGATTGATTTATCCTATTGCTTGTTGTGGATTACTCTCTTTTTATGGGAGGTGAATAAATATGGAGTATTCCACATTATTTCCATGTTTAGCTTTATGTGGATGGATGAGTCTAATCTCCTGATATAGGTGGAAAATACTTGATGAGTAGTTAATCTACTCACCATTTCAAGCCCCTTGTTCTTGGGTGAGGTGGTTGAGCTCCTGTGGTGATGAGAGACTTGAGAGGTATCTCACGGGATGGTTGTTCAGATGAATCCTTTATGTTTCCCCTTTGGGTTGGTTTTGGGTTCTCAATGATGAGAATGTTTTGAGAGGTATCTAATGTAAGGGCTTGGATCCACGTGGATTGACCCTTTGCGTGTTTCCAAAGACTGAGGTTCTCGGAGGTGGATCGGAGGAAGTCTAGAGGAGTTTGGTTATGAATTGCTGGAAACCTGAATAATTACATGTCATGTAAATCAGGATCATGATGTGTAAGTTTTTAGGGTTAAATAAATAAAAAGTCGATGCATTTTTCGGTGGAACTGAACCCTGAGGATTACACAACATGAAAGGGGGTTACACATCATGTAAATCCCCTATGTTGTACATTTTATAATGTTTTCAGATGCTCAAGTTTGTCAAACCCTATGGCTACAGTGCTTCTCTCCTGATTCTAGACGACCTGGAGACCCGCTCTTCAATGTTTTGGGGATTCCTTCATCAAGGATCAAACCCTAGCCTCCCTCCTTTGATCTGTATTCGATCCAAGGTATGTTATACCAATGTTCTTACATTTTCTTCAATTTTTTTCCTCATGTTCCTCTTTTCCATGTGGTGGTGTTTGATCTCCATGTTTTAAATTAATTTCAATTAATTTAGGATCTTTGAAATTTGTGCTTATCACATAGATAAATAAAATTCAAAAGAAGATAAGACATACCTTTATCCATTGAATCTTTTTTATTTGAGTCTCCTTGATTTTCTCCCACTTAAAAGGATTTATACCATTTTCCTCTTCTCTCTTACATAGTAGAATTTATGGAACGTACTGAAATTTAATTGATATATAATTGGAAAGGATATGACCCTTTAAATAGGGATAAAATGGTTATTTGTGGTTGTTTATTTAATTAACTATAAAATTCCATCAATTTTACAATTATATCCCTCATTATCCCATTATAATAATATTAAACAAATAAAAAATTATTTATTCCAACATTCTCCTACTTAACTCATGTGATATTACTTTATGATGTTTTAATATTCAATCATTCATTATGCGTATTTATATCTATTCTATCATGTATAGAACATTCATCATAATAAATGAAAATGTATATATGATTCGTGGTGGTTGTATATTCTCTATTAAAATACTCCCTTCCATGTACTACAATATTGACATTTTACCTATCATAATTAAAATGGGATATATATATATATATATATATATATATAATTGGCCCAACTATAATTTCTTTATTTAAGACTATGTCTGTTATCATTATTCAATTCAATCATGTATACTTATTGAAAAAACAGGCAACATGATCAAAACAATTATAAGTCCAAGTGTCAACTGTAATAATCTTAACAACTAATACATATAATGAAACTTACTTAGTGGGAATGTCCATACTTTCAACATGTACAATAAATTTCTTGGGTGGCAACCTTTTCATAAAAGGGTCAACAATCATAATATTTGTGCTAATATGTTAAATTTTCACCTTATATTTTTAAACTTCCTCTTTAACTATAAAGTAGTTTAATTCCATGTGTTTATCATCTTTGAAATATTGTACATTCTTGGAAAATAATACTTTTTTGGTATTGTCACAATAAATTTTCATGGTCTTGTCAATACTATCGACAATTCCAGGTCTTGAAATAAAGTTTTACAACCATGTACCATGAATTTTAGCTTCAAAGCATGCTAAAAATTCAGTTTCCATGGTCGAAGTAGCTATAACTGATTGCTTTGCACTTTTTCATGATATTTATCCTTAGGCTAGAAGATACACATAACCAAAAGTAGACTTTCTTGTATCAACACTACCAACAAAGTCTGAATCATAGTATCCAATCACCTCAAGATCATTGGATCTTTTATAATCATGTGATCCTTTGTTCCTTGAAAATATCTTAAACCTCTCTAAAATATTATTGATGTGTGAAATTTGAGATACACTCAATAAACATTGAGTTATATTATGAAATATTTCTATTCCAATCACATACTTGGATTCTCCCATGTCTGTTATTACAAAATTATTAGAGAGGAATTTCTTGGTCTTACATAATAGACCAAGATCATTTGCAGAAAAAAATATGTTGTCAACATATAGAATCAAGAATATAAATTTACTCCCAATTATATTCTAATATATACACTGATCAATGGTGTTTTCCTTAAATCCAAAAGATACAATGGTATCATTAAACCTAATATACCATTGTTGGGAAGCTTATTTAAGTCCATCTATTGACTTATTTAATTTACATACCATGTGTTCCTTTCCTTCAATGGAAAATCCATTAGTTGATCCATGTATACATCTTCCTCTAAGTTTCCATTTAGAAAATCTATTTCAACATCCATTTGATATAACTATAAATCATACTGAGCAACCAATGCCATAATAATTTTGAAAGAATATTTCTTAGAAATCAGTGAGAAGGTTTCATTATAGTCTATACCATTATTTTGAGTGAATCCTTTAGAAAAAAGTCTAGCCTTGTAATGTTCAAGGTTACCAAGAGAGTCATATTTGGTTTTGAATACCCATTTACATCCAAATATCTTGAATCCTTCAGGAAATTCCATAAGGTCTCATACTTTATTTTGTTCTGTGGAATTAAACTCACATTTCATGGAATCTAACCATTTATCATAATTTTCACACTTGATGGATTGAGAATATAAAGCTGGATCACTATCAATGCTAATATCATTTTCTATTTCATGTAGATATACCACATAGTCATCATAAATATCTTACCTTATTTCCCTTTGGGATCTTATTAACACTAATTCTTGTGGTTCTTCAACCATTTCTTCATTGTGAATTTGGGAAACATTTTTTTTGTTGTTTTTCATGATTATTTTGTGATGCAATAATTTGGGGAACAACAAAATTTTAAGTTGGAATACAAAAAATGGAACTTGAATTCTAACTTCTTTAATTTCCACATTTTGTGGAACTTCACTCCCACTTGATTCACCATTCTCAATAAATCTAGAATTTCTAATTTCAATAATTCTCATACTATGGTTAGGACATTAAAATATATACCCATTTGATTTCTCAGGATAACTAATGAAATGTCCATTTATTTTTCTTGCATCTAGTTTTATTTGTTGTGGATTATATGCTCTTATTTCTTCCTGGAAACCCCATACATACAAGTGTCTTAAACTAGGTTTCCTACCAGTCCAAAGTTCAAAAGGAGTCTTTGGAACTACTTTACTAAGAACCCTATTCAATAAATACGTGGAAGTTTTTAAAGCATACATCCACAAAGATAAGGGTAAGAAGAATTACTTATCATACACCTAACTATATCCATTAATGTTCTATTACACCTTTATGCTACACCACTTTATTGTAGTGTACCTAGCATAGTTTATTGTGCACATATTCCATGACTTTCTATAAACTTTGAAAATGGACTAGGGTTTTGTCCACTTTCATCAAATCTTCCATAATATTCACCACCCCTATCAGACCTTATAACCTTCACCTTTCTATCTAATTGCCTCTCAACTTCATTTACATAAATTTCCAAGGCATTTATTGCTTGGTATTTCTCATGAAATAAATAGACATATCAATAACATGAAAAATCATCAATAAAGGTTATAAATTATTTTTATTTACCAAAATAATTGACATCAAAAGGTCCAAATATATCAGTATGTATGATCTCAAGGAGTTGAGTACTTATTTTTTCACCTTTATTTATGTGTTTTTTTTTTGTTTTCCTTTAATATAATCCACACAAATGTTTAGGTCGGTAAAATCCAATTTTGGAAGGATTTCAAACTTAATCAATCTATCCAATCTTTCTTTAGAAATATGACCTAAACGTTTCTGCCATAAATAAGTAGACTTTTCATTTACTAAACCATGTTTAGTACCAGAATTATGATGTAAGGTCATAAGTGTTTCAACATACATATTATCAAGATTTAGTTTATATAAACCATTATACAATAAACTAGATCCAATCATGTGTGTATGATTAAACAAACTAAAATATCTATTCCCAAAATTTAAAAAGTATCAAACAGCATCAAGTTTTGATAAAGAAACCAAATTCCTAGATATACTAGGTACATAAAAGATTTCACATAATTCCAAAAATATATCCTCTATCAAGGATTAAATGGTAAGTCTCGATAGCTTCAACTAGAACCTTCACTGTATTCCCCATGAAAATGAACTTTTTAGTTGGGATTGTGATTTGGGTTGAAAGGAATCCCTAGATCATATTAGAAACATGATTCATACAACCAGAATCAATCCACCATGTATTATGTGGAACTTCAACTAAGTTTGATTCATAACATGTATAAGCATTTTGTTTACCTTTCTTTTCAAACCAAGACTTATGTTTCAAATAATCCTTTTGGAAATGTCCAACTTTCCCACAGAAATGGAATTTATATTTATTTTCGTTCTTTTGGTTCTTCCTAGAGGACTCATTAACCTTCAATATCCCCTTTCCTTTTCCATGCTTCTTTATACCATACTTATTTCCTCCTTGATGATGCATATAATGAATAGAGTGGATTTCTTGAATCTTTAAATGTGTTTCCTCTTGAACTAGAATATTATGCAATTCATGCACATTCCATTTATCTTTTATGGTGTTGTAGTTCATTTGGAATGGTTCATACTTAGATGGTAATGAGTTTAGGAAAAACTATACAAGGAAAATTTCATCCAATTCCATTCCTAAATACTTATGTCTTGCTGCAATATTTTTCATTTCAATGACATGCTCATGCATAGTATAAGAACCATCAAACTTTATGGTGTTCAATGTACGCATTAATGTCCCAGTAAAATATTTTTCAGCAGTTTGATATTGGTCTCCCATAGATTTCATAAATTCTTTAGTGCTTTCAGTTTTAGGGAGACCTGACTTGATGTTACTTACTATGCTCATTTTCATGAACATAAAACTTAATTTGTTCGATCTTTCCATGATGCATAATATACTCTACCATCATCACTATTGTAATCTGTTGTAGTAGTAGGTTTCTCTACTCAAAGTTCTAAATCAAGATCTAATACACCAAGGTGAAATTGGATTTTCTCACTCCAATTAAAGAAATTTAATCCATTAAAGATCGAAACAGCTGATGTATGTGAGTGCATGATGGTGAAAATCTAACTACAATAAATACATTCTTAAAATTAATGCTTTGAAATAATAATAATACATAGATTCAGACAAATTATTTAACATAAATGTGTATTAGTGTTCTCCTTTGGGTGATACACTAATAAAAAAACATAATTGATACTAATTAAATTAACTTTATTTGGAAATAATATACATATAAATTAGATTTATTTATTATCTTTGGATATATAAATAAATCACATAATGCATATATATATATATATATTTCTAATAATTATATTCATAAATTATAAGAATATGCAAATTGTTTTTGGGAAATTAATAAATATCTCATAATAATGAATTTTAATTACTCATAAAATATCATAATAGTATCAAATTTATGAGCAATCAATATATATCATTTTAACATAATTTTGGAACAATTTTAACCTTATGATTTAACCACTTTGGTGATTAACAAATATCATGCAGTAATGTTCCAAATATATCAAATCATAACATAATATAATTATAAATAAAAATAAAATTTAATAAGTATAAATCCAAATTTATGTTTACACTTTATTTAATTTGTTCTGGAGTTAAATTTAAACTCTAATAGTTAATGACAAATCAACTTTTTTAATATTTTTTGTGAGTTTTGAAAAAGACATGACAATAGGGCTTAATCATTTATTATTGTTAAAGAATACTTGAGAGAGATAAAGAAAATGAAAATGCGTCACTTTTCCATCATTAAAACAAATTTAAATATAAAATCCATTATATTATCTAATAATAATAAATAAATAAAAGAATATTTCAATTTCTAAATTATGATGAGAGATGAGAGGCAGTAACCATTTTAGAATCCCACGTCCATGCAAAAATGATAAATGGTTGGGGAAAAGAAAAAACTAAAACTTCCCTTGATTTCAAAAACTAATAAATAAATAAATAATGGCACAAAATCATGGGATTTCAATTAAAAAATGATGATGAGAGAGGATATATTTTGAGTTTCAAAATCCCATGTAAATATCATGATAATTCGAGTTTTCAAATCTTTAAAGATTTAAAAAATTGATCATTGCATAGAGGATTATCAAACCATGTGTAATGGTTCGGACCTCTCTGGTCCATTCCTTTGCGAAAATCAGGTGTATGAGGCTTTTCGGGAGATCAAGGTGACATATCCCCAACACTTTGCCAAATTTTCCATTTTGGTGAACAGTTCCAACAGTAGATCGTTGTGAACAGTTCATCGGTAACCTTCTGTGAATAGAATCATCGATAACCTTCTAGGAATAGTATCATCGATGAGCTTATGTGAATAGTGCATTGGTGACCTTCTATGAACAGTATTATCGGTGACCTTATGTGAACAGTGTCATCGGTAACCTTATGTAAACAGTGTAATGGTGACCTTCTGTGAACGGTGCATCGGTGACCTTCTGTGAACAGTGTCATCGGTAACCTTATGTGAACGGTGTCATAGGTAACCTTATGTGAACAGTGCAACGGTGACCTTATGTGAACAGTGACATTGGTGACCTTATGTGAACAGTGTCATCGGTGACTTTCTGTGAACAGTGTCATCAGTAACCTTATGTGAACAGTGCATCGGTGACCTTCTGTGAACAGTGTCATCGGTGACCTTATATGAACAGTATCATCGATAACCTTATGTGAACAGTGCAATGGTGACCTTGTGTGAACAGTGACATCAGTGGCCTTATGTGAACAGTGTCATTGGTGACCTTCTGTGAATAGTGAAATGGTAACCTTATATGAACAGTTTCATCGGTAACCTTAAGTAAACAATCCAAAGGTGAGGTTCCAACAGTGACCTTTTCTTTCCTTTTCCAAATTTTGAGTTATGTGAACAGTGTTTTCAGAATGGTAGGTGTACAGTGTTTCTAGAATGGTAGGTGTATAGTGTTTCCAGAACGGTAGGTGTACAGTTTTTCCAGAATGGTAGGTGTATAGTGTTTCCAGAACGGTAGGTGCACAGTGTTTCCAGAATGGTAGGTGTACAGTGTTTCCAGAATAGTAGGTGTACATTGTTTCCAGAACGGTAGGGTGTATAGTGTTTCCAGCTTCTTACAGTTTCGCCCATTTATGTTTCCTTTGACATAAAATGCATTTAAAGCCTTATAGGCTGATTCAAAGGCCATAACTCCTATATTAATTATTCCTAAGGCTCGGGATGTTTTTACTTGGTCAAACGTCGTGGTTTAATGTGATCCACTTTTAATGGGAAATCAAGTGTATCTTAAACCATCTCTCCGTTAAATCTTCAAAAGGGACAATATATCTTCCTCTCATGTTCTTTCTCCTTGTTCTCTGGTGTGAGATGCTCGAACATTTCCTTCCTTCCCATAGGAATCGTGAGATCAAAATTTTCCCTGTGGATCGGTTTCCCTGGACGTCTTTCTTGCTGCAAGTGCACCCCCTGTTTCGGTGCAACCAAGAAGTATCCATCAATCTTTGATATAAGGAATGTTTTATTGTCATTCTTTTTGGTTTCATCTTCTATTATTTCTATTTTCCATATTATAGCATGTGATCTCCATGCTTCTAATAGAGTTTTTTTGGGTTTTGGTTGGTGCGGTCGTACTGTGGCATCCTCGGGTGGATGCAGTTGTCGTGAGAGGAGGTGATCGTGATCTGTTGTGTGGACTATTCTCATATAAAGAACGTCAAGAACCATTTGAGGTAAGGGATTCATTGCTTCTCTCTTCTTTTACGTGCAACTATATCGTTATCATGTTTTATCCCACTGGATGACAATGGAATTGACATAATAAATATTTGAACCGGATAAATAAATTGATATGGATCGTATGTTTTTGCATCTTGTTTTTCTAGATAGTGTGATATCTATGATTTCTTTTCTTAGCTGTTCGTTCTTGATGTAAATTGGTAAAGAATGTAAACCATGATTAATTGATAATTGTTTGGCTAAAGATAAATAGGCATGTAAACGAATCTGGTTCTTGTTGTAATTTGATGTTAATCAAATTGGTGTAGTAAGCATGTTTAATTATTTGTGATAACTTACTGATTAGGTTTCTCGAATTTGGAACCTGTGAATAATAATCGGTTAACCCAATACGGATTAAAGAACTGGTTGTTTGATAAAAGATAATTCCTTGTAGGGTTCTGAGTTACCATCTTGATTGTTAAAGGGCCAAGAGCCAAATTGTTAAGATGTTTGTTTTCCTGCTGCTTGTGTTGTGATGTGAGCCTGGATGTCTGTTGTGATATGTAGGGGCATGAAGGCCTTTTGGTTGTGGATGCAAATGACACCTAGGGTGGTGAGATGCATTGGTTTATGCATGTGGGTGTCAGGGAGGACACCAGGGATGATGGAACAGGATGGATGTGATTATTGGATGCTTACTGTTTATTTTTGGTTGATTATTTGTTTTACCTTTCCCCACTGCCTAAGGCAGCTAGTCTTGCTTACCCTTCTTCCAAAAGAGGCGAAGACGCGCGGGGTATGACACGTGCTTTTCGTGTTTAGCTTCTCAAGGGAGGATGGGTCTATGCTCTTGCTATAGGCAGCAAAGACTTGACGGGTAGTATATCTACTCACCGTGTTGAGCCTCCTTGTGTTTAATAGCATAGAATATTTTTCTAGAATTCATGGGAATGTGGGAAAGTAATTCTATAATGAATATTTTAATAAATGGTGTTAACCCATGGGGTTGGAGTTTACTGGAACATAATGATGAGGTTGTAATTTTAAAGGGGCAGTGGACTTTTGGTGTGATGCTAATGAAATTTAATGTGAAATTTTAAGTGGTTAATTAATGTTTAAAGAATTAATTAACGTAAAGTGGAACTGATAAAAATAGAATGAAGTAAGGCAATAAATATTTTTAAATGGTTGTGTGCTTATAGGATATCTAGTCTTAGAAGTGGCAGTCGGGAGTCCGAGATACGTTAGTTGCAGTTGAGTCTAAGACTAGGTCATGCCCATAGTGTGGTTGTGAGCTATAGTATATTCTGTACTTTTGGTGTTTCTATATGCTACTCCACCACTTTAGTAAGGTAAACTGACACCCCGTGGATTCTGAGCCCTGGGGGTGTTTTCCCCAACATTTCAGTGGGAGGATGGATGGCTAACTACCCCCTTTGGCCCCGATCTCTTCTCTTGGTAGTTACTTATGCTAGTAGGAACAGTGGTTAGTTTTCCCCATATATTTGTGGAGAGTCTTTTAATGTATTGTGGTTATTCACACACATATATTCTGGATATAGTATCCTATGGACTACTATAGGTGTAACGTGTATAGGCTGTGATGGCTTGAGGATCCTGACTTGGTGTATGGGATGTAATGGCTTGAGGTATAATACCCGACATATGATACATGTTATGTGAGTTTTAGTGGCTCCTGGAAACTACCTGGTTACTTTCTTGCGTAGACGTGGTGGTTTTGTTGCATGATGTGCATATTGTGGTGCTTCACCCAGGTGTCTATGGGCAAGCCTTTTTGGAGAGAGATGCCTAGGACGTGCGATGTTAGGGCAAAGTGGCAAACCAGTGGGGAATTAGTAGCGGGGTACCCTTGATATTATTTATTATATTATATACTCTTGTATGTGTTACTTGGTGAGAGTAGACATGGTGAGGCTGGGAACTTAGTATACCTGTTTAGATGACGTGTTAATTTCACTTATTGTTCACTGTACTTTAGCATGCTTTCTTTACTTTTGCAAGAGAGGCTTCGGGGAGGATCCTACTAAGTATACTGTTATACTCACCCTATGCATGTATAAACTATTTTTCAGGCCACTTGAAGCAGGTTGGTGATCAAGATGGTTTCTACTAGCTTGGGGTTGCAAGATCTGTTTGGGCTTGTGGTTGTTGGTGTTTTTACTTTCTTTTGGGTACTTGTAGTTTTCCCCTTCCAGTTGTAGCACTTTTGCATGACATTACATATGTGCACTTTGGTTTTCTTTTATATTTCAGTTCTGAGTTAGAGTTGGTTGGTGTCTATCTTATCTCTCTCTTCCTCATGTGTTCTCTTAGAGGGTAATGCCTCCTATTTGTGTGTTTACTATACCCTCGGTGCTAGTTTCCATCCCGGGGTCTACTGGAGGCGGGACTCGGGGTTCATTATCTCCCTTCTCACATTTCCGGCCCAGGAGGGGTACACTTTTTGGGGAGGGGGTCATGACAGAGTGGTATTAAAGGGATGTTGAGGGATAGGATGGAGTTTAGAGTTAGACACAGGTGAGGTTTCATGGGTTGGTAGGGAAACGGTGTCATTCATGTTTAGCAATTAATGTAAACACTGGAGACCAGCTGATACATAGGCATTTAGGGCCCCATATGATTTGATGTATGGACCTTTAAGTTTACAATGGCTACTAAATGAGGTGATACTAGTTGCAGGGTAGAGACCTAGGAAAGTATCATGCATCATTCATCTTTGTTCCTATGTTTGAATGGGTATACCTTGGGATAAGTTAATCTAAAATGAATAAAAGAAAACAATTAATTAATTAATGTTGAGTCTTCCATATTCTAGGTTTAGGAGCCCAAACTGTTTGTTATTTTATAGGTATGGATCCAGGTTGACGTCCTCATCAGGATTGCATAGAAGATTTCTAGTAGGCTATTCCAGCATATCTTCATAGGGTAGAGGTTGACGAAGATGACACTTGGAGGAAGATACTCCGAGAGTTTCAGTGCTAGAGTCTGCAGAAGTACGAGGGCTCCGTTTCAAATGTATTCATGGAATACTGGTTAGAGGAGGTCGAGATCGGCTTCAATTCAACCTGTTCTCATAAGGAGCACTGGGTGTCCTTGGTTGTGATGATGATGTGTGGAGCAGCGAGGCAGTGATGGTTCGTGTTCCTCAGGGATCGCGCAGAGTCAGCAATCTCATGGGAGGAGTTCCGAGACAAGTTTATAGTTGAGTTTATTTCTTTGACTATGAAGGCATCCAGTCTCCAAGAGCTTCTTACCCTTCAATAGGGGAGCTCTAGTGTGCAAGAGTTTGGAATATGTTTTAGGAACCTTTTACGATATGCTTCGGACCTATTGTCAGATGAGGAGGCCAGGGCCAGGTCACCCCATTTATGTTGAAGACATATCTTGAGGTGCTGGCGAGGGTAGAGGTTTTCAAGAGGAATTTGGCCAAAACTGGATCATCACGAGAGGGGAGTCATTGTGATTCCTCATGAAGTAGAGTTGTGGTTTGGGGTTCCTGGTTTTCAGGGTAGAAGAGTTTTTGTTCAGTCGGGGGTAGTTCATAGCCCTTCACATCTCATTTCTCTGGAGGCGGCAACTCTTAGGCCTATGCCAAGGGATCAGGTGATTATTTTTCTTATGGTGGTCAAGGTTAGTAGTGGGAGTGCCCAACCTTTTAGAGCAGTCATCGTGCACCAGGTGCTCCGCTCCAGGTTTCTCCGTTGAGGCAGTTCCAGCCGAGGCAGCAACAGCAGGTTGCACCAGCTTTAGATCAGTAGAGGGTAGATGGGGCAGGTAGAGGATAGCCCCATGATGCTCTTCATCCTCAGAGAGTATAGCGCAGCCATGGTGGTGGTCGTCATCATGGTCAGAGAGGTTGTGGAGGAGGTTGTGGTCAGCTTCATGCTCTAGCATTGCCAGCTCCAGGAAAGCCAGACATCATTCGAGGTACCCTTTTCTTGTTTTCTACCTTGGTGTATGCCTTGTTTGATTTAGGAGTGACACACTCCTTCATATCACCTAACCTTTTCCATGCTTTGGGACTTGATGTAGAGAGGCTTCCAGTGCCCTTGGTGTTGACTATGCTAGTTGTAGGTTGAGATGACTTGTTTGAAGTATGTAGAAATCGTGAGCTAGTATTGGGGCAGCACCGATCTTGGGAATATTTCCTATGTTTATGAATACAACTATATGATGTCATCCTTAGCATGGATTTGTTGTATTCGTTGTAGACTATCATGGATTGCTTCAAGAAGAAGGTCGTTTTCTTTGGTGCATATGGAGAGCTGGTGGTGTTTGTTGGTGAGCAAGATCCTTAGATGGGTCATAGGCATGTTTCGTCCTTATCATCCATGATGGCTGAGATGATGTTGATTTCTTCTGAGGTTCAGCAGTTGGCATTTCCTAGGGTCGTAGAAGATTGCGTTGATATCTTTCTCGAAGAGGTTGTAGCATTACCCCCTCGACGAGAGATAAAGTTTGGGATCGAGCTATAACCAAGAGCGTCTCCTATCTCTATGTATCCATATAGGATAGCCCCTTATGAGTTACAAGAGCTACGTATACAACTTGATGGTTTGTTACAGTGCAGTTTTGTTCGGCCAAGTGTGTCACCGTGGCGTGCACCAGTTTTGTTTGTGAAGAAGGCTGACGGCAGTTTGCAGTTGTGTGTCGATTATCGTCACTTAAACAAACTGACAATAAAGAATCGCTATCATCTTCCACAGATTGATGATTTATTCGATCAAATGAATGGTTTGAGTTGGTTCTCAAAGATCGACTTGCAGTCAGGATATCATTAGATGCATGTGAAGGATGAGGATATCCCGAAGACTACTTTCTGTTGTTGTTAGGAGAATTATGAGTTTGTTGTAATGTCATTCGGCGTGATGAATGCTCCAAATGTGTTCATGGGATTGATGAATTTTGTGTTCTGTGAGTTCCTAGACAAGTTATTGGTAGTTTTCATCGACGACATCCTTGTGTACTTCACATCTGAGGAGGAGCATGCAGAGCATCTACATGTTGTTTTGGGATTTCTTCGTCAACATCAGTTGTTTGGGAAGTTGTCGGAGTGTGAGTTTTGGGTTCAAGAAGTCCATTTCTCGGGGCATGTTATGTCCCATTAGGGAGTAGTTATGGATCAATTGAAGATAGAAGCATCTGTGTCTTGGGAAGCCCCCAAGATAGTGTCGGAGGTGTGAAGTTTCCTTGGTCTCGCAGGCTACTACAGGAGGTTCGTAGTTGATTTCTCACGAGTTGTGACTCCTCTAAAAGATTTGACCAGGAAGGATTAGGAATTCATATGGACTTATCAGTGTCAACAATCTTTCGAGTATCTAAAGGAGAAGTTATTAAGTTCTCCAGTTCTTTGTCTTCCAGCTAAGGGAGTTCAGTTAGATGGTTTATGTGATGCTTCGCATCTGGGTTTGGGTTGTGTTCTGATACAAAAAAGATCAGTTGTTTCTTATGGGTCTCGGCAGTTATGTCCCCATGAACATAACTATTCCACTCATGATCTTGAGTTGGCATCCATGGTGTTTTCTTTGAAGTTGTGGAGACATTACCTCATTGGTGATTGCTTTTTGGTTTTCACCGATCATAAGAGTTTGAGGTATGTTTTCTCCCAGTGTGACTTGAACTTACAACAACGTCTGTGGATGGAGTTCTTACAGGAATACAACTTCAAAATATCGTATACACCTAGAAAGGGGAATGTTGTAGCTGATGCGCTGAGTCGGAAGTCACGTAGTGATGCAGTGCGTGAATCTGGTGACTCCTGGAGAGTAATGGAAGAACTGTCAGCATTACATCTTGATATGGGAGAAGTTTATGACAACCCTGCTTTTTATTACAACTTAAACATGCTTTATTACATAAAAATTCACTTGATACAACAAAGAATATCGAGAGGTTTAGTGTCTTTGGGGCTTAGGGGCTTAGGATCATTACATAAAAACTTAAAACATGAAATACAACATCTTTATTGAAAACTTCATTTACATGACCACTACATTCCCTCGTACTTAGCATTGCATGGGATAACCTGAGGACATGCATAAGAAAAGGGTGAGCTATAAAGCCCAGTAAGGTAGTACACATGGAATAACATGAGGAGTACAATAAATGTTAGGCAATAGGCATGTCAATAGAGCATAAGATAAACACGAACATAAAGGCATGATAAATCATGATAATCATAACATGGAAATGTGGCAACAACACTTAACATTGAATTAGCATGAGCCAAGGCTCATTGCACATGGAGCATGAGTAAACCCTTATTGCACATGAAGCATGAGTAAAACCTCATTGCACTTGAATTATCATGATTCAACACTCATTGCACATGACGTATCATGATACTATACTTTACCCAATACATTGGAGTGCTATAAGGTCACACCCTTCTTAAACATTTCATTTCATGCATAAGTGTGCCACATGGATCATAAAACATGGATTCATAAAACATAATCATTTATTCCATGATAAAGGAATGTGGAATTCATACATGAAACTTTACAATCAATAAGTAAATGTGCATAAAGGTGAATACACTTGATGGAGAAATGAGTATGGTATCCACTACACAATGACATTGGCTTAGAAAATCGGTGCGATTTCGGCAGCGTAACGGCGTGACATAAGAATTCAAAAAAAATGGTTGATGAGAGAGAAAAGGGTTCCTCGTCATATTTACATGTAATGGACAGTAAGGAGGTTATATAGATACATGTCCCAACAATTGAAATGGAATTTAGATTCATGATACAAAAGTATTGCTTGAATGTAAAAGAAGAGAGAGAAGTTCCTTTCGGAATTTCGGCATAGTAACGGGTGTACATGGGAGGCATTTAATGAGAGAGAAAGGGGTCTCCCATAATTCAAACAATAATAGGGAAGTATGGGGGAGGTGTGAAACCATACCCCAACATTCATAATTGAAAATAAAAGGGCAATACAACTTAAAGAAAATTGACAAAAATGATAAAGGAAGAAAAAACCCTTACTTGGAAGTGTGCTTCCAAAGGCTAGAGGGAGGCTTGTGAGAGGCTTCTTGGGAGCTTGGGGCACCTTGGGAGGATTCTAGAGAGAGTAGGGCAGAGTTCGGACGAACTTCAAAGGATTTTAGTGAGGAGGAAGTGGGATATTGGGTGGGTTTATATAGGAAAGGCGAGAGAATTCTTTATTATTTAGGTTTGGGACCCCTTATATTAAACTAATCCAAACCACAAACCATCCCACGGTTTTTGCCCATTGTTTCTGAAAAAGGAAATAGTAAAACAATATTTTACAAGGCCAAGGTCCTAAATTATTAAAATATTAGGGTTGCTTATGTGTAGGTGAGTCACACTCCCATGGAAATTAATTTAAAAAGGCAAAGTGTTGAATATGTCTTGAGGGGTTCATTAATGCTTTGAAAAGTAAGTCAAACAAAACCAAAACCTCATTATTTTAATGATAAAACATATATTGGATGAACAAAAGGATTATGGTATTTTATTACATCACCATTGGGTCATTATGATGTCATAAAACACATTATATATTTAAATGGTATTTAATTTTTACCCAAAAATTTGACTGTCTCAGAAAATTATGAAAAATTCACCGTTGGATAATTTCGACGTCCTGATTCCAGAAATGACTTTTATTTTATCTAAAAAAAATTTCTAAATATTTTAATTTTCACTTTTAAAGTAAAAACCAACATTTATCGAAAATTCACAGGTTTTGACAGAAATGGCTTTCAACCCTTAATATAAAATTTTAATTGCATTCATAAAATTATAAGATCATTTATATTTAATAAAAATTAATTTAATATTAATAATAATATTTTATTAAAATATTATTTAATTCAAAAATCCCTTAATTTAATAAAATTGAATTCTTAATTAAATAATAACTAAAAACACCATTTGTATTTTAAAAACTATTTACAATGTATCAAAAATGACTAGAAATTATATTCATTATTATATACAAAAAAAATAATGTACATGAACATAGTACTACTTATTTGTTACATAACCCCTTAAAATAGCCGCATAAGACCTAAGGGTAAGGTGTGCGATGGTGACAGATTCTTGGGGTGGCTCGGATAACATCGCTCGAGTGGTAAACTCTATCAACTTCCACTTTTCCCGTAGACGGTCTCGTTCGAGCTTGACATGGTGAAGCTCAGCTTGGGCTTGGTCAAGGGCGAACCCCAAGGATGCCACCTCTTTTTCGAGCTCCGAAAAATGGGCTTCGAATGGGGCAATTCTACTGGATGAGGCCATCACTTCTTTTGTCTGAGTAGATTGGATTTGTTAAGGTCTTATATTTATATTAATCATGTGATCACTGTTCAACGACTATATTAACAACGGTAAAAATTCTTAACATAAAACCAAAGAAGTTGACATATTATAAAAACATTTTTTATAAAGAGACATTTAACTGGATCAAGAGGGATTTTCCATTAATGAAACTTTGGGTCGTTACAAAGTTGGGGGAAGAGGTTGTCTTTTTTAGATGATGGTGCAGTCATCTCTCATGAAGAAAGTGGAAGATTCCTAGTTGGGTGATTTTGAGGTAGAGGTGTGGAGAGACTGAGTTGTTTGTGGTGAGGCCCATGATGTTTGGTCGGAGGATGAATAATACTGAGTGTTGTATCACAGAAGGCTTTTTGTTCCTTTGACGATGCACGAGATGGTTCTCAGAGAGTTTCATAGTTTGCCTTTAGCAGTGCATCATGTCCTGAAAAAGATGTATCGAGCCTTGAGGATCCAATTTTGGTGGCCTGGACTGAAGTGTGTGGTTGCGGAGTTTGTATCTCGATGTTTGGTCTGCCATAAGGTGAAATCCGAACACCGTGTTCCTGGTGGTCTACTCCAGCCATTAGAGATTCCTCGGTGGAAGTGGGAGGACATCTCAATGGACTTTGTTACTGGTTTACCTTGAGCTCTGGGAGGACATGATTTTCTTTGGGTGGTAGTGGACCGCTTAACAAAATCGTCCCACTTTATATCAATCAAGGAGTCGAGCTCAGTGGAATTTTTGTCAAGGCAGTATCTAGAGGAGGAGGTGAGACTTCATGGAGTCCCAAGTATGATCATTTCTGATCGAGATCCTCACTTTACTTCTAGGGTGTGGAGAGGTCTCCAGCATGCTTTAAGTTCTCAGTTATGCCTTATCACTTATTTTCATTCTCAAACGGATGGTCAGACAGAGCAAACCATCCAAACACTTGAAGACATGTTACGCTCTTGTGTTCTTGATTTTGGAGGTTCATTGATGAGGCACTTACCCTTGGTGGAGTTCACTTACAATAATATTTTTCACTCCACCATCAGTATGGCGCCATTTGAAGCCTTGTATGGCCGACCTTGCTGTTCTCTGTTGTGTTGGACTGGGGTCAGAGAGTTAGAAATTTGTAGACCAGAACTAGTGCAAAATGCAACAGAGATGGTTTAGGTGATTCGTGAGAGGATGAAGACATTACAAGATCGTTAGAAATCATATGTTGATCAAAGAAGTAGACCTTTAGAGTTTAATGCTGAGTATCATGTGTTTCTGAAGGTGACTCCCCGTCGTGGGCAGTGAAGGTTTGGTCATGGTAGTAAGCTTTCTCCCCGTTTTGTTGGGCCTTTCGAGGTGTTATCTCATGTTAGATTTGTAGAGTATCGAGTAGAACTTCCCCCGCAGATGAGTCAGATACATGATGTTTTCCATGTATCACAGCTCCATCGTTATCTTCATGATGACTCTCACGTCATCGATTGGGGAGAGATTGATATTGATGATGATGCAACCTTTGAGGAGCGACCTATGGAGATCCAAGACCGCAAGGAGAAGGTGTTGAACAGGCGTTCTATCCCCTTGGTTCGTGTCTTGTGGTGACACGATGGCATGGAGGAGAGTACTTGGGAACGTGAGTCATATATACGTTCTCAGTACCCAGAGTTTTTTTATGTTTAACTCTTTCTATGTAATGATGTCCCCTTGTGGTTAGACCTTTTATGTTTATAATGTGGATTTCTTTTGTTTCTTCTTGTGGCATGCTCTCTTTTGAGAGGTATCTCAATGGGTGGTTGTTCGAACCCCGTTTCATTTTTCCCTTTAGGTGGGTTTTGAATTCTAGAGGATGAGAATGTTTTGAGAGGTATCGGATGTAATGGTCCGGACCTCTCTGGCCCATTCCTTTGCAAAAATCAGGTGTATGAGGTGTTTCGGGAGGTCAAGGTGACATATCCCCAACACTTTTCCAAATTTTCCATTTCGGTGAACAGTTCCAATGGTAGACCATTGGCATTGGTAACCTTCTATGAACAGTGTCATTGGTGAACTTCTGTGAACAATTTCATCGGTGACCTTATGTGAACAGTGTCATCGGTAACCTTGTGTGAATAGTGCAATGGTGACCTTGTGTGAATAGTGCGTCGGTGACCTTCTGTGAACAGTGTCATCGGTGACCTTATTTGAATAGTGTCATCGGTAACCTAATGTGAATAGTGCAATAGTGACCTTGTGTGAACATTGACATCGGTGACCTTATGTGAATAGTGTCATTGGTGACCTTTTGTGAACAACGTCATTAGTAACCTTATGTGAATAGTGCATTGGTGACCTTCTATGAATAGTGTCATCAGTGACCTTATGTGAACAGTATCATCGATAACCTTATGTGAACAGTGCAACGGTGACCTTGTGTGAACAGTGACATCGGTGACCTTTTGTAAACAGTGTCATCGGTGACCTTCTATGAACAATGAAATGGTAACCTTATATGAACAGTGTCATCAGTAACATTAAGTAAACAATCCAAAGGTGAGGTTCCAACAGTGACCTTTTCTTTCCTTTGCCAAATTTGGAGTTCTGTGAACAGTGTTTCTACAACAGTGAGGTTCCAACGGTGACCTTTTCTTTCCTTTGCCAAATTTTGAGTTCTGTGAATAGTGATTCCAAAATAGTAGGTGTACAGTGTTTCCAGAATGGTAGGTGTACAGTGTTTCCATAACGGTAGGGTGTACAGTGTTTCCAGCTTCTTATAGTTTCTCCCCTTTACATTTCCTTTAACGTAAAATGCATTTAAAGCCTTGTAGGCCGATTCAAAGGCCATAACTCCTATATTAATTATTCCTAAGTCTCGGGATGTTTTTACTTGGTCAAACCGCATGGTTTAATGCGATTCGCTTTTAATGGGAAATCTAGTGTATCTTAAACCGTTTCTCTGTTAAATCTTCTAAGGGGACAAGATATCTTATTCCCTTGTTCTTCCTCCTTGTTCTCTGGTGCGAGACGCTGGAACCTTTCCTTCCTTCCCGTAGGAATCGTGAGATCAAACTTTTCCCCGTGGATCGGTTTCCCTCAACGTCCTTCTTGCTGCAAGTGCACCCCCTGTTTCGGTGCAACCAAGAAGTATCCATCAATCTTCGATATAAGGTAAGTTTTATTATAGTTCTTTTGGGTTTCATCTTCTCCTATTTCTCCTTTCCATATTATAGCATGTGATCTTCGTGCTTCTAATGGAGTTTTCTTGGGTTTCGGTTGGTGCGGTCGTACCGTGGCATCCTCAGGTGGATGAAGTTGTCATGAGAGGAGGCGATCGCGATCCGTTGTGTGGACTATTCTCATATAAAGAATGTCAAGAACCATTTGAGGTAGTAGATTTGTTTCTTCTCTCTTCTTTTACATGAAACTATATCATTATCATGTTTTATCCCACTAGATGACAATGGAATTGACATAATAAATATTTGAACTTGATAAATAAATTGATATGGATTGTATGTTTTTTCCTCTTGTTTTGCTCGATAGTGTGATATCCATGCTTGCTTTGCTTAGATTTTCATTCTTGATGTAAATCGGTAAAGAACGTAAATTGGGATTAATTGATAATTGTTTGTCTAAAGATAAAGAGGCATGTAAATGAATCTGGTTCTTGTTGTAATTTGACGTTAATCAAATTGGTGCAGTAAGCATGTTTAATTATTTGTGATAACTTACTGATTAGGTTTCCCTAATTTGGAACCTACGAATAATAATCAGTTAACCCAAGATGGATTAATGAACCGGTTGTTTGATAAAAGATAATTCCTTATAGGGTTCTAAGTTACCCACTTTATTGTTAGAGGGCCAAGAGCCAAATTGTTAAGATGCTTGTTTTCCTGCTGCTTGTGTTGTGATGTGAGCCAGGATGGTTGTTGTGATATGTGGGGGCATGGAGGCCTTTTCATTGTGGCATCAAATGACACCTAGGGTGGCGAGATGCATCAGTTTATGCATGTGGGTGTCAGGGAGGACACCAGGGATGATAGAACGAGATGGATGTGATTGTTGGATGCTTATTGTTTCTTTTTGGTTGATTATCTATTTTTCCTTTCCCCACTGCCTAAGGCAGCTGGTCTTGCTCACCCTTCTTATGAAATAGGCGAAGATGCACGGGGTATGCCACGTGCTTTCCGTGTTTAACTTCTCAAGTGAGGATGGGTCTACGCTCTTGCTATAGGCGGAAAAGACTCGATGGGTAGTACATATACTCACCGTGTTGATCCCCCTTGAGTTTAGTAGCATAGAATGTTTTTCTAGAATTCCTAGGAATGTGGGAAACTAATTTTGTAATGAATATTTGAATAAATGGTGTTAACCCATGGGGTTGGAGTTTGCTGGAACATAATGATGAGGTTGTAATTTTAAAGGGGTAGTGGACTTTGGGTGTCATGCTAATGAAATTTAATGTGGAATTGTAAATGGTTAATTAATGTTTAAAGAATTAACTAACGTAAAGTGGAACTAGTAAAAAGGGAATGAAGTAAGGCAATAAATCTTTTTAAATGGTTGTGTGATTATAGGATAACTAGTATTAGAAGTGGCAATTGGGAGTCCGAGAGACGTTAGCTGCAGTTGAGTCTAAGACTAGGTTATGCCCATAGTGTGGTTGTGAGCTATAGTATATTCTGTACTTTTTGTGTTTCTATACACCACTCCACCCCATTAGTAAGGGAAACTAATACCTCGGGGATTCTGAGCCCTGGGGGGTGTTTTTCCCAACATTCTGGTGGGAGGATGGATGGCTGACTACCCCCTTTGTCCCTGCTCTCTTCTCTTGGTAGTTACTTGTGATAGTAAGAACAGTGGTTAGTTTTCCCCATATATGTGTGTATAGGGTTGTAATGGCTTGTGGTTATTCACACACATATATTCTGGATATAGTATCCTATAGACTACTATAGGTGTAATGTGTATGGGCTGTGATGGCTTGAGGATCCTTAATCGGTGTGTGGGTTGTAATGGCTTGAGGTATAATAGCCGATGTATGATACACGTTATGCGAGCTGTGGTGGATCCTGGAAACTACCTGGTTACTTTCTTGCATGGACGTTGTAACACCCCAGGTAAATAAAAAATATGACATTTTCATATTTATCCACATTTTTGGATAAAATATTAATATTACTTTAAAGGGAACTCTATGCTCGATGGCGTACCCAATATGCAAACAACGAGTTTCTTTGAAATCTTACGTTGCACTCTAATAATAAAATAATATTATTTTAAATGGTAGTTAATGCCTAGACGTTTTAATGGCGGGAATGAATGGAACTAACTACAAAATGATTATATATGTTTTTCAAATATTTTTACTTTTATCCAATAAATGTTAGAGGCTTAAAATGCAAATGAATCCAATTTTAAGCATAAATCTTCTAATATTCTTTAAAAGGTCGATTAACAGCCTTTTGATGGAGAACCCTTTTTAAATATACTTTTGAAAATTTTATATGTTGTATTTAATAAAATAAAGTCCTTCTTTAGAATCTGTACATCAAAATTTACTTTGTGTAAATTTTTGTTATTTTTCCGATAAAGATCGTTTTTAGTGAAAATGTTGCATTTTAATTCAAAACCTCCTTTTAATCTTATTTATTTATATGGATAGATTATATTTTTAATTTATATTAAAGTGTATTTAGAATATATTTTTACCATTTAATCCAATGGTAGTCATTGGAATTAATTTCACTTTGAAATTTGACTTAAACTAGTGTCAATCTTTTAATAGATATTGTTTCTTAAAAACACGCTATTTGTTTTGACAGTGGGAATTGATTATTAAATTGATTAATGAAACTTATATGTTTTGAATTTTGTAAAATAGAAATAATTTTTAAATTCAGAATATCAAATATATCTTAGGGTGAATTTTTGGTATTTTTCTGAAAAAACTTCAATTTTTGATGAATAGTGAAACCACTAAGTGGTAGTTAAAGAAACTGATTTTTCGTTTAAATGAAACTTTACCACTTCTGTGATTTGATTTTCAAAAATCCAACATACATGGTTGTCATTACGAAGTAAAATGTGATTCAATGAGATTAAAATAATTTTTTGTGAATAGTAACTTTTAAGTTTTATTAATCGCGATTAAAGGTAATTGGTGTAATTTAAGGTAAAGATAATGTTATAATAATATGAAATAACCTTGAAACATGTATTAACCTTATTGGATGAGTCATGGAAGACCAATAAAATCCATGGGTCAACTTGGGGACCCCATGGAGCCACTTTGGTTGGAAAATGACATTAATAACTTTTTATTTAAAGTTAAAATTAAAATGTCACAAATATGTATTGTTTTACTAAAACAATTTTTACATGGGTTTATACAAGTTATATTTTTGACTATAAATATTAATTAGAAAGATAAAAATATTTCATACATCATGATATTTTTTTTATAATTTTTAGACATTAAATAAATTAATTTATTTATGACACTGTGATGATGCAGTGATTACCTCATAAATGAACAATTTAAATAATATGAGAAGATAGGGTAACATCTAAGTCTTAAACTTGTCACAAACCTATTTTATGGGTGTATTTAGAAACCTTATCACCTTAGACTCTAATTATATCCTTTTGGGACCTTTAAAATCTTAAAATCATTTTATAATAAGGTAATATCTTATAACTTTCCAAGAGTGCCCCTCCTCTTCTCTTATAAAAGGCCCCCACCTCTACCACCTTACCCACACCTCTCAAGCCTTTGGCTCGGACAACCCCTTCCCATTTCATCTCTCCACATCCCTCTATTCATCATTGAAGCCTCACCTTTGTCAGAATGCTCTTCAAGAAACCCTTTTGGTTCAAACCAAGAGGAGTTACCCGATTTAAAGGTAATATCTTCACTTGTGTTCTTTTGTTTTATTTTGCTTCTCCAAACCCCTAAACTCTTTTTATTCCTTTATTTTGTAAAAAAAACAGTATCTTAAATATACTAGGATGTTTTTATGTGAAGTATTCGAGCTACACATACACACACCTCCGTCTAATGGTTAAAGAACATGTTGTTTCTGTGGATGGCGAATTACTGCCTCACGAAACGATGATTGTTCAATCTTCTCTTAACACCTTTCATGGTGGCCATTATGATGTCACTGTATTTTATATATGATATATATGGTATTTATGTTTTCTATATACTTCTATATTTTATATTTAAAACATACCTTTATGCTTTTCATGTTGTGCAAATGCGATAATTTCATACGAGGAAGTGTGGACTACCGCCCCCTCAAGTTATGTGACTCGTTAATGCAATACATGGAATGTATAAAGAATGAAATTAATGAACTTATGTGACCTATAAAACATATATATTATACTGTAATTATAATATATATATCTCTCAATTATATTTAATTCCATTAATATGACAAAGAAATGAAAGTAGCGTTCATGCGTACGTATGGCCTACCGTCTCCATGAACGGTGCATTTCATTTCTTTTTATCTCAAAATGTTATGGAATAGTATAAAATAAATATGTACTGGATATATATGATATTTAAATCATTAATACTATTCTGGAGATTATTTAATTATAACTACATGGACAATCATTTTCAAACAAGTTCATTTTTTACTCATGTACCAAACATCGACAAAAACGTCTGATATAAACTTACATTATTAACCAATTATTATAACATTATAATATGTGATATGAACTGAATAATAATCTTTAAAGGAGGAACTTAAGAAATTATAAATTGACCGAAGTTTATTATTCAGGAATATAAAGAAACAAACAAGACAAGTCGGACATGAGGTAAGGGATCTTACCTCTCTCTTTCTTTTTAAGTACTCTCCTTTATGTCATTTCTTTTAAGCTCATATTTCTTATGTTTGGGGATGTTCTTTACCTCATTCTGTACTTTTTATGTTCATATTATGAGAGACCATATTTTATCTCATAAATCCATTTTTGGATGTTTTAAGTGGCGTCATTAGGCTGCCGAGTGTTCGTAAGGGATTTTTCATCTCACTTTTATTCCCATGAGATTTATGCTACATTCGCCACCATTTCCTATGAGTGGTGTATGTACTTCCAATTATTCTACTCTTTGTGCAATATACTTTCATTTATGAGTATTTCCATCAATGTTGTATAGTCCTTATTTCATGGGGTGTACGTTTCGAAAGTTACCCAAGTCGGTAAGGGAACCTTTTTCCCTCCTAATTTTAAAAGACTTGTTTTTGTTTTGTCTTTTAAATTACATCTTCTTATGTTGGGATATGTTCTTATATATCCTTATTGATGTAAATTTTATGTCCAACTAATGAGATACCCTTTGTCCCTCTCATCAACTCTTTTTCTAAAATTTGATGTGACGTCGTTAGGCTATCAAATTTTTACAAGGGAACTTCTTAACCCAATTTCAATTCTTTGGGTTAAACCTCTACTTCTTGATTTTGTCATGCTATGAATATGTGTGGATTACATCTGATTTTTTTACACTTAATATCCACTTATATTTTTTGTATTTATATTTTTCACACATAATTATTTCATTTCTTTATCCTTGCTCTAATGGCATGATCCTTGATTGGGATTACATCTCAATTTCTTCTCATTGAGACATTTATTAATGATATGCACTTTTATTCATTTATAAAGTGTATATACAGCCCCTTTTACATTCCTTATCTATATTATGTCTATACTAAAGTCATTTAAATTTTTTGAAAATGGTGTACTTTGTTGTGGCTTATAATTTAAATGTTCAAAATGGAAAAGGACTCTTTTATTAAAACATTGTTTTAAATGGTTTTAAAGACTTATTCTTTTAAACATTTATCATCATGTCCATGTTTTAAAAAATGGTTTTAAGGATTTATTTATAGGGACATGAATGTTTTAAAACCCTTTCAAAAGTTTTGAAGTGGTATGGGACACTTTGATTCTAAAATCTCTTTTGAATGTCTTCTTTTAATATTTTCAAAGTATAAAGGGATTTTTATCACATAGAGTTTTAATGATTTTATTAGATGTTTTTACAATATCATGATGTGATCTCTTGTGATTGAAATGTGTAAATTTTATGTTTCTTTTATGCATGTTTTAAGTGTTATGATTATGTTATGGTTCTTGGGAAATGTTTATGAAATCGGGTGGTTCTGTGATAAAATAAGGGCGGGTGAGCCCGATATAGCTCTCCAATGCATTGGGTAACGTGAAGGAGTTAAACGCTAAGGTTTCTCCGAAGAGATTTAGGGAATATACTGTGGTGGGTATTCCAAACGTAACCATGAGGGTTACTCCCTACGTAAGAATGTTATGAATGCCTCAAGTTACCTTTATGTCTTATGATTTCTATGAGTTATTCGTAAATCTTATGATTTCATGAGGTATGTTAAATTGCTTATGTTTTATGAGTAATGTATGATTTCATTGATTCTTATGTATACATGGACTAGTATTTTCTTTCCGTATTATTATAACCCTTACTGAGCTTTTTATGCTCATCCCAAGTTTTTTTGAAATGTTTTTCATAGGACATAAAGATGAATAGGGTCAAGGATGGGATCAAGGAAATGTCAGGCTATCTAAAACAAGGAACTAGACATGAATCTTGTGTTCAATAGTTTTTATTTTGTGAAAAAAAAAATGGAAGCTGGGTATATGTGTCTACTTTGTAATCTTTGAGATGTAATAGTAATGTCCTAATTCTCTAAAACTCTAAACCTGAAAAGATTCTCAATGTGAATTATTCATTTAATTCAACAATAAGTAATGTTTAAGGCCGGGTCCTTATAGTTGGTATCAAAGGTCGGTTTAGATAACATTAGAGGTTAGGGTATTCTTTAAGCATAAGTGACGTTGCCATAATGGCTAGGATTTCAGAAAGAGTCATAGTTTTTAGATAAAGTGAATGAGTAAGTATATCTTAGTGTTTATCTTCCTCATTAGTACATGATGATTTTGTTGATATACTCGCACTGACATTTTTGGTTTTAGTAAATGGATGGATCTAGCAAGCACCAAAGTGACAATGGGTTTGAAGGAAACTGTGGTGGTTCTCTGATTAAGAGACTGGATGAAATGGGGGATTCAATGAGAAATCTCGTGGTTATTCTAAACCAACTATCAGGAGTCATGATCAACCACTTGAACCTTGGTGAGTTCTATAATGTATCATGTATGAGAGAACCAACTCGACGTGGAAGTTCAGGTAATAATTATAAAGGTAACCATTAGGGTTTATATGATCCTTACTTTCGAGGTAATTATGGGTTACTATATGTTATGATGGAATATGAACAACATGAGATAAACTTGAGGTTAAATTATGTTATGGTTATTTTTGAAGATTTTATCGCTTTTTGGGGAATGTTATAATAATTATGTAGTTTTGGAAAAAGGACAACACGTAGACCGTGTGAAAACCTGTCGCATTTGACGAAGCTACGGGAATTGAACCCACAACCAAAGTGCGACTGGTATTTATTGCCTACCACTGGACTATGTGAAGTCCCTAGTTAGTTTGACTAATTATTTTTAGTTATATGATCTTATGAATCTAGAATAAGTTTATTTTGGGTTATCTATGGAAATTATTAACCTATCATGGATGATATGTGATTAGGTTAATTACTTTTTAGTATGAGACTTTAAGAGTAACTAGTGTTATTTGGAGATAAATGTTAAGGTTTATCTTAGAAGACTATGTGATTAAATCCTTCAGAGATTTGGGTTTCAGTCTTAGTTTTGATTACTTTGAAGAATTTTATGGATATATGCTTATTGAATGGTCTTTGTTGAACTTTGGGTATTTTTTGAAAAAATTTGGAGATTAAGAATAGTTTTTTTTATAAAGGATTATCCTTTTTGGGAATTATCTGATCTCATACTAACCTTTTTGGTTTTAGTTTTGGTTAAGTTCTAAAGACATGGGAAGTATATAGTTCTCTTTTGTAGATTAGGTGATTCTATAGAAGTTGATTATAGCTCTCTTAATGTGAAAAAGTCATCCTAAATACTCGCCTTTTGGAGAAAATATGAGTTCGTGTAAGAAATCTAGTAAAAGTTGAAAGTCAACATGACAAGTAAGTATGTTTCCTTATGTTTTAGTTAAGCTCATAAATAAATTCCTCAATGAAAAGTAACTTAAAACAAAAAGGTTGTCTATTAATTTTTCCTACTGGGGAATCAAATACCGTTTAACCCATCACAAGTTTGTGATTTTCTTGTGGTTAACTTTCTCCTAAACATGTTTTCTATCACTCTCCATCAGAACATGACCCTTTGTTTTCTCCTCCATGTCCATGTTTTCTTACATGGAATCCTAGAATGGGTTAACTTAGGTGACCTTTGTACTTCTCTTTCTTTATTTTAAAGTGATAGTTTTACTGACTCTTGTTCCGATGTGGGATTTTCAATCAAGTTTCCAAGCCCAATTTTAAAATTGCGAGGACGCAATTCCCAAAAGGGGGGAAGGATGTAACACCCCAGGTAAATAAAAAATATGAAATTTTCATATTTATCCATATTTGTGGATGAAATATTAATATTACTTTAAAGGGAACTCTATGCTCGATGGCGTACCCAATACGCAAACAACGAGTTTCTTTGAAATCTTACGTTGCACTCTAATAATAAAATAATATTATTTTAAATGGTAGTTAACGCCTATCCGTTGTAATGGAAGGAATGAATGGAACTAACTACAAAATGATTATATATGTTTGTCAAATATTTTTACTTTTATCCAATAAATGTTAGAGGCTTAAAATGCAAATGAATCCAATTTTAAGCATAAATCTTCTAATGTTCTTTAAAAGGTCGATTAACCGCTTTTTGATGGAGAAACCTTTTTAAATATACTTTTGGAAATTTTATATTTTTTATTTGACAAAATAAAATCCTTCTTTAGAATCTGGACATCAAAATTTACTTTGTGTAAATTTTTGTTATTTTTCCGATAAAGATCATTTTTAGTGAAAATGTTGCATTTTAATTCAAAACCTCATTTTAATCTGATTTATTTATATGGATAGATTATATTTTTCATTGATATTAAAGTGTATTTAGAATATATTTTTACCATTTAATCCAATGGTGGTCATTGGAATTAATTTCACTTTGAAATTGGACTTAAACTAGTGTCAATCTTTTAATAGATATTGTTTCTTAAAAACACGCTATTTGTTTTGACAGCGGGAATTAATTATTAAATTAATTAATGCAACTTATATGTTTTGAATTTTGTAAAATAGAAATCATTTTTGAATTTGTAATATCAAATATAGCTTGGGGTGAATTTTTGGTATTTTTATGAAAAACTTCAATTTTTGATTAATAGTGAAACCACTAAGTGGTAGTTAAAGAAACTGATTTTTCATTTAAACAAAACTTTACCACTTCTGTGATTTGATTTTCAAAAATCCGACATACATGGTTTTCATTATTAAGTAAAATGTGTTTCAATGAGATTAAAATAATTTTTGGTGAATAGTAACTTTTAAGTTTTATTAATCGCGATTAAAGGTAATTAGTGTAATTTAAGGTAAAGATAATTTTATAATAATATTAAATGACCTTGACACATGTCCTACCCTTATTGGATGAGTCATGGACGACCAAGACAATCCATGGGTAAACTTGGGGACCCCATGGAGCCACTTTGGTTGGAAAAAGACATTAATAACTTTTTATTTAAAGTTAAAATTAAAATGTCACAAACATGTGTTGTTTTACTAAAACAATTTTTACATGGGGTTCTACAAGTTATATTTTTGACTATAAATATTAATTATAAATATAAAAATATTTCCTACATCATGATATTTTTTTTATAATTTTTAGACATTAAATAAATTAAGTTATTTATGACACCGTGATGATGCAGTGATTACCTCATAAATGAACAATTTAAATAAAATGAGAAGATAGGGTAAACTCTAAGTCTTACACTTGTCACAAACCTATTGGATGGGTATATTTCGAAACCTTATCACCTTATCCTCTAATTATATCCTTTTGGGACCTTTAAAATCTGAAAATCATTTTATAATAAAGTAATATTTTATAACTTTCCAAGAGTGACCCTCCTCTTCTCTTATAAAAGGCCCCCACCTCTACCACCTTACTCACACCTCTCAAGCCTTTGGCTCGGACAAAACATTCCTATTTCATCTCTCCACATCCCTATATTCATAATTGAAGCCTCAAATTTGGTAGAATGCTCTTCAAGAAACCCTTTTTATTCAAACCAAGAGGATTTACCCGATTTAAAGGTAATGTCTTCACTTGTGTTCTTTTGTTTTATTTTGCTTCTCCAAACCCCTAAACTCTTTTTATTCCTTTATTTTGTAACAAAAAAAGTATATTAAATATACTAGGATTTTTTTATGTTAATTATTAGATCTACACTTATACACACCTCTGTCTAATGGTTAAAGAACATACTATTTCTGTGGATGGCGAATTACTGCCTCACGAAACGATGATTGTTCAATCTTCTCTTAACACCTTTCATGGTGGCCATTATGATGTAACTGTATTTTATATGTGATATATATGGTATTTATGCTTTCCATATACTTCTTTATTTTATATTTAAAACATACCTTTATGCTTTTCATGTTGTGCAAATGCGATAATTTCATACGAGGAAGTGTGGACTACCGCCCCCTCAAGTTATGTGACTCGTTAATGCAATACATGGAATGTATAAAGAATGAAATTAATGAACTTATGTGACCTATAAAAAATATATATTATTATGTAATTATAATATATATATCTCTCAATTATTTTTAATTCCATTAATATGACAAAGAAATGAAAGTAGCGTTCATGCGTACGTACGGCCTACCGTCTCCATGAACGGTGCATTTCATTTCTTTTTATCTCCAAATGTTATGGAATAGTATAAAATGAATATTCACTGGATATATATGATATCTAAATCATTAATACTATTCTGGAGATGATTTACTTATAACTACATGGACAATCATTTTCAAACAAGTTCATTTTTGACTCATGTACCAAACATCGACAAAAACGTCTGATATGAACTCACATTATTAACCAATTATTATAAAATTATAATATTTGATATGAACTGAATAATAATCTTTAAAGGATGACCTTAAGCAATTATAAATTTACCAAAGTTAATTATTTAGGAATATAAGGAAACGAACAAGACAAGTCGGACATGAGGTAAGGGATCCTACCTCTCTCTTTCTTTTTAAGTACTCTCCTTTATGTCATTTCTTTTAAGCTCATATTTATTATTTTTGGGGATTTTATTTTCCTAATTCTTTACTTTTTAAGTTCATATTATGAGATACCCTATTTTATCTCATAAATCCATTTTTCGAAGTTTTAAGTGGCGTCGTTAGGCTACCGAGTTTTCGTAAGGGATTTTTCATCTTACTTTTATTCCCGTGAGATTTATGCTACATTTGCCACCATTTCCTATGAGTGGTGTATGTAATTCCCATTATTCTACTCTTTGTGTAATTTACTTTCATTTATGAGTATTTACATCAATGTTTTATAGTCCTTCTTTCATGGGGTGTACGTTTCAAAAGTTACCCAATTCGGTAAGGGAACCTTTCGCCCTCCTAATTTTAAAAGACTTGTTTTTGTTTTGTCTTTTAAATTGCATCTTATTATGTTGGGATATGTTCTTATATATCCTTATTGATGTAAATTTTATGTCCAAATGATGATATTCCCTTTATCCCTCTCATCAACTCTTTCTCTAAAATTTTATGTGACGCCGTTAGGCTATCGAATTTTTACAAGGGAACTTCTTAACCCAATTTAAATTCTTTGGGTTAAACCTCTACTTCTTGATTTTTTTGTTCTATGAATATGTGTGGATTACATCTGATTGTTTTACACTTATTATCCACTTATATTTGGTGTGTTTATATTTGTCACACATAATTATGTCATTTCTTTATCCTTGCTCTAATGGCATGATCCTTGATTGGGATTACATCTCAATTTCTTATCATTGAGACATTTATTAATGATATGCACTTTTATTCATTTATAAAGTGTATATACATCCCCTTTTACATTCCTTATCTATATTATGTCTATACTAAAGTCATTTAAATGTTTTGAAAATGGTGTACTTTGTTGTGGCTTATAATTTAAATGTTCAAAATGGAAAAGGACTCTTTTATTAAAACATTGTTTTAAATGGTTTTAAAGACTTATTCTTTTAAACATTTATCATCAATGTCCATGTTTTAAAAATGGTTTTAAGGATTTATTTATAGGGACATGAATTTTTTAAAACCCTTTCAAAAGTTTTGAAGTGGTATGGGACACTTTGATTCTAAAATCTCTTTTAAATGTCTTCTTTTAATATTTTCAAAGTATAAAGGGATTTTTATCACATAGAGTTTTAATGATTTTATTAGATGTTTTTATAATATCATGATGTGATCTCTTGTGATTGAAATGTGTAAATTTTATGTTTCTTTTATGCATGTTTTAAGTGTTATGATTATGTTATGGTTCTTGGGAAATGTTTATGAAATTGGGTGGTTCCATGATAAACTAAGGGAGGGTGAGCCCGATATAGCTCTCCAATGCATTGGGTAACGCAAAGGAGTTAAACGCTAAGGTTTCTCTGAAGAGATTTAGGGAATATACTTTAGTGGGTATTCTAAACGTAACCATTAGGGTTACTCCCTATGTAATAATGTTATGAATGTCTCAAGTTACCTTTATGTCTTATGATTTCTATGAGTTATTCGTAAATCTTATGATTTCATGAGGTATGTTAAATTGCTTATGTTTTATGAGTAATGTATGATTTCATTGATTCTTATGTATACATGGATTAATGTTTTCTTTCCGTATTGTTATAACCCTTACTGAGCTTTTTATTCTCATCCCAAGTTTTTTTGAAATGTTTTTCACAGGACATAAAGATGAATAGGGTCAAGGATGGGATCAAGGAAATGTCAGGCTGTCTAAAAAAAAGGAACTAGACATGAATCTTGTGTTCAAGAGTTTTTATTTTGTGAAAAAAATGGAAGCTGAGTAGATGTGTCTACTTTGTAATCTTTGAGATGTAATAATAATGTCCTAATTCTCTAAAACTCTAAACCTGAAAAGATCCTCAATGTGAATTATTCATTTAATTCAAAAATAAGTAATGTTTAAGGTCGGGTCCTTATAGACGTGGTGGTTTTTTTTTCATGTGGTGCATATTGTGGTACTTCACCCAGGTGTCTGCAGGAATGCCTTTTTTGAGAGATATTCTTAGTACGTGCGACGTTGGGGCAAAGCGGAAAACCAGTGGGGAAGTAGCAGTGAGGTACCCTTGATATTATTTATTATATTATATACTCTTGTATGTGTTACTTGGTGAGAGTATCCATGGTGAGTCTGGGAACTTGGTATACCTGTTTAGATGGAAAGTTAGTTTCACTTGTTGTTCACTGTGCTTTAGCATGCTTTTTTACTTTTGCAGGAGAGGCTTCAGGGAGGATCCTACTGAGTATACTGTTATACTCACCCTATGTATATATAAACTGTTTTTCAGGCCACTTGGAGCAGGTTGGAGATCAAGCTGGTTTCTACTAGCTTGGGGTTGCAGGAGCTGTTCGGGCTTGTGGTTGCTGCTGTTTTTACTTTCTTTTGGGTACTTGCAGTTTTCCCCTTCCAGTTGTAATACTTTTTCATGACATTACATATGTACACTTGGTTTTTCTTTTATATTTTAGTTCTGAGTTGGATTTGGTTGGTGTCTATCTTATCTCTCTCTTCTGCATGTGTTCTCTTAGAGGGTAATGCCTCCCATTTGTGTGTTTACTATACCCTCGGTGCTAGTCACCAACCCAGGGCCTACTGGAGGTGGGACTCAGGGGTTCATTATCTCCCTTCTCACATTGCCAGCCCAGGAGGGGTACACTTTGTGGGGAGGGGGTCGTGACACCATGAAACGCACAGAGTATTTGAATTTTAGAAAATTCCACAGCATGGCGGATTATAAAACCATGAAACGTACAGAGTATTCGAATTTCAGAAAATTACACATCACACTCATATTATTATTATTAGACATTTAAAATAAGAAAGAAAGAAAATATCTAGAAAACTCATTGACATAATCCATACTTTTTATTCTTAATTTAATGCAACACAGAATAAATTTAAATATGAAAAAACATAGATTTCATAACCTCCTTTGATACCACATGTAAATTAATTTCTATTAATTTAGGATCTTTAAAATATATGATTATCACATAGATAAACAAAATTAAAAATAATATAATACGTACCTTGATCCATTCAATCTTCTGGATTTAGGTCTCTTTGATTTTATCCCACTTAAAAGGATTCCTATCCTTGGACTCCTCTCTCTTCCGCAGCAGAATTGGTGGAACGTATCGGAATTTTATTGAGACATAATTGGAAAGGAAAAGACCCTTTAAATAGGGATAAAATGGTTATTCATGGGTGGTTATTTAATTAACTGTCAAAGTCCATCAATTTGACAATTATATCCCTCATTACCCATGAATAACCGTTTTATCCCTATTTAAAGGGTCTTGTACTTGCCAATTATATCTCAATCAAATTATGGTACATTCCATCAATTTTTTCTGAGAAAGAAAGAGGAGGCAAAGGATATAAATCCTTTTAAGTGGGAGAAAATCAAGGAGACTCAAATCCATAAGATTCAATGGATCAATATATGTCTTATCTTCTTTTGAATTTTTTTATCTATGTGATAAGAACATATTTTAATATCCTAAATTAATTGAAATTAATTTACATGTTTGAGAATTATATCCCTCATTATCCCATTATAATAATATTAAATAAATATAACTTGAGTTATTCCAACACATGTTTCTAATGGAGTTTTGTTGGTTGTTTGTTAGTGCGGTTGTGGTGGGACATCCTCAGGTGGATTTAATTCTTGAGGGAAAGGCGATCAGGATCGGCTGCATTAGTTTGTTCTCATGCGAAGAACATTGACACCCTTTTTTAGGTAGAAGATTTGTTGCTTCTCTATTTATTTACGTGAAATCATAGATCTAACATGATTTATCCAATTTAATTGTAATGAAATTAACCTAATAATTATTTGAACCAGATTAAAGAATTGGTATTGATCACATGAAGATGTTGTTGTTTGTACCATGATAACGGGTTGCCTCTTGATTTTCTAGATAGTGTGATATCTATGTTGTGCTTGTAATTCCTGGAGTAACATGTGAAATTGGTAAAGAAAGTAAAGTTGAAGTTAATTGATAATTAATTGGCTAAAATATTAAAGATGCATGTTTAATGAATCTGGTTGTTGTTGTTGTAATTTGATGATAATCAAATTGATGTAAGTACACATGTTTAATCGAATTGGTTAATGAACCCAAAGCATGTTAATGGTTGTTGATAAATTAATTAAAGGCATGTTAAATTAATTGTTTAATTAATTTGTGACATCTTGTGATAGCTTGTTGTTTAGGTTTCCCGTAGTTGGAACCTGTGAATAATGAATTGGCTAATTCAAGATGAAATAAGAACCGTTTGTCTGATAAAAGATAATGTCTTTATAGGGTCTGAGTTATCTGTTTTCTTGTAAAGTCCATGTGCCTTGTGCTTTGGAGCCGTGAGAGCTCGTTGTGTGTAAAGGTTTGATGTCTTGTTTTAGGGCCAACAGTCTGGTTGCTTTGTTTGTTTCCTAATGCTTGTGATGTGAGCCTGAAGGGTTGTTGTGGTGTGTAAGGTGGGTAGGTCTGGATGTGACGTGAGCTTGGGATGGCTGAGACTGGAGGGTGGTTGTGGTATGAGTGTCACGAACCAAATCTGGTCACCGCAAAAACCGGCACCAAACCCAGCCCGTGACATGACCCGAAGGGCATTCCTGATCCCCATAGGCTGGTGCAAGTGCCCGGGTATCATAAAATGAAAATTGGGAACGATTTACCCGAGTTTATAAACATAAAACAACAAAAGAATCCAATGAAACAAATCTGGATTTTTCAAATCAAACAATCTTTTAAAAAAATTCAGAACTGAATTACATTGATTTAAACAACTCAAAATTTCTATACCAAAGGTACAAAACCAAATAAGGACAGCCCAAGAACCCTCATGGTAAGGGGCACCGCCCTTAAGCCACCTCCACAACACTTCACCACCAAGTACCTGCTAGAAACCCGAACCACTGGAACAAAAAACTGTACCCAACCTGCAACAACAAAAATAACCAAGTCTACTTACACCCAAGGGTGTAAGTAGGGTGTGAGCCAATTCCCAGTAGGATACCACCACTAAGAGATTCCATGTGATAAACATTTAAAGGCGAAAAGCATGCATGTTTTCAAAAACATGAAAAGCTAGTTACAATTTCTAAAAGATGCAACTTTGATTAAAAACAGTTTTCAAGTGGGCTATCATTAAGAATAAATACTTTTAAAAATAATGTCAACACTAGTGAATTTTCCAGCCAACTATACCGTATGCCGACGGTAAGTACAAAGTAAATAATGAGCATAAGAAATAGGAAATAACCCCTAGACACTAGCTAGCTATGGGTCCCAGGTACCTCGTATCTCGGTGAGAGTAACCATCACAAATATCTGTTCTCGTGAACGAGCCACTAGTAGGGAACATACCCATAACCTAGTGGTCCCCAATCATCATCATCATAGTTTAGTTAGAGTTGTAAGCGTCAATCTTGCTAAGTGAAACTGAGGCCAAACCCCACGGATTCACTAGCATACTAGTACACGTCCACCCACCTAGATACCCAGGTTTTCCCATTGTGCTCAAACAAGTTCAACAAGTCAAGAAATATACATTGAACATGAAAATATCATTTCCACATCACAAATTCACCAAACAGCCCATATGTATACCACACAAGTCACAAAAATCCATTTTTCATTCAAAATGATTTTGAAATCCGAATCACACCAAAATAGCCCACAACACATTTCACATTTCTTCAAAACTTCCAAAAAACCATTAAACAATTTTATAAAACAATTATAAGATATTTAAACTCATATAAAATCCCACACACATGGAAAATAACACTTCTTTCATAATCAAAAATTCAGTTTTTCACATCACACTCACACAAAACACTCCACATCACTTTCACATCACTTTCACTCCTCAATATCTCCTTCAAACAATTTAATAAAATATTTCCAAGATGATACATATCACATAACAGCATGTTCACAAATGAAATGGACCTTTTAAAAATATACTCCTACCAAAACAGTTTGCTGATATAGTTTCACCTATTACACAACCCAATAAACCATTCAAAACTTTCATAAAACAATTATAAAGAGTATACCCAAACTTTGTACATAAAATCCATTTCAAAAACCACTTTTTAAGCCAAAAGCACACCAAGACCCTACCAAAACAGAATTGGCAGCCCAATAAACATGTAATAATCCACTTTCAAATGTTATATAATCACCTTGAATAATATCACAAAAGATACACATGAGAACACACAAATCCATAAAACACTTTCAAGGGGTATAACAAGGTTATACAAATAAAACCATTCAAATACACACCCTTTTTAGGACCACATGGAACTATATCATTACCCAACCATAATTTTCAGCCCCTTTAAACAACAAATAAATCACTTCCACATTTTACAAAACTACCACAAGAGATAACACATGAATTAAATTTGAAAAATACACACTTCAAGAAAAAATGTAACTTTAAAAACAAATGCTTTACTATTGCTACCAAAAATGGTTTTCTCATAATGCACAGCACATAAGGAACATGTAAAATTATTTAATCAAGCAAACTAACTCATCATTAAATGGTTATCCACGGAATCACCTACCGAATGTGTCGAAACCCTCAAATATTGGGGCGAAACATCAACCGCACGACCGTCGCACCTCAAGGAAGTTAAAAGAAACCTAAAACCTCAATATTTCACACAAAATACCGTAATTTAGAACCTAGGAATGAACCCTAACTTCTGGAATTTTTATAATTCAAGAATTAGGGAAGAAACCCTAAGCAATTTGAAAGAGGAAAGAAATAGACTCACCTACTTGAAGTATCCGGAATTAATCACTCCAAAAACAATAGTTTCTGAAATTTAAAACATCCAAAATTCAGGGATTGTTCTAACAAGATTTAGGAGGTAATTTAGGAACTGTAATGGAGGGAAAAGAGTAAGAATTGAGAGATTTAATAAGGGATGAAGTTACCTCTTCAATTCTGGCCGATTTGAGACACCCTATGAAGATCATCCCTAATTCGAGATTTCAAAGAGCTCCAAGGAGGGGGGAAAGGCAATGGGAGCATGTCTGGGTTTCTTAGGGTCGAGGGGGAGGTGGAATCACCGAAAAAACGCAAATAGTGAAGGAGATATAAAAAAATTAAAAATTATTTTTAATACAGGAAATGGGCCTTCGGGCAGGCCCAATATCTTAAATAAAAACCCATATCTACCATGATTATGGATTTATAAAGGCTCCAAATTTATATTTTGGTGTTAATAGGCCAGAGTATACCATTTAGGAATTGGAATGAGGGACAAATATTAAAAAATTAAAAAGTTATAAAGGAAACAAAATTTATTTTTAAATCTGGAATTGGGCTCACGGTTTGGCCCAATTCATTAAAACTCATCTATTTCTCCAAAAAACCTTTGGAAACCATCCAAAACAAAGAATGAAAGGAAAATAAATGAAATTTAACTTCAAAATAAGTCATGTATGTTACAATTCTCCCCACCATGAAAACTTTCCGTCCCCGGAAAGCTACAGAAAGGCCAGATACGAAAGCCAAACCGAACTGATAAACCAAGATGTACTCCCTTTCCAGGTTTCGCCCCCAAAGGCCAAAACACCTCCATTGATCAATTAAAGAAGGAATACTTCACAACAAAATCATACACCACTTTCCTGAAACAATCAATCACATTTAGACTTTATCCCAAAGGAAAACTCTTCAAACACTATCCGAAAAAGACTCAAGCAATTCACTCAAACGAACAACAACATCGAACAAGGTTACACATACCTTGCTATAACTAAACCATTGGGCACTCTCCAATCTAAATGGTTACCCAAGGAAGATTTAGGTATCTTGATAGATCCGAATTAGACTACCTACCACCAATCCTTGACCATGGATAAGTCTAATTTATTGGTACGGGGAAAAAAATAGGCTCCCCACCATAAGAACCAACAATCTTAATCGAAAAGCATGGGCCGGTACAGAAAGACCCCAAAATATAAAGTGTTGGGATGACCACATGGTTAGTCTGTACGGTTTGGGAAACCATGAACTAATAGTGTATATTCTTCTATCTACATGGTTTTTTTTTGTGCATGGTCACTACTAACCAAGTGCAAACCGTGTGGTCAACCTGTCTAGCCAAACTTCATACCTTTCTCTAAAGACTCAATGGAAACCAAAGGGGGAGGGAATAACATTGGGCGATGACATGGGTACAAGGCCCTCCACCTATTTCCACCGAACATGAACAGTAGAAGAAATATGATGACACCATAGGTTTAAACTCTTCTTATCTTTCATATTGAGGATAGGAATTTTCACAAGGGTTTAAATGACACTGGGGTTTCCCCTGACTACGTGCCAGCTTCTCTCCGGGACCTATGGCTGGAGCTCAAAATATTGAAGCATCTTCGGCCTCGCAATTAGGCTTTGGAAACCACCTGAATGAGAATTCTTCTTTCGTTGCAAACAACAACTACACCGCAATCCTCGATAAGTTTTTCCAAGACATAACACATTCCAAACTCACTTTACCCTAACTCGATATTTCACTGAAACAAGGGATTAGAAGATGTACACACATCACACCTTGTTTGTTCGGGTGAGAAACAATAGAAGTAAAGAACACTTATACTCACCTTCCTCTAAAATGGAATATTTTTTTATGTTTTTTTCAAGGGAGACATTCTCCCAACATAATAGAGAATCTCAGATGATTGCCTAACTTTCACCTTTACAGTCAATCGAGCACATGACATCACAAGGAATCACCGAACATGACCATTGCGACTGATATAAACAATGAATAGAGAGGGAACTTGTACAACATCCCCAAACAACACACAATTCTAGAAAGTGGCCATAATATCCTCTCATGACCAGATTTCCCACACTAGTAGTTTAACATGAACTCCTTCTTCGAAGAGACTATGAAGGACCGAGAGTTCCTCTTAGACACTATCCAAATACTCATCCATGCTAACAACCCCAGAACACTTCCACCTTCGAAAAATTAGGAAACTTAAGAGGCTAAGGTCACTTTAAACCATCCATAATCAATCTCCCACTACAAGAGGATACACAAAACCAATAAAGGAAAGGGTGTATACTCAATCTAAAAAGCTCAAGAAATAGATTCCTTATATTGATCAACTGGAGGATTTTCTAATGGAGAAACAATCTGGGTTGCGCTTCAGTTATGAATTAACCTTTAATGGGGGCATACCTTATCCAATGATAGAACCCAAGGACCCAACCAATCTGGTCCATTAGTCAAAACAAGCCATAAACCAGCTCCAAACACATGAAGGGAACCACCGTAAAGGCATCCCAAAACATTTTTCAAAAGAGACCACTAACTGTCCCTACAACACAGCTTACCGACCAAACACAAACCCAAAACACAGTTCAAACAGAAGGGGTTCTTGAACTCAAAACATCCCACAACATCAACAATTTCAAAAAACCATAATACAAACCATACCAAACTATTCATCAAGACATCATATTTTTCTTTAAAACCAATTCTTTGAAAACAAACGGTTTAGCAGTAAGCGTATCCACCAATGGTACCCCATGCGCCTCACACATGTAGGTTTTTGTGGCACACCAGACACCCTCCTCATATCTGTCTCGGAACTCATCCAGTCATGCCATCAAACATCCATCATCCCATATAACCCCATGCATGTGGTCACTAATGGAAATACCAAAGGTTAAAACAAAAATTCTTTCCACTTTTCAAAACCAAAACGGTCAACCAACACATCCTTTTTTCTTATAACCGCTAACCACAAGATCAAAATCCCAACTCACATCTTACAAAAATTTTCAGAAAGTCACAACCATTTAGAAAATAACTCACTTTCAATATATTCACATCAATTTCAAAACATCTCATCCCATTAAAACACACTCTGATTGTTTAGAAAACTTTATTGGAAACACTTTTCAAAACCAACTTCAATATAGTTTCTGCTTTCAAAGAGGTGTAAGCACACCATTTTACATTTCAAAACAATTCTGAAAATTTAGTTCTGCCATTTCATAAACCAAACCATTCTGTCTTTATTTGAAAATCATTTCACAAAAACTATACACTTCTTAAAACCAAAGTGCCAAGATTTCAAAACCTAAGCACAAAACAGTGCGAGAGGAAACTAGTTTCAGTGGGTGACTTGGAAATATGGTTGGCGGTCATATTACAATAACTTTACTGTCACATAGAGTGTTCTAGGTAATATCCTTGGCTCCACATTGCTTTCCAGGCCCTGCGAGTTCACTAGGACCATTAACCCAACTCTCTTTTCATTTCCCTTAATCATCATCGAACCAAGAAAACCGAAGGACTTAGATAAATCCCGACTTCTCTTGGAAACTTGAAACCCATTATGAGGTGTGGTGATCAGGCACACTACCCATAACTAGAATTCCATGTCCCAACAATCCTAACTCCAGACTATCATGACTCTTCCCCAAATAACATGACCCAAAGAGTTAACCTGAACCTCCACTGATACCATTTTGTCACGAACCGAATCTGGTCACCGCCAAAACCGGCACCAAACCCAGCCCGTGACATGACCCGAAGGGCGTTCCCGATCTCCACGGGCTGGCACAAGTGCCCGGGTATCATAAAATGAAAATTGGGAACGATTTACCTGAGTTTATAAACATAAAACAACAAAAGAATCCAATGAAACAAATCTGGATTTTTCAAACCAAACAATCTTTTAAAAAAATTCAGAACTGAATTACATAGCTTTAAACAACTCAAAAGGTCTATACCAAATGTACAAAACCAAATAAGGACAGCCCAAGAACCCTCATGGAAAGGGGCACCGCCCTCAAGCCACCTCCACAAGACTTCACCACCAAGGACCTGCTAGAAACCCGAACCACTGGAACAAAAAACTGTACCCAACCTGCGACAACAAAAATAACCAAGTCTACTTACACCCAAGGGTGTAAGTAGGGTGTGAGCCAATGCCCAGTAGGATACCACCACTAAGAGATTCCATGTGATAACATTTAAAGATGAAAAGCATGCATGTTTTCAAAAACATGAAAAGCTAGTTACAATTTCTAAAAGATGCAACTTTGATTAAAAACAGTTTTCAAGTGGGCTATCATTAAGAATAAACACTTTTAAAAATAATGTCAACACTAGTGAATTTTCTATCCAACTATACCGTATGCCGACGGTAAGTACAAATTAAATAATGAGCACAAGAAATAGGAAATAACCCCTAGGCACTAGCTAGCTATGGGTCCCAGGTACCTCGTATCTCAGTGAGAGTAACCATCACAAATATACATTCTCGTGCACAAGCCACTAGTAGGGAACATACCCATAACCTAGTGGTCCCCAATAATCATCATCATAGTTTAGTTAGAGTTGTAAGCGTCAATCTTGCTAAGTGAAACTGAGGCCAAACCCCACGGATTCACTAGCATACTGGTACACGTCCACCCACCTAGATACCCAGGTTTTCCCATTGTGCTCAAACAAGATCAACAAGTCAAGAAATATACATTGAACATGAAAATATCATTTCCACATCACAAATTCACCAAACAGCCCATATGTATACCACACAAGTCACAAAAATCCATTTTTCATTCAAAATGATTTTGAAATCTGAATCACACCAAAATAGCCCACAACACATTTCACATTTCTTCAAAACATCCACAAAACCATTAAACAATTTTATAAAACAATTATAAGATATTTAAACTCATATAAAATCCCACACACATGGAAAATAACACTTCTTTCATAATCAAAAATTCAGTTTTTCACATCACACTCACACAAAACACTCCACATTACTTTCACATCACTTTCACTCCTCAATATCTCCTTCAAACAATTTAATAAAATATTTCCAAGATGATACATATCACATAACAGCCTGTTCACAAATGAAATGGACCTTTTAAAAATATACTCCTACCAAAACAGTTTGCTGATATAGTTTCACCTATTACACAACCCAATAAACCATTCAAAACTTTCATAAAACAATTATAAAGAGTATACCCAAACTTTGCACATAAAATCCATTTCAAAAACCTCTTTTTAAGCCAAAAGCACACCAAGACCCTACCAAAACAGAATTGGCAGCCCAATCAACATGTAATAATCCACTTTCAAATGTTATATAATCACCTTGAATAATATCACAAAAGATACACATGAGAACACACAAATCCATAAAACACTTTCAAGGAGTATAACAAGGTTATACAAATAAAACCATCAAATACACCCCCTTTTTAGGCCCACATGGAACTATATCATTACCCAACCATAATTTGCAGCACCTTTCAACAACAAATAAATCACTTCCACATTTTACAAAACTACCACAAGAGATAACACATGAAATAAATTTGAAAAATACACACTTCAAGAAAAAATGTAACTTTAAAAACAAATGCTTTACTATTGCTACCAAAAATGGTTTTCTCATAATGCACAGCACATAAGGAACATGTAAAATTATTTAATCAAGCAAACTAACTCATCATTAAATGGTTATCCACGGAATCACCTACCGAATGTGTCGAAACCCTCAAATATTGGGGCGAAACATCAACCGCACGACCGCCGCACCTCAAGGAAATTAAAAGAAACCTAAAACCTCAATATTTCACCCAAAATACAGTAATTTAGAACCTAGGCACAAACCCTAACTTTTGGAATTTTTATAATTCAAGAATTAGGGAAGAAACCCTAAGCAATTTGAAAGAGGAAAGAAATAGACTCACCTACTTGAAGTATCCTGAATTAATCACTCCAAAAACAATAGTTGCTGAAATTGAAAACAGCCAAAATTTAAGGATTGTTCGAACAAGATTTAGGAGGTAATTTAGGAACTGGAATGGAGGGAAAAGAGTAAGAATTGAGAGAGTTAAGAAGGGATGAAGTTACCTCTTTAATTCTGGCCGATTTGAGACACCCTATGAAGCCCTAATTCGAGATTTCAAAGAGCTCCAAGGAGGGGGGAAAGGCAATGGGAGCGCGCCTGGGTTTCTTAGGGTCGAGGGGGAGGTGGAATCACCGAAAAAACGCAAATAGTGAAGGAGATATAAAAAAATTAAAATTATTTTTAATGCAGGAAATGGGCCTTCGGGCAGGCCCAATATCTTAAATAAAAACTCATATCTACCATGATTATGGATTTATAAAGGCTCCAAATTTATATTTTGGTGTTAATAGGCCAGAGGATACCATTTAGGAATTGGAATGAGGGACAAATATTAAAAAATTAAAAAGTTATAAAGGAAACAAAATTTATTTTTAAATCTGGAATTGGGCTCACGGTTTGGCCCAATTCATTAAAACTCATCTATTTCTCCAAAAAACCTTTGGAAACCATCTAAAACAAAGAATGAAAGGAAAATAAATGAAATTTAACTTCAAAATAAGTCATGTATGTGACAATGAGGGGCGGGGAGGCCCGATTGTTGTGGCAACAGTTTAGGTCTGGAGTGGTGAGATGTATCGGTATATGCATGTGGGTGTCAGGGAGGACACTAGAGATGACAGAACGGGTCAAAGCTAGGCTTACCCATTGATATGAAAGTTGGATGCTTATTTGAATTTGTTGTTTGGCCGACGACCAGGTTGATTGTTTATCTGTTTTTCTTTCTCCACTGCTTGAGGCAGATAAATGTGCTTAGTTGTATGCCTTTTTTGGCAGCTTAGGATGTTTTCCTGAGGTACATGGTAATATGGAAAGTAATAATGTTAATAAATGAATAAATGTTTAACCCATGAGGTTGGAGCTTGCTGGGATGTAATGTTGAGGTTATAATTCTGAGAAGTCATGGACTCGGTTTTCTTATACCCGGAGGGCATGAAACTTTGTTGTAATGTAATGTGGAAAATGTTAATGGTTAATTAATGGTTAAAGAATTAATTAACGTAAAGTGGTACTTGTGAAAGGAATAAAGTAATTTAATGTAGCTCTTTAAATGATTGTGTGCTTATAGGATATATAGTCTTAGCAGTGGCAGTTGGGAGTTCGAGGGATGTTAGCTGCAGTTGAGTCCGAGACTAGGTTATGTCCATAGTGTGGTTGTGGGCTATAGTATATCATGTACATTTTGTGTTTTTATACGCTACTTCACCCTGTCGATTAGGGCAACTGACACCCCCTGGATTATGAGCCCTGTGGGATATTTTTTTCAACATCCCAGTGGGAGGATGGATGACTTACTACCTCCTTTGATCTCGCTCTCTTCTCTTGGTAGTTACTTGTGTTGGTATGCATGACGGTTAGTTTCCCCATATATCTGTATAGAGGGCTGTAATAGCTTGTGATTATTTTCACACACATTTATTCTGTATATAGTTTCCTAAGGACTACTATAGGTATAATGTGTGTAAGTTGTGATGGGTTGTGGTTCCTTGTTTAATATGGGTTGCGATGGCTTGAGGTATAATACTCTATGTATGATACACGTTATACGGTTGTGGTGACTCCTGAAAACTACCTGGTTACTTTTGGTTACGTGGACGTGGTGGTGCAATGCTTGAGGTGCAGGTTGTGGTGTTTCACCCGGGTGTCTGCAAACTAGCTTTTTTTTAGAGAAATGCTCAGGATGTGCGACGTTGGGGCAGAGCGGCAAGCCAGTGGAGAAGCGGTAGCGGGGTGCCCTTGATATTCTTTCTTATATTATATGCTCTTGTATGCAATGCTTGGTGAGAGTAGTCATTGTGAGGCTATGAACTTAGTATACTTTAGGTGACGAGTTAGTTTGTTCACTTTGATTCGGCATGCTTTCTTTACATTTTGCACGAGAGGTTCTGGAGAGGATCATACCGAGTATATTGTTATACTCACCCTACGTTCATACAAACTGTTTTTCAAGTCGGTTGGAGCATGTTGGAGATCGGGTTGGTTACCACTAGCTTGGGGTTTAGCAGGAGATGTTTGGGCTCCGTGGTCACTGTCGTCTTTGCTTTTATTTTGATACTTGTTGTTTCTCTTGCAGTTGTAGTAGTTCTTGCATGTCATTACATACGTGCACTTCAGTTTTCTTTTATATTGTAGTCTGAGCAGGGGTTCATTGATGTTTGTCTTGTCTCTCTCTTTTGCATGTGTTCTCCTATAGGGTAATGTCTCTCATCTCTGTGTTTATTATACCTTCGGTGCTAGTCGCCAACTTGAGGCCAACTGGAGGTGGGACTCAGGTGTCACCATCTCTCTTCTCCCATTGTCAGCCCAGGAGGGGTACACTTTGTGGGAAGGTGGTCGTGACATAAATCACATGGCGCTATCACGGAACACAATGAAAGGAAAAAATTTACACCAAACACAAAGTCCTGTGAATTTGACCTCGCGACATACCCCTCAACTCGCAAGCCTTTATCGCCCTTCCACCAACGTGGGACATAAAATACAATACTATAGAATTTCAATAAAAAATAAAAAAATCACAACATATTAAATAATCAAGACCCAACATTTTCAAATCACACATAATATATGTTATTTACGGAATATAATTACATGTTTTATGTCAGGGGCTCCATTTATGAAATTTATAAATCCAAATAATGATTATAAATTAAATATGTAAAATACACATTACAAAAAACACATAACAAAAGAAAGAAAAAAATAAATTACAAAACATTAAAAAATGAAGATACAAGATTACCGGACCGCTAACATATGTTTTGTAAATGTCTTATATTATTTTTTTGTATGTGTTTTTTTATATATTTCAACGTCATTTAATGGAAAAAAAAAACACTGCTGCGTTGCATCTCCCGCCAAACTGAAAATTTAAGTTGCGATAAATAATTTATATAAAATGGATTTATTGAGATTTTATACTATTTAATCAAAATCCAATCAAATACGATAAACCGTTAAGAGTGGAGTTCTGAATTTTTGGCGCGGACGGAGTGACGAACTCCTCGCAATCCGGAGCTTGACGATTCTCCATTTCCAGATCCGATCACATCCTCTCGAAATTCATTCGAAGAACTCCGAAGGTCGCCATGTCCGCCGCCAAATCAAACGCCAAGAAACGCCGATCCGAGGCTCAAACCTTCAAGCCGGAGCATTCCAATACCCTCGACGATGACATATTTGGAGCTGATCTTTCTAGGTCCGTGTTTTTCTAACCCTTAAGGTCCTTAGCTGTCCTTTATCACTTATAATTCGTAGATTCTCAGCGGATTATGTTCATATGCAGTGAAATCAAAGGGCTCATGTCGGCACTGCACCAAATCAAGGACAAGTCTCAGAAGGATGGCCAGAGGAAGAAAGAAGAGACGATTTCCAGGTTCATTTAACCTCTTCTTCAGTTCCGAGCTGCAAATCTGCTTCATCTATGCTGATGATTACGTATTATGTGCAAATTTCTAATCATTATATCCATTTAATTTCACATTTTCCGATAGATTTGTAAAAAAGTAGGCCGGAAGGAATCGATCGACCTAAATGCAGGCATTAGAAGATCCTGCAAATAATAAGTCGGTCGATGAGCTCTGAAATTGTTATCTATTCCCTGGCTCTGCAACTTCAGGCATCCTGTATACTTCTGACAGGATGCTTCCATTTTTTGTGCTATTTAGCTCCTCAAAGCGGGATGTGAGCTGATAAGAAAGCTTACTGCGACACACAAGTTATTTATTTAAGATATTGTAATATATATTTTGCAACTAAATTAAAATGACTGCTAGCTAAAACCCTGTGTCAGTGTGGCGGCAGACGTCAAGTCCAAGTTTGATGAGTTGAAGGCTAAAATCGAGAAGGAAAGGTGAGCAAATTTGAGACAAATCATTGAATTATTACTGTAATTCAGTTGACAAAAACATTCTTTGTAGTTTAAACTACTAATTGTGTCATGCGTACTGATAAGATATGTTGGTACCCAGGCAAAATTTTGCAAAGGCGCTGTCAAAGAGCTCTAAAGAGGTTAGTGGAGAAATGAGACTCGACATGGAGAACCATGTGATATGGTCTGGCGTACAAGTTATCGTTTCATTATTTTTTTTAGTGTGAAAGTTCCCTGAAGAATGAGATTTCCAAGTTCCAAGCAATCCATGAGAAATTTGTTAAAGATAGAGCAGAACACATGCGAACCTTAAAAGGTACCCCCTATTATATTTTGGTTATCATATAATAGCAATGATCAACAGAATCAACCACATCACAGTTTCACGATACATTTGATCACTTTTACTGTGGATTACTGCTGCTGCTTTCTACCAGGCACCATATTAAAATATGATGATGAAAAGGGTAAACTCTCGATGCGCTATGAACAACAGAGTGAGCCACACCTCATCTTCAATTCACCTAAGAATTTGATTCAAGTAATATAATACGGCAAAGAGATTGATTTCAGGGAAGAGAGAAAAGAACATGATATCTGAACAAGAGAAAGCCTGTGCAAATAAATTAGCCGAGTTGGAGGAATCCCTGAAAAAGAAGAAAAAGGTGAATCCCGCAGTACCTTTACCAATATTCTCATAAATGAAAGCATGTTCTCCTGTTTGGAAACACAGGATGACAAAACCTTCAGCATTCTAAGAAAGACGCTGGGATCATTCCTGGAGCCTGGCTCAGACGAGGACTTCCTGGCAGATGACTGAAGGTCAGTTGTTTCTCACTGTTAGTATCCTGCTGTCGACACTGACTTCAAACTCCCATAGAAAGAACTTATAATCTGTTAGTCTCTCGCATGCAGGCCACCCTAGCATCACTGGTTTAAATTGCAACTTCACCAGCTCTGTCCTTCAATGGATTTGGTATGTCGCTTATACTTTTAACGTCACCAAATCACGGCAACGTCACTTTTAAGATCAACGGTATCTTTGTACACACTAGCAATGCAGGGTTATACTACTAAGATTTTGTTGGGTCACTTTAGAATCTGCATTAGTTGAACCAATTAGTATTAATTGATATCATTAAAAATATATGCAATTTTGTGTGTGTAAATTTTCTGCATGTCCACAATTCATCCTTACACCACCTATGAAAAAATTGAAATCTTACTTCTATTTGTTTTATCTTGGAATGAAATACTATATTCATTGCAATATGCAGACTATCACAATACAAGCACTTTTTTACTTGTTTGTGTTCAAGTTCCTTCAATAACCACTAAATCCAAATTGCTTCTTTGTAAGCTTATGCAACTGTTCTGCTTCTGTCATAAACAAAGCTACCAATGTCTAATTTTTAAAATTCACAACTCTTCACGCAAGAGTAAATAAGGTTCCCCGCTACTTCTGGATACTATTATGTTTGAGAACACCGACAAAAAACGATTAAAGTGTGATATTATTAAAATAATCTCTACTAAAAATAAAACTAATAATAGACAGTGTGATATCGCACGATAATTCATAAAAATAATATTATTTATTTGAATGAGAAGATTGCCAAAAATAAAAATAAAAACAAAACTAAAAGCAAGCACATAAACCACTAATAACTCACTAGAAATCGATGAAGGTTGAATTGTGTTGTGCTAAAAGCATAGGAAAAGGAAAGACCGTTGTGTGGATGTAAAGAAGTGTTGGAATAGCCTGGTGGAGTTCAATGCTTTTCCTTTTATTGATCCATCTTGTTTGATTATCGTCTCTATGTTCCTTCTCAAAAAACAAAACAAATTTCTCAGTAAAAGAAATAAAATAAATTGGCTGTCTATTAAACCTGCAATTTTATATGGTAGTAACTGTTGGTTTTTAATAAGACACAACATGAACAAAATGTAAATGCGACAAAAATGAAAATGTTATGGACACTTGTACAAGGTTATAAATGAATGGATATAAGCGAAAATTAGAGTGGCATCGATTGATGCAAAGATGGGTGAGACAAGATAAAGATGATCCAAACATTTAAAACGGAGGTCAATTGATGCCGAACTTACTGACAAAAATACAAATTAGGTGAAGGGAAAAAATAACAAATCACGTTATCTAAAGTGCACTTGTTGTTAATGGTTTCAATGAAAATATGATTTTTGATATTGCTGATTGGTGATGTTTCATTGATGTTGTTGACCCCATTTAAATGAGTTTACATGTTCTCAAGTGCGCTTGATCACCAGAGACTGTTGACTAGCGTTGATGGTTTATGAGTATCTTTTGGGGAGCGATTTACCCTCAAATGGTTCATCATGAAAAATGTTAAGATTAAACAATTCAAATAGTAATACACAATAGAAAAAGGTCAACAACATCATAGTAAACTTCAATACAAGTCCCAAACACCTCCAAGACAAGTCTAACTCCCATATGTGGTGTGTATGTATAGTGTGAGAAATAATGATAGTAGAATTCCCAGTAACCCCAAGCATCTCATGAAGTTTAACATGTGTGTGGGCTATTCCAAAATAGGGGAGAAAATCATGGAAGGTTTGATGTCGATAATAGTTGTGGGAGGAAGTTTTCATTGTCACCAAACCAACTTCGCAAGGTTGTTAATGATTGTTGGAATACCAAGATGGTTATGTGAAATCTTGTCAAGGGCAGTCGAACAACCTCGATGAAAGTATTGTTTTTGTTCTATTTAAAACAGGATAAAATCCCTTGAATAAGTTCTGTAATTCCTTTGTGTGTATCCTTTAATGTTTATCCGAAGAGAATAATAAATTGATATGATCCCCTTCTCCTGTGGATATAGACACATTGCCAAACCATGCAAATTCTCATGTGTTACTTGTGTTTTTCATTTCCTTGTTTGTGTGTGTGTGTGTTTCACCGCCATTATAAAATGGCACCAGAGCCAGCAAAGTCAAAGCAACAACAAATAAAAGAGATTTTCTAGCGGTTAGATAAATCAATTTTCTCAAAATTAGATTTTTGAAGGCAATAACTTGTAGATCATGTTGATATGATTCTGACACCACAAAAGGCATTGAAAACGGAGCTAAAACAGCACTGTAGAGGCGATCAAAGTTCTTGGTCAACTCAAGGTGCTATGATACTCCATTGTTGATGAATACATCACTGTTCTCGCCGATGATGGCTTTTTTTGGTGACTTTTCATGTGACAGCTCCAACTTGCCATGTCAGCATGATGTTATCACAACATTAGTGTTGCATCATCGATTAATTTCAATCGTTGATATTGTTTTGATTATAAGTTGATTAATTTGAGTCTAATTTGGATGATCTAGAAGTAGATTCCCACTAAATCGACTGTGTCAGACACATTTGGATGGTTAATTTTTCGAGAATCTCACTGCATCAATGAAGGAAAGTACATGTAAATGATTAAGTTGACTATTTTTAATTATGATATTTGAAAACCAAAAAAGGAAGATCTTTTATATATTAAAGATTTATGGAAACCTAGTGTAGTTACCACTAAGCCCATTGCAGTATTAAAGGAGGAAACAATGATTGACGGTTAATCTGACGGGAAGACATCTAGCAATACTCCAAAAATCAATAGAGTGGCTCGTGCTTAATAAAAAGTGCACCACCTAAGGATTGAAAAAAACATATTTTAAAATTTTACCAATGAACATTTTATTTATGTTGTGTGGAAAAAATTGAAGGACAATCACATGGAAAAAATTGAAGGACAATCTCATATATTAATTTAACCCTAATATGTTGACTTTTCAACTCGAAGTACAGGGACATGAGCAATGTATCATATCATATGAGCGAGTTCCAAGGTATTGTTAATCAACTTAATTCAGTGAAAATGATGGTTGATGATGAGTTACATTCTTAATATTGAATTCGTTATCAAAACACACTAGTCGTGTTAACCACCAACTTCACTCCAAATGGAAAGTTGACTGTAGAAATGGTGAAATATAGAATGTTGAATTAAGAATCTCAAAGGAAGAATATGATATATACTCTTAAAACAAAAGAACTTTTTATATAAAAAGGCAAACACAAATGATCGGGAATAAGTAGAGGAAAAGAACCCCATGACTAAAATCAACACAAAAGTAATAAAAATCTAGTTCAAGATATGATATGAAGTGCCACCATTATGGCACACCCATACACTTTATTCGAGTCTCAGAAGTTGAAAGTAGAGCACGAAAATTAGGAAGGAAAACACCAAAATAATTTTGCTCCATTTGTTAATGATGATACAATTATCATTTTAGAAGATGATCATGTCAACTTTACAAGTCAAGATTCATCATGGACGATTGATTAAGGCACCTCCTACCATGTTACTGCTTGACAAGATTTTTTTTTTCTGATCTTACACTTTAGGGAGTTTTGAATACGTGAAGATGAGAAATGACGGTGCATCCAAAGTTATTGGCATTGATAATACTTTTCTAGAGACCAATACTTGATGCATGTTATTGTTGAAAGATGCGAGACATGTTCCTAATATCTGTCTCAAACTCATATCAATCATAATGCTTGATGATGATGGTTATGATAGTTCTTCTAGTGATGAAAAAATGGAAGCTTACCAAAGGTAAAATGGTAATAGCTAAAGTCAAGAAAGATACTTATCTCTATCTCACAAAAATCAGACCATGTGGTGGAGAAATCAATGTCACCAGAAAGAAAATTCCTCTGATTGCATTGCCTAGCTGAAACCATCGCCACACTGGATCTTTGAATCATCCACTGCACGCACCACATGCCTGAATTAGTCACTTGTCAGAGTTCGTTGGTCCAAGAAGCCACTCACCACACCTTGCCAGTCTCGTGAGGAACCGTTGCCCACACTCACTCTCCCTCCCTCCCCCCTGCTCTCTCTCTCTCTTATCCCCTCCCCTCCCCCTCCCTCTCCCTCTCTCTCTTGCCCCTCTCCCTCACTTTCTCCCCTCTCCCTCCCTTCGACCACACGTTCTCTCTCCTCTCTCCAAGAAGCCACTCGCCACACCTTTTCCGAGAGTCTTTTTTTCATAAATAGTAATATACGGTAAACATATAAGGTAAGTATTATGGCATAATTATGATTTAAAAATGATTTAATAATTAATATAAGTGAATCCACGACCAAACATAATTTATTTTATCAATATAATGCATTTTAATGAATTAAAATAATTGTCCAAACCTATAAATAACTTCCCAAAGTCTAAAATGGAAATTAAGGTTTTAAAAACAATATTTTGTGAAAAAAATCACATTTCCTTGTCCAAATTAATATAAAATAATGGATTTTGGTTCTAAAACTTTAAATGTCAAGAATCATTTCTTAAATTGAAGCAATGTGTGACTCAATGGTTTTTCATTTTCCGCAACCTAGATTTCAAAAGCCTACGTTTAGAAATTAATAAACAATTCTCTCTCATTTACTATAAATACCCACTCATCCACCCATTTATCTTCACTCAAAAATTAGTGAGCACGTTTCTCCTCTCATTATCTCTCTCAAGAGTCCCTCTAAGGAATTTCTAAGGTTATATGGCGATCTTCTCAAGTTTTAAGAAGCTACCTTTTAAGGTAAGGGTTCCCAACCCCCTCTTCCCTTTTCAATTGCAATTCTTTTGTTATAATATCATTTAAAAATTCTTTTTCATAAACTACAATGCTTATAATCCCATGGTATTATCATCCATTTGATATATTGTTAATGAGAGATTACTTATTCCCTCTCATTATATCTTTGGCCTAAATCGTTATTATACCGATGTCTGGGTCCCTAATCCATTCTTATCCTTTATTTGGGTAATCCTTTCCATTTTATTTTTATTTCAACATGAAATGTTATTATGATTCATTGTTATAAATTCCTTATCATATTATTAATGATAGATTAACACTCCCTCTCATTATACTACCTTTATAAGCTGTTATAATACAAAAACATTAGCAAAAAACCAAAGGTTAAATCTAAATATAAGAAAACATTATAAAATGTTGGTAAAGTAAAGAGTGTGCGGTTTTCTAGTAATGACATCCCCATCTGGATACTATAAGTGGATGCAGACACTGAATTAGATGCTCATAGGGGTGATTGAGCATGAAATTTTAACAATTTCTGTTTTCAAACTTTATAACCCCATAAATGGTATTAATTTGTGGGTGAAAATAAATTTCAAAACATTTATGTAAGTTTTGGGAAATAATTGAATTGGTCTAAAATTATTATTTTAATAAATTAAAAAAAATGTTTTAACTAAAAATGAATATGTTTTTTAAAATGATATTTGTTTTGGCATTTGCAGACTAGCCTATGATTTTATTAACCCAGTCCCTGTGATCCAAATATATCTCTCCAGTGTATCACTCTTCCATGCTAAATCCAACCAACACTAGGGATGGCGATGCTTTACCAAATTTACATCAAAATCTGGAATGTACTAAGATGAGATCTTGATGTGTGCGCCACCACAAGTTGGTATCACACTTCAGAATTATCACACCACACAACACTTCCACCTTGACACTTCCTTCCACCTTAAACCCTCACTGCAAATCCAAGTTAATGGAACCAACCCAATTCTATATATCTTATAGACTCTCATCCCTGAAGACCAAGCAACTGACTTGAAATCCAACCTCTCTTGTAGCCTGTTCGAGCCCTATCATCAGCTATACCTGATGAGAAAATCCCCAACGAGTTATAAGGAGAGATGGTAGGTGCTTGATAGGCGTCCAAGTGAGAGAGAGAGAGAGATAGAAAAGAATAGATTTATATTACAATCGAAAGAATTACATAACAACAGTGGAAGAAGAAGAAGAATGAGGAAGAACTCCCTGGAAGGCACTACTCCCAAGGATGAGGCCTAACCCTATGATCAACAGCAGCTGATAACTCCCAAATACAATCTGCCCCCCAAATACAGCCCACAACTCACTTATTTATGGACTCCACTGGAACCTTCTAGACAACCCCCTCCCAATAACTTCCTAACAAACTAAAAAACCAAAAAACTAACAAACTAACAACATTCTAACAACTATAAGAGTAAATGACATAGCTTCCCCTGGACAGTTGCACACTGCCCACTATGACCAGCCCCTCCCCACACTCCTATCACCAACCCTTCAGTTCATAGTATCCCAACTATAGTTCATGCCAACCAATCCAGATCCCACCATCTCAACACCCAAGATCACCTTTGTGGTTCCTTTTCAACACCATGCAATGCCTACAAGCAGCATGAAATTCCACCATCTCGAGCTATAGATCTAGATCCCCTCAAGACCACTGCCCAGCAGAAGTACTAATTCACACCCTAGGTAGATCCCAAACCTTCCACAAGCCACCCATAATAGATATCCTTCCCATTGATCAAGAAGATGCCACTCATCAAAGCTAGCATGAAGCCTAAAAACATTTCAATGAACATGCACCCTCACCCACATCATGGATTGGTTTGAATTTTGTTTGAATTTATTATTTTTTATTCTCTTAGTTTCTCTTTTAATTGGTACGATTTTCACACATAGTCTAAGAAACATGATCATTTTTCCAATCTCATGTGCACACTAGGTGTTCAATATAATTCCTCTTTGATCGAAGTTGCTTCAATTGATCCATGCTCTTGTTCGCGACACCAAGTAGCAATGAACAATACCCAGAGCACGCTTACTCCATTGAAGTGAAAGAAAGACCCAACCGAACCACTTGAAAGATATTGAATCACACATCAACCATCATAGGCCCAAGGCTGAACCAACCTACACATGCACCATTTTCCCCAAATCCTCACACGGGACTTGCAACAATAGCTCCCTCAAGCATAACTTGATTTCCATTGTATGTTCTGATTCTTCTTGAATGCATATAGTGCTCGACCATGGGATGAGTCTCTCAAATCGATATGATTTATTTTTCAATTCTGTTTGAGAGGAGGGGCTCAGATGAGATATAAAAGGGGTTGAAGGGGATGTAGGGAAGAGATTCCCATCTTGTGGAATGATTACTAATCTTTCTTTTTTTTTTACTTTGTATTTCCAATCTAATTTCACTTATGTTAAGTGAAGTGAAAATTTGTTCTCCTTCTATTCTGCTTTTTATTTATGATTCTTCCTTCGTTATGTAAATGTGAACTCTTAACTCCATGATAATGGAGTACTAACCTGAGGCTAAGCCCCAAGGATGTTTCATGGTGCTCCCAAGTCCCTTCACATTTTCTTTCTTTAAATTTTTGATTTTGTTGTGATGGGGAAGTGGACTTCCCTGGGGATTGTGAAGAGATTTATCACTCTCTTGGAAATCTCCAAAACCTCATTCCAATATCAACCAAATAATTTCCCCTCATTTCAGTCCATATTTCATACGATTAGAGTTTCATAGATCAAGAGATGAATATTGTATGGTTGGGAACTGTTAGTCAAAAGTGTGATGGTTATAATTGTTGACAATATGTCAATATGTGTTGGTAGAAGATGTTACTTGGAAAGTTGGAGTGAAGAGTTGTTGCTTAGTTGAGAGAAACATTACTAAGTCAGATGATGCTTTACTATTCTTCAATGAAGTTCAATGTTACAAAGTTCTAATTGTAAGGAATAAACAAATTCTCAGTTACGATGTCCTAGAGTTGCAACTATACAAAGCTTGATCTATGAAGTTGTGATCAAACACATAATGATTGGGCATAGACTTTGTAACTCTAAATGAAGAAAAGTTCTTTAGTTTATAGTTGTGAGGAAGTTTCCATACTAATTATAAAAAATCAATATGATTGAACAAAGATGACCAGATGAATAATTATGATGTCATTGGATGGAGATACATATATCCTATCAAATAGAGAGAGCTGATGATCACCAAATGAAGTTCCATCAGATAGACTCTTGAAAGGTCCATCAGACAGACCACTGAAAAGATCACCAAACATACATTTACGAAGTCCATTGGATGAACGTTTAAGATATGATCAGATGGAATAAAGTCTGAGGAAGTTGTACCAAATAGAGATATACCAGCTTATCGAACAGATCAAGTCGATTGAACTTCTATGAGTTCAACAGAAAGAGGTTTTATGACAAAGTAGATCCTAGAAAAGGTGTAGGAGGCAATGAATAGATTTTTGAGTCCATCAGAAAGAGGATGCTAAAGGTGTACCGGATAGAGTCCATCAGACAAAGGAGTTCTTATGAAGAAATATTAGACATAGATGCCTTTATGTTTGTACACCAGATAAAGGTTTAAGGAGATTTACAAAACTTTGTAAAGTCATTAATTATGATGATGCTGAGCTATTCTTTCAACTTTTGTAAATCTAGCTGAGATATAAGAAAGATTTTAAGTGATCGTTGACACAAATATTTGAAGAAATTTTGATAAATAATGCTGACTCTGAAGTTTTAAAAGCTTTGAAGGCTGTCAAACAAAAGTTGAGTTGAGTGGAAAGTTTTAATTTGAATCCCACACTTCTTCATTATTTCATAGAGGAATTTTGCCTATAAAAGGAGGAGATCTCATTTAGAGATACAATTGATGCTATTGTCAAAGAGAAGAATTGATGAAGTTTTTGTGAGGGCACAATGTGAGTTTCTATCAAGATTATGCATGGTTGAAGAAGAATAGAAGCAGATGAAAGAGCTCCAGACATACATCTATTATACAGTGAAGTACTGGATGAACATAGTACCCAATGAAGAAGGTGAATCAAATCGAGGTGCTTTGGATAGAGGAGAATCATATTGAGGTTTACCAGACAGAGTATATAAGGAAGATCACAACAAACTGAGGAGTACCAGATAGATGCACATTGTTTAGAGAACACCAGATTGAGGAGAATCAGAAAAATCATATTGGATGTAGTATTACTGAATGGACATTTTCTGAGGGATATTTCCAGATATTTTTTGGAAAGGTGAGTTTTAGAGTATCCTGATCTTATAATATCCAGAAGAAGTTTCGAGACCAACATTCATTTTAGAGACCTATTGAAGATCTTAAAGAAGTTTTATACAAGAAAATGTGATCCAAATTTCTTATGGAGGAAGGACATATGATGAAGAAGATATTTCTACACCGGATCAATAAGAAGAAGGAAAAGCTTGTAGCTGGGGGGGTATAACTAGTTGCTGAAGTGGCTTGTGGCTAGGGGGTATAACTAGTCATGGAGGAGGATGAGATAAGTTGGACAATTGGGGGGGGTATAACCAATAATGATAGAAGAGTTGATTATTGGGAGGTAAAACGAGGGTTGACTGGAGGAACGATTACTTGGGTGTATAACCAGTTGCTACCCATGCCTTTGTAATCTTGAAATAAGTTAGTAAAGAATCCATCTTGGGGGGGGGGATTACCAACTTGGCAATGAGTAGGTTTGTACCAAACTTTTTAAATATCACATACCAGTCTCTCTCTTTATATTTACTACATACGAGGTGAGTTTGAGAGATATATTTGAGTGGATAGAAACTCTAACAATTTTCAAGGTTGAGTTAGGAGAGGAATTTGAAAAATAAAGGGATCACTTATTCACTCCCCCCTCTTAGCGATCTCACATTGATATGGGAACTTCAAGTAATATTAGAGTGTATGTTACCTCTAAAACGGAGAATATAAATTTAGAAAATACGGGATGCTATTATATCCGATGATAAGAACTATCAAAGTTGATGGAATAATATGTTACCCTATCTTTTATCTCTTAGCCTAGAAGTGATAGATACTGTTACAATAGGATTTTCTCTCATTAATGAGGTTTCTATGACAGCCACTAATAAGAGAAATTTGGAAGTTGATGGAAAAACTTAAAATTCCATTTTGATATCTCTCTCTGATAAATTTTATAAAAATATTATAGGGTTTCCAACAACTAAATAGATGTGAGATAAGTTGAGAAACAACTATAAATAAAACATGAAATTTAAGGAGGCTAAGTTAGAAATTTGGAGAAGCAGATTTGAAGATATCAATATGGATGATGGTGAAGACATTGATGAACACTTTACAAGAGTCAATGAGATTTTCAGCAATATCAGCGGTTTCAGTGAGAAGTTGGAAGATTCTACCATCATTATGAAACTGATGAGAAACTTTCCAGATAGATTTGATACCAAAGTTTCAGACCCAGAAGATTGATATGATCTATCTCTGTATGAGCTTAAAAATATCCATGTAGCATATGAAATGAAGAAAATAACAATCTTTAAGATGAATGTAATGACCCAGAATTCTATCAATGAAATTTCCCTTCTTATAACTATGTCATATAGTATAAACCACATAAAATCACTTATATAACACAATAAAAAATTTATAAATGAAGAATGAATGAAATAAGAAGTATTTATAGAAATTAAAGAACCTAAACCAATGGAATAGTAACATGATCTTTGGAATAGTAATGTGACCATTAAGAATAATAACCTGACCAATAGAATAGTAACATAATCTATGAAAATGTAAATAAAATTTTGGAATCTTATAAATGAAAATATGATATATTTATATCATGGAATAAGTAAATAAATGATTTAAAAATGATAAATTAAGTATTGATATTTTTGTGAAACATAAATGTTTATTTACAATTTTATAATTAATATAATGGTTTAAAAGAAAATTTATTTTCATAAAACAGATTCATAAATTAATATTCTATTTTCTTATGATTATCATATAATTTTACGAGACATTAATTAATTTTTCAAAGTGTCATAAAATCAGTTATAATATTAAAATCAGTATTTTTCGAATAAATGCTGATTTTAATTAAAAAATAATTTTCTCATATTTAGAAAATTATTTTCATAAAATGGAGTCCATTTTTGAATTCCTCATGTTGAAAAATGGTTAGGGTGGATTTTTGAGTTTTTCCTCAAAAAGTTGAATTTTTGGTGAATAATGAAATACAATAATTTATAGTATAAGCTAAATACACGAATTATTGAGTCATGGATTATGTATGGATGATGTAAGCACCATTAGTTCAAACTTACATGCACTAGTTACTATATTTAGTCATGATAATCAACAATATTTATAGTCTCGAGCCAAAATAATAAACAAATGAAAATAATAAAAAAACACCCCTCTCCACTATAAATTCCACCCCTCACCACCTCTTCTCCTCACACCTCAAAAGTCTGTAAGCCTGTACAAATTCTACCCAATACCCTTCCCAAGTCTCTCCCCCACATCCATCAGCCTTTGGTCCCAATAAAAGACCAAACCCAAGTGCCTCAAGGAGGTTCTCAAGGAGAAGGAATTCACGAGGTAAAATCCTCTTTCATTTTCATTTATTCTCCTTTCATTTTCATTTACTTTCCTCTCCTCACATACCCTTATCCAATGGTAATGATAACTCTAGTATATTTTATATACTATAATGTTATTGTGTTAATGGAACAACTCATCATCATTTCTCTTCCCCTATTCCTTTGTTCTAAAAATTAAAACATCATTCGTGATGTGTTGATTTATCGCATTCAAGGACAACGAGTTTTCAATTTCCATTAACACTTTCAAGGCTGGTCATAAAACCATTTTTAAGGTTAAAAAATATTATAATATATGTATTTCAGCTTATTTAACATTATATAACTAGTATATATACATAATATTAATTAATAAAACAAAACTAGTCCGTGATGATCGAAAAAAGCCAAAATAATCTAAAAGGTTATCATTAATGTTTTATATAATGAATCATCCTCATATATGGAATAAAAATGATATATAAGACCATTTAATATTCTTTAATTTCATTAATAACATATAATTTCAATTTTGGACAACTATTCTCATTTTATATGACCTTCCGTACACGTATATAAGTGAACCGATCGTGAAAACCAAGGAAGCAAACACTCCCGAATGATGAAGTTGCATCTTATAACTCATCAAAAAGGCCATGAATGAACTTAAGAAAATTATAATAAATCAAATACATGTATAAAAGTTTTGGAATTAATTAATTAATGGATTTAATTTGATCATCCAAGACATTAAGTTAAAGTACAGAACACTTTCATACATAAGGTAATGGCTTCTCACCGAACCTCCATTTTTCTTTCTGTTTATGCTCCTTTTCTCTTTACCCTAATGTAATTCTTAATTATTCTTATGTACTATTCCTATGTTCTTTATTTATGTTCCAAACATTTTTTCCTATCCTAATTCTTATTTCTTTTATGGGTAAATACATGTTTTATAAAGTTCCCCTCTCAATCCCTCCTGATAAGCCAACCCGATTAAAGGAAACTTCCCAATTTCTTACCCACTTTCAAGTGCACTATATATTCTATTTTAAGCCACCATTATTTTTCAAAAATCACTCATTTTATCATGAAAAACTATATTGGTTCATTTATAGTTTTATACAAACAATCATTTCCTTTTCATTTTAAAGAATCATTAAAAGTTTCCCTTAAACCGCACTAAAGTGGTGCATTTCTAAAGTTTCTTAACCACTATTTTTACATATTTTCACTTTAATTTGAAATAAATTATCATTTTTATGCCTATTTTACCTTATGAACGTCTATGTATGATTTAAATCCACTCTTTTATGGACACTATTATGATATTCCCATTTGTTATTCCTTATGGCATAATTATGATACCCATTTTATTCCATGGGTTACCCTTATATTTATTCATTATGTATGATTCTTCATGTGGAACACATATTCATGAACATGTTATGATGGGTGGAACCAGATAGCAATCCAATGCATTAGGTAATGTTCAATTTCATGAAACATCATGTTGGGATAGAGAGAAAACCTGATTCCTTTATGGGACTTAGTCTGCCATGTGTAATGGTCTTGATAGTTAGCCTTGACACATACTCCACCATATGAAATGGTCTTGGTAGTTATCCTTGTCTCATGCTTATGTCATGTTGTATATTGTTTCCAAATTCCTATGATTCCATGATTACAGGATCCCATATTATACATGTTATGCTTCCTTATGTTTATTCATGTTTCATGCCTTTTTACGTCATCATGTTATGCCTTCTAGATCATGTTCTATGCTTTATTCATATTTTTATTCCCTTATTGGGATTTTTAGCTCATCCCTTTGTTCATGTATTCCCCAAGTTATCCTATATAGATGTAATATTTAAAAGGAAGTTAGGATCTCTTTATGGAGATTAAATAAAAGATGTTTTTATTTTGGTTTCATGCTTTCTAATTATGTATATAATATTCCAAAGACACTATAATTTATGATCCTTGTCTTGTAATTATTGGTTAATTATGATTAAAATCATGTAATAATATGTGTAAAAGGTAAGGGTTTCTATAGTTGGTATCAGATCATGATCTAGTTATTTTTAGAGATTATTACTAGAGCACTTTAGTATGAACCCTAAGGATAATTCTATTACCATGGATAACCTAGATTGAAACGTAGGGAATAAAAAGATTGGATATACTTTTCATTTACAACTTTATCCTTATATGTTCAAAGTTTCCATTTATATTCTTATTATCTAAGTATTCAGGTCCCCATAATTGTAATTTCTTTTTCTTAGTTAATGGCTGGAAATAGGAGAACCCATGCTGACAATCAATGCGACAGGCACTGTGATGATTTCTCTAATGAAATGCTAAAGGGAACGGGAACTCAAAAATTCATGACAGTACTTTCTCAACTAGCTCAATTTATGAATAATAGCTTGAATCACGTGGAACTCCCTCCTTATAAGAAAGAGAAATTTGCGATCAAATCCTTCACGTGACAAAGGCCTCCCATCATTAGTGGATCTTTCGATCTCCTCATCACCGAACAATGGATTAACTATATTGAAAAAATATTCTCTGTCCTCTAGTGCTCATAAGAAGAGAAAGTTGTGCTGGCAGTCAATCGTTTTGATGGGGAAGCTGATCAGTGGTGGACACTAATCAAGAACATGAAGTCCAAGGAGGAAATTAATTCTATGGAATGAGAAGATTTTAAGAAAATATTTTTCAATAAATATTTTCCCCGAAATCTCCGTATTAAGATAGAGAGGGAGTTCCTCATTCTGAAGAAAAAGGAAGATGAGTCTATCGGGGTGTGTGAAGCAAACTTCAAAATACTTGTACGATATGCCTCTGTCTTTATCATGAACATCAAAATCAAGTTGGATCACTTCTTTAGCATACTAAAGCTAATTCTATGAAAAACGTTGGTGATTCAAGACTTTGATAACTATGAGAATATTATTCGATGTGAACTTAAGGTTGAAATGGAGATCATAGACTCTTAGTAGTCTCGTGGTCCTAGAGATAAAATGAAAAAAATAGAGCTTAATATGGGAGGATCAATAGATAAATCCTATAATGGAAAGAAAACTTGACATACCATGTGTCAAAATTGTGGGAAGAAGAATCCTAGAAACTGTCTATAGGGAAGAAAGTGATGCTTCAAATGTGGAAGAGTGAGGTATTTGGATAATAATTTCTAAAGGGATATGAAGAATCCCACAAATATGGAAGAAGAAAGGAAGGTTCAGATCAACACTCAACCTGTAGTGCAGTGTTTCAACTGTAAGGAACTTGGGAATTTTTCAAGCCAATGCCCTAAGCCCAGGATTGTTAGAGGCAATCAACAACAACCTCCAAGGTAGCAAGGAAGGGCATATTCTATCACTAATGCTGAGGTGGATCTCGACAATGATGTGGTGATAAGTACTCTAGTTATTCATTCAAGAATAGAGAACATACTGTTTGATTCTGGTTCTACACATTCTTTTATATCTTTCAAGTTTAACAGAACTATTCAAACACCACCTCAAAATATGGAGTTTGAGTTATCTGTGAGAACATACAATGGGGTAATTATTCATCCAAAGTATATAACTCCTCCCTGATTAATGTTTTTGGAATGAACCTCTTAGAAAATATCACCTTACTTCCTTTGGTGGAGTTTGATTCTATATTAGTCATGGATTGACTATCTTTATACAGAGCCAACATCAACTGTCAGGAAAGGGAGATCACTCTTCACATCTCAAGGCATCCTAAAATTATGTAGAAGTGTAAGTAGGAGGATGAATCCCATTTAGAATCATCATCTTAATTGTGGATATTATTTCCTTATGAGAAAACATATCTAGCTCAAATGATTGACACAAAGGAGAGAGTTAGGCTCAAAGACATGCCCATTGTGAGGGATTTCACTAGTGTATTCCCTAAAGAATTTCCTAGTCTTCCTCTTGTCTGATAAGTTGAGTTATCAATTGAACTTATTCTTAGATCTCTGCCTATATCACAGACACCTTATAAAATGAACACCATTGAGTTGGAAGAACTGAAGAAGCAGTTATAGGAGAATATGGACAGAGATTTTATACACCTGAGTGCTTCACCATGGGGTGATCCAATCCTCTTCATCAAAAATAAGGATGGATCAATGTGATTATGCATTGATTATCATGATCTCAATAAAATCATGATAAATAACAAGTATCCCTTGCCATGGATAAATGAATTGTTTAATCAACTATGTGGGGCTAAGTATTTCTCTAAGATGGACCTTCAGTCGGGATATCATCAATTAAAGGTGAGGAAGGAAGATATTCCCAAGAATGCCTATCAAACGAGGTATGAGAACTATGAGTTCAAAGTGATGCCCTTCAGAATCACTAATGCTCTAGAAAATTTCATGGATTTAATGAATATATTCTTTAGAGATTACCTCAAATTTTTTTTGGTAGTATTTATTTATGATATTCTGATATACTACAAGTGCAAGGAGGAACATAAAGAGCATTTGAATATTGTGATAAAGACTTTGCGAAGGTATAAACTATATGAAAAGTACAATATATGTGAGTCCTGGATGGAGGATGTATCATTCTTGGGGTATGTTATCACCTTCAAAGGAATATCTGTGGACCCTTAAAAAATAAAGGCAATTGAGGAGTGGCCCAAACCAACATCTGTAATGAAGATCCATAGTTTCCTTGGTCTAACTGGGTATTACTGACGATTTATGAAGAACTTATCATGGTTATCAAACCCACTAACCAAGTTGGATTAGAAGGGAGTGAAGTTTTTCTAGACCCTTTAATGTGAAGACTTCTTCAAAGATTTGAAAAAGAGGCTTATCACTACACCAGTGCTCACACTACCAGCAAGTGGGGAACTATTTTTGGTGTAAAAAGATGCTTTAAATAAGGCCTTAGGACATGTAGTGATTAAAAATGATAAAGTGATAGCCTATGCCTCAAGGTAATTAAAAATTCATGAAAAAACTATCCCATGCATGATTTGGAGTTGGAAATTGTGATCTTTGCATTGAAAATATGGTGGAATTATTTCTATTGGGAGAATTGTGAGATATATATTGATCATAGGATCCTCAAATATACATTAACATAGAAGGATCTTAATATGTGACAGTGAATATTGTTGGATCTCCTCAAAGATTATAACTGCTCAATCCACTACCATCCTAGTAAGGCAAATAAGGCGGTGGATGCTCTAAGTAGAAAAGATCCTATAACTTTATCAATGATGAGAATTGATAAGGATCCAATATTCTTAAACCTGCAAAGGATGGACATGAGAATCATTAAGGAAGGAACTTAATCAATCTTTTCTCAAATGATTTCTCAACCATCCCTTATGAATAAAATAAAGGATGGTCAAAGAAATGATGAGGAAATTCAGAATAAGGTGTAAGATATTAGAAATGTGAAATCCATAGAGTTACAAATTGATGAGTAAGGTAAGGAGTCATAAGATTTGGGTCACCACTATGTGTACCATCCAATCCAGAGATAAAGAAATATCTTCTGAATGGCACACATAGCTCAACATTCTCAATTCACTCAGGGAGCACAAAGATGTATCGAGATCTCTAAGAGAACTATTGGTGGGAAAATATTAAGAAAGATATTGCTGAGTATACATTAAAGTGACTGGTATGTCAGCAATTGAAGGCCGAAAGGAAAATTTTTAAGGGGATGATGTAACCGTTACCCATACTAAAATGGAAGTGGGAAAACATCACCATGGACTTTTTCAATGGACATCTAAATACATACAGAAGAAATAATTCTATATGGGTCATTATGGATCATCTTACAAAGACAACTCACTTTATCGTAATTCGAGAGGACTTATCACTTGACCAAATTGCATTAATATACATCAAATTAGTGGTGAGGATGCATGGATTACCACTTTATATTGTATCTTATCGAGATATGAGATTTACCTACAAGTTTTGTAAAGACAACTCACTTTATCATAATTCGAGAGGACTTATCACTTGACCAAATTGCATGAATATACATCAAAGTAGTGGTGAGGATGAATGGATTACCACTTTAGATTGTATCTTATCGAGATATGAGATTTACCTACAAGTTTTGTAAAGGTCACCAACATGATTTAACACTGAGTTGAACTTAAACATGACTTATCATCCCCAAACTGATGTCCAATATGAGCAGAATATTTAGATACTGGAATACATGTTGAGATCTTGTTCTATGGACTTCAAGGGAGGATGGAACCAACATCTACCTATGGTTGAGTTCTCTTATAACAATAGTTTCTACTAAATCATCCAAATGACTCCATATGAATCCGTTTATAGGAAAATATGCAAAACATCAAAATGATGGAATGAAGTCGGTGAACATAAGCTGATAGGACCTGAAATTGTCAAAGAAATGGTAGAAAAGTTGAAAAAAATTCAGCAGCACATCAAGGCAACCCAGAGTCGATAGAAGATCCATACAGACAATCATCGACAAGATCTAGAGTTTAAGGTTGGATACATAGTATTCCTCTGTATATCTCCATGGAAGAGGATCATGAGATTTGGGAAGAATGGAAATCTAAGTCCTAGGTACATTGCCCCTGTGAGATTCTTGATTGTTTTGGAGCTATGGCCTGTCAAATAGCACTCCCACCAACCATGTCTCAAGTACATGATGTATTCCATGCATCCCTCTTGAGGAATCACATATCGGATCCCTCACATGTACTGAATTTAGATGTGATATAGTTGGAAAATGATCTCTCTTATGAGCTGAAACTGGTGAAGATCATGGAACATAGAGATAAAGTTCTACACAAAAATAATACTCACCTGATCAAAGTACTATGTCAGAACTATAAGTACGAAGAGGCAACATGGTAACCAGAGGAAGCGATGAAGGAGAAGTACCCCCACCTATTTCCCCCTTAGTTTGTAAAATGAAATTTTGAGGGAGAAATTTCATAAGGAGGGAAGAATGTAATGAACCAGAATTCTATTAATGAAATTTCCCTTCTTATAATTATTTCACATAGTATAAATCACATAAAATCACTTAGAGAACACACTAAAAACTTTATAAATGAATAATTAATGAAGTATGAAGTATTTATAGAAATTAAGAAACCTAAACCAATAGAATAGTAACATAACTTTTGGAATAGTAATGTGACCATTATGGATAGTAACCCAACCAATAAAATAGTAACATCACATATGAAAATGTAAATAAAATTTAGGTATCTTATAAATGAAAATATGATATATTTATATCATGGAATAAGTAAGTAAATGTTTTAAAAATGATAAATTAAGTATTGATATATTTGTGAAACATAAATGTTATTTAGAATTTCATAATTAATATAATGGTTCAAAAGAAAATTAACTTTCATTAAATATATTCATAAATTAATATCATATTATCTTATGATTATAATATAATTTTATGATAACTTAATTAATTTTTCTAAGTGTCATAAAATTAGTTATAATATTAAAATCATTATTTTTTGAATAAATGTTGATTTTAATTAAAAATTAAATTTATCATATTTAGAAAATTATTTTCATAAAATGAAGTCCATTTTTGAATTATACACATTGAAAAATGGTTAGGGTGATTTTTTGGGTTTTCCCTAAAAAAGTTGAATTTTTGGTGAATAGTAAAATACAATAATTTATGGTATATGCTAAATACATGAATTATTGAGTCATTGATAATGTATGGATGATGTAAAAACCATTAGTTAGAACTTACATGCACTATTTACTGTATTTATTCATAATAATCAACACTATTCATAGTCTTGAGCTAAAATAATAAACAAATGAATAAAATAATAAAAAAACACCCCTCTCCTCCACTATAAATACCACCCTCACCACCTCTTCTCATCGCACCCCAAAAGCCTTGAAAATTGTCCAAATTCTATCCAATACTCTTCCCAAGTGTCTCCCCCACGTCCAGTATCCTTTGGTCTCAATAAAATACCAAATTCAAGTGCCTTAATGAGGTTCTCAAGGAGAAGGAATTCAAGAGGTAAAATCCTCTTTCGTTTTCATTTATTCTCTTTTCATTTTATTTTATTTTCCTCTCCTCACCGCCCCTTATCCAAGTGACATGATAACCAAAGTATCTTTTATATACTATAATTTTATTATGTTAATGGAATAACCCATCATCATTCATCTTCCCCTCTCCTTTTGTTTTAAAAATGAAAACTTCATTCGTGATGTGTTGATTTATCATATTCAAGGATGATGAGTTTTCAATTTCCATTACCGCTTTCAAGTATGGTCATAAAACCATTTTAAGGTTAAACCATATTATAATATATTTATTAATAATTATTTAATATTCTTTAATCGGTATATATACATAATATTAATTAATAAAACAAAACTAGTTCATGATGATAAAAAAATGCTAAAATAATCTAAATAGTTTTCATTAACATTTTATCCAATGAATCATCTTCATATCTGGAATCAAAATGATATATAAGACCATTTAATATTCTTTAAGTTCATTAATAAAATATAATTTTAATTTTGTACAACTATTCTCATTTTACATGATCTTATATACATGTATACAAGTGAACTGATCATGAAAACCAAAGAAACGAACACTCCCAAACAATGAAATTGTTTCTTATAACTCATCAAAAAGGATTTGAATAAACTTAATAAAATTATACTAAAAAATACATGTATATAAGGTTATGAATTAATTAATTAATGGATTTAATTTGATTATCTAGGACATTAAGTTCAAGTGAAGAACACTTTCAGACATAAGGTAAGGGATTCTCATAGAACCTCAATTTTTTCCTTCAAGTTACACTTTCTTTCTCTTTAACCCAATGTAATTTTTAATTATTCTTATTAAATATTCCTATGTTATTTATGTATGTTCCAAAAATATGTTCCTAGAACAATTATTCTTTCTTTGATGGGGAAATACATGTTTTATAAAGTTCCCTTCTCAATCCCTCCCGATAAGCGAACCCGATTAAAGAGAACTTCCCAATTTCTTACCCATTTTCAAGTGAACTCCATAATATATTTTAATCCACCATTATTTTTTATAAAATCAATCATTTTTTCATAAAAAACTATCTTAGTCCATTTTCGGTTTTATACAAACAATTATTCATTTTTTCGTTTTAAAGAATAATTAAAATTTTCCCTTAAACCATACTAAAGTGGATCATTTCTAAAGTTTCTTAAACACTCTTTTTACATTATTTCACTTCAATTTGACATAAATTATCATTTTTATGCCTATTTTCCCTTATTAATGTACATGTATGATTTAAATCCATTCTTTCATGGACACTATTATGATACACCGATTTGTTATTCCTTATGACATGATTACGAGACCCATTTCTTTCCATGGGTTATCCTTATGTTTATTACTTATATATGATTATTAATGTTGTGAAAATATGAATGAACATGATACAGTGGGTGAACCCAGATATCACTCCAATTCATTGGGTAATGTTTAGTCTCATGAGACGTCATGTTGGGATAATGAGTAAACCTGATTCCTTTATGGGACTTAGTCCGCCATGTGCAATGGTCTTGGCAGTTAGCCTTGAATCATGATCCACCACGTGAAATGGTCTTGGTAGTTATCCTTGAATCATTCTTATGTCATGTTTTATGTTTTTTCTATATTCTTATGATGACATGATTACATGATCCCGTGTTATACATGTTATTATTCCTTATGTTTATTTATGTTCCATGACTTTTTATGTCATCATGTTATTCCATCCAACACATGTGATATGATTTATTCATATGTTTATTACCTTATTGGATTTTTAACTCATCCCTTTGTTCATGTATTGGCCAGGTTATCCTATTTAGATGTAAGATCTAAAAGGAAGTTATGAGATATTTATGGAGATTAAATAAAAGATGTTTTTATTTTGGTTTCATGATTTCTAATTATGCATCTAATCTTCAAAATACAATAGATTTTACGATACTTGGATTATAATTGTTGGTTAATTATGATTAAAATCTTGTAATATTATGTGTAAAAGGCTAGGGTTTCTATAAATAAGGTTACACAAGATATAAATTTCAAAGATTTGTTAAAAGGGAAGTTCATAGATAAAGAAATGGAAGAGAATCAAGTGATTAAAATTCTACGGAGGATGAAGAGGACTTCAAAAAAATCATTAATTTTATTTCTAAGAGATACAAAAAGGGAAATTGGAAAGGAAAAGGTAAACAATTTCTTACGTGATGGAATTGTGTTGAGTGCGTCATTGGTGGTATAGAATTTGTTGAATGATCAAGATAAAATTTTTCACTTCTGAGTTGAGGAAGAGATATCTTGTGGGCCTAGGTTGACCAGGATGGTAACACCTTTATCAAATCCATGGTTATGGTATAAGAAGGAAAGTCTATCTGGTAAGGTCAAAAAATATATAAAGAATCAAAAGGATGATGAAACAAGTGGGCTTCCTTCTTTATGAGATATCATGAGACAAAAAGATTATATTTCATAGAGTGTGTTCATAGGAGGTAGTCATAGCTATGACATTCCTTATCTTCTTATGGGCCATGATGGGTCGCTGGAATCCAGTCTTGGTCCGTGAGTTAGACTCACTTCTATCGAGATAAGGACCTGTAGGGTCACACACTAAATATATCCACACGTTCCACCTATTTAGATGAATAAGAGTTTAGGATGAAGTGGGCCCCATCTGCGGTGTTTGGTGAATGACTAAGTGTGTACAATCATAAGTAAAAATAATTTAGTTATATTATTCAAGTTTATAATAATGATGATTAAATTTATTTCTCAAGGTATTCACAAGTTGTTAGATCATAAAAGTGAATATGAGAAGATATAATTTTTCAAACGAACATAGTTTGTTCAAGGTTTTTTATATTATTAAGGTAGGATAGAATTGAGTTAATGGTTCACATTTTATAAAATAGCATGATAAAGTGATACAATTGAGTGATACAATGTTCATGACATTTATGAAAAGTTTAATTAAGTCATAAGTGTTTACAAGGGTTTAAAATGATGGTTATAAATTTCTAGGAACCAAAGTAAAATTTTGGAAGGTATAACCTAAGTATATAAGTGAATTTTAGATTCAAGAATATTTATATCCACTATTTGAATGAATTTTGAGTGATCTATCCTCTCTCAAGTTCTAGAGTGAGAAACCAAAGGAAGAACAAGTCTGGATCAATCCCTCTTTCTTGATCAAGTCCGCGTTCTTTACATAATCGAAGGGAAGTCGTAAAGCAAATTGATTTGTTGTGCTAGCACCTGGGAATTGAAGATCGATGATCTAGGATATATGCTTCACATGTGTACGATCTAGAGGAAACCTATCTTGGTGCTTTTTTGCTATGAATTGCTGGTGATGAATGAATAAAATCAGAATTTCAAATGAATAAGGTACCATTTATGGTTTCATTCGATTTTTTTTCTTTTCACTTAAATTGAATTGCACATGATCTTTTGAGAATTTTGGGCAATCAGTTTTTTTTATTCAGTATTTTTAACAGGAATCTAAACCTAAAATTTTAAAAACCTATTTTTCATGCTTCCGCTATACCCCAGGTTCCTTCAATTGGTATCATAGGGAACACAAAATTATTTAGGCTATAAAAATTTAAAATTTATATTATTTTTGATAATATTAATAAATAGGATTTTGATATGATCCCAACGCAACTGACGAAATGTCGATCTGATTTCGTATGACCAAGTTATGATTGATCGATGATCGACAATTTTTAGGTGTAATTTGTGACAATTTTTTTCCATATATATATATATGTATATATGTATATTTGTGAGTTAAAATAAATAAATATTATAAATATATGGTTGATTTGGTTAAGTGGGGAATGTAAAGATATGAAGTAAGGGTCTCTATCCTTTTTTTCATAAATGAATGAGACAATACTTCATAACACAATAAATTAATAAAATTTAAAGTTTTATCCACACCCCTTTCAAAAGATATGTGGAGACAACTCTAAGGCCCTCCCCATTTATGGGGAGGTGTGTATATTGCGATCCCTTTGATTGGGGTGGATTTTTTATACATGTGTGCGTATATATATTATATAATATATATTACAATATATTATATAAATTATGTATTATAATATATTATATATATGCATATATATATATATATATATAAATATTTGTGTGAATATACATATGAGGTGCCCCAATTTGGGATGCCCAACCTCGCCCTATCTCAGGCCAAACTGAGTCATTATGGTTCCAACCTTCCCAACCTATCAATCCCTTCATAAGTTCTAAATTAATATATGGGGATCTTTTTTAGGTCCAAATAGACTCAAAATATTATAGAAAAATTTCAGAAAAAAATTAATTTTATGTGATTTAATGAAATTATTTCGGACACTCTAGGATTTATTGATACTTAATTAAAATTATTTTAATGTAATTAAAGACATTAAAAATACCTATGAGTTGAATTTTAACAAATTTAATTTTTCATATGAGATATAATTACATGTTTACTACTCATGAGACGAGATAGACCCGTGCATGTTTGGTTTATTATTTAGTTAATCCAATTATTTCATTTGAGTTTTTTTAAAATGTAATAATTATTTTTATTCTGATGATCTGCATATCATCTTTCTCTCTTTAAATGTATAAGGATCCATGTATCCAAATTTAAGTGATAAAACATAATTTTTCATCCCGAGTTACTCTAACCTATGTGCGAGTACACATTGTAAAGATCAGAGGAGTTTGTGGCGATGCGGTTCGAGTCAAGAGCTAGTGTAAACCAAACAAGTGAAGTGCATGAGAGTTTCAAGTGCTGTAATTCAAGTTAGGTATCAACTCAATGAATTCCACTAGGGTTTCGATTAATCATTTGTTTGATTAGTGGATTAACCAACAGTTAATGGATCATGATCATGTCGTTATTTATTTATTTTATTGTATGCATGGTTTTTTATTTTGTGAATGTGTATTTATTACATGTGATCACATAGTATAATAATAAAAAAGCATGCATAGATAAAATGAATATGTGTGGTGAATGTTTTCTATTTAAAGTATTGTCATGTTGTGAGTGAGATAACATAGAACAATATTGTTAAATAGAAGTCAACCATAGTTGAAGGCATATTTTATGAAAGAGGAGTTCTTATAAGAGCAGTGAGTAGAATTAACTAAAGTTGGAAGCAAATAAGTATCTATAGATATCTTGTTGCAACTTTAGAGTCAAAACATTGAGTAATGCATGGTAATACTTTTTAGGATATGTGAATCCAATCAATAGATTAAGGATCCGTGAGTTAATAGGGTTGTCCAGTGAAAAGACAACCTTAAATTTTCAGAGTTTTGGTGATTCCATAACTTGGATTATGAAGATAAGTTTAAGGATATGTGCCTCTAGAACACTTCAGCGGTTGAGTATTCCAAATCTGGTAGTCGAGGGCTACTAGGATTTGATAAAATAATGAGCGACATTTGAAATTAATAATTTTAAAATGTTTATTAATACTAAAATAAAGTGATAATTTGTTAAGTTTACATATTTTAGATCAAATGCCAACCACCACTAATTAAATTTCACTATGATCTATATCGGATAAAAAAAATATTATGATCAACCATATCTTCCAAGAGTGGTACAAACACTTATGCATAGTACTACACCATGAATGAAAGTTTTATGTGATGTAATCCCCATTACTTGTTGTGCATCCTTTGGAAGTAAGCAAGGCAAATAAAGATAAATACAAATAGCATATGGATGATGTGCTAAATGTTTAGTGATTCATGTTGTCATCGATGTCTAGTGAGCTAAAAAAAATGCATGAGGACAAAGATTCTTTTCAAATGATATCTTATCTCCAAGAGTTATACTAGGATAAATCTCTACAAGAAAGATATGAGATATCCAGTGCATTGTATAGATGAAGTCTAGAAGAATGGAATCAGGCAAGACCTTATATACTCAAGATGACCAGGTATATTGAGAGACTAGAATCCGTTGGGTTCAAACTGAACCAAAAACTAATAACCAATCTCATTCTTACCTATTTACCACCTAGATTCTCGAAATTCAGCATTAATTATAATATGAATAATATGAATAAGTGGCTCCCAGAATTTTTGGATTCAGTTCACCAAGATGATAAGGATATGAAGAATTAAAACTATTTGGTCCTTATGATGAATAAGAGAAGGAAAAACAAGGATAAGGTGTCAAAGGCTATGTTTAAGTCAAAGGAACTGACGCACCACTTCTCCAAGAATATAAATACATAGAGGGAGAGAAATGATCAAGTGATAATCTTCTTTTCATGTAGAAAGAAATACCTATGGAAGAATAATTGCACAGTTGGGAAGAAGAATAAAGGCGACACTTCTACTTTAGGTATATTTTTCATTGAATGCAATATATCTATTACTACAAGTTTGGTATTGAATACTGCATGTGGATTACACACATTTTTATTCAAATACAAGAACCAAGTAGATTCAAGATGATTGAAAAAGATGAGGTGGATCTATGATAAAAAAATGGCGCAAGACTAACAACATTAAAGGTGGGAGATTATCATCTTACTTTTCATAGTGGAATGGTTCTTGTACTAAATTATTATTATTATGTACCACCAATTACTAGAAATATAATCATAACATTGAGTTTAGACATTACGAGATTTTATTTCAAGTTTGAAAATAAATGTTGTATCATGTATAAGGACAATATATGTTATGGTATGAAACATCTTACCAATGGATTGTATATACATGAACTAGAAAATCAAGTTTTGGTAATCACTGAAAAATCCTACAATAATGAATCATATCCTACCCGCCTATGGAAATTTAGTCTATTTCATATAAACAACAAGTTTTTAAATAAACTATATCAAGTAGGGTATTTAGAATCTATTTAGTTAAAACCCTTGGATGCATTCCATACTTTTTTACAAGGTAAAATGACCAAAGCACCTTTTAGTGGGAAGGGAGAAAGAGCCAAAGCACTATTGGAATCGGTTCATACTAATGTATGTGGTCTACTTCCAGTAGAGGAAATGGGTGGTTTTTCTTACTTCATTACTTTTACCGATGACTATAGTAGATATGAATATATCTACTTAATGAGTTATAATTTAGATTCCTTTAGAATGTTTAAGGAATATTAAAATGAAGTAGAGAATCAACTTGATAAGAATATTAAGAAACTCTAATCAGAACATGGTAAAGAATATATTAACTAATCTTTCATCGGTCATTTAAAGGGGTGTGGGATAGTTTCCCAACATACTCCTTATACACCTTAGTGTAATGATGTTAGTGAAAATAGGAATCAGACTATGCTTGACATGGTCAGATTGATGATAAGTCATGCAACTATACCGTTTTCCTTTTGAGGTTATGCATTGCAGACATCATTATATACACTAAATCATGTATTAACTAAATTAGAAGATGGTATTCCATATGAGTTGTGGTATGGAAAAAAGTCTAGTTTTTCACACATACATATATGGATATGCATGATTTTTTCAAGACTATACCAAGTGAAAAATTAGCTCCTTTAAGCACAAAGTGCATCTTTATAGATTATCCTAAGGAGAATAAAGGATATTACCTATATAACCCTTCATAAAGAAAGGTTATTGTTGAAATACATGCTATATTATTAGAAAGGTAACACATATCCAATCGAATTAGTGGGAGAAAGATTTACATCAATGAAGTTAATGCTCCAGATGCATAAGAGTTGGTACTGGAATAGACTCTACGAGAGATAATGGGAGATGAAGAAGTTCCCAAGACATAAGTACCATGTAAGTCTACTAGAGAGGTTAGAGAATTAGATAGATATGATTTTGTTATTACCAAGTCAGGTGAAACATTACTCCAAGAGAATGATAAGCCTCTAACCTATAAGGAAATAGTAGATTGTAAGGATGTTGCAAAATAGAAAGAAACCATATATTCTAAAATAGAGTCCATGTACCAAAATTCATTTTGGATTTTGGTAGATCCTCTATCTTATGCAATACATATTAGGTGTAAATGGTTATTCAAGAAAAAGTTGGACATGGATGGTAAATAAGTACCTATAAAGCATGATTGGTTGTAAAGATTTTTAGGTAAAGTCAAGGAATAGACTGAAAAAAACGTCTCACCAGTTTCAATGTTGAAATCCATCAGGATATTATATGTAATTGCAGACTTCCATGATTATGAAAATTTTCCAATAGATTTCAAAACTAATTTTCTAAATGGGAAGTTGTTTTAAGACTTTTATATGACACAGGTCGAAGGGTTTATTATGTCGAAGTGTTCCAATAAAGTATGAAATATTTAGAGATCCATTTATGGATTGAAGAAGACATCACAATCATAGAATGTTCATTTTGATGAGGCCATAATAGAATTTGGTTTCATTAATATTGAAAGCGAACAATGTTTCTACAAGAAGGTTAGTGGGAGTTCCATCGTTTTCCTAGAATTATATGTTGATGATATATTATTAATGGGAAATGAAGTTCAAGTCTTACAATTAGTGAAGACTTGGTTAAATGAATGATTCTATATGAAAGAATTAGGAGAAGATGCCTATATTCTAGGGATCAAGATCTATTGATATAGATCTCAGATACCTCTTGGGATAAGTCAAAGTACATATATTGACAAGGTACTCAAAAGGTATAACATGTAACTGTTCAAGAGAGGATTATTTCCAGTGTTACATGACATTAATGTCTCTAAGAAAATGTGTCCACAGATATAAGAGTAGATTGAATGAATGATTATAATCCATTATGATTCAACAATGGGATCTATCATGTATTCCATTTTATATAATAGGTTTGATGTTTCACTTTCTTTAAGTATAGTGGGAATATATTAAGCTAATCTAGGAGATATACATTAACCAGCTATAAAAACTATTGTGAATTACTTGATACATACAAAGAATATGTTCCAGGTGTATGGATAAGATGAGGAACTATTTGTGAGGGGATAAACTGATGCAAGCTTCCAGACAGATTGAGATGATCTGGAATTGTTGTCAGACTATGTTGTTTTCCTGAATGGTGGTGTATAGAGATGGAGAATCTTGAAGCAGTCTATGATTTCCAATTCTATAGAAGAATTCAAGTATTCAGTGAATTTTGATGCAACTTAGGAAGTAGTTTGGATATAAAACCTTCTTTCCAAGCTCAGTGTTGTACCTAGCAGTGCACACCCTATTATAGTATACTTTTATAAGACCGTGACAATGGTGCTTTCCAAGGATCCCAGGTCACACCAAAGGAAAAAAATATAATTTCGAAGTTTCATCTATGGAGAGATTTTACTCAGAGAGATTAATTCATAGTTAATATAGATTAGACACAAATTATAATGTGGTATACCCCTTACTAAATCCATATCTTATTAGAAACATGATTCTCATGCGAGATTTAGTGAGTTGAGAGTTGTTAGTAGTTGGTTATAGTGCAAGTGGGAGTGTTGTAAGTTTGTTCCCTAGACCCAAATCTTATATATAATTTCTTTTTAAAAGAAAGTAGAAGGCTTAATATTATTAAAAGATAGATCTAAAAGATCCGGAAGGAGGGAAATTTATATCTATCACATTGAAAAATATTCATCAGTTCACCTGGTATATTGGAGTAATGTATGCAGGTCCCTTCCAAGGCTCCTTTATTAGCAAGAGAATCATAAAGTTGATTTGAATCACGGTAGATGTGTGTGATAATATAGTTCATTGAAGCCAGGGTAGTCAGGCCTCTATTCCATTTGGTAGTAAGCTTCCAGGCAAGATGTATTTGACCCAGCCTCACCGGTTGAACAATTGTAGTTGAGTCACTCTCACTGCTTGAACAATTGTATCAAAAGGTTATAACCATTCCCATCTATAATGACAACCTCAATATACTATGATAATAATATTAAATCTATTTATCATGGTCTAGATACATCATACAGACATGACATATATGATGTATGACTATCAGGTGTTGGGGGATCATAAGCATTGAGACTTATTCTCATAAAGTTTTCACTTAGTGATCTCAATTAGATGAGATCATGAAGACTAATATTCTAATAGGAACACCACATATTTATCATGTCATTAGTTATTCATATTTATGAACACGTGTATTGGTATCCTAAATTGAGATCATTATCAATGTGCACCATTTGATAGAATACTTTTATGCAAGGTAAAAACCATGACATTGAAGTCATGGGGAGGTAGCTTGAGTTGAGTGCATCATTGGTGGTATAACATTGGTTAAAAGATCAAGATAAAATTTTCCACTTTCGAGTTGAGGAAGAGATATCTCATTCACCCATGTTAACTAGGATAATAAAACCTTCATCAAATCTATTTCCATGGTACCATAAGGTAAGTCTATTTGGTAAGGCCATGAAGTATATAAAGCATCAAAAGGATGATGACACAAGCGTACATCCTTCTTGATGAGATATCCTGAGAAAAACAGATTGTATTATAAAAATTGTGTTTGTATGAGTTATTCATAGCTATGAAATTCCTTATATACTTAAAGGACATGATGGGTTTCTAGAATACACTCTTGGTATGTGAGTTGGACTCATTGCTATCGAGATAAGAACATAAAGGGTTACACACTAAGTGTACCCACAAGTTCCACCAATTCAGATGAATACGATTTTAGGATGAATTGGTCCCCATGTGTGGGGGCTGGTGAATGTCTGAGTTTGAATGATCACATGTAAAAATAATTCAATTATATTATTCATGTTTTGAATAATGATGATTGAATTTATTTCTCAAGGTATTCACAAGTTTTTTGATCATAAGAGTGAATACGAGAAGATTTAATTTTTCAAAAAAATAGAGTTTGTTTAAGGTTCATTAATTTAATAAGGGAGGAGAGAGCCAAGTTAATGGTCTATATTTTATCACATAAGATGTTAAAGTGTTACAAGTGAGTGATAAAATGTTCATGACATTTATGAAAAGTTTAATTATGCCGTAAGTATGACCAAGGGTCTAAAATGAAGGTAATAACTTTTTAGGGACCAAAGTGAAATTTTGGAAAGTATAACCTAAGTATATAAGTGAATTTTAGACTCAATAATTGCGTTCTACACCATTTGGAATAATTTTGAGAACTCTCCCCTTATATATCAAGTTCTAGAGTGAGAACCCAAAGGAATAATAAATCCAAATCGATCCCTCTTTCTCAATCGAGTCCGTATTATTCACACAATCGAAGGGATGTGGTAAAACACTTTTATTTCCCATGATATCACCTAATAATAGAAGATAGATGATCCCAGATCTTTGGTTCACATGTGGAAAATTTAGAGGACACCTAGCTTGGTGTCTTTGAGATACGACATACCAATGATGATAGAATCAAATCATAAATTTCAAATGAACAAGGTATCATTTACGGTTTCATTTGGTTTTTTTTCATGATTAAATTGAATTTCACATGATCCTTTGAGAAATTTAGGTAAGGGGTTTTATGGATTTAGTGTTTTTAACATGAATCTGAACCCAAAATTTTTAAAAGCTATTTTTTTCACTTTTGTCGTGCCTTGGGTTCCTTTAGAGTGAAGAGTTGTTTATTAGTTGAGAGAAATTTTACTAAGTTAGGTGACTCTTTACTGATATCATAGAGAAGTTCATGATTCTATTTGATCTTGTTAAAAAGATGATTACCGTATAGAGTTTTAGTTACAAAGCTGGTGTTGCAGCTGAACAATGTACATCTGACCGAGGTTAAAAAAATGAAACTACCAGAAAAAGTTATCTAAATAAAGTTGTAGCATTAAAAAGTTCCAATTATAAGGAATAAACAAATTCCAAGTTATAAATTCTTGGGTTTTCACAATAAAAATATTGATATCTGATGTTCTGATCAGAAAAAAAAGACTGGACAAAGTCTTTGTAACTCTAGAAGAAGAAAAATCTATCGGTTCAAATTTGTGAGGAAGTTTCCAGTCTAAATCTAGAAAACTATTTCTATCAAATAAATATAATCAAACAAAGAATTTTGATGTTATCAAACAGAGGTACATATAGTCTATCAAATGGAGAGAGCCAATGATCATTCCAAAAAAAGTTTAATCAGATAGAATCTCGAAAGGTCCATTAGATAGACTGCTGTAAATATCATTAGATAGATATTTAAAAATTCCTTCATATGAACGTTAAAGAGGAAATAAGATGGAATAATGTTTGAGGAATTTTTACTGGATGGAGATATGCTAGTTATCAGATAGATCAATTTGGATGAACGTTTGTGAGTCCAATGAAAATATTTTTCCAGAAAAAGTGGATCCTGATAAAGGTGTAGTAGATAGAGAATAGATTTGTGCATCCATCAGATAGAGGAAGATGAAGGTGTACCAGATAGATTTTATTTTCCAGAGGATTTCTTACAAATAAATATCAAAAAAATCTATATTTATGTTTGTACACCAAATAAAGGTCTAAGTAGTTTTATAAAACATTATAAAATTATTAATTGTGATGATGTCAAGCTATTATTTCAATGTTTGTAAATATAGATGAGATATAATGAATATTTGAAGAGATTATTGACACCAAGATTCAAGGAAACTTTGATAAATAATGCTGACTTTGAAGTTTCATATGCTTTGAAGGTAGTCAAATGAAAGATGAGTTGATCTTGAAGTTTGAATTTGGAGCCCAATCTTCTTTTGTAATTCATAGAGTAAGTTTTACTATAAAATGAGGAGAGACCATATCGATCTAAAATTGTTCTTGTTGTCAATGAGAAGAATTACTGAAGTTTTTATGTGAGAACAACATGAGTTTCCTACCAAGATTCTGCTTGGTTGAGGAAGAAGATAAGTGGATGAAAAAGCTCTGAACCAACATCCACCAGACAAAAGTACTAGATGGATGGGGTACCTGATGAAGAAGGAGCATCAGATCAAGGTAATTTGGATAGAGGACCATTAGACCAAAGTTTAATGGATAAAGTGAATCAACCAAATCACAACAGACTAAGGAGTAGTGGATGGGGGTGCATCAAACAGAGCACACCGAACTAAGGAGAATCAAAAAAAGTACACCAGAAAAAGTATTACTAGAAAAATGTTTTTTGAGGAAGACTTTGAGACAAATTTATGAAAAGATGAGTTTAAGAGTATCCTAGTATTACAAGATTCATAAGAATTTTTTATACCAACAGTATTTTTAGAGATCTATCAAAGATATTTAAGAATTTGTACATATGAAAAGGTGATCCAACTTGCTTGTGGAGGAAGAACATGTGAAGAAGATGTTTCTACACTAGATTAACAATAAGGAAGAGCTTGAAGCTAGGGGTAAACCAGTTGCTGAAAAGGCTTGTGCATGGGGGCTATAACCATCTATGAAGGAAGAGGAGTCAAGAAAAATAGTAGGGGGTATAACAAACTACGGCAGAGGATATTATTTTTGGGGGGTAGAACCAGGGTTGAATGGAGGAATGATTAATGGGGTAAAAAACTAGTTGCTTCCCATGAATTTGTAATATTGGATGAAGTTAATAAATAATTCATGTTGGGTGGGGGGGGGGGGTAAAAAACATGACACAGAGTAAGTATTTGTACCGAACCTTGTAAATATCCTGTGCTGATCTCTATATTTATATTTACTGCATATGAGGTGATGTTGAGATATATATTTGAGTCAATCATAACTCTAACAAGTTTCAGAGGTTGATTTCAAAGAAGAATTTATAAAATAAAGGTATAATTGATTCACCCCTCCCACTCTCAGTGATCTCAAAATAATCTTGGAACTTCAAGAATGAGTAGATGTCACACCCATCTTTTCTAATTTGTTTATTTTATTAAAATTTATGGACATCGAGTAGTTCGGGTCGAGGCCCGACATAATTTTTTTGAATTTTCTTTTATTTAAAAACGTGTGTTTTGGCCTTGACAGCATCCAACGCATTGTGGTCGAAGCTGCGCGACCTCGTCCGAGTCACCGTGCGACCTCGCCCGGTTATTCGCACGGTCTGCTCAGTGTTCAAGGCAGACATATAAAGTGTAACAAATAATGAAATGGAAATAAAATAAAAATAGTAAATTTCAATAAAATTTAAGAAATTTACTTAATGACAACAATAATAATATTGTTTGAGAATATTATTATTATTATTATTATTATTATTAGTGTTAAAAAAATGATAATAATTAATTAAGTCGTTATTAATATTGCAACAATTATTTTTATTGTTAATAATCAGATCAAGTTAATATCTTTTATTTCATTTTACCTTGCTTCAAAATTTTCTTTCGAGGTGCGGGCTGAGTTTCAGTTGAATTTGATGTTTTTATCGATAAACGAGTTTTCCTTTTGGGGCGCGATAGCATGCGATGCACGGGTGAAACATAATTGAAAAGTCGTATGGCTTCACCAGCGCCACCGTGTGACCCACCCATTGTTCAATTAACCAAATAAAATGGGTTAATAATAGTGAAATAATATTAAATGTTGGAAGAATAAAAATAAAAATAAAAAGATAAAAATGTGTTAATAATTTAATAAGTTGTTTTTTTAAAAAGTTGTGTTTTAGTGATAATAATAATAATATTATTATGGTTTTATTTTAAGAATATTTTTATTAATAATAATAATAATAATATTTATTTTCTTTTAGTTTTTTTTCTAGGTTCCTTTTTATTCTTTCTCTTTTTTTCTTTTTTTCCCTCCCTCTTGGTGTTAGGGTTTCGGCGGACTTCCATCTTCCCCCTTCTCTTTTCCATCGTGCCCCAGCCCCCATGGAAAACTACCTCCTCACTCGAGCCCCCATGTGCAGCCTTCAGATTTTTCTACTCCACTGCACCTCCTGGCCGACCTCCTCCGCATCGCGGCACCCCCTGTCTCCCATCTCCTTCCCTACCACGCGCGCCCATCCCCTCGGATCCCGCTGCCCTATCCGCTGAAGGCCGCCACCCCAGCTCCCAGGCGCGCCGCTCCCCTGATCGCCGCCCCGCCTCGGCTCTTTCGGCAGTAGCCCGACCTTCGGCCGCCGAACCCCCTAGTAGCAACCCGCACTCGCCCTCTGCCCTTGTCCCCCAGAAGCCGTGATCCAACCTCTCCTCCATCACGACATCCCCCACCTCTCCTGATTGCAGTAGCACCATCGACCCTCTACCCCCTCTACCATGGACAGAACTTCGGTGCGACCCCCCTTATCCTCTAGTTGTTTATTTTCCAACACGACGCAACACTGCGACGGCTCCCCCGGTCGCGACTCCCTTGGCCGCGCCTTCTTCCGGCGCGGCTCCAGCCGGTGCGACACCTTCCGGCACTATACATCTTGCTCAGACAGCTCCTTGGACCATTTCTATAGGTGTGATATACCTCTATTGTTAATTATTTCAATTTTATTAAGTTGTGGTTAGGGGTTTTGGTTTAGAATTTGGTTCAATTTTTTTGTAATTAGCTTGATCATTTGGTGTTAGTTTATTTGAGTTGATTACGGTGATTTTGGTGCGCGTTTGGAGCATTGCTTTGATATTTGAGGTTTTTCGATGCTGAGGTAGATGGTTCCACTCTTAATTATTATCTGATTAATCAATTTGTAAGTTTTATTAATTTGGAATGTTATTTAATTAATATGTGTTGTGCGAAGTTGATCTTTGATGTTTGATTTTCATTTTAACTCTTGGTAGCAGGTTTATATCATGTGTGTGTTTTTTGCTAAAAACTCATATCTAGTTGTTAGTGGTTTTTAAATTGTGTGGTTAGTTTATTATGTTGTGTAAATAGTGTTAGCTTATTATGCTATGCAATTAGTGTGGACTATATTTTTGATATAGTTTCGTGTGCATCTTATCATAAAAGAAGGTCTTGAGTGGGTTAATGGGTCATGCCTAGTCACTTCTTTAAAATTGTTTCATAAGCTTTTATTTTTGGCTTGTTAAGTTGTGTAGTTTGTGCAAAAGCATCTTACATGTGGTGTAAGGTTTTTCATCAAACTGTTTGGGTTGTGTAGGTCACACTTTAAATTGTATTTGAGTGCGTGCAATGTTGTAATGTGTTTTGGATTTATTAATAGTTACTTTTGTGTGTGTAAAACCACGTGACACTCTTCTTCTATTGTTTTATAAACTTTTTAAATGGTTTATTAAATTATGTCAATAGTGTGAAGCGTTTTTGGAAAAAAAAATTAGTGGGTGTATTATTTCAAATGGTCCTTGTGTGTGCAAATGGTTGTTTTGGCATGTGTAGTGTCTTGTTGGGTTTGAGTGTATGATTATGACACGTGACTTGAACTCTGAACTACTTGAGCACAAACGGGAAGCCTGGGTACTAGGTGGGCAGACTAGGACTAGTGCGCTAGTGATTCAGAAGTGGAATCAGCCCGGTTTCACTTAGCTGTATTGACGACTACAACACTAACTAAACTTTTGGATGATGTTGGAGACCACTAGGTTATGGATGTGTTTCCCTACTAGTGGATCGTGCACGAGAACATATATTATTGTGTTCCTATACTATTGCTCACTGAGGCGCAATGTTTTAGGGTCCCACCTCTCGCTAGTATCTTTAGGGCCTCTCCCATGTATTTGTGCTCCTCTTTTTCTTGCACTCACTATTGGAACACGGTGTGACGGTGAAATTACCAAGAAAGTGTGTGTGTGTGTGTGTGTTAAATTAAGTTGTTTTCCATTTAGAGTAGTCTTCCCTTAAAAATTGTTTTCATTAAAATTATTTAAGCACTTGTTTTTTTTATTCCATTAAACTGAATATGTATTTGTCATTTAATAATTATGCGTGGAACCTTTTCTCGGTGGCATCCTACTGGGCTTTTTTCTCACACCCTTCATACACCTTTGGGTGTATGTAGACTCTGTTTCTTCTGCATTCTAGGTTGAGGATTCGTGCACAACATTGGTGGTTCGCTTGTCAGTGGCGTCCTCATGTTGGTTTGGTGATTTTAGCTGGAGGTTGTTTCACCTCATGGTGCTTGGAGGTTTGAGTTAGTGTTTTTAGTTTTTCCATTGTTGCCGCTCTTTTTTTTGGGATTTTGGTTCGAGTTGTAAACTTAAATTTTGACTGTAGATTAAGGTCATGTTTGGTTATCTGTTTTTAGTTTTAAATTTTTCATCTTGTTGTTTGTTGTATGTATATCTATTCGGGTAAATCGTTCCCAAGTTTCATTTTGATACCCGGGCACTTGTGCCAGCCCGTGGGGATCGGGAACGCCCTTCGGGCCATGTCGCGGACCGAGTCGGGCATCGGGTCGGATGGCGACCCAACCTGGTTTGTGAAAAAATGGTATCAGAGGGAGGTTTTCTCTCTTGGGTCATGTTCTTTTGGGATGTAGTCACAGTAGACTGGAGTTAGGGTTGTCATGACACGACATCCTGGCTACGAGCAAGGTGCATGACCATCACACCTCGTGGCGGGACTCGAGTTACCAAAGCAAGTTGAGGTTTGTCTAAACCATTGGTTTGTGTGGTTAATCTTGTTTTGAGGAAATGAAAAGGGAGTATGGTTAGTGGTCCCAGTGAGCTTGCAGGGTCTAGAAAGCCATGCAGAGCTGGGGATGCTGTCCTAGAATACCCTTCGTGGCAGTGGCGTGATTGGCATATGACCGCCATCCATATGTTCCAGTCACCCGCTGACACTAGTTTTATCTTGCACTGTTCCTCGTTTCTTTGTTTTGGAATTGTGGACATTTGGTTTTTAAGTAAAAATGATTTGGTCTTGGAAATATTTTTTTGGAAAATGTTTTGAAATAAAGCACTTTAAAAAGAAAATGAGGTATGAGGTTTGAAAAGTGTGGGTTGGATGTTTTGGTTTTGAAAAATGGAAAGGTTTGGTTTTTATCCTTGGTGTTCTCGTGGGCAACCACATGCATGAGTGTATATGGAAAGAGAAATGGTTAATGGCACGAGAAGATGAATGCCTGGATGGATATGAGGTGGGTACTGGTGTGGCACGGGAACATACATGTGCGAGGCCCATGGGACACCATTGGTGTTTGTGCGACCCACTGACTTTGCTTATTTTCAAAATGTATTGTTAAAGGAAAATTTGGTGTTTTTATATAACCAGTGATTGTGTGGTCTGTCCTTGTATTTTTGAAAGGTTGGATGTGAGTCGTTTCGAGCCGAGAATCCTTTTTGAATGATCTGTGTCCTGAGTTTGAATTCTTATTTTCAAGTTGGTATGCAAGTGTGCAGTTGGGGTATCCTTTTGAAAAGTACTTTAGGAAGACCTTGCAGTGGTTCCCCCTGCATGTTTAGTGTTTGCTTGTGGTATGTCTTTACCATTGGACCAATTTGGTTGGGTCCATGGTTTTCTTTCATGACTAGTGTATGCCCCCCCATAAAACATTAACATGCGATTGAAGTGTGTCCACGGGCAACTCGCTGTTGGACGACCCTCCAGTTGGTCAGGGGACTCTCTTCTTGAATTATAGAATTAAACCCTCTCTTTTTTTCCAACTAAGAGGACCCTCTCGCAGTGGTATGACAAATGTGAGGGGAGTTGAAGGGAGTTTTGATCTCTTTGAGTTGTCTGAGTCGTCGGGTATGAGGTTTGGCACCGTTGTGTCTGAAGGTCCCCCTGGAAACGGTGAAAGGAATTCCAGCAGGGAAGGGTGAAGGCAGTTCAGAATTATCGGTGCTAACCGATGTTTTGAAAGGCTTGTAATGCTTCCATCGGCCGTAAGGGTCATGTTTGGTGATGTCTGCATCATGAGTTCTCTTGAAGAGAAAAGATGGATTTCGTAGGATCCTTCGGGAATCCCTGTTCTCATAGTAGTGTGTCCTCTCGGGGAGTTCTAATTTTTTCTGTTCAAAGGGGAGTGTTTGTCATGCATCTTTCCTTCTTAAGATTCTTGGTTAAGGTGGAAGGTGATTCATGTGCATCCTATGAACCCCTGTTTGGTGGATGTGCCGCAAGTGAATAGTTGGATGCTGTAATGTGTCGTGTTTGCTGGTGTTGTATTAGTTTCAGTGTGGTTGCATGTGACACCAAAAGGGGAAGCTATGTTCGGGAGTCTTCAATACCTGACTGCGAGGCAGGAGATGCTTCAAACATCAGAGCTCCAGCCATAGGCCTCGGAGTGAAGCTGGTGCGTGGTCAGAAAACCCAAGAGTGTATGGGATCCCAATCTTATTTCTGTCGTCGGTACTGAAGGTGAAGGAGGATTAAATTATCTTCAGTGGTTGTTTTGTTCTAACGACCCGCCTAGGTGCGTGAGGCTTCTCGTGGCTATGAGGAGGCATGGTCATCTCATTACCTTAAATTTTTCAGGGTTGCATCCCACCAAATGTAACTGCTTTTGGTAGTCCATATGGGAGTCTGTGGGTAAATCAATCTCAAATTTGGATAATGCTCATCCAGGGATTTGAAGATGTTGGTATGTCTCCGGTCATGGTTTTGATGCCCGGTAGTTGGGGCCGACCCTCCTCGCCCCTCGCGGTGGGGTGCTTGGTCACCGTCGGGAAAATCTTCAAGGTTTTGTATCTTTTGTCAGCTCTAATGGTGGGGAGACCCACGTCGGGTCTCGCTCAAAAGTCTTTGGAGTGAATTGGGTTGTCCCTTCTTCATAATGATGGGGAGTCCGCCCGGGCCTCCTCACGTTGTTTTCCCAGTTTCGTCATGTGCGTCAGTAGGTTTCTAATGGAGATGAGCCCTTCGGGCTCTTCTGTGTTGAACTTTTGGTTCTGTTTCTAAGGATGACTTGGTGATAAGTGATAAGAGTGTTTCTTGGATGTGGTTTGACCTAGTTTGTTCATTCTAACCAAATGTTTTGGTTTTCATTTAATAGTGCTTGAGATGTTTCAGCTTGTGAAGTTGGTTTCCGTGGGTGCGACAGTTCCTTTCCTTGGTTGGTCAACTGGAGGTGTTATAGTTCTTTCGGGCGGGTGACACATACTATAAAGTTCTTTTACAAGTTTCTTGAAGTTTCCTTGTGAGTCAATCTCTCTAACCACGATGCTTTTTCTGCTTTTTTCTTGTTGGTTGTGGATATCCTCTTTGAAATTTAATGGGGTATCAGTTTCTTCTTTGTGTATCAACCCTAGTTATGGCTTTCCGGGGACGGAAAGCTTTATGGTGGGGACAATTGTTACACCCGTCTTTTCTAATTTGTTTATTTTATTAAACTTTCTAGACACCGGGTAGTTTGGGTTGAGGCCCGACATAAATTTTTTGAATTTTCTTTTATTTAAAAACGCGTGTTTTGGCCTTGACAGCATCTAGAACACTGCGGTCGAAGCCGCACGGCCTCGTCCGAGTCACCGCGCGACCTCGCCCGGTTATTCGCACGATTTGCTCAGTGTTCACGGCAGACATATAAAGTGTAACGAATAATGAAATGGAAATAAAATAAAAATAGTAAATTTCAATAAAATTTAAGAAATTTCCTTAATGACAACAACAATAATATTTTTTGAGATTATTATTATTATTATTAGTAGTGTTAAAAAAATGATAATAATTAATTAATTCGTTATTAATATTGCAACAATTATTTTTATTGTTAATAATTAGATCAAGTTAATATCATTTTATTTTACCTTGCTTCAAAATTTTTCGTCGAGGTGCAGGCGGAGTTTCAGTTGAATTTGATGTTTTTATCGATAAATGAGTTTTCCTTTTGGGGCTCGATAGCATGCGATGCACGGGCGAAGCATAATTGCAAAGTCGTACGACTTCGCCAACGCCGCCGTGTGACCCGCCCGTTGTTCAATTAACCAAATAAAATGGGTTAATAACAATGATATAAAATTAAATGTTGGAAGAATAAAAATAAAAATAAAATGAGAAAAATGTGTTAATAATTTAATAAGTTATGTTTTAGTGATAATAATAATAATATTATTATGGTTTTATTTTAAGAATATTTTTAATAATAATAATAATAATAATAATAATATTTGTTTTCTTTTAGTTTTTTTCTAGGTTTCTTTTTATTATTTATTTTTCTTCTTTTTTTACCTCCCTCTTGGTGTTAGGGTTTTGGCGGACTCCCCCCTTCCCCCTTCACTTTTCCGTCGCGCCCCAGCCCCCATGGCGCACTGCCTTCCCGCTCGAGCCCCCATGCGCAGCCTCCAAATTTTTCTTCTCCGCTGCACCTCCTGGCCGACCTCCTTCACATCGCGACACCCCCTTGTCTCCCATCTCCTTCCCTACCACGCACGCCCAGCCCCTCGGATCCCCCTGCCCTATCCGCTGAAGGCTGCCACCCCAGCTCCCAGGCACGCCGCTCCCCTGACTGCCGCCCCGCCTCGGCTCTTTCAGCAGCAGCCCGACCTTCAGCCACCGAACCCCCTAGCAGCAGCCCGCGCTCGCCCTCCGCCCTTGTCCCCCAACAGCCATGATCTGACCTCTCCTCCATCACAGTATCCCCCACCTCTCCTGATTACAGCAGCACCATCGACCCGCTACCCCCTCTACCATGGCCGGAACTTCGGTGCGACCCCCTTATCTTCTAGTTGATTTTTTCCAGCATGATGCAACACTACGACAGCTCCCCCGGTCGCGACTCCCTTGGCCGCGCCTTCTTCCGGCGCGGCTCCAGTCGGCACGACACCTTCCGGCACTATACATCTTGCTCGGACAGCTCCTCAGACCATTTCTATAGGTGCGATATACCTCTATTGTTAATTCTTTCTGTTTGATTAAGTTGTGGTTAGGGGTTTTGGTTTAGAATTTGGTTCAATTTTGTTGTAATTAGCTTGATCATTTGGTGTTAGTTTATTTGAGTTGATTGCGGTGATTTTGGTGCGCGTTTGGAATATTGCTTTGATATTTGAGGTTTTTCGACGCTGAGGTAGGTGGTTCCGCTCTTAATTATTATATGATTAATCAATTTTCAAGTTTTATTAATTTAGCATTTTATTTAATTAATATTTTTTGTGCGAAGTTGATCTTTGATGTTTGATTTTCGTTTTAACTCTTGGTAGCAGGTTTATATCATGTGTGTTTTTTCTGATAAAAACTCATATCTAGTTGTTAGTGATTTTTAAATTGTGTGGTTAGCTTATTATGTTGCGCAAATAGTGTTAGCTTATTATGTTGTGCAATTAGTGTGAACTATATTTTTGATATAGTTTCGTGTGCATATTATCATAAAAGAAGGTCTTGAGTGGGTTAATGGGTGACACCTAGTTACTTATTTAAAATTGCTTCATAAGCTTTTATTTTTGGCTTGTTAAGTTGTGTAGTTTGTGAAAAAGAGTCTTATATATGGTGTAAGGTTTTTCATCAAACTGTTTGGCTGGTACAGGTCACACTTTAAATTGTATTTGAGTGCGTGCAATGTTGGAATGTGTTTTGGATTTATAAATAGTTACTTTTGTGTGTGTAAAACCATGTGACACTCTTCTTCTATTGTTTTATAAACTTATTAAATGTTTTATTAAATTATGTCAATAGTGTGAAGCCTGTTTGGAAAATGTTTTTAGCGGGTGTATTATTTCAAATGGTCCTTGTGTGTGAAAATGGTTGTTTTGGCGTGTGTAGTGTCTTGTTGGGTTTGAGTGTATGATTATGACACGTGACTTGAACTCTAAACTACTTGAGCACAAATGGGAAGCCTGGGTACTAGGTGGGTAGACTAAGACTAGTGCGCTAGTGATTCGGAAGTGGCATCGACCCAGTTTCACTTAGCTGGATTGATGACTACAACACTAACTAAACTTTTGGATGATGTTGGAGACCACTAGGTTATGGATGTGTTTCCCTACTAGTGGCTCGTGCACGAGAACGTATATTATTGTGTTCCTGTACTATTTCTCACTGAGACGTGATGTTCTAGGGTCCCACCTCTCGCTAGTATCTTTAGGGCCTCTCCCATGTATTTTTGCTCCTCTTTTGCTTGCGCTCACCGTTGGCACACGGTGTGACATTGAAATTACCAAGAAAGTGTGTGTGTGTGTGTTAAATTAAGTTGTTTTCCATTTAGAGTAGTCTTCCCTTAAAAATTGTTTTCATTAAAATTCTTTAAGAAATTGTTTATTTTTATTCCATTAAACTACATATGTATTTGTCATTTAATAATTATGCGTGGAACCTTTTCTCAGTGGCATCCTACTGGGATTTTAGCTCACACCCTACATACACCTTTGGGTGTATGTAGACTCTGTTTCTTCTACATTCCAGGTTGAGGCTTCATGCACAGCATTGGTGGTTCTCTTGTCAGCGGCGTCCTCATGTTGGTTTGGTGATTGTAGCTAGAGGTTTTTGCACCTCATGGTGCTTGGAGGTTTGAGTTAGTGTTTTTAGTTTTTCCTTTGTTGCCTCTCTTTCTTTTGGGATTTTGGTTCGAGTTGTAAACTTAAATTTTTACTGTAGATTAAGGTCATGTTTGGTTATCTATTTTTAGTTTTAAATTTTTCATCTTGTTGTTTTTTGTATGTATATATATTCGGGTAAATCATTCCCAAGTTTCATTTTGATACCCGGGCACTTGTGCCAGCCTGTGGGGATCGGGAACACCCTTCGGGCCATGTCGCAGACTAGGTCGGGTGTCGGGTCGGATGGCGACCCGGCCTGGTTCGTGACATTAGAGGGTGGTAGATTGTTTATGATCATGGAATTCCCATCACTTGAAACTATAGAGGAGGTGGTACGTGGTGTGTTTATGATATTTTTGAAGGTGAAATAAGACTTACAAACTATGTTGAGGTTGTTTATCCATGAAATGATATTGAGTGGATTATTAATGAATCTTAAGTAATTAATTTGGATAGTGAAGGACCTGTGTTTAACTAACCTAGGACTGACCACTTTCTTTGCTAAAACTTATTTAGGTTTTTTTCTGCTTTATTTTATTTTTATGCACACACACACAAAAAAAACCCATCCATTTATTATTATTATTAAAATAAAAACATTAAAAATATAAACAAGTGATTGAGAATAATGGAGAACCAACTGACACAATCCTTGGGAAACAACCCTAGACAGTCACATTGAATTGTGTTTTTGGTTAAAATATTGTTTGATGGTGAGACCATGATATCTGTGTCATTAATAGGCAATAACCTTGAAAAAGGTTGGTTGGGTATTAACTCGATCTTCCCTCGGTGCATGAAAATTTTTCCTAACTGTACACCTAATTTGATACACTTAGGGGATATGATTTGGATGATTTACAAGATCTTTACAAACCTTAATGAAGGATTTGAATATATTTTTATAGTGTTGAAATAAATTTTCAATTTATATATCTAAATAAATTATTGCACTAGATTCAGAAGTATGGGTCTAGGGGATATTTTTCTATCATTGTTTTGGTCTTTTACTATTGCAAACTATTGAAGCTAATGACTATTTCCTATTGATATCCCTACATCATAAAAGTAACCCACACTACCACCTTGTTATCATTCCTTTGATAAGGGTAATTTCCATTACATCATGAATATCCTATAGTTTCTAAGTTGATTGTGGGATATTCACCTAGATATACATATTGTTTCATTGAATGGGGAAATATTGATATTTAATATATCCATTATTTCTATATAGATAGGTATTGATTACTTATCCATGATTATATATAAGGTCCCTAAGGGAACATTATGATATGTATTTTTTAGCCATTCTCTTCATATGATGGATGTGTTGGATTTATTATGTGATGTATGGGGCTCAAAATTATATAGCCCCTCGATGCATCGTTAGGTCTTATAAGACAAGCTTGCTTGGGTATTTGGTGTAATCCTTACCCATTTATGTATGACATCTTGGTATGAGGCATTGATAATATATTTTTGATGTTTGACATTATGCATTCCATCACTATGAGATCAGTTATTGTTATCCATGTGTTTATTAATTGTTATGTTATCCATGGATATATTATTATTATATTTTTATTTACTATAACATCATTCTATTCATTTATTACTGCCATATTATTTATTTCATGCTTATGTTATGATAGATTCAATTGTACGCTACCCCTTACTGAGTATCTGAGAACTTCCCTTTATATTGTTTCCCATTTTCCCTGGAAACCATGAAGATTACTATATGTGACTAATAGATTTGATAGGAGAAATAATAAATTTTCATGTATTCGGTTGATGCATTATAAGTTTTCAATGTAATGTAATGTTTATTTATGGATCTAGTTTATTGAGAATGCTAAAACATTAGATCCAAGATGCCACACACCCCCTTCATCACAAAAAATGTTTATCACTGCCAACCCACACCTCTCCTACCTCTAGAAGAAGCTGGTTGATATATTGATAGCCATGACCAACTGTGGTTGTGAAGTTCTTCCATCCAAAAATATCCAACCACAACCGTGGCCAATAAATAATTTAATTTTTGCTTTAAAATATTATTAAGTTATTTATTTCACCAACTTAAATTTTCTATTATTATTTCCCTCAGATTCTGATTTCAAATTCCAATAAGGATGAGCATCCTCAACCTATATTTTTCTTTAATAACTATGAACAATCTAATTATTCAGTTGATCTGCTTAATAAAATCAAGGAGTTCATGTTTAAATTAACCACTGATTTAAATAAATAATGAATTTATTTAATATATAACTACATTGAGTAAAATTAATAAACATAATTGAAATAGGTATTTGATCCAACATCAGGGAACTTTATAACTTTCCTCTATTCCTTTGCAATTCCTCACCTTGATCTGTATGTGAAAAATGAGCTCTAGAAGAGAAAAACACCTATTATAGAAGGATGGACCAAGTTGATCCCAGATCAGGTGAAAAAACCAATTTTAAATAATATCTCTATAAAATGAAACACAACATGAAAAATTATCACTTTATCACTTCATGTGAAAATTACCAAAATTCCATTTGAATTTCACAAACCCCCTAACTAAAATTTCAAGATCTTTATACTCATGAAGAGTTTGGATATAAACTTCTGGATCCTATAAGAAGAAGGATTTTCATAAAAAGGATGTGGTATTTCTTAAAGATCAGATGATTGAATATTTTGAGAAGCCAGAGAAGCTATAATTTGTGTAGATCCTAGTCAATCTAAAATCAATCTCACTATAATCAGTTTCAAACATTGAGAGAGAGAGATTCATGACATTAATGATACATCACCACTAGGTAACATGCATCTATATGTTGATATGTATCTATCATATGATATTTTAGAATATATCCCTCCAAAGTTTGAGTTGAGAAGATCCACCAGATAATGAAAACTAGATCAAAGATACTCACCACATGAGTATGTGATGCTCATCAATGGGGGAGAACAAAATAGTTATGATGATGTGACTAAAAAGGGGAATGAAGAAAGTTCATAGAAGAGGAGATGGGATCTTTTTACAATGACAATGCATTTGACTTGGAAGAGTTACCACATGGAAGGAAAACACTCAAAAATTTACGGGTGTATAGAATAAAAGGTGAAGATAATAGCTTATAACTATGCTATAGATCTAGGATGGATGTAAAGGGATTAAGACATCAATGAAGCTCACATTTTAATATATTTTATCCATAATTAAATGTTTTAATCCCATCAGTTTTTTATTTTAAGGGTAATTGTTACATTTTTAGGTTTTAGGAATATTTTAGACATTGTTGTGAAACTGGTTTAATTTTTTACTTTTATTTAGTTTAATATTTCCATCATAACATTTTCTAAACTAATCCAAATTTCAAAATTAATTTTCTATAGGATTACATGATTGATGGGATATATTTCATTCAACTAGATAAACCACTAAATCTAATCATAGGAGGCCCAAATTAAGAACTCAAGTTGGGCCTTTAAATATATGTATATTTTGACAAATTTTAATGATGGCCCCATATTTAAAAAAGTACCAGTCCAAAGGATATCAAATTTTGTATGAAGATAGATAAGAGGCTGGGGAACAACTTTATTAACTATATATGCTTTAGATTCAAACTTTTAATGGAAAAAACACATATTAAAATTTTATCGATATAATTGGAGGTAAATTTTACCCACATCTTATAAATTTACACCTCCACTTCCATTCAAAAAAGATATACATTTTCTAGAGCTAAGGAGGAGATTTTTATTTTATAATAGTCTTATAAATTTTTAATTTATATTAGTCTTATCTTTTCCTTATTATTTCTTTTATCCTTTGTGTTTCCTCCACCATTCTTCTCTCATCACCATGGTTGTGTATAACTAACCCTTACTGTTGTTTGGGTGGTGGGGGAGCAGTGATGTTTTGAGTTCATTATGATTCAATTTATTCAATTTATTTTATTCTAAAAATTTCATTAGTGTTTAAATAAATTGTAGTGAGTGGTTTCCCAACTTTCTCTACCATTATTATTCTTCTTACTCATTCATATATATTCTCCCCCTTCACTATTTAAATAATTGATATGATGGAGTTTGACTTGGTTAGTGTTTTTCAATAAAGAGGTCTCCCAGCTGTCATTAGGAAGAATATTATCTGACATGAAGAGGTCTAGGTTTGGGGTAATAAATATTTGAATAGGAGGGTGTAGTATGATAGGTATTTATCACTACATTGAGTATAATATTAAGAATTATATTTTTAAAGAACAAGGATAACATTTCAGTGAACTCCTGAGAATAGCAACATATTTCTTACTACTTCTTTGTGTTTCATGTTATTCTCTATATTTTTCATTCCCATATATGTATATATATACCTTTTTTTTAATTTTTAAAACCCTAATTATATTAGTATTTAATTTAGTACCATATTTTAGTTAATTATAAATAAAGTCAATAGGGGAACATTTTGTGTAAGAAACCTCCTCAAGAGATCGACCCTATGTGTACACTATACTGCATAATTAAATAATAAGAATTTATTGATTAGGGATTTGACAAATACATTGTATCAATTTGGAATAATAACTAGGGAGGCATAAACACTTTCACACATTGTTTTTTTACAGAAACACAAAAAATCATAAATTTCAAAAACTAAAAAAAACAAACTTCATTGCATATATTTGATTTCTTGGGTCAAATATGTACTTTCATAGTGATTTTTTCATATGCTTGGAAAGTTATAAATTTTAAGATCTTAGAAGGGAAAAATATTTAAAAATTTAATTAGAGCATAATTTTAGAATGCTGGAAGAAGTGATCAATAAAATGAAGATACTTTCCACTTATCTTGAGGAAATCAAAGCTTTAAACAAGAAAAAAAAACAAAACAAAGAAGAAGTAAAGATTTTTCCACCCACATTCCTAGTTGAATAACCCAAGAAGGCTCTGAGTGAAAAAATTGAAGATCTAACATTAGACCTATCTCAACTATTTCAAGAAGTGGATCTTAAATTAGACATTCCAACTGATGCACATGTGAGATATCAACAAGATTTTGATGAAGATTGGTTCGATTTTGTAAGTACTAAATTTCCTAGTGATTATACCATATTCAATAATGAAAAATTAGAACATTTATACCTCTCTATTTATTTGGGAGAATACAACATTGTAGTGGTGGAATTTGAAGAAAATTTGGAGGATATTTACTACCTATCTCAAACTGCAACAACCCAACTCCAAGGGTAACTAATTAATGAAGAATAAATTGAATCCAAGACTACTTAGGGAGATGATATTTTATTAAACTCATTTATTTATAATTTTATTAAAACTAAATTGATCATTACCTCCCACTACATTGAATTTTTAGATTCGAATAACACATATGTTTCCTTATAGGATGAAGGATAAGATAAAGATATACCTACTGAGACTGAGTTACCAGTAGCCTTGTCTAATGAAATAATGTTCCAAGCTGACCTACTTGAAGGGGAATATTTTTATATTGATTCATCATGATTTTATCCCATTAAAATGAATCTTTTTATTGACTTTACCTTTGTATAAATTCTGAATAAATCACACATGAATCATGCCCTAAATATTGAATAAGTGACCAAAGAAATTTTGGCTGATGGAAAATTGGAGGACTCATACTTTTTCCTTTCCCCACATAAAAAATTTCACTACATTTCTATGGGAAGGAGTAGTATTAATATATACATGAAGTCTTATATATACAATGTGAAGGGATTCACATTTTAAGGAATAATTTTTGGTGGTTTATAAGAATGAAACCAAACCTACATTCAGATTGGGGATAACCCATTGAAACTACTAACTGGAGGCAGTCAAAAACCAGTACCCACTTGGGGGTCCAAAAAATATTATATCCAATTTCTTCTTTATCTATTATATTTTTATTTATTTATTTTTTTTCAATTAATTTCTTATATTTTTTATTTCTTCCTTATAGGTTTAAATTAGTAGCATCTAGGAGATTAAATCAAGGCTATTACTGAAGGAATAAACCAGATTGTGCCTTTTTTCAATCTTTGAATTTTCTACCCAATTATCTTGAATCTGTTTGAGCTTAAATAAAGGATAGTTAGATATTAATTGAGTGTGTTTTTTTAAGGGGGGGGGGGTATGTCGACCTTTTTAAGAAATTTTCACGTGTTTTACTTTTTTTTAATGTTTTTAAAATTTTATTAGATAAAATTTTCATGTTTTGTTATCTATTTTAATTTTTAAAGTTTTTTTTGGGATTATTGAGATAAATAAAATGATTTGGGGAATTCAGATCATATTTTTATTTTTGGTACATTGATTTATTTGAACATTTAATGGATTAAATAATCAATGATATGGATTTCATTCCTTGATTTTCATTTTTTTTTCATTTAAGGAAGTTTGATTGACTGTGAAACCCAAGTAGACTAGTATTGTCTAAAATAAATATTTTTCCCCACCCAAGAGGTTTCTAAACCATTTTAAAATTTTCATTACATTTATCTTTTTCTTGATAGTTTTGAGTAATTTTTTAAGATCCAAAACTTTCTATTTTTATTCTTTTCAAAGCTTTTAGAGTTCATGGAATATGTCAGTTATGATTGTGGAACCATTTTGAAAGCCTCTTTTTTAAATTTAACTTATGTTTTATTTTTCCCCTATATATGAAATTTATTAATACCCTCGTAACCCTGAAACACCTTGTTGGAAAACCACATTACAATCCTTTTATTCCAATTTCATCATACGATGATGACGTACCCAAGCTTCTAATTTTTTCCTTAGAATTCACGAATGCTTAAGTGCTTTTGAACCTCAATTTGGTGGTTGTATTTTCCAAGAGTTTTCCCTCAGTGGATTCCTTCAACATGTATTTTTTCAATTCATGGGATTTTCATGATCAGGTGATTTTAGGGTTTTTATATTTGCATCATTTTTTGATTCAGTTTGTGAGAAAAGATAACCTTATCTTAGCCTGGGCGAACGATTCATGCACATTCATTGGATTTAGCTTCTCCCTTCTCTATTGGTATTTTGAGTTCCAATTGAAACACAATCATCCCTCCTTTGTGATTTAGATTTCCTTCTTTGTCTTACCTCTCCCATTCCACAATTTTTTTATTCTTAGGTTGATTGGTAATATGGCAGACCACTTATTATGTGATGATAATCGAACCCGATCTTTCTAACACCCTGTTTCTCCTAGAATTTGTGTTGAAGTTTATATTTTAAAGGAATCAATGGATTTTATTTGAATTGATAATAATGAGGATATTTATTGGAAGTATGATGTCATCTATGAATCTTGGTTAGAGTTATATTCTTTATGAAGACATCTAGGGAATGATATATCCAACTACAAGTGTGGGGTGAAAACAGATACTCATGTAGGCCTCTCAGTGGTTAAGTCAGATATGGAAGGTATAGAAAAAGTGAACTCTCAATGGAAGGGGGTGAGGTCACTGCAACCAAAACCAAGTGTCTCAAGGATATTTTATAGTTTGTGGAGAGACTTTGAAGGATCAAAGCAGGTTATGTGAGTCGTGAGTGAGGGTAGTCCATGATCTTATACTGAAATATCCACCTATTTCAAAACTACGAGGTCCTCTCCCTCTATTTTTGAAAATGGGTGTAAAGGGACTTAGTTTGATGTTGGTGTTTGTCTAATAAATTATACTGGACTTAGGAATATTGGATGTAAATTTATTCCTTCATATTCAAATCACATTTCAACATCCCAGGTTGGCATTTCTAGTAGAATTACATATTTTTTTGTGGAGAACAATGTGGAAGGACTGATCCACGACCATGCACACCCCATTCCCAGGGTGAATCCTCATGCATTTTATGGTCCAAATATTGGAGTTTCTCCAATAATGGTGTCTCCTCTATCCTCATTGGGATTTGAGTTATAGGCTCCCCTTTCCTCAATCCATATCTACAATTGATTCAAAGTATTGAATGAAAAATCAGAGGGAAACAATGATCCTGAAGGGTGGCAGACAATCATTCCTAGGTGGAAAAGAAAGAAATATTTTTCAAATAACTAGGTAGAAATAGGGTCTAGTGATAAAGAATTAGATTCCTAATCCACTTCATACCATTAGCATAATCATCAAGTGATAGTTCCCTTTGGTTCTGGCTCAAGGAACAAGAAGAAATGAAACTATAACTCTAGGAATTATCCAGTCAGAATAAAGAAAAGAACCAGGAAACACAATGACTATTCTAATTTACTAAAACCAATAGACACCAGATCTTCTAGTAAATCAAAGAATATTTAGGTATAGGTAAGGTTGTATGAATTGGTAACTGAAGATAGCACAATTCAGGAGCTTAAAAATCTTGAGGTGAAAGAACTATCTCATTGTGAGGAGGTTGAGGAAGCTTAAGTTGAAAAAAATATCTAGATCAGATGCAGGAAGGATCATTAGTAGTAGGAGAAATTGATAACAAATCTATACCAACTCCACCTGAGGCTAACCTAGAACATGACTCAGCGTTGTAGGAATTAAATCCAATTGATGGTGTTTTGAAGGATGTAGTAAAGGAGGAAGTTGATAGATCAAATGTCATGGAGCTATTTCTATAATATAAGGAAGAGATGTTTTAGGAGTCATTATATTTCAATGCTTCATAGGAGGATGCCAACAGAATTTTTGAGAGAATGCTTCGAGTTGAACTTAATGAAGAGAATGATTTTTAGATCAACAAATAGGATCATATTTTTACATGCAGATTCAACAAAGGAAGAATAATCTTAGAATAGTATATTCAAACTTGGAACAAGATTACCAATCAATCTTACGATCTCATCAAGGATGATCCAGACATAAAGGAAACCTTAATCAAATGGAGATTATATTAATTGAAGGATTCAAACTCTTAAATTTTTATATAATGGTATTGTGATCTATTATATAGTTTGATGTTCTATGTTGAACTATATTTTGAAAGGCTCTCCAATTCTACCTTAAAATTGATTTTTGAAATAAAAAGTATTAATTTTCAGTTAAAAAATCCCCATATCTAGAAGTTAAATGCATGATTATTAATGAACTCAAGTGTGGGGGGATTTGGGCTGTGTTATACTGATTTGGAAGATTATGTTTGGACTAACATAAAAAATTACTACACCTTTTTTTATTCTATCATTTTGGGGAGAATAATCAAGTTGTAAATATGTAAGGATGTCCAAAATTTCATTCAAAATATAATAAAGGGCATTTACACTATATTTTGAAAATCAAACCCACCTATCTTCCTTCTAAAATAAATATACATTGAAAATTACATATATGAAATGAACCAAATTGTTCTTCTAAAAATTTGAGGAAGAGGTAAGAGATATTTATTCCACTAAATAGGCTCAGGTGTGGACCATCCAAGAAAATTGGGAGGTGGTTGGAGGTTACTTTTTTAAGGGGAGGGAGGATCACACCGTTATTGAGATAATTTTTTTCATGCATTTTACTTCAATTTAGAGCCTAACCCTCATCATTTTACCTTTAATATTTTTACATTTAAAATCCACCAAACCTTCATACTCAGAATAAAACATGTAAAATCCCTCATGATTGAAACTTTCATGACTCTATTAAGAGGAGATACTAGGAAGACAATAAAACTATGGGGAAATTTCATGTTCTTGGGAATGAAAAAACTCTATATTAAAATACTTAAGTGAATAGAGAAATAAATTTATAGGGAGGTTGATTTAATATGAAAATGGGGATTAACATAAAATCGAATGAATTTTATGATTTTTTGGGAGTTAGGTGGTTGATATCTATATAGAATACATGATATTTTATTTGGATGTGAGAATTGAGTAGTGATGCTATTAATATCTTGAGATGTTTGAATTGACCTTGGTATAGATGATTTCCTAGGAGTGTAATGGTTAAGTGTGTGAGATTGATAAATATCATATTTTCATAAATTTTATTCTACAATTCAATGTTTTAGTGCTTCCAATTTTTTTATTTTAATGTTAATTGTTACATTTTTAGGTTATAGGAATATTTCATACTTTTTTGTGAAAATGATATATTTTTTTATTGTTATTAAGTTTGGTATTTAAATCACAACATTTTCTAAAATAATCCAAATTTCAAAATTACTTTTTTATAGCAATATATTATTGATGGGATACATTTCATTAAATTAGACCAATTTATAAATCCAATCATAGGAGGACCAAATGAACCACTCAAGTTGGTCCTTTAAATATATGAATAGTTTTTATGAATTTTAATAGGGACTATATCTCACAAAGTATTGGTCTAAAGAATCTCAAATTTTTTATAAAGATAGATAATATGTCTATGAACAACTTCATTAACTATGGATGCTTTAGATTTAGTCATTTTCAAGGAAATAAAATCACGAGAAACTAGAGAATCAGAATTTGAAGAGTTTGTAAGGATAGAAAAGTCTAATTAAGTAACTTGCTCATATATTTTTCTAAATTTGTCCAATTAAGATTAAATTTTGTGGTAGGAAAATCAGAAAATAGAAAAAAATTCATGTATAACTTTTTGATATTCATTTTTTTAATGGCCCAAACACGTGTTAACTTTTTATGGACATAATTGGAGGTAAATATTATCCATCCCCTCCTTAAAAATTTATACCACCAGTTACAATGAAAAAAGTTAGCCATTTTTTGTAGTGAAGGAGGGGATTTTTCTTTTCAAATAGTCTTATACATTTTTTTAATTCATATTAATATTTTATTTAACTCATTATTTCTTTTCTATTTTGTTTTCCACCACCATGCTTCTCTTATATCCATGGTTGTGGAGAACTAAACCTCACTGTTGTTTGGGGGGGGGGGTTATGTGTTGAGTTCATTTTGATTTAATGTATTCTATTTATGTTATTTTGAGAATTTTAGTAGTGGTTAAATTGATTTTAGTGAGTGTTCTCCCATCTTTCTCTAATGCTGTGATTCTTTTTCCACTTCTTATACATTCTTTCCCTTGATAGAAAGTAAATATTTTCATAAAAGAAGATCATGGTTACACCAGGGCATCAAGGGGGTCTATAGAAATAGATGCCCAGAGCATCACCAATGGAAATTTCCACACCCCCAGGGGGAAGGGAACCAAAACTATCAAACACCATGAGGGGGACCTCCTGGGAAGCCTTTGAATCCAAAAAGCCAGCAACCCGATTACCTTATCGCCACGTATGTGAAATATCAATATAATGGGAGACATAATATTTACATTTATGGATCAAATAGGTGATATCCCATGGAGTGGGAGTGAGGCCTTTGAGAGAGATCCATATAATCTTTGAATCTGTCTCAATCACCGATAAAGAAATATGCTTGGAGAAGCATAAAACCAGGCCACAAAGCAAGGCCTCTACTTCAGCCCGCCGTGAGTTTCCAGCCCCATAAAAAGAGATGAAACCAAGAAACACCAATACAATTTGGTCTTAGACCACACCACCACCCCGCATGCTCCCTTGGCTGTATGAGCTGTCAGTATCTAACTTAAGACTGAGGGTGGGGGGAGTCCATTTCACCCAATGTCCCACTGATTAGGGACTGGGAGTAACAGGGCCTTTCCTTCTGGTCATGAAGTTCCTGAGGAAAGGGTAACCCTCCCATTAATCCTTTATAATGGCTAGTTCCACCACTATAAATTCTTTCCCTTTAGTATTTAAGTCATTCATACAATGGAGTTTGGATTAGATAGTGTTGGTCAATGAATAAGTCTCATAGATGAATTTAAGAAGATAATTATCTCTCATGCTGAGGTCTTGGTACAGGGTAATAACTATTAGAATAGGAGCATGTAGTGTGACAGGTCTTGATCACCACACAGAATAGAATATTGAGAATTATATTTTTAAAGAATAGGGACAACATTACTATGAAATCCTGATAACAACAAACTCTTTCATACCAACTTATTTGTTTTCTCCATATTTTTCATTTATATATATATATATATATATTTATATTATATGATTTTTTAAAACCCTAATTATATTATTATTTCATTCAGTACTATATTTTAGTTAATTATAAATAATAATAATAAGAGAATAGTTTTTTTAAGTGGACTCCTTGAGAGATTGACCTTGGGTGTGAAATATAATTTATACTTATGTTATAAGAATTTATTGATTATGGATTCATGGAAAATATCTTTATAAACTTCATATTGGTATTGGATTTGAAGAATTATTTTCTTTTGTGATAAAAAAGTCTTTTATCAGAGTTTTTCTTGGATTAATGGCCAGCCTCAACCTAGAGTTGTAATAACATGATGTAAAGACCATATTCTTATATAGTGTTATCAAAGAGGAGATATACATAGATTAGCTTTGGGTTTTTCAAGTTAAAGGTAAATAAAACATAGGATGTAAACATAAGAAATTTTTTATGATCATAAAAAGTCACTGAGACAATAGTATATGAAACTTGACTCATTTTTGGAGAAAAATGTGTCTAAAGGACTATTGATAATTATGTTTCCATCAAATGATTTTATGATATAGACTTTATTATTATATTTATTTACATTAAGATATTCTGATTATTTTTAGAGATATGACAAGGATTTTTAAGTTAAATAAGTAGTTAAATAAGCCTTTTTAAATGAAGGTATTAAGAGAAACTACATAGATCATTGGCATGAAGATTACCCGTGATGGGAGGAATTACATGATTTAACTATCTCAGGAGTGATACATTGAGAAGGTTCTTTAAATATTAAACATGAACAATTTTAAACTAGTTATCTCTCCACTTGTGAGTCACTTTAGACACATGATAAGTTACTACCTGTCATATGAAGATATGAACATAGAGTTGGAGAAAGTTCCTTATCAATAAGTAGTTGGAAGTCTCATGCATGCAATAGTGTCCACCTAACTAGATATTGTTCAACACATTGGTGTTGTGAGAATATTATTCTCAAATATAGGAAAGGAACATTGGAAAATGATCAAATGTATATTAAGGTATCTTCAAGGTGCATCCAGTAATTTTTTATGTTTTATAAATGATAAACCTATTTTTAAAGTATATATAGATACAGATATGCAGACATAAGAGAATTCATATTAGTATACCTAATATCATTTTTAGGGGTATATACCTCATAGAAATCACAACTACAAAATTTTAGTGCCTTATCTACCATAGAATCAGATTATATCATAGTCATTTAATGTTTTAAGGATGTACTATGAATGGATAAATTTCTATAGGAGGTATGATTGATCTCAAAGAATTATATTTTCTATTTTGATAGTTATAAAATTATATATATGAGAAATAATGAAACATTACACTCAAGGTCCAAACATATTGAAATTCAATATCACTAAATCTATAACTTTTCATAAGATAAACTATTAAAAATTGAGAAAATCCACAGCAATGATAATGGGGAAAATATAATGAAAAACACTCTACCAAAAGAGAAGTTGAGAGCATGAAAGGAGACTAAAGGCCTTGATTCTAACCCAAATTGTTCACTAGGTAGATATATTTGGGGTTCACTACTAATTAGTGGACAAAATTGAAGAAGGCCTGCTGATGATGATAGCCATAGGGGGAAGTTTTCATAATCAGTAAACTAACTCTGAAAGGATCACAAGGATTGTGGGAATACCAAGATGGATATGGTGAATCCGGTTAAGGGAAAATAAATAACCTTGATGAAAGTATTATTTTTTTTCTCTTTAAAAATATATCAAATCCCCTGAATGAGTTTTGTAAATCCTAAATGTGCACCATCATATGTTTATTTAGAGAGAATAATCACAATATCTAACCCATTATCTCATGGATATAAGTACACTTCTAAACCATGTAAATTCACATGTTCCTTGTGTTTTTAATTTCATTGTGAATGTGTGTGTATTCCACTACCCCTATAACATGTTCTTATGTGAGTGGTGTAACACTATAATAGGATTTTAATAAATCATAAACTTAACATAATTCAATATGTATTTTTCTAACCAAGGAAATATGATACCTAATATACCTACTTTAACCAATATTAGTAGATATTTAGAATGTCTAACAAGGTATGTTATAGCCAATCACATGACATCTTTATCATAGTCCAACTCAAGACTTTTCCAAACTCATGACATGATTTATGTATATCATCTTAACACAAGGCTTAAATAAAACCATGAATCACATATTAATGTATCTGAGCCTAACCCAATCCTTTTCTACATGTTATCCAAACTCATGAAATTTTCATTACAATAATAGGCAAGTCACATTATCATAAATAACATATTCGGATTCATTACATAAACCAATACACAACCAATCACCACATTAATAAATATCATCCAACGACTCATTGAAAATTAAAAACCAATGTTTAACATAAATTCATGTTTTTTATTGAGAAATACAACTTATTTTCAGTATATGAATCTATGATTTATTACATTTTCATTTACCATAATTAATTTTTTTTACTTTAAAAATTTACATTCAATTAATTAATTCCCAAACAATTTTCTAGTGTTTTGATATTAAGTTTTCAACAATTTTTTTACCTTTATAAACCCATTTGAACACAAAAAATTACATTTACTCTTTTAAAAAATGAAAAATTAATTTTTCATATATTTACCCTATTTATTAACTCAAAATTAATTTTTATTATTTATCAAAAAATACTTAACATGTAAACCCCATTACATATTTCTACAAAAACATGTTTCCAAAAATTTACCTTTTTTAAATAAAAAACAATTATTTAATTCCTAAAACACAAATAATTAAAAAAAATCATTAATTTGGATAAATAATATAGTTTTCAACATGAAAAATATTTCAAACCATTTTTAATATAAACAAATTCTCTTAAAAATTCACTATTAATTATTTTCATGCTTAAAAAACAAAAAATTTAACATTTTATCATGGGTTTTACCCAAAAGAATACGTTTTCAAATAGAAAATAAAATTTCTAACTCTTAACAATGTATTATTCCATGTAAAACACTTTTTTATTATTTTCATTAATTCTCATAAATTCAAATTACATCAATGAAAATTATATACAACTTTAAATAACTCAATTGGAATGAAAAACCACAATTTATTTCCCAAAATATTCATTATTATTATCTATAATAATGATAACATCATACTCTTAATTCACTTTACTTATTTTTGAAATCATTTCAGAACCTTTTCATCAAAAAAATATATTTCTAGTAATAAATCATAAGCACAATATGTGATTAATTTACTTCATTTCATTTAATATTCTATTCATTAAATAAAATTTAGTGTACTTCACACTTGATACACAAAATAATAACATCACACATAACATTTAACAAAATTCTAATATCAGTGGTGTTAATGTCATCAGTGTTTTTGGAATTGTAAGGGGATTTGGTGTCATTTGTGTCATTAGTGGCATCAATGTCATTAGTGGAGTCAAGGACATTGGTGCTGTAATTGAGTCAGTAGAGTCAGTTTCTTCAGTGTACTTAGTTTCATTAGTGGTGTCAGGTGTAATGAACTAGTTCTAGGTACCATCTAAACTGGTAAATAAACAAATTACTATTGTCCCATAGGGTGTTCTCAATCCCCACGAGATAGCAAAAATAACTTGGTCATCTAGAGACAACCTTTGGGAATGATTTCTCCCAAAATAAAAATGAAAATAATCAATGTTACACTATTTAATAATCATCAAATAAATAAATCAATACAATCATATCAAGTATAAGGAGACAATAGAAAAAACTAAAAGTAGAACATAACTACCAAAAACTATCTATTGGTAGTTCATGACCACCAACTATGTCCCAAACTGCCCACCCTTGGTCAACCAAGTATGAACCCATAAAATAATTTTAAGGGAATACAACCACCTAATATAATAATATAAAGTCCAAAAACAACAAAATATACAATCATGATTTGAGTTATAAATCCCAATATAATTCCACCAAAGAGTCTATGTAGTTACTTCACAAGGTAATTAAAAAATGCTAAAATATGTTATAATAAGGAGATAAAAAGGCCACACATTTCAAAAAAAGAAACTAAAGTAAAAAATATCATATTACAGCAAGATTGGGTTTTAAAACAAAAATTTAAACATTTCAAAATAATTTATGAAACCAAATATGGAGACATGCCATTTCATCATTTTAAAACCCAACCTTTCTTGGAAATCTATGAAAAAAATTTCAAAAACTAAAGTCAGACAAATAAAGAAAAGGTAAAAACATGAATTTGATATAAATAAGCTATACAAGATTCAATATAATAGAGTTAAGGTGCATCATATCAATAAGTATATTAATCAAGAGCAGTAATCAATCAAGTAAGGAAACTCCAGTTCCAAGTAGTGACAACAAACACTGTCATGTATAGAGTATCAAGTATAAGGAATGTCATGGGTATGGCCTAGATACAATAGTGAGTCCACCATAGTCTAGGTAATCAATAAAAACATGACTGATCATTGGGATTACATCAAGTCTCATAGGTCTCAAGCAAACCAAGTCCACACACACCCACTATCCTGGATGCACATCCGTAGCCTGAACCTATCATGTTCACTACGAATCCACTAGTCCATGTGTGAGTCCACTAGAGAAGCATAAATATTGATTATCTCATCTAACTACCTAGGTTCCCATGACTATTCAAATGAGGTTAGTGATATAATCACGTTATGAGGATCATAAATGGGATCCTTATTAGGTTATTAGGATCACAAATAGAATCCTTATTAGTATCAACATGGGATCATTCCCTCAACATTTCAATAATTCTCAATTCACATCTTTCTATCACCACCAAACTACTTCAAAGTAAATAATCCCTTTTTCAAAACCCATCAACAGGAAGTACAAGAATCAATTAAGTCACATTAAGATATTATCACAAGAGAGGATCATCATAAAGTGTCAAAAATTCCATAAAAACCATCAATTTAATTTAAATCCTTTTTCTTTAAACCAAAATTAAAAAGGGTATTCATACCCTCTTTCTTTCAAAAATCACCATTAAAATGAAAAATGTTCTTTTACACTAATAATTTATTTTTAAATATCCATAAGGAATTCAAAAAGAAAGTTTCACAAATTAGAAGGCTTGAAGTCATTTCAAAATGTGGGTTATAACCCTTTTCCACACATGAAAATAATTCATTTAAAATATACTAAGAACAATCATTTCATAAACAAGGTGAAGAATCATTTCAAAAGAGGGATTTTGGTTATTTCATAAATAAATGCATCTAAAATAATGCGGAAAATATTTCATAAATCAAACTATTTTATTTAAATCAAGGAATTTCACTTTAGAAATAAAAAATCAGCCTAATCCATTACTTTCATGAAAAAATCATTTAAAGTCTCTTTGATGATAGATCAAAACCAACATGGAATTCATGAAATTATAAATAGTGATAAGAATCATGATCATAAAAATTCTATTCATGTCATGTTCAATTCATAGAGAAAAGGATCAAAGAAGCTTTCGTGAGGCATTTCAAGGTCAAATTTCAAAGAACATGTATTAGAAAATAAGAAACACATATATATGAATTATCAAGAGATAATGAATTAAAATATGAAGTAAAAGGATAGAAACAACTACATAATAATAATTTTGGAAACTCAAAGCACTAGAAGTAAAATTCAATCTGAAGAGAGAGGAACAACTTTGAAAAAAAAAGAAATGATCCAAATGAACCAGATCTCTTTTTACAGCTACTAGACACCCATAACTCTCCTTAATGAGATACCAAAAATTAGGGTATCAAAGGTTTGGGTATTTTTAAAAATATCAAAGGCGTTATAGTTCACGATATAAAAACCCAAAATTTAAACAACCATTTAAGTTACCAGTTTAATGAAATATTGAATATGGAGGGTTAAAAACCCTTTAATAAAAGAGTTAAAACATTTAAAAAATCATGAAAATTAAATTCCCATGATTTTAATATTTTAAAATATTCAAAGGGAGTTATAGAGGTGTATTGGGGATGAAGAAACAAAAAAGAGTATTTTAAATACATTTTTTATAAAAAAGGAACCACATTAGGTTAACATGGTTTTACCATTACACAATTCATATGTGTCATGTAAGGATAAAGCATTTTTACTTTACATAGGTTATTTTCTCAAAAACACCCTTAAAAAACTCCAAACCACCCTTACACAACCTTTATAAGAAAGGGTTTACCACTACACAACACATAGGATACCCAGCTTACCTTTATGTGAGCAGAAAGTTTCCTGGATAACCCTTATGCAATGGCTGTGGTACCATTATGTAGCTAAGGGTTACCTTTATTCATCCTTTAGGATTTATGAGTTACCCTTATGAATTGTATAGAAATCCAGGTTTACCCTTACACAACTAAGAGAAAATTATTCCTACCTTTACACATCCTTTCAAAAACACAAGTTACCCTTATGGAAAGCATAAGCCCCGCATAAGGGTAAAGTTTACATTACAAATTATTATTATTGTTTCATAAAAGGATTACAAAATAAAACCCCCAAGGGTATTTAATTATTATAAAAATGTGGATGTTACAATTCTCCCCACAATAGTGCTTTCTATCCTCAGAAATATTACGGTATAAAAGATAGAAAAAGATAAAAAAGAACTCCCACACTCAACCCATGATGTGGATGATCTAGGAAATAGAATAAGACCAACTCATAAACAGACACCAAAAAACAAATCCTAGATAATGACCTAATAAGTGTTCTAAAGGAACCTTTAATCATAACCATTGATATCAATTTATATTTCAAAACAAAAACTCAACAATATCAAGAAAAACCAAAAAACAATCAGATACCTAGCCTAGGTCTCCCCACCATTTAAAGATTCACCAAAATTGTTGAACATGAGGAAAAAATCCACAAAATTCATATTTTCATCTCAAAGAAGATAATTTAATCAAACGCCCAAAAAAAATCCAAGATCCAACAATGAAACCTCAAGTAATGGAACATCTAAAACGCCTCAATGATTCCCAAAAGGGAAAATACTCTAAATATCCATCAATGATTCAACCATCCACAAGAAAGGAAAAAATTGAAAAGGATCTCTACCCCAGGAAAGTACTTGACTGTAACCTAGGATTTTTAACACCGAACCTCACCCCTTGATGATATCATCGAATCAAATACTAAAACCTTTAGGTGCCTCATCCATTAAAAATTTACATCATCCAAGTTACCTGAGTCTACTTATAAAGCCTATCCAAGTACAATTAAAATGTGATAAAAACAAAAAATACAATGCAAAAAATAGGGAACTACACTCTCACAAGGGAGATAATACATCACAACAATATTGAGCCCTAACCATCAAGGAAAAACAATAAGATTCCATTGAACAACAACTATCCCAAACAGTATCCAACAACAACCATAGGAATACACCCACAAAAGGAAGAAAAATAATGGATTTTGAAGAACAAAAAACCCAAACATCTAAAGGTTCTCATCATAAGATTCCATTCCAACCCTAGGATCTTGAAAAAACTCAAGGGTTTTAAAAACATTCATGATAAAGACTAACACAATTCAAGAGAAAACATCCACAAGGATCAACAAAGAGATCTCAGGTAAATGAATCCATCATCATGATACAAACTAGGTTCCATAATAGGATCCAAAACAAGAACCCCCCCTAGAAAAATATGGTCACCAAGAATCAACTACATACAATAAAGAAAACTAAAATTGACTCCACTCTGACATTCAAGACAACAATATGGATCAACAAAAACCACCACTAGTAGCTCATCCATTATGTGAAAAGCTTCACTCTGAGGCCTATTGCAAGAGCCCCATTATCTTGAAGCATGTGAAGACCCATAATGATGAGATGATGATCCCTGAATAAAACTCCCCCTTTTAGTAGACCTACTTGTAGAACCTCTTAAGATGACCCAAGTAGCTACACCATTTAAAAACTATCAAATCTTTTACACATGAATTCTTATAATGACTATATTCTCCACACTAGAAGCACATATAATTCATCATCTTTTCCAAATAAGACTATCCATGATCAACCAAAATCCGTGATCCCTCTGAGGAAATACCTTAACTTAATCCAACCATGTACTAGACATTAACCACTTCTTATCACTTTGATAGATCTACTTCAAATGATAAGGCCCTTTCAAGAACCAATAGATAAGATGTCAGACAGACCATTGGAATGACGGTTCCAAGGTATGAGTGAAGGAATATTTTAAAACAATTAAATTTAAGAGAGTCATTAAAAGAAATATCAAGTGATAAATATAATGAAACTGAGATTTTCTTAGAATACACCACAATTGATAGTTTACCTTGATTGAAACCCATGTACTCAGAAACTTTGTCCTTATTTACTTCATTAGGATACTGCCACTTAATGAAGACTGACTTGAAGAATTGTAAAGATGATATTTTATGTAGACATGATGGAATCATGACTTCCTACCAATATTTTCTAGGTTCCTCAAACAAGAATTTGATAAAATTGACCTTTATAGTATTAGGAGTATTGAGATAATGAAATATCCCTTCAACTCCACCAATCCACTTCACTACTTTAGGAGAACCCCACTCACCTATGTAATAAGGTGGTCGATGATCCATGAAAACCTAGATAGGGTTTAAATACTAGAAAGGATCTGGATCCACCAATCGATTCAGAGTTTGGGTAGAGTCAACATGAGATGAAACTTATAGAAAACATGAAGGACTACCTCAAAGATTAGACCGAAAAATGAAATTTATCTCTTTCTTGGAAAATTTTCTTGGATACATTTTTGGAAATCACAAAACATAGGATCATCATCTCAAACATCAAATTTTTTTTGCAACATAACATAAAAAGACAAAATATTTCAAACAAATCCACAAACCACTTTTATCAAAGCATAACTATTTTAAATAAACACAAGAAAAATTCTATTTTAAATTTTAAATTTTATTTTATAAAGGATTTAAAATCACCATCAAAGGGATTAAATCTAAAACAACCAAACAAGAGCATGAAATAAACCACACCCATTTCTATCCATTAAAAAAATAAGAACTCACCAAAATAACCTCACATAAGTGGAGTCATTTTAGAAAAAAATAGACAAGGTATCTAGTTTGGGTTAAAGTAGAACTATAAATGGACTGTTTTCATGTGATGATAAACCATGAATTAACCTTAAAACAATTAAAGGATTGACTTCTAGATGATCCACACTGATTCCTCATGGTTTACTTGACCATGAAGGCACCACACATCTCTGTTCATCTCTCTATTCTGACCCAAATTCATAATAGATTCAAAAAATAAAAGATAGTCTCATTAGGAATCTAAATATCATTTAAAATCAAGAAATTAATAACTCAAAATAAATAATCAAGACCCTAATTTCCCTAGTAACTTATGTCTCATCGTGAAGATCTAGTGATCAAGCACCCACTCATGAACTACCTCTTGAGTACCGACACATTCCAAATCTCATTACTACCATGAATCACCTAAAATAACATAAATTATTTCAAGTAAAAGTGATTTATTTTGGGAAAGACCTCATTTGATACCATTTTTAACAAACTGGCTTGGGGTAACATCTACACGGGTAACCGAACTGATCACCATTGGACCAAATGACGTTCCCGATCCCCAAAAGCTAGAAATAAGCACTTAGGCATCCATAAAAAAACTATGGGAATGATTTCACAAAAAATAAAAGATAAAAATAATCAAATTTACAATATGGAAACATCATCAGATAAATAAATCAATACAACCATATCAGGTATAGAGAGATGATACAAAAATTGAAAGAAAAAAATATTTATCAAAACCCATCTCCTGGTGGTCCATGACCACCCACCATTTCCCAAATAAACTCCCCTTATACAACCAAGTGAAAACCCCAAAAACAATTTTAAGGGAACATTAGCACCTAATATAATAACATAAAGGCTGCAAACACTAAATAGTACAAGAAGGGTGTGAGATACAAAGCCTAGTAAAACTCCACCAAGGATTCTATGCAGTTACTCCATAAGGTAATTCAAAAATTCTAAAAGAGAGTACAACAAGGGGATAATAAGACCTTAAATTTCAAAAAAAAAACTAAAGCCATCAAGATCAAATCTCAAAAATTTGGGTTTTGAAATAGGACTTTAAATGTTTCAAAATTATTTATGTAACCAAAAATGGATAAATTCCACTTCTTCATTTAAAAAATAGAACTTTTCTTGGAAAGCTATGAAAACCATTTCAAAAATTAAAGTAAGATAAATCAAGAAAAGTTAATAATATTCAATAGATATAAAAAATATATACAAGATTCAATACAATAGATTCAAAGTATATCATCTCAATAATAAGATCAATCAAGAATAATAATCAATAAAGTAAGGAAAATCCAGTTCTATGTAGTGACAATGAACACTATCATGTATCAATTATCAAGTATAAGGAATGTCATGGGTATGACCTATATAAAATAGAAAGTCCACCATAGTCTAACTAATCAATAAAAACATGAATGATCACTAGGATTACATAAAATATTATGGGTCTAAAGAAAACCAAGTCCAAAAACACCTGATTTCCTAGATACACATTCATAGCATGAACCTATCATGTTATCCATGGATCCACTAGTTGGTGTATGAGTACACTAGTGAAGCATAAATCTAGATCATATCATCTAACTACCCAGGTTCCCATGACCAATAAAAAGAGGTGAGTGAGATGATCAGGTTACGAAGATCACAAAGGGGATCCTTATTTGGTTATAATAATTACAAAGAAAATCCTTATTAGTATCAACATCAGTTGATACACTCAAAATTTTAATCATTCTCAATTCAAATTTCACTCTCACCCTCAAAATACCTCAGTGTTTATCCCCCTTTTGAACACCCATCAATGGGAAGTACATAAATCAAGTGATTCACATCAAGGGATTATCATAAGAGATGATCATCATAAAGTTCCAACTAGGATGCCAAACATTATTAATTCAATTCAAATAATTTTTATTCAAACCAACATTCAAAAGGGTATCCATACCCACTTCCTTTAAAAAATCCTCATTAAAATTCCAAATAGTCCTTTCTACCAAGAATTTATTTCAAAACATTATTGAGGAATTCAAAAGGAAGTTTCACAATTTAAAAGACTTGAAGTCATTTCAAAATGTGGGTTAACACCCTTTTACACACATAAAAATAATTCATTTCAAATCTCCTAAGAATTATCATTTTATAAACAAGGTGAAGAATCATTTCAAAAGGTCTCTTGGTCATTTCATAAATCAAGACATCTAAAAACATGTGGAAAACTATAATGATTCTAGTTTAATTTGTTTGATACTTTTTATAATTTTAAATATATCTATGTATTTTCCTCAAAGTGGACATAGTTTTTTGGGTGTCACATGACCTCGAAATTAATATATTAAAAATATTAATATATATTAAATCATGCACAATCATATTTTTAGAATAAATGATTTTCTTATTGATTAGGACCTCAGATGGAAAATATGATACCACAATTGTTTTCAGAACATGGGGTTTACTCTAGGCATGACATAAAGTTAGTCAGTATCTAGATTTAATTTTATGGAGAGCATTGGTGTGTGTGTTAAGGAATTAATTAATTAATTTAAATAACCAAAACCCTAACAATACTATGTAAATATACCATTATGAAAAATCTATAGGGGTATCTGTATAATCTTGGGGGATTAGAGAAGATGAGGAGGAGATATGTTTTGGCACCAATGGACCCAAGAATGTGGATCAACAAAAAATGATCGAGGATAATCATGAGATAGATTACAAACACAGTGATATCATCATATTTATCATTATAAGATTCATTATTCACTAACTATCAATCCAATACCAAGGTAGGGAAAACTATTTAATGATTTTATACCCATTTATTTATTCATTAATCATGGATTTCTCATATCTTCTTATTTTTCAGAATTTGATATTCTTCACATGAACCCGGTTCTTAATTATTATTCTTGAACCAAATTCATCATTTTTATGCATTGATTTTCATCCCTGTTCTGATTTATGAAATATTTGGATAGGATCACACTGACCAATGATGGGTTTTCTCTTTGTTCTTGGGATTCCCCCCAATCATTATTCACATTCTTCTCCACTAGCCCCCAAGGTCACAGTTCGACATTTACTGGCTGGATTCAAGCATGATTGAACCCCCAAATTCATGGAGGATGCATGAAAAAGTTAGACTTCAGAATTTTATGATTGGTTCATGATGTGATACGAGTGTTGGAAACACGAATCAAAGTCTGGATCATGGGTTTTCATCCTTGGTGAGGTAAAACGGTGGCATGGTGTGACAGGGATGATCCACACAAGGTTCAGGTGGCTGGAATCTGGTCACCGATGACATTTTAATATCGGTAAACTCTTTATCTGATATCCTCAGTGGATTTTGGGGTGGATATAGTAGTGGAAAAGGTGATGACAAGATGCATAAATAGTTCTTGTATTTCTAGAAAATCTAGACATAAACAACGTGTAGTCCCCTTACTACAATGGATAGGGTTTCAGGAAAATTAAATATCACACGCCATGTGATCCAATTTTGGTAGCTTAGCGTATAACCTTAGGATACATGGGAAAGGGAAAAAACATGTACATGGGAATAACCAGGTACATGGGTGTGGCTAGGTACCTAGGAATGACTAGGTATATGGGCACAACCATAGTAGACGAGCAAGGGCCAAAGTACACATGCATTGGCCGAGAAGACACATGCATACCTCAAGATGCTAAGACACGTCGCGTAATCCATGAAAACATCATGTATATCCACATGGACAACCAATCAATGTGCAAGCAAGGACACACCCAAGTGTCTAGGTAAGGTCACCCACTGTGTAACCTTTTGTAAACACAATATATTTTTATGAAAACTTCTACCTTGTGCATATAATTCTTTGAGGCCCAAATTTGGGTTTGTGAGTAACCTATCTTGAGTTGTTTTCCTCATGGAATGAGATTGTGGCCTTTGTTTCATCACCATATATATGACACAAGGTGAGGTTAGTGGGGCACTTCTATAATGATGTTTATCTGGTGGAAGAGTTTGGGTGTGACCATTAGAGTGTTATCAGGGTCAGTACTCCCTTATCTCTCTCTAGGGTGTGAGTATCCCATAACATTTATACAAGTAAAGATTGTAAAACATCAATATTTTATGGAATGTATTTTTAAATTTAACATGTTTGATAGCTTACGTTGCATGAAACGCCAAGCTTAACGAAACATGATATACTATTAAATATTAACATAACTGTTGGAATAGTGATGAAACCATTATAAATTGTAATCTAGAATTTAGAATGATAACCTCACCAATGAAATTATAAATACAATTTAGTCATCTCATAAATGAAAATATGATATATTTATATCACAGAATAAGTAAATAAATGTTTTAAAAATGATAAATTAAGTGTTGATATTTTTGTGAAGCGTAAATGTTTATTTACAATTTTATAATTAATATAACAATTTAAAAGAAAATTTATTTTCATAAATATATTAATAAATTAATATTAAATTTCATTATAATTATAAAATAATTTTATGATACCATAATTAAGTTTTCAAAGTGTCGTAAAATCAGTTATAATATTAAAACCAATATTTTTTTAAATAAAAGATGATTTTATTTCAAAATAAAATTTATCATATTTATAAAATTATTTTCATAAAATGGAGTGTATTTTTGAAATATAAACATTGAAAAATGGTTAGGGTGAGTTTTTAGGACTTATCTAAAATAGTTGAATTCTTGGTGAATAGCGAAATATGGCAATTTACGGTATTTAACATTATAAGTAAATAAATGAATTTTTGAGACATTGTTAAGTAATGGATGATGTAAGTGGACATTATATTTAAATAAAATTATTTTATTACAGTATATAGTAACAATAATTAATACTGTTGATAGTCTTGAGCCGAAATAATAAACTAATGAATAAAATAATCAAAAAACACCCCTCTCCTCCACTATAAATATCACCCCTCAACACCCATTCTCCTCACACCTTATAACATTTGGATATTGATTATATTTTGCCCAATTACTCTCCCAAAATTCTTCCACAATTTCTAGTATTTTTGGTCTCACCAAAAGACCATTTCTAAGTTCCTTAAGGAGGTTCTCAAGGAGACGACACTCAAGAGGTAAAACTCTCCCTATTTCTATTTTAATTTCTTTTCTTTTCTTATCCTTACATCGGATACCCTATAAAAAATAACATGATAAATATAGTATATTATATATACTGAAAATTTGTTATGTTAATGAAATATCCATCATCAAACCCCTTATCCTCTTCCATTTATTTTAAAAATGAAAACATCACCCATGATGTGTCAATTTATCGCCATCATGGAGGTTGCATTTTATTTTTTCATTACCGCCTTCAAGGATGGACATATAACCATTATTATGGTAAAATAAGATTTTATTATACATATTATAAGTTATATAATGTTTTTTAACCAATATATAAATATGATATTAAATAAAATGATATAAGTTTGTGATGGTCGTACATGTAGAGACCCGAAGCCTAACGTACATGGGCATTACATTACATTTGTGGAATACTTAGTACATAACAAAAACACACACACAAGGATCGTAATAGTTTAGTGTCTTTGGAAACTTGGAATAAAATCTTCTAATCGTGGGGAAAGACCTTCAACATCTCCCATAAAGATCTTCCTTTTTTTTATATAAAACCTTTCTTTATATCCTGGGGAAAAGAAAACATAAAAGGGTGAGCTCAAATGCTCAGTAAGGGTAAACAAAAGAAAAATCAATTACATCATATTCATAAGAACATAACTTTTGGAAATCTTAACCTGCAAAAGAGAGCATAATTTCATAACATGGGATAAATCATAGTAGTGAAATGAAATCCCAATAATCATAACTTAAAACATGAAACTTTGTGGCATACACACATAATCATAGAGAATCATTTCTTGTTAGTCAAGACTCATTGCCAAGACTATCTTAGTGGACAAAGTCCCTTTCTGAATCGAGTAATCCTCGTTTCAGTCCTGTTTCACTGAACCGGTATAACCTACCATTCCAGCCATGTCTATCTCATGAGATATAAAATCTTTACCCAATGCATTGGAGGGAGATATAGGTCCCACCCATCTCTTAATGAATCCTTTCTTATGTGTGCCACAAAATCATAAATCATACATCATTGCATAACCCATGTAATAAAAATGGGATTCTTAAACAACATGACATCATAAAACCATTCATATAAGATAAAGGAATTCATAAACATAATTCCATCACAACATAGTCAAAACAATGTAAAAATATGGATAGAAATAGAACCCTTTATTATCTTATATGGAAAATAATTTTGATAAAACACTTGAATTGAATTCTTGAGGAAAATATCCTTTCTTCTTCAAAATCAATTTCTTTTCACAAAACATCATGCAATTTTAAAAGAAAGAGATTTTATTGAAAATAGTCATGAAATCTTTTAGAGGAAGCTTCATGAAAATAAGGATTTATAAAACATTAGAAATCCGTTCGTGCCGTATAAGTTTAAAAAAAACATTCTTCGTACTTTTATCGGAAAAGTCAAAAAGTACCTCGTATAAAAAAACGACAAAAGATTCCTTTCATATCTTTTACTAAAAACTCATAGAAGGGTAAAATTGGTTTTAAACAATTGTAGGTGGATGGAAATAATATTACATATTGAGAAAACATGGATGTGGATGATAAAATACACCCCAGTAAATACCAACGTATAAACAATCTCGGATAAAAATGAGATTGTGATATTTCCCTTACCTTAGGTCCGATTTGCTTTGTACGTGTCTGAAGCTCCTGTATAATGGTTTAAATAATGTCATTGACTTATTACAGAATCATATTCATTGTTATGATATCATATATGGTTCACTTATGACATTATATTACCCGTTCTTTTGTAAATTCCATGTTAAAGAAGCATTTTGGGTAAAATCGTTTCATTTATCGTAGGTGTTTTGACTTGTTGTTCTTGACATCATTATTACTTATATAATGATTTAATCACTTCCAGAATATAAAATATGATTTATATATCATATATATTCAGTATATATATATATAACAGGTAGATAAATAAAATGAAAAACACCGTTCATGGAGACGGTAGTCCGTACGTACGCATGAACGCTGTTTTCCTTTCCTTATTGTCTTGAAATGGAAGTAAGTAGATGACATACATATGTATATATATACATAAATCCAGTAGCTTTATAATGTCATATATTTCATTATTATTTCTTATATATACATTATAATCATTCTTAAATGGTTAACATGGAGAATGAATCTCATCGCGTCGTGGAGACGGTAGTCCGTACGCACGCACGAGCGATGATATCATTTCTATAAATATTGAATTGAATTGGAGTGGATTATAAAATATATAAGAATCAATATGATGTTTTAATAACTATGTATAGTTATTCTTTACACCATTATACCCATACATGTAAGGTGGTGGTGGAAAATAGATTACACCACGGCGTGGAGACGGTATTCCGTACGTACGCACACGCGGTGATTTCTTTTTCCGTAGGATGGATAGATGGTGAAATAGGGTTGTTTCATACTTATAATAACATATCCGTATATGAGTGATACTGATGTTATTACTTCATAATGAAACAACCTAAGAAGAAGAAGTGGAAGAAGAAATAAAGATGAAAGAATTGGTAACGGTAATTACCTCTTCTTTGAAGTGCCTCTTTGAGACCTCCTCTTAGGGCACTAGAATTGGTCTTTGAGGAAGACCATAACCTCTAGGATGTTTCTAGGGAAGTGTAGAAGAGATTTTGGCAGGGGTTGGCCGAGCTTGAGTGCTCAAATTGGTGTGAGGAGGAGGGGGAGGAGGTGTCCTTTTATAGGGGAGGAGAGGGGAAACTTAGGAATATCTCAAAATATTATTTTATATTAAAGTCAAAATCGGTTTATAATGGTTCCAAAGGGTCTTATTTCAAAGCTAAAGTGGGGATGGGTCGAAATCCTATAAACCAATAGAATTTAGACAAGTTTAGGATATTATTTTAACCTTATCAATTAAATTTAACTCTAAGTTAAATAATTTAACTTTTACCATGTCTTTTTGTTTTCTTTCACTATATGGTTAATAAACTTACTATAACATGCCAAAAGAACCCCATATTGTTTATTATTAATATATATATCCTTATCTAAGTCATTTGGCCGAACCTTAGATTTTTAAAAATACAATAACAATTAATAATATAATATTTGATTTAAAAACTATTTTGTGTCAATTTTGACACTATTTGATATATGATTTTTGTGAAAGTCATAACAGAATTAAATGTTCGAACCAAGTTGATTAAATCAACATTAATATATCATAGTAACCTAGAAAATTATTGGAATTCATAAAAAATCTCAAATTACATTTATTTTTGTGTTTATAACATCAATTATGTCAATATTTCATTAATAAGATAATTACTGCATCATCGTTGTGTCATAAATAAATTAAATTATTTGATGTCTAAAAATTACAAATAAAATACCATCATGTAGGAAATATTTTTAGCTTTCTAATGAATATTTACAATAGAATTTATCTTATGTATAACCCCATATTAAAAATGATTTACTTATTAAACTTTGATTTTAACTATTTTAACCTTTCTTTAAATAAATTAATAATAAATGTCCTAATCTAATCCAAGTGGGCCTAAATGGTCATATTTTATTCCTAAGTTTGTTTTTGGTCGAATTACACTTGTCCAATAGAATTAGGACATGTGTTAGGGTAATAGTAATATCATATTTACCCTTAGTTACCCTATTTACTATTAACCGCGGTAAAAAAAGTAAAAAGTTACTATTCACCAAAAAATTATTTTCATCTCATTGAACCACATTTTAGTCCTTGATATTAACCGTGTCTCTCGGATTTTTGAAATTCCATTCACAGAAGCGGTAAAATTAAGTTTTATGAAAAATTCAGTTTTTTAACTACCACTTAGTAGTTTCACTATTCATCAAAAATTGATGTTTTTCAGAACAATGCCAAAATTTCATCCTAAGCTATATTTCATATTCCGAATTCAAAAATGAAGTCTATTTTACCAAATTCATATCATAGAATTTGCATTAATTAATTTTATAATTAAATCCCGCTGTTAAAACAAATAGCGTGTTTTAAAGAAACAATATCTATCAAAAGATTGACACTTGATTATGTCTGGTTTAAATGTGAAATTACATCCAATGACCAACATTGTATTAAATTGTAAAAATATATTCTAAATATACTTTAAAACCACTCAAATTAATAATTTATCACTATTAATCATTTCGATTAAAAAAGTTGTTTTTAATTATAATTTAGTAATTTTCACTATTCATCAGAATATGAAAGTTATCCGAAAAGTACCAAAATTTCACCTTAGGCTAAATTCGATACTCCGAATCCAAAAATGAAGTTCATTTTGAAAAATAAGATTTACAGAGTTTTAAAAAGTGGTTATTACTATTCATAACGGCTAGTTTTAATAGCATATCATTGTTTAGTGAAACTCGGTATTGCGTATTACACACGCTATCGAGGAAGGTCGTGATTGCGTGTAATGCAAGGCAAGTCAAGGATGCGTGTTGTGCAAGCTCCTTTTGGTGTAGCGTACAACACAAGACTTTAATAAAATTAAAAAGAATATTTTTTTATAAAATCTTGGGCTGTTACATTCTACCCCCCTTAAAATGAATTTCGCCCTCGAAATTCGTCGGGGTTATAAATGGTTTACTATTTGAAAGTTTCTTTAATAGAAAACCACATCGTAAAAGGGAATACCAAAACTTGGCTTTAAAAACTAAAGTATGAAATGTAACGATTACCCAAATAAACTAATCACTGGGTTTCCACATAGGTGAAAATATGGATATGGAAGAGAAATCTAACCATCATGTTCTGATGGAGAGTGGTAGAGAACATGGCTATGGAAAATCCAGTAATCACAAATCCATAAATTTGTGACGATCTAAGGTACCATCTGATTCATCAGGTATAAGATCACTAGGACAACATTTTTGGTTTTCAAGATCATTTCCCTAAAGTTGAAAATTTAAATTAGAATAAATACTTACTTTATTTTGATACAATATCACTGTTGTTCGTGCCTTCAACAATTTCCACTTCATCTCTTAAATAAATGAAGTTTAATTTGTTATTCGTGAAGTGTTAGCAGATCATGTGATAGAATGACGGGTCATTCCATCTGTCTCAAACAAAAGGTAAGCAAAAGTTATTAAATATACATAAGTCATTCTATAGTGAGATTAATCATATATAGTTCCTAAAATGGACTTATACTTCATATATCATACTGCTTAATATAATAAAACTAGTTTCTACTAAACAGGGACTTCCTGTAGGCCAGTGGTAGGCGATAAAGGCCAGTCGCACTTCGGTTGTGGGTTCGATTCCTACAGCCTTGTCCGAAGCGATGGGCTGTCGCCCGTCCTGCAGGTTGTCCCTTTTTCTAAAACTACGTTACTATAACATCCCATCAATAATATCGAAAATCTTCTATCCTTAAACAATACTAACTTATGTCCAACATAATCCAGTCTAATCTTTAGGCTTATACATAATACTGCAGTCCACTCAAATAATATAGTGACATCGATTACCAGAGATTTAATACTGTCGTTGATCCCCACATATCATAAGATATGTCTTGTTGGTCACATTCCAAACATTCAAAGTCCTTAATCGTGTATTCTCTTGAATACCTTAGTGAAAACATGAGTGCAGTTACAAGTTATACCTTTCCACATACCAAAATCCTCAAAATTCTATATACTCAAACCATGATATCACTTAGTCCTTATATCAATCATGAGCTCATGAATACTATCAAACATTTAATTTTCTTCTTATCCCTTCATTATGCGCATATCATCTACATTCCAAAAATATCTGAATAACCTTTCATGGATACTGGTAACATTAATCATACACTTTCAAAACACAAGGAAAGGCAACAGTGTAACAATCCATAGATGTCTCTTTATTCCAAAATTACACATGATAAACATGTAATCATTCCACTACATTCTCAAACCATTGACCGAGCTTCAAAAATTCTTTCATCTCACATATCATTTGTAGTCTCTTCATCATCATCCACATAAATACTACCCATATGACCATACTGATTCTCTTCATGAGTCTTTCCCTTAGGGCATTTGTTTGCATAATGCCCATACATTCCACATTTAAAACACTTAACCATTTTTGATGTCGTAGCAATACCATTATCCTCATCCATGGTGTTAACCGAACCTTTTCCTTTGCACTTACTTGCTTTGTGTCCTTCTTTTCCACACCCAAAGCATCTTCCAGTTCCCTTGAAACATTCTCCTTGATGCCTCTTCCCACATGATTTACATAGGGGAAATTGAACTTTCTTTCCTCTATGATCATCATGGAACTCCATCTTTCTCTTATTAGTCGAGTCAGGAAACTTACCAAATTTTACTTTATTGATCATGTTGTGAGATTGCTGATTCGGCATAATAATGATGTTTGGACATCCAAATCCCATTTCATTTGGTTGCTCATGAATAATATCATTCCATTGTCCATCATATCCTCCATTATTGTGAATCATCTTGTTTCCAGCCATTTTCTAAAACCCAAACAGAATAGTGTTAGATGCAAAAATCGTAATAAAGGGGGAGTAACTTAAATATCTATCATCTTTGGTTTAATCTAATATCGTTACCATAGTTCTATAACTATATCCTATACGTATACTTATCCTTAGGGGCATCCCTAGACATACCTTAGAAATATCTCTAGAGATCTCACTAACGTTTTCGCATCCTAGTTTCCAAAGGTTGACTAAACCTTTCCTCTGATACCAACTGTAGAGACCCGAATCCTAACGTACATGGACATTACATTACATTTGTGGAATACTTAGTACATAACAAAAACACACACACAAGGATCGTAATAGTTTAGTGTCTTTGGAAACTCGGAATAAAATCTTCTAATCGTGGGGAAAGATCTTCAACATCTCCCATAAAGATCTTCCTTTTTTTTTTATATAAAACCTTTCTTTATATCCTGGGGAAAAGAAAACATAAAAGGGTGATCTCAAATGCTCAGTAAGGGTAAACAAAAGAAAAATCAATTACATCATATTCATAAGAACATAACTTTTGGAAATCTTAACCTGCAAAAGAGAGCATAATTTCATAACATGGGATAAATCATAGTAGTGAAATGAAATCCCAATAATCATAACTTAAAACATGAAACTTTGTGGCATACACACATAATCATAGAGAATCATTTCTTGTTAGTCAAGACTCATTTCCAAGACTATCTTAGTGGACAAAGTCCCTTTCTGAATCGAGTAATCCTCGTTTCAGTCCTGTTTCACTGAACCGGTATAACCTACCATTCCAGCCATGTCTATCTCATGAGATATAAAATCTTTACCCAATGCATTGGAGGGAGATATAGGTCCCACCCATCTCTTAATGAATCCTTTCTTATGTGTGCCACAAAATCATAAATCATACATCATTGCATAACCCATGTAATAAAAATGGGATTCTTAAACAACATGACATCATAAAACCATTCATATAAGATAAAGGAATTCATAAACATAATTCCATCACAACATAGTCAAAACAATGTAAAAATATGGATAGAAACAGAACCCTTTATTATCTTATATGGAAAATAATTTTGATAAAACACTTGAATTGAATTCTTGAGGAAAATATCCTTTCTTCTTCAAAATCAATTTCTTTTCACAAAACATCATGCAATTTTAAAAGAAAGAGATTTTATTGAAAATAGTCATGAAATCTTTTAGAGGAAGCTTCATGAAAATAAGGATTTATAAAACATTAGAAATCCGTTCGTGCCGTATAAGTTTAAAAAAAACATTCTTCGTACTTTTGTCGGAAAAGTCAAAAAGTACCTCGTATAAAAAAACGACAAAAGATTCCTTTCATATCTTTTACTAAAAACTCATAGAAGGGTAAAATTGGTTTTAAACAATTTTAGGTGGATGGAAATAATATTACATATTGAGAAAACATGGATGTGGATGATAAAATACACCCCAGTAAATACCAACGTATAAACAATCTCGGATAAAAATGAGATTGTGATATTTCCCTTACCTTAGGTCCGATTTGCTTTGTACGTGTCCGAAGCTCCTGTATAATGGTTTAAATAATGTCATTGAGTTATTACAGAATCATATTCATTGTTATGATATCATATATGGTTCACTTATGACATTATATTACCCGTTCTTTTGTAAATTCCATGTTAAAGAAGCATTTTGGGTAAAATCGTTTCATTTATCGTAGGTGTTTTGACTTGTTGTTCTTGACATCATTATTACTTATATCATGATTTACTCACTTCCAGAATATAAAATATGATTTATATATCATATATATTCAGTATATATATATATAACAGGTAGATAAATAAAATGAAAAACACCGTTCATGGAGACGGTAGTCCGTACGTACGCATGAACGCTGTTTTCCTTTCCTTATTGTCTTGAAATGGAAGTAAGTAGATGACATACATATGTATATATATACATAAATCCAGTATCTTTATAATGTCATATATTTCATTATTATTTCTTATATATACATTATAATCATTCTTAAATGGTTAACATGGAGAATGAATCTCATCGCGTCGTGGAGACGGTAGTCCGTACGTACGCACGAGCGATGATATCATTTCTATAAATATTGAATTGAATTGGAGTGGATTATAAAATATATCAGAATCAATATGATGTTGTAATAACTATGTATAGTTATTCTTTACACCATTATACCCATCCATGTAAGGTGGTGGTGGAAAATAGATTACACCACGGCGTGGAGACGGTATTCCGTACGTACGCACGCGCGGTGATTTCTTTTTCCGTAGGATGGATAGATGGTGAAATAGGGTTGTTTCATACTTATAATAACATATCAGTATATGAGTGATACTGATGTTATTACTTCATAATGAAACAACCTAAGAAGAAGAAGTGGAAGAAGAAATAAAGATGAAAGAATTGGTAACGGTAATTACCTCTTCTTTGAAGTGCCTCTTTGAGACCTCCTCTTAGGGAACTAGAATTGGTCTTTGAGGAAGACCATAACCTCTAGGATGTTTCTAGGGAAGTGTAGAAGAGATTTTGGCAGGGTTTGGCCGAGCTTGAGTGCTCAAATTGGTGTGAGGAGGAGGGGGAGGAGGTGTCCTTTTATAGGGGAGGAGAGGGGCAACTTAGGAATATCTCAAAATATTATTTTATATTAAAGTCAAAATCGGTTTATAATGGTTCCAAAGGGTCTTATTTCAAAGCTAAAGTGGGGATGGGTCGAAATCCTATCAACCAATAGAATTTAGACAAGTTTAGGATATTATTTTAACCTTATCAATTAAATTTAACTCTAAGTTAAATAATTTAACTTTTACCATGTCTTTTTGTTTTCTTTCACTATATGGTTAATAAACTTACTATAACATGCCAAAAGAACCCCAAATTGTTTATTATTAATATATATATCCTTATCTAAGTCATTTGGCCGAACCTTAGATTTTTAGGAATATAATAACAATTAATAATATAATATTTGATTTAAAAACTATTTTGTGTCAATTTTGACACTATTTGATATATGATTTTTGTGAAAGTCATAACAGAATTAAATGTTCGAACCAAGTTGATTAAATCAACATTAATATATCATAGTAACCTAGAAAATTATTGGAATTCATAAAAAATCTCAAATTACATTTATTTTGGTGTTTATAACATCAATTATGTCAATATTTCATTAATAAGATAATTACTGCATCATCGTTGTGTCATAAATAAATTAAATTATTTGATGTCTAAAAATTACAAATAAAATACCATCATGTAGGAAATATTTTTAGCTTTCTAATGAATATTTACAATAGAATTTATCTTATGTATAACCCCATATTAAAAATGATTTACTTATTAAACTTTGATTTTAACTATTTTAACCTTTCTTTAAATAAATTAATAATAAATGTCCTAATCTAATCCAAGTGGGCCTAAATGGTCATATTTTATTCCTAAGTTTGTTTTTGGTCGAATTACACTTGTCCAATAGAATTAGGACATGTGTTAGGGTAATAGTAATATCATATTTACCCTTAGTTACCCTATTTACTATTAACCGCGGTAAAAAAAGTAAAAAGTTACTATTCACCAAAAAATTATTTTCATCTCATTGAACCACATTTTAGTCCTTGATATTAACCGTGTCTCTCGGATTTTTGAAATTCCATTCACAGAAGCGGTAAAATTAAGTTTTATGGAAAATTCAGTTTTTTAACTACCACTTAGTAGTTTCACTATTCATCAAAAATTGATGTTTTTCAGAACAATGCCAAAATTTCATCCTAAGCTATATTTCATATTCCGAATTCAAAAATGAATTCTATTTTACCAAATTCATATCATAGAATTTTCATTAATTAATTTTATAATTAAATCCCGCTGTTAAAACAAATAGCGTGTTTTAAAGAAACAATATCTATCAAAAGATTGACACTTGATTATGTCTGGTTTAAATGTGAAATTACATCCAATGACCAAAATTGTATTAAATTGTAAAAATATATTCTAAATATACTTTAAAACCACTCAAATTAATAATTTATCACTATTAATCATTTCGATTAAAAAAGTTGTTTTTAATTATAATTTAGTAATTTTCACTATTCATCTGAATATGAAAGTTATCCGAAAAGTACCAAAATTTCACCTTAGGCTAAATTCGATACTCCGAATCCAAAAATGAAGTTCATTTTGAAAAATAAGATTTACAGAGTTTTAAAAAGTGGTTATTACTATTCATAACGGCTAGTTTTAATAGCATATCATTGTTTAGTGAAACTCGGTATTGCGTATTACACATGCTATCGAGGAAGGTCGTGATTGCGTGTAATGCAAGGCAAGTCAAGGATGCGTGTTGTGCAAGCTCCTTTTGGTGTAGCGTACAACAAAAGACTTTAATAAAATTAAAAAGAATATTTTTTTATAAAATCTTGGGCTGTTACAGTACAAACCGTCAAAATAAATTAAATCATTTTCATAAACATTTTATCTAATGAATCATCCTCATAAAATATAACCAAATGATATATTAGATCATATAAAATTATTTAAGTTCATTAATAACATATAATTTCAATTTTTTATAACTATTCCCATTTTACATGAACATCCATATTTGCATACAAGCGAAACGATCATGAAAAACCCAGAAAGAGAACATCCTAATACGAAAAAATTGTGTATTTTAACTCATCAAAAAGGCCATACATGAACTTAATAAAATTATAATAAATAAAATATATGTTGAAGATGTTTTTAATTAATTAATTAATTAATCTAATCTTATTATATAGGACATTAATCACAAGTGAAAAATGCTTTCAGATATAAGGTAACATATTCTTTCCGAACCTCCATTTTTTTTTACTTTGGGTTACGCTTTCTCACCACTTTCCCTAATGTAGTTATTAATTATTATTATATAATATTCCTAAATTTTGTTTTTATGTACCAAAAATAGGTACCTAGATTAATTATTATTTCCTTGACAGGGAAATAAATGCTTTATAAGGCTCCCTTTTCTATTCATCCTGATAAGAAAGCCCGAATTAAGGGAACTTCCCAATTTCTTACCCATTTTCATGTACATTCAATAATATGTTTTAATACACAAATATTTTTCTAAAATTAATATTTTTTATCATGAAAAACTATCTTAGTTCATTTATAGTTTTATGAAAACAATAATTCCTTTGTCTGCTTTAAATAATATTTTATATTTTCCCTTAAGCTGCACTGAAGTGGCTCATTTATAAAGTTTCTTAAAAAATATTTTTATATGTTTTAAATTTATTTAGTTATAAATTATCATTATATATGACTATTTTACCTTATTAATGTCCATTTATTGTTTAAATATATTCTTTCATGTACACCATTATGATACGCCGATTTATTGTTCCTTATGACATGATTACAATACCCATTTCTTTTCATGGGTAACCCTTATGTTAATTTCTTATGATTAATTGAGGTTTATTTATTATGATATCATACAACATATTTTATTTAATAGTTTATAATCATTTTTACTAGGGATGTACTATCTTGATACCATTCTCTACATTACTCTGGATAGTTTATGATTATGTTTACCGATTGGGGAAATTATTTACATTTCATATGTTAGTTTTAATATGAATGTATATGTTGACTATGTTTAACCCCTTTCATATGAGGAATTCATTGGACTTAGTAAGTGTTAGGAGAGTACTTCTATAACCCCTTTATACATCCGTAGGTCTCATGAGATAAACTAGACTGGGTTTTATCCAAGACCTTACCCATTTATTTAGACTTCTTGGGTGAGGATTTAATGGTATGCTTATGATGTCTCTAATTATGAATTACCTCATTATGAGATTAGTTATTATCATAATATATTTATTTATTATTGAAAAATAAAGGATAAAAGGTAAACCATTAATGGAATGAATTTTTAGCTATTCACCTTACCTTATTGTTTATGTTTATTTATGATAGCTTCTGCTATATTTCTTACCCTTACTGAGCATATGATTTTACCCCTTTCTCATGTTTTATTTTTCCCCAGGATTCCGAGATGTATATTATGTTTGACATGAAAGGATAATCTAGGAGAATTTGGATATTTTCAAAGGATTTTATATGTTTTATTTCATTCTAAGTTTTAATGTAACAATTTTGGTTGTATTTGATTTTCCAAAGATACTAAACTATTTAGTCCTTTGGGTTATATTTTCTTTTAATAGTACCAAATTAATAAAGTAATTCACCTACTCTGGGCTACTAGAGTCAGAGTATTTATAGTTGGTATCATAGTAATTTTAGTAGAAACTTTGGAAATTAGATTTAAAAAAATATAGATTAGGGAAATATAAAACTATAACTAACTTTGAGAATATTCCCCAAGTAACAAAACTTATGATTTAGAGATTATTTATAACTAAATTTTCAATTTACATCAAGTGTTTTACTAGTTTTAAATTATATATTATGTTTTATAATGTTATGATCTAATCTAGTGTATGCCGTTGTTTATGAATGGTGCCTAGTGGAAGAAATATAAACCATATCAATGCACATATCCCATGTAGGTATTTCCCTCCCATGAAATATAATGATATTGGATATAGATATGCAATTGGAGATAAACAACTTATGACTATATTGGGACAACCGAATCATGTTATGAGAAAAACCTTACTCGCATGGAGCAGTCCGATCCACAACACAACGTAATAATATTAGAGAATTTCATGTGAAAACAACCTCTATCATTCAACGGGAATTAAAGTCCATTTGTAGATGAGTAATGGATAATTTCCATAGAGAAGATATTTCTTGCTTTGGGAAGTAACGAAAGGGAGAAGGTTCTTATGGCAGTTTATCATTTCTCAGTAGATGCAGATCAATGGTGGTCAATAATTAAAAACAAAAAGGTGGAGAAATAAATTGAAAATATGGAATGGAAGGATTTTAAGTAAATTTTATTGGAGAAATATTTCCCTCATTAATAGAGAGTATATATGGAGAGAGAATTCTTGAGTTTAATATAGAAAGAGGATGAAAATGTTGCTAAGTATGAATCTAATTTTACAAGGATAGAAAGGCATGCCATAGACAACATGTGAAATTCAAGGAGTAATATTGACCATTTATTCAATGGTCTTAAGCCAATTTTAAAAAGGAAACTATTCTCCCAAACATTATCATAATACGAGGATATAATATCATGTTATATCAAGACAATGAAAGAATTTTTTAAGCCATATGGCTTTGAAGGGAAGAAATATAAGAAGAGGGATACTGAGTATTCCGAAAAAGTAAATAAGTAAAAAAGTACGAAGGGAAGAATATAATTTCTAACTTGAAATAAATGTAGAAATAAACATCATGGAACATGCCTATTGGGAATGGGAGTTTGTTACAAGTGTGGAGAAAAGGGCCACCGAGCCCATGATTGCAAGGGAAAGAAAGAAGTTGGCAATGTGCAATGCTTCAGTTATAAGGATATGGGACATATTCACATGAATGTACTATAAGTTAAGGGAAATTACTCTAGAAAATTACAAGGGAACAAGGCCATGCTTATGTAGTCACAAAAGATGAGGTTTAAGTTCCTAATGATGTGGTGAAGGTAACTTTAATCATCTCCTCAAATTTAGATAAATCTTTATTTGATTATAGATCATAAAATTCTTTTATATCTTCCTAGTTTTCAATAAAAATTAGATATTTCCAACTCACCTAAACAATGGAGTTTTCATTAAAAAATCATAGTGGAAACCTTATTGAAATAAATATACATCGAGAAGTTCTTATTATGACACACATATGTGCTCTAATTTCTGATTTTATTATCATACATATGGTTGATTTTGATATAATCCTTGACATAGATTATATTTAAAAATATAATGAAAGAATTTATTACAAAGAAAAGGAAATTATTATTTGTGATAAATATATGGAATTTATCATCTTTATAGGGGATACTTAATCATTTCATTCATATCTGGATCCAACTCTAGTAGATCTTCTAAATGAGATTCTTGGAGAAGCAGAGTAGATAAAACCTACTGATGAAAAAAGTGATCTTCAAATTGATAATATACCTACTGTACAAGAATACATTGATGTATTTCCATAGGATTTACCTAGAAATCATCTAGAGTAGTAAATTAATTTTTTTATTGATTTAATCCCAGATACAAGACCTATATCAAAGACTCCCTATAGAATGGACACAATGTATTTAATAGAGTTAAAGAAAAAACTAGAGTAATTGAGTGATAGGGGATTTATATTCCCTAGTGGTTATACTTGGAGATCTCTTGTTATTTTCTTTAAGAAGAAATATGTATCTATGAGTCTATGAATTGACTATAGAGAGATCAATTCTATTATGATAAAGAACAAGTATTCACTACCTTGAATTGGTGAATTATTTGATCAATTTCATGGAGCTAAATATTTTTCAAAGATTGATCTTCATTATGAATATCATCAATTACATTTGAAGAAGGAAGATATTCCAATGATAGTGTTTCGAAAAATGTATGTACATTATGAGTTTATAGTAATGCCATTTGGACTGACTAATTCACCCTCTATTTTTATAGATCTAATGAACAGAGTATTTAAGGAATATCTTGATATTTTTTGGTATTTATTGATGATATCTTGGTGTAATCCAAAATATATGAGTACCATGAGAGTCACTTTCAGATTGTTTTGGAAACACTTAAAATAAAAGAGTTATATGAGAAGTTTATAAAGTGAGAATTATGGCTTCAAATAGTTTATTTTCATGGAAATATTGTCTCCAAGGATGAAATATCAGTTGATACTATAAAGATAAAGGTAATCTTGGAATGGCCTACACCACTGAACATAACCGAGGTAGGAAACTTTATTGGTTTAGAAGATTACTATCAGTGTTTTGTTCAGATTTTTTCCCAATTAGCTAACCCATTAACCAAGATTAATCATAAAGGGCTTAAGTTTATTTAGAAAAAGTAATGTGAAGAATGATTTTAAGAATTTAAGGGGATATTAGTTAATTCTATTATTTTGACTCTATCATCGGTAAATGGCGGGTTTGTGATTTATAGTGATACATCAAATAAAGGACATGGCTGTGTCCTTATAAAACATTATAGATTTATTGCCTATGAATTAAGGAAGTTAAAAACTAATGAATAGAACTATCCAACTCATGATATTGGGTTAGAAGTTGTAATATTTTCTCTTAATATATGGAGATAGTATATATATGGTGAAAGATGTGAGATATATATAGATCACAATGATTTGAAACATATCTTATCACAAAAAGAACTCAACATGAGGAAAAGGTGATTGCTCAAGCTACTCGAGGATTATTATTGTTCAATACACTACCACCTAGGGAAGGAAAATAAGGCAGTAGATGCATTGATCAGGAAGGATCATGGAATTTTGAACAAAATGAGGATTCATTGGGATCCTATGTACATGGATATAGTAAAGATGGATATAAGAGTTATCAAGGAAAGTAAAACATCAATACTTTTTCAAATGGTATCTAGAACATATTTATTAGAAAGGATTAAAATTTCCTAGTCTGATGATGAGAATTTTCAAAATAAAATTAAAGCTATGAATGATGTGAAATTGGTATACTTTTTATATGAAGATGGAATTTTGAAATTTGGGAAGAGGATTTGTGTTCCAACTATAACCGAGCTAAAAATGGAATTATTGGATGATGCTCAAAGCTTTAATTTCTTTATACACCCTGGTAGAACTAAGATGTATATAGATTTGGAGGAACATTTTTGGTGGGATAAGATGAAGTGGGAAATTAATAATTATGGATCAAGGTGTTTAGTTTTTCAACATGTTAAGGCTGAAAGAAAACATCCTAGAGGAATCATTTAACCTCTAACTATTCCTCTATGGAAATTGGATGACATTACTATGGATTTTTCACTAGATTACCAAAGACTCCAAGAAATAATGATGTAATATGGATAATTTTTGATTGACTTTCCAAATTTGCACATTTTCTCACTATAAGGGAGGATTTTCCATTAGAGCACCTTGAATGACTCTATATTAATGAAGTTATAATACTTAATGGAGTACCCCTTTCAATTGTGTCTAATTATGATCCATGATTTACATAAAAATGCTAGAAAATTATTCAGAAAGATTTGGATATTGAGCTTCATTTGAGTACTTCTTATCACCCTCAAACTGATGGAAAATATGAAAGGATGATATGAACTTTAGAATACATGCTGAGATAATTATCACTTGACTTTCAAGGTATTTGGGATCAGTATTTACCTTTGGTAGAGTATTCCTACAATAATAGTTTCTATTCAAGTATTCAAATGACATCGTATGAAGTGTTATATGGAAATAGATGTTGTATACGAACTTGTTGGGATAAAGTTGGTGAAAGGAAGCTTGTAGGAATAGAACTTGTAGAGGAAACAATAGAAAAATTAAATACTATTAAGAACTATATAAAAGTGGCTCAAAGTAGGAAAAAGAGTTATGCTGACAATCATAGAAAGGATTTGGAGTTTCAAGTGGGAGATCATGTCTTTATGAAAGTATCTCCATTGAAAGGTTTCATAAGGTTTAGTAAGAAAGGGAAATTGAGCCCAAGGTACATTAGACCTTTTGAAATTTTGGAGAGAATTGGAGCTGTGGATTATCATTTGGAAATGCCACCCATCCTTTCTAAATTACACGATGTGTTCCACATCTATTTGTTAAGGAATTATATGCCAAAACCAAACCATATTATCACTTCTAAATAAATAGAATTTGAACATGATTTATCTTACTATCGAGATCCTATCCAAATTATAGACGCTAGATAACAAGTTTTGAGTAATCGTACAACTCAGCTGGTAAATTTACTTTGAAAAAATCACAAAATTGAAGAGGTGGCGTGAGAACTAAAGGAAATTATGATGAAGAACTACCCAAATATTTTTATGTGGTGATATTCTAGAAATTTTGAAGACATTTTTTTTGATGGAGGGGAGAATGTAACACCCTAATATTTTATGGAATGTCTCTTTTAAATTTAAAATATTCGATAGCTTACGTTGCATACAACACCAAGCATAATGAACCATGATATACTATTACATATTAATATAACTATTGGAATAGTGATGTGACTATTATAAATTTTAATATGGACATTAGAATAATAAACTCACCTATTAAAGTATTAATATAATTTATGTATCTCATAAATGAAAATATGATATATTTATATCATGGAATACATAAATAAATGTTTTAAAAATGATAAATTAAGTGTTGTTATTTTTTTGAAGTGTAAATGTTTATTTAAAATTTTATAATTAATATAACGATTTAAAATAAAATTAATTTTCATAAAATAGATCCATAAATTAATATTTTATTATATTATAATTATAATATAATTTTATGAGATCATAATTATTTTTTCAAAGTTTCATAAAATAAGTTATAATATTAAAATTGAAATTTTTTGAATAAATAATGATTTTATTTAAAAATTAAATTTCTCATACTTAGAAAATTATTTTCTTAAAATGGATTCCATTTTTTAAATTTTCATGTCAAAAAATAGTTAGAGTGGAGTTTTTGTATTTTTCTAAAAAAGTTGAATTTTAGGTGAATAGTGAAATACGTCAATTTATAGTATTTAACATTATAAGTAAATAAATGAATTTTTTAGTTATGGTTGAGTCATGGATGATGTAAGTTTCCATTATATAGAACTCAAATTCTACATTTACTATATTTAGTCACAAGAATCAATGCTATTGATAGTCTTGATCCAAAATAATAAACTAATGAATAAAATAATCAAAAACACCCCTCTCCTCCACTATAAATACCACCCCTTATCCTCACATCTTATAATATTTTAATCTTGATTATATTCAAACCAATTAATCTCCAAAAAATATTCCCCATGTTATAGTTTTTATGGTCTCACCAAAATACCATTTCTAAGTTTTTTAAGGAGGTTCTCAAGGAGACGACACTCAAGAAGAAAAATCCTCCCTCTTTCTCTTTTAATTTATTTTCTTTTATTATCCTTACATAACCTACCCTATCCAAAGTAGAATGATAAATAAAATATATTATATGTACTTGAATTTAATTATGTTAATAGAATATCCATTATTAAACCCCTTCTCCTCTCTCTTTTTATTTTAAAAATGAAGACATCATCCGTGATGTGTCAATTTACCGCCATCATAGACGATGCATTTTAATTTTCCATTAATGCCTTAAATTATAGTAATAAAACCATTATTATGGTTAAATAAGATTTTATTATACATATTATAATTTATATAATGTTTTTAAAGCAATATATAAACATGATATTAAATAAAATGATATTAGTTCTTGATGGTCATAAAAACCACCAAAATAAATTAAATCATTTTCACTAATGTTTTATCTAATGAATCATCCTAATAATGTATTAAAAAATTATATATTAGATCATATAAAATTCTATAAGTTCATTAATAACACATAATTTGAATTCTGGATAACTATTCCCATTTTACATGAACTTCCATACTTGTATACAAGCGAACTGATCATGAAAAACCAAGAAACAAAAACCTCATGAAATGATGAAATTGAATCTTATAACTCATAAAAAAGTCCATAAATGATCCTAATAAAATTATAATAAATCATATATATGTTTAATAAGTTATGAATTAATTAATTAATGAATATAATTTGATTATCCAAGACATTAATCACAAGTACAGAATGCTTTCAGACATAAGGTAAGGAATTCTTTCTGAAGCTCTATTTTTTCCTTTAGATTATGCTTTATCTATACTTAACCCAATTAAATTATTAATTATTCTTATGTAAGCATCCTAAATTATATGTGTATGTACCAACCATATTTATCTAGATAAATTCTTCTTTTTTTGATGGGGAAATACATGTTTTATAAGGTTCCTTTTCGATTCCTCCCGATAAGAAAGCCCGATTAAAGGGAACTTTCCAATTTCTTAACAATTTTAAAGTACACTACATAATATATTTTAATAAACAAATATTTTTCTAAAATCACTATTTTTATCATGAAAAACTATCTTAGTTCATTTTTGGTTTTATGTAAACAATTATTCCTTTTTCCACTTTAAATACTCTTTTATATTTTCCCTTAAACCGCACTGAAATGGATCATTTCAAAAATATCTTAAACACTATTTTTACACATTTTAACTTAATTTAAAAATAAATTATCATTATATATACCTATTTTACCTTATTAATTCCCATGTATAATTTAAATCTTTTATTTCATTGACACCATTATGATACACCGATTTTCTGTGCCTTATGACATGATTACGATACCAATTTCTTTCCATGGGTAACCCTTATGTTAAATTTTATGATTAATTAAGGTTGATTTATTATGATTACATATAACATATTTTATTGAATTTTTTGTGATAATTTTGACTAGGGATGTACTATCTTCATACAATTCTCCATATTACTCTGTATGGTTTATAATTCTGTTTACCGATTAGGGAAATTATTTACATTTCATATGATAATCTTAATATGAATGTATATAGTGATTATGTTTCACAATTTCATATGAGGAATGAATTGGACTTAGTAATTTTTGGTCGGGGACCTCTATATCCCCTTGTTGCATAAGTAGGTCTCGTGATAAAAACTAGACTGGGTTTTGGCTGAGACCTTACCCATTAATGTAGACTTCTTGGACAAGTCCTTGATGGTATGTTTATGATGTCTCACATTATGCATTACATCATTATGAAATTAGTTATTAATAATCCATGTGTTTATTCAACTAGTATAATATCAATGGTTAAGTGACTTTCTCATGTGATTATATGGTTTTATTTATTCATCTTTTATTCCTTCCATATTAGGCTCAAGATTATATTTTAATGGAACATGTTTTTAGTTATTAATATTTACTTATTGTTTAAGTTTATTTATGATAGATTCCCCTATATTTATTATCCTTACTAAGAATCTAATATCACCCCTTTATTATTTTTTATTTTACCCAGGATTCCAATATGTATATTATGTTTGACATTCTGGGATAATCTAGGAGAATAGGGATATTTTCAAAGGAGTTTCTATGTTTTATTTCATTTAAAGTTTTAATGTAACGATTATGTTTGTATCTGGTTTTCAAAATCTACTAAAATATTTAGTCCTTTAGGACACAATCTCCTATTAATATTACCATTGTAATAAAGAAAGGCACTGGATCTGAGATACTAGGGTTAGGGTCTTTATAGAGATGGTGATCCACCACATTACAGAGGGTGTGGGTCCTCTATATGTAGAGTGGAATCCCAATTATTATACTATGGCAGTGTGAGGGTACCCTATTAGAGTAGTGCTTCCTTGTATATGCTACACAGTGGTGTGGTTTGATACCTCTATATTCTTGAGAGGTTATTGAGAGGACCCGTTTGGGATATACCTAACACTGAGAGGGGGGGTGAATCAGTGTTGGGGACTTTTTAAACCAATTACAACTTTTATCCCTGTACCTCTTGACCTGTTAAGATCTTGATTCTCTTATTCTATTTTCCCTGTCGCATGCAATAATAAAAAGCAGTAAAAATATGCACATGATATTTTTACAAGGTTCACCACTCAATAAGAGGAGCTACGTCCTTCCCATGCATGGTAATGACTGGTGCATAGATTCTCCACTATAATGTAAAATGCTATTACAATGGAGTGGCTAGGAAAACAATCCCTTTGCCAGTGTGAGTCCCTACACTTTGGAGGGGGGTGGGAAACAATCCTCTTCCCTGGACTGGTGATGACCTAGTCCAACTTACTGCCACTAGCTGGTTCTTTATACTGCCTATGAAGACAGTCTCTTGCAGCCTCTAGCTGGTTCTTTATACTGCCTCTGAAGATAGTCTTCTCTCTGTTAAAAGAGTTTGCAATACCAAAAGAATCTTTCAACTGTTGATACCTATTGGATGTCACAGTGCTACTTTGTTCTTCCTCTATTCAATTATTACCTGCCTAGCAGCATGCAGGTAAACAACCACTTCTTTCTCTGCAGCAAACCTGAAAGTTGCCCAATCTTCTTCCCCTTCTTCTTTAGTGCAAAACCAGCTACACTGAGATCGCTTCTGCTTCAATCTACCGGAATCACAAACTCCCGTTGTGATTATCAGAACAATTTAGACTAGCTCATCTTAGCATCATCAGAATTAAATTGCCCTGAATAATTGTCAGCCTTCAGTTGGGCATACTCTGTTCTTCTTCTTCTCTTCATTCTCTTTGACACAGTATAATTACAGTGTTCTAATCTCTTTCTTAAATTCTCAATACCAACACAAGAGTGTATTGGTATACTACCTTCTTCTGTGGTGCATATATGAATTCAGTTGCACATCTTGTTCTTCCTCACTTCACAATGCACAACGATAGTGTTAAACACTAGTCGTGTGAGTGCGATTCAACTTCTCTTTGTGAAACCGAATGATTCGCAGTTCTTTCTTCTTCACAAAGCTACTTCGAGAGTGCTATGAACCTATCGAAGGCATATGAGAACCTCAAAATTTTCATGCAACCTTCTAGGTGGATTGCGCGTAAAATTCTAGCCTTGCGTGTAAAAACACCTTTTGGCGCGAAAAAACCCTTTTCGCGCAACCCTTCTATTTCGCACAGAACTTCCCTTTTTCGCGAAACACTTTCTTTTTCGCACAAAAATTCTTATTTTCGTGCAATACTTTATACTTCACTTTTTCCGTGCGTTAGAGATTGGGATTTTTCTATGTGCCGAGTCTCAATAAATGGGGAGGGTTAGCCTCATATTTATATGAAATTTTGACCCTGTGCGAAAAACACTAATCCACGCGTAAAACCTCCTTTATGCGCTTCATGCAACTTCATATTTCGCACCATGCTTCAATATTGCACGCACTTCATGCCTTTTCCATTTTTCATTATTCTAATCATGAAGCACCAATTGTGCGCACAATTCCAAACCGCATTCCATATTGCGTGCAAACCCATCCTTTCACGCGACATCGTATTTCGCGCAATGATCCAATTTTTCGCGCAGCTCATGCCTTTGAAAATTTTTGAGCTTCTGATCTCGAAACACCTTTTGCACAAAAAACATCATTCCTCTATTTCGCGCATCCCGCAGATATTTCGCGCAATGATCCAATTTTTCGCGCAGCTCATGCCTTTGAAAATTTTTGAGCTTCTGATCTCGAAACACCTTTTGCGTGAAAACATCATTCCTCTATTTCACGCATTCCATAGATATTTCGCGCAATGATCCAATTTTTCGCGCAACCTGCTACTATTTCGCGCAACCCGCATATATTGCACGCACCACTTTATTTTTGCGTGCAACATGCCTAAATTTCCACGCACTCCATGCCTTTTTCATTTTTCGATGTTCTGATCTTGAATCATGCCTTGAACGCAAAAATCTAAACCATATTCAATATTTTATGCTTCATCCATTGCCAAAAACACATCTTCATCCCCCGATTTTAAGGCCCTAAAATTCGGAAAACATTGGAAAACGACGCCACCTTAAACTGTGCTTTTCTGCCATCCCCATATTGTCCATTGATTTGTCATTTTCTCTCTTCACTACTTCCCATAACCATTCTTTTGATCTTATCACAAATCCCACTATCGTGATATTTATGCATTGATAGATCAGCTTTAGCATCGTCAGAGTTGCAATGGGAACTAGAACTTCCCTATCCCCCAGCAGCATCATTCCTTCCAATCAAAACTTTATATGACTGGCATCATCATTTCTCCCCCTTTCCTTCATAAGGCTTGCATCATAAGTTCTCCTAAATCATGATATGTGTGAAATACATACCAGCAATGCATCTTCTGATTTGGATATAATGCGAAATGCATGGCTACCTCAGAATTCCAAGCCCTTCCACATTCTCTCTTCTTCTTCAACCATCATTCTACACTTAATACAAATCATATGATTTTATTCTTCAAGTAATCTCTTTAATGTATTTCTATCATGAAGAATTTCATGGTCTTCTTCAAATCCTCATTCTTCTTCAATCATCATCAGATGGATGATACTTCTCCATTCTGATCCAATCATCCTCAAATGGATGATACTTATCCATTCTTCATTGTTGTAAACAATGTGTCACCTGTGACACAAGTTCTTTGAACTTAGGATCAGCTCAACAATCTTCTGAATTGATCGTCTAAGAGAATTGCTCAAGTATGAAATCCAGTGCTATGATTCCATAACAATTCTCAAGGCAACCTCACTTCGGCCAATCTCCACAAACTTTTTAGTCCTTCTTCATATCTTTCTTCATTTTGACCATCATTGACAACTGTTGACAACAAATACAATCTTCATACACAAATTGGTCCCAACAGTTATGAGGGATACTTAGATAGGAGATAGTGATCCCTTAGATGTGACACACAGTAGCAAAGAGTGGCCCCACCCCTCGGTATCTTGTGTGGTTATGTGGGATGTTTGAAATAAGTTATGGGACCTTTAGAGATGTGTGAAAAATATTAATTCTTAGCTGGTTAGTGGACCTAATTTCATCAGAGCTTAGTGGTTTATGGTACTTACCATGTTTAGTGTTTATCCTTAGAGATTTCGAGCCAAAATCTCTCTAGTCTTTCTCTTTTTATAGTTTCTATTAGGTTGATACTTCATTCTAGTTGGGAGTGTATTTTTCCCTTTATGTATTTTGTATTATGATGCTGTACTTTGATGTGTCTCATATAGGTTGTTGCATGCATGGTTTATACTCTAGATGTTTAGTATTTTATTACAACTCTGCACTATTTCATGAAGTCAATTGTGTGGGTGCATACATATACTTTAGGCTAAGGTCTCCCATTTCAGCGATGCACCTAATCAGTGATAGTCTATATCCCCTAGCTTATTAGAGGTGGGATTGGGGTGTCACAATCAGCTTATCACTGACCAAGAAGACCCTAGTGGGTCGGGTCATGATAGAGTGGTATCAAAGGTGGTTTTCCCCTGATCGGTGTTAGGAGTTGGACCTATGTGAGGTTTGGTTTGGGGAACTTAAAGAAATTGTTTTGGAGTGTCTCAAGTTCATCTCTTAGGCTAGGGAACCTAGTTTTGGTTCAATGTTCAACGTATCCATACAATAGGAATTTGACTACCTACTTGTCAACTTGACATACTAAGGCATCAATTATAGGGAAATCAATGGTACACAAATCATATAATATTATGTATTTTTCACTTTCATGTATTTATTAAGTCAACTCCTCATATATTCTCATCTAACTATGGTACATATTGTTAACATTAAAAATGTATCCATGAATATAGAAAGATATGATATAGATACATGGTCATGAAGACAACCAATTGAGAGAGGAAACCCCAGTTTAAGGTCACCATGATAACCATCACAGTGTTGAGGCTTCAGATCAAGAGCTAGTTCATGAAATGATTTTATCATTCATACAATGAGAAACATTTATAACCACCGAGAATCAAATGAACCCACCCATAGTGTGTCATTTTGATGTTTTGAGTGAGATGCAGTCGATGTTAGTTACAACTATTTAGGATGATGATGCACATATTCTGATCTTTCTTCCAGAGTTCTAGGTCTAGGGAGCACCTAGATTCTGGGGTGAGACAGAACCTTATACAGTGGAGGCTTGGATGGAGTCTATGGTTGAAGTTATCCATTTTATGTAAGAACCACCAGATATAATGGCCATTCTTACAACTGATATTCTCTAAAAATATCAAGGAGTTGGTGGTGTTTGGTTATCTAGGTGTATGATGAGGTGACACTCTCTTGGGTAGAGTTTGAGTGTTTATTACACAATAAATTTTATCCTTCCACTAAGCACCCATTTCAGGTATAGGATCCTCTTAAGTAGGCTTGGGATATAAAGATATTTCTGTGAAGGGAGTATTGGGGAACTAGAGTTGGAAGTAGACATCATAGAGCTGAGTCTTCTATAACAACTAGCAGGCACCAGTCATCTGGGTTACGAAACAGGAGGGATACTCATTCATGGACTCAAGCACGAGGATATACATAGAAAAAATAATGTGGTGGGTGCTGTTATATTGAAGGTTCTTTGAATCAGAATCCTTGTATAATATTTATAAGTCACAAGATTGGGCCATGATTTACCTATGGCTTCTCTACATTATCTAGATTAAGGCACAAGTTACTTCTATATTGTCACATCACTTTTTTATTATATGGTTATTCCATTAGAGACTTTATATTAAGCTTCACATATAAATACTACTACTGAGGGTGTTTCAATAATATCAATTTTCTTCTACCAGTGTGGATCAACTATTTATAGAGATATCTTATCATGAAATCTTTCTGTAGCAGCAATGAGACCTTAAGATGTTTTTTCAGTGTGTCCTAATAGGTGTGAGTTTGAATTATGCATTGACTTTCACCCTATGATCACACTGATATCTTCTGTAGCATATCAAATGACCCATAACAAGATCTAGGAGATGAGGGTGTAGTTTTAAGGCCTTCATGATAAAGGTTTTATTAAACCTAGTGTGTCCCCTTGGGTAGCTCTAATTTTGTTCATAAAAAAGAATGATTGGATTTTGAGGCCTTTTGTTGACTATCGTCACTTGAATCCGGTAACGATCAAGAAAAAGTACCCCCTTCCAAGGATTGATGACCTATTTTACTAGTTAAAAGGTGTGAGTTGGTTTTAAAATATCAATCTCTTGTTTGGATACCATCAATTGAGGGTTCATGAATATGATCTTCTGAATAATAGATTCTAATGTCACTACAAACACTATGAGTTCCTGGCGATGCCTTTTTGGTGTGACTAATGCCCCTGCTATGATCGTGGATCTTATCAATTGAATATTACAACTATACTTATACCAATTCATAGTTGTATTTATCAATTAAATACTCATATAATCTACATTATATAAGGATAATGTTGGGAATTTTAGGATGGTACTATATTTTCTTCAGGAGCACTAACTTTAGGATAAGCTCTTGAAGTGATAGTTTTGGATTTAATAGGTTTAATTTATAGTGCATATAATCTATGATCATGTTTTAGAGATAAATCTAGTGAATATTTATGATTTTTTTATGAGTCACCTAAGAGTGTGGTAGTGGTGTGGAGTTTCCTCAGTTTGGCAGGATGTTACCAAATAAAGGCATTTAGTACATGGTGTTTTGTAATGCCTTTGGAGCTGGGCTCTAATGCTTGTTGATGTAGAGGTTGGTAGTGAATGCTTATGGGTCGGGGTATTTGAGATCCCATGAGTATTTTTACATGACCCGTGACTTGTATTTGGAAGTGAAAATCTTCATCTTGAAGATGTGGAGATGTTTTTTTGTTGTTTTCTTAGACCAACATAGAGTCTTAGGAACATATTCTATTAAATAGATCTCAACCTAACATAGACGCATTAGTTGGAGTTCCTATAGGAATACAAATTTTAGATAGTCTATACTCTATAGAAGGGAAATGTGATGGAATATGTCATTATTAGAAAATACTGATCTCACTTGGTGGAAGTGGCAATATAGAAGTTGGCCTCATTAAAGCTGACACTAGTAGAGGATAAGGGGACAAATTATATTCAATCGATGGTAGTGGTTCCACTTCTTCTTCATCATATGAGATATTATCAATTGAGATATATTGTTTGTGAAGTTTTATGTTACCAGATATCCTTAGGAGATGCACCAGATGGATTTTTTGGAGGGGAGTACCTCATCATTGTTTCAAGGAAATCTGTTAGTTTTTGTGAAATTTCATGAGTAGGTGTTGAGGGGTTTTCAAACCTATACCTTATATATATATTCAGGTGTGGAGAAGATGTATATGGACCTTTATTGGTAGTTTTGGTGGACCGACATGAGACATATCTTGGTCAAGTTTTTTTTGTAGTGCCTCAAATGTTATCTGGTAAAAGAGGAATATCAAATTACAATATGTTTGACTCAATCAATATTCCATGTTTAGGAGGATATGTTGAGATCCTATGTGTTAGACTTCAACCTAAGCTATGATGATCACTTTCCTTTTTCATAGTTTTCTTATAATAACATGTATCACTCTATTATTGTAATGACACCTTTCGAGGACCTATATAAAAGAACCTAGAGGAAACCATCATACTGGATTTATTTTAGCATGAAATCTCTTGTTGGTCCATAGCTAGTGCATGAAATGATAAAGAATGTTAAAGTGACATGTGATCATTTGAGGACAGCTTAGTGTCAATATAAATCTTACACAGATCGACATCACAAACCTTTGAATTTTGATCAGGGAAACCTTGTCTTCTTGGGAGTCCCCACAACATGGATTGTGAAGTTATGGATAGGGAGTAAGCTTTTACCCATAGTGTTTTTGTCTATATGAGTTTTTATGTGGGGTTAGTGCGGTTTCTTATCATTGGGCTTAACCCCCATAGTGAAACCAAGTGCATGGAATATTTTATGTGTCACAACTGAGTAGATACATGCATGAACCACAACATGATATCGAGTGAGAAGAGATGAAAATTGAGGATGGAGTCACATTATTGGATTAGTTTTTAGTGATTTAGGAACAACAGGAGAAGATCCTATATGGATGAACCATTCCTTTAGTTCATGTGCTTTGGAATCTTAGAAGTGTGCAAGAGAGATCCTAAGAATGTAAGAGTATGATGCGGGCTCAGTACCCCCAACTTTTTTATGTATCTTGTGATTATTTAGGGAAAAAATACTTAAAGGAGTAAATAATGAAACAATCATAGTTTCATTGGTTTAGTCCTTTGGATATTTGTAAATATATCTGAAAAATTTCCTCAGAGTTGGTACTATGTTTTGGGTGTCATAGGACCCCAACATTAATATATTAAAAATATATATATATATCAAATCATGTGTGTGCATATTTTTAGAATAAATGGCTTTATCATTTATTGGGACCTCATATGGGAAATCCAAGACCACAATTCTTTATGAAATGGGGGGTTTACCCTAGACGCAACATAAAGTTTGTAGGCATCGGGTGTTCGGTTGATGGTGACCGTTAGAGAGTGCATTAAGTAATTAATTAATTAATTTATTTAAATTACCTAAACCCTAAACTTCCTATATAAATATTCCATTATATAAAATAACTATGGTTAAATGCATAACCCTAGGAGATTAGAGAAGAGGAGGATGAGAGCTTTGTTTGTGCCAATGAGTCCGAGAACGTGGATCGATAATGAACGATTGAGTAGAATCATGAGATGGATGAAAAACATAGTGGGATCATGATCTTAATCTCTTGTAGACATTTTCTTCCCCAATGATCGATCCAATCTCAAGGTAGGAAATGTTATTTCATGAATTGTTTCCCTTTGATTTAATTTTTAAGCATGGATTTCCATATATTTTCTTATTTTCCTATATTTGTTGTTCTTTGCATGACCATGACACAAAATTAGGGTTCTTAAAACTAATTGATCATTTTTTGTGTCTTTATTTTCATCTCTATTCAAATTTATGAAATATTTTTATTGTATTGCACTATAAAATATTGTTTTTCACTTATTTCTTGTGATTTTCCCCACTGTTCTTCGTGTTCTTCACCAATAGTCCATGAGGTCATAGTTCAATATTGTCGGGCTGAATTCGAGCGTGATCGAACTCCCAGATTCAAGAAAGATGCATGAAAAAGTTGGAGATAGATGTTTTGAAATTGGATTGTGATGATATGTGGGTGTTGTAAACATAGATCAGAGGCCAGATTGTGGGTTATCATCTATGGGTGTGGCGAAGTAGTGGTGCAGTGCAATAGGGATGATCCACACATGGTTTATTGGACAAAATCTGGCCACTGACAATGTTTTAGGCTCGTTAAACTTCATATATGATCTACTCAATAGATTTTTTGGAATATAAAATGGAAGCATATCCATGGTAGAGATTCATGAAGAGTTATTGTATTTCTAGAAAATCCCAGAATACATGACCTGTAGTCTAGGAACACACACTATGTAGTCCCCTTTCTATGATAACTAGGGTTTCAGACAGAATTAAATATCACATGTAGTGTGAGATAACTGTAGACGCCGGAAAAGTCCGTTGTTCCCAAACGAAGCTCCGGATGCGGAAAGCGAGGTTATATTTGGAGTCAGAAGCACGTTCCGGAGGGCCCGGAGGCCTTGCGCGGAATATTGGAGCCCCGCGCACAAAGTTGATGAGCCGCGCGCAAACCGCCCGGGATGCGCGCAATGCGCTGAGCCGGCGCGCAATTTTGCGCGCCTGTGGCCTGCGCGGCTCCCTTGCGCGCCGGGACCGATTCCGCGCCCGCGAAGAGAATTCCGCGCCCGAGAACTGGATTCCGCGCCCGGGGTTGCCTATAAATATAAGGCGACCCCCGACGGTTTGAAGGTTGCCAGAATTTGAAAGGTCTCTCGTGCGCGCAATCCAACCCCTTCCGCGCGCAATGCCGATCTTCAGGTAACCTCTTTTATTTCGCGCAAGAAAGCCTTGGGGTTCGCCTTCGCGCGCAATCCCTTTGGCTCCTTTCCTTTGAATAAATATTCACCTAAAGGCATTCGCGTGCAAAAGAAGCCTCTTGCGCGCAATTGCCCCCGGGTGCGCGCAATCCAGCCCGATTGCGCGCACCCCCCATTTTCAAAGTGGCCATTCATTAAAGAATGAGCCGTTGCCCCCGTGCGCTATCCGAAGCCCGGTGCGCGCAATCTCTATCATTCGCGCGCAAAGTGCTGGCCCAATTGCGCGCCAGCCCGCCCATTTGCGCGCCGACTCGCGGTATTGCGCGCAAAGCTTCTCTTTTGCGCGCGAGCTGCCAGGGTCGCCCCCTTTGACCCCCTGAGGGTACCCGCCTGCGTGGCGCCCGATGACCTTCATCCCGGGTGCCCGCAACGTGCGTTGTCTTCCCGTGCGGCCCTCCAGGCCTGCGCGAAGTGACACGGACCCATTAGGCGGCAGCATACGTCCAACATGACGTTAAACTGTGCCACGTCCGCGCTGCAAGACGTTAAATTGCCAGGCGTTTACGTCCCGCACGACGTTAAACTGCATTCGTCCCACATGACGTTAAACTGCACACGTCCAAGCTGCACGACGTTAAACTGCCTAGCATATCGTCCGCACTGCAAGACGTTAAACTGCCAAGCGTCTTCGTCCTCAACACACGACGTTAAACTGTACTTCGTCCGGCAAGACGCTAAACCGTCCGCATCACCTGATCCCGTGTGTCGCACGCAGGGTCCTCCCGGTTTGGATGTGGCCCCCACCCGCTCGTCTCTGCAGGGATGTCGGGATTGGAGTGGCCTTCGCCCATGGGGGTAGAGTGTTGCAAACAGAACGAACTACGTGGACTTTGATCTCTGTCTTCTAAACAGGGTACGTAGGAAGCCTCTCCGAGGTTCAAGCCCACCACCTGGTCTTCCCGGTCGTATTTACGTCGGTTCGTCCATCAGTGGACCCCTCCCGGGTTCACACTTGCGTTGATTCACCTATGAATCCGCCTCTGTGGGGGACTGCACGTGTGTATCTCCATTGTGCTTCCCCACCGCCTCGAGCTCTTCGTGAGTCGGCTTGCCAACGTCCAGCATGACGTAAAACTGTGATTCACCCGGCCGTTCCATCCCCCCCTGTGCGAGGTGGTTCGGTTCGATCCTTCTCCAGGCAGCCTCGATCTCCTTGTGATTCGGCTTGCCAACGTCCAGCATGACGTAAAACTGTGATCCACCCGGCCGTTCCATCCCCCTCTGTGCGAGGTGGTTCGGTTCAATCCTCCGCCCGACGGCCTCGATCTCTTTGTGAGTCGGCTTGCCGACGTCCAACATGACGTTAAACTGTATATCCGAACTACGCTGACTTTGATCCGCGCTAACGCACGGTACGTAGGAAGCCCCTACGGGGTCCAAGATCTTCACTCCATCATCCATCCTGATCCTTACCCGGGCCGCCACGTCCCGGTGGGGTCATGCCATTTCATCCCACTCCACTTCACTCGGGAAGCCGCCCATGTGCTGGCCCCAGCGTCGGAGGTTCCCCGCGAGGGGTTCTGTCATCTGATCCACTCCTCGTGTTGATCAGTCCGATGCCGTCCCCGCTGGACGTTAAACTCGCGGCATACCCCGTGTTAAACATGGGAAGCTGAGGAAAACCTCAGGTAACACAGTTCCCCGCACCCAGTGCGGGATGCCTCAGGCCATCACGCCTTCGAGGAGCCCTATTAGGGACGGAAGACAGACATGCAGAGGCGCAGTGTTAAGACACGCCCCCGACACCCAGAGCCACCCGATCTCCTCACCGCAGGTTGCTGCCCCGACCAGACTCCTTGGAGCATCCGGGCGGAAGCAGCGTAATTAACCGGTGTCCATGAAGATATGGCGCCGGGAACGAGATTAACGAACATTCTTAAATCTATGAGGGAGACCCGGATTAGGCGACGAGTTCCGAGGAGACGTCCACGGAAGGAGGAGCCGACATCCCATCATCCCGGTTTCGATCAAGGAGCAGACGCCCCTGAATAAGGGACGAATGCCGCCCGCCCTTGGAAAGCGGGACTGCGGGGCCACAAGCCGCGCGCCCATCCCTTCGGGTCGACGGGTGCACGCGCGAACGCGTCCTGGCGGAACAGCGTAACCCGACGCACATCCGCACCGAAACAGAAACCCTCATCGGGATTCGCTCTAGGGATCCGCGATGAGGGTTTCTGTTTCGGTGCGGATGTGCGTCGGGTTACGCTGTTCCGCCAGGACGCGTTCGCGCGTGCACCCGTCGACCCGAAGGGATGGGCGCACGGCTTGTGGCCCCGCAGTCCCGCTTTCCAAGGGCGGGCGACATTCGTCCCTTATTCAGGGGCGTCTGCTCCTTGATCGAAACCGGGATGATGGGATGTCGGCTCCTCCTTCCGTGGACGTCTCCTCGGAACTCGTCGCCTAATCCGGGTCTCCCTCATAGATTTAAGAATGTTCGTGAATCTCGTTCCCGGCGCCATATCTTCATGGACACCGGTTAATTACGCTGCTTCCGCCCGGACGCTCCAAGGAGTCTGGTCGGGGCAGCAACCTGCGGTGAGGAGACCGGGTGGCTCTGGGTGTCGGGGGCGTGTCTTAACACTGCGCCTCTGCATGTCTGCCTTCCGTCCCTAATAGGGATCCTCGAAGGCGTGATGGCCTGAGGCATCCCGCACTGGGTGCGGGGAACTGTGTTACCTGAGGTTTTCCTCAGCTTCCCATGTTTAACACGGGGTATGCCGCGAGTTTAACGTCCAGCGGGGACGGCATCAGATCGATCAACACGAGGAGTGGATCGGATGACAGAACCCCTCGCGGGGAACCTCCGACGCTGGGGCCAGCACATGGGCGGCTTCCCGAGTGAAGTGGAGTGGGATGAAATGGCATGACCCCACCGGGACGTGGTGGCCCGGGTAAGGATCAGGATGAATGATGGAGTGAAGAGCTTGGACCCCGTAGGGGCTTCCTACGTACCGTGCGTTAGCGCGGATCAAAGTCAGCGTAGTTCGGATATACAGTTTAACGTCATGTTGGACGTCGGCAAGCCGACTCACAAAGAGATCGAGGCCGCCGGGCGGAGGATTGAACCGAACCACCTCGCACAGAGGGGGATGGAACGGCCGGGTGGATCACAGTTTTACGTCCTGATGGACGTTGGCAAGCCGACTCACAAGGAGATCGAGGCTGCCTGGAGAAGGATCGAACCGAACCACCTCGCACAGGGGGGGATGGAACGGCCGGGTGAATCACAGTTTTACGTCATGCTGGACGTTGGCAAGCCGACTCACGAAGAGCTCGAGGCGGTGGGGAAGCACAATGGAGATACACACGTGCAGTCCCCCACAGAGGCGGATTCATAGGTGAATCAACGCAAGTGTGAACCCGGGAGGGGTCCACTGATGGACGAACCGACGTAAATACGACCGGGATGACCAGGTGGTGGGCTTGAACCTCGGAGAGGCTTTCTACGTACCCTGTTTAGAAGACAGAGATCAAAGTCCACGTAGTTCGTTCTGTTTGCAACACTCTACCCCCATGGGCGAAGGCCACTCCAATCCCGACATCCCTGCAGAGACGAGCGGGTGGGGGCCACATCCAAACCGGGAGGACCCTGCATGCGAGACACGAGATCAGGTGATGAGGACGGTTTAGCGTCTTGCCGGACGAAGTATAGTTTAACGTCGTGTGTTGAGGACGAAGACGCTTGGCAGTTTAACATCTTGCAGCGCGGACGATATGCTAGGCAGTTTAACGTCGTGCAGCTTGGACGTGTGTAGTTTAACGTCATGTGGGACGAATGCAGTTTAACGTCGTGCGGGACGTAAACGCCTGGCAGTTTAACGTCTTGCAACGCGGACGTGGCACAGTTTAACGTCATGTTGGACGTATGCTGCCGCCTAATGGGTCCGTGTCACTTCGCGCAGGCCTGGAGGGCCGCACGGGAAGACAACGCACGTTGCGGGCACCCGGGATGAAGGTCATCGGGCGCCACGCAGGCGGGTACCCTCAGGGGGTCAAAGGGGGCGACCCTGGCGGCTCGCGCGCAAAAGAGGAGCTTTGCGCGCAATACCGCAGGTCGGCACGCAAATGGGCGGGCTGGCGCGCAATTGGGCCAGCACTTTGCGCGCGAATGATAGAGATTGCGCGCACCGGGCTTCGGATAGCGCACGGGGGAAACGGCTCATTCTTTAATGAATGGCCACTTTGAAAATGGGGGGTGCGCGCAATCGGGCTGGATTGCGCGCACCCGGGGGCAATTGCGCGCAAGAGGCTTCTTTTGCGCGCGAATGCCTTTGGGTGAATATTTATTCAAAGGAAAGGAGCCAAAGGGATTGCACGCGAAGGCGAACCCCAAGGCTTTCTTGCGCGAAAGAAAAGAGGTTACCTGAAGATCGGCATTGCGCGCGGAAGGGGTTGGATTGCGCGCACGAGAGACCTTTCGAATTCTGGCAACCTTCAAACCGTCGGGGGTCGCCTTATATTTATAGGCAACCCCGGGCGCGGAATCCAGTTCTCGGGCGCGGAATTCTCTTCGCGGGCGCGGAATCGGTCCCGGCGCGCAAGGGAGCCGCGCAGGCCACAGGCGCGCAAAATTGCGTGCCGGCTCAGCGCATTGCGCGCATCCCGGGCGGTTTGCGCGCGGCTCATCAACTTTGTGCGCGGGGCTCCAATATTCCGCGCAAGGCCTCCGAGCCCTCCGGAACATGCTTCTGACTCCAAATATGACCTCGCTTTCCGCATCCGGAGCTTCGTTTGGGAACAAAGGACTTTTCCGGCGTCTACAATAACCACACACAATGTGATCCGATGATGGTATATTAGCATGTACCCTCATGTTATATGATCATGGGCACAACCAAGTACATGGGTATATCCAGGTACCCAGGAACAACTAGGTACACGGGCATAACCAAAGTACGCGGTCATGAGCTAGAGTACATTGGCATGGATTAGGAGGACACAAGTATAACTCAAGCTAAAAAGACATGTTTTTTACTCCATGTACACTCTGTGTATATCCACATGTCTATCCAATCCCTATGTAAGCAAGGACATTACTAGGTGTCTAGGTGAGGTCACACGCCATGCGACATTATGTGCACATCGTGTACATTTTACAAAAACTTCTACCTTGCACATATCCTTCTTTAGGAATCATATTTGGGCTCATGAGTAGCATATCCTGAGTATTTTTTAATTTCAAATGCAATGGTGTCCTTAATTTTGAAACCAAAGATACAATGATATCTGATGTTAGTGAGGCACTTATACAACGATTCTTATCCGATGTCAGATTTCAGGTTTGATCATCAAACTATTATCAGGGTCAGTACTCCCATGCCTCTCTCTAGGGTGTGGGTCTCTAATATCATTTATATAGGTATATATGGTTCTCACACACATTATATAGTTTGAAAGTTCTCTATCTATGGAGTGGAATCCCTTTCTTTGAGCTCTGGCGGTGTACAGGTCCTCCATTGGAGTAGTTCTCCCTTAGTTGTGCTACATAGTGGTGAGGTGCAGGACCTCCATATTCTTGAGAGGTTATGAGAGATTCTTGGATAGGAGATAGTTATCCCTTGCCCATGACACATATTATTGAGGAGTGGTCCCTCCACTTGGTATCTTATGTGGTTACTTAGGATGTTCAACATCAGTGATGAGACCTTTGGAGCTGTGGGAATACTCTTTATTATTAGTTTCTTGTAGAGATGGATATCCCCTTTATCTCTTTGTTTTTAATTCTTATTATCATATATTATATTGGGTTTTATTTTACCCTCTCGATTATGTCTTGATCTTACTATTGTTTATTGTTATTTCTGACCCTTTTTGGTTTTTGGGGAATCTTACTAGGTATGTATATACTCACCCTTGCATGGGATTTTCCCACACACATTGTGTATTATGTAGATGATAGATAGATCAGTGGAGACCTTGGTGGGCTTAGTTTTAGTGGATATTAGTGGTTCAGGGTGATAAATGTGTTTGGTGTTCGACCTTAGATATTGTGATCCAGACTCTCTTCAATCATTCCCTTTCTTCAATTGCTCTTAGTTTGAGAATTCATTCTTGTTGGGTGTGCATTTACCTATTTATATCTTTTGTATTATGATTTTTTACTTTCATGTGTCTTCTATAGGTAATTTCAAGCATGGTTTAAACTCTAGGTGTTTAGTATTTTATTATATCTATGTACTATTTCATGGAGATAATTGCGTTCATGTGTACAGGAACCTTAGGCCAAGGCCTCCCATTTCAGTGATATGCCTAATCGACGATAGTTTCCAACCCCTATCCTATTAAAGGTACTCTTGTGGTGTCACACTTGTTATATAATTAGTCATGCTGGCATTAGTGGGTCAGGTCATGAAAAAAACATTTCATAAATAAACCCTTTTAATTTAAATCATGGTATTTCACTTTAGAAATCAAAATTCATCCTAAGATCTTACATTCATCATAAAATCCTTCAAATAATATTTTAGGAGGGATCAAAACCAACATGGCATTCACTAAATTTTAAATATTTATAGGAATCATGATCAAAATAATTATATAAATGTCATTCAATTCATAGAGAAGAGGATCAAAGAATATTTCATGAGGCATTTCAAGTTCAAATCTCATAGAACTTGTTTTATAAAATAATAAATGCATATCTATGAATTATCAAGCAATAATGAATTACAAGATAATGGAAATTCATTTAAACACATACCTTATAATTACTTGGAAACTCAAAACATTAGAAGGAAAACACAATCCGGAGAGAGAGGAACAACTTGAAGAAAAAAGAAATGAGCAAAAGGAACCAAATATCCTTTTATAGAAGTCAGATTACCATAAATCTCCTAAAAAAAAAGAGGTCCATAAAGGTTCGAGTTTTTAAAAAAATATAAAAGGCATTATGGTTTGTGGCATAAAAACCCTAAATTAAAACAACCATTTAATTTTCCATTTTAATGAAATCTTGAATGCGAAGTGTTTAAGACCTCTTAAGATAGGAGTTATAATTTTTTAAAAATAATGATAATTAAATTACCATGATTTCAAGCTTTTTAAACCATCAAAGGTCATTATAGAGGTGTGTTAGGGAAAAAGAAAATAAAAGTGAGGTTTAATTTTTTTTTCTCAAAAAGGGAGTTGTGTAAGGGTAACATGGTTTTACCCTCACACAATTCATTTGTGTCATGTAAGGGTAAAATGTTTTACCTTTATGAAGGTAATTTTCTTAGAATACCCTTATATAACTCTTGGATACCCTTATGTAGGCTTTAGAAGCAAAGGTTTACCCTTACACAATACATAGGATCACTAACTTACCTTTACGTGAGCAGAAGGTTTCTCGGATAACCCTTACATAGTGGTTGAGGTAACCTTATGTGGATAAGGGTTACCTTACACATCCTTTAGTATTTAGGATTTACCCTTACAAAATGTATATAAATCCAATATTACCCTTATACAACAAAGAGAAACTCCTTTCTACCTTTATGCATCCTTTTAAAAATAAAAGTTACCCCTATGAAAAGCATATGTCCTATGTAAGGGTAAATTTTCCATTAAAAATTATTGATTTTTTTTTCAAAAAAATTCTTGGAAAATAAAACAAAAAAGGTTATTTAATCATTATAAAAGTGTGGATGTTACATCAGGAGTGTTAGCGGAGTTAGTGATGTTATTTCTATTAGTGGAATTAGTGTCATTAATGTTGTTAGTGTTTTTAGTGTCAAAATTGGAACCAATGGTGTTAGTGGTGCTAGTTCCATTAGTATAGTAAGTGTAACTAGTTCCATTAGTTATGTCAATGGTTTCTATGGCATGGGTGTATTTAGTGTCGTTAGTAGTGATAATTAAATTGGTTTCATCCATTCCATTAGTGTCTTTAGTGTTGAAAATGTTGTCAGTTGCATTAGGGATGTCAGAGTGGTTAGTATCCTCAATAGTGTTAGTGGAATTTGTTCCATTAGTGATGTCAGTGGTGTTAGTTCTATAAGAGTCATCATTGGTGTCAATTATTTTAGTTCTATAAATATTCTAAGTGGTATTAGTGTCATAAGTGTTACTAGTACTTTTATAGAATACACTGAGGATATTGACGACATGCCATCTAGGAAGTCTTAAGGTTATTATAGAGTTTTATGACATCTAGTAAAGATTAAGGGTTTACATTGCGGTTTATGGTCTTCCAGGAAAACATAAAAGTTGTGGTGTAGGTAGAAGGTTCCAAAACATTGAGATTGTGCTCACGGAGGGTTTCCAAAATATCCCTGGCAGGGGAATCAAAACCTATATTGTTTGATGTATTAGTTTAAATCCATATTAAAAGGATTAACACCCAAGTGAATGATGATTACAATTTTAGGATTAGAAAGAGGAAAAAATATGTATTTTAACACCGTATGAGAAGGGTGCATCATACCTTTTATATTTATGTGACAAGGACCAAAGTTATGCCTTTTAAGGTCATGAAACTAGGACCCATGTCTTATAGTTTATATTCATACAACTAGGGATGGTTTCTTACATTTTAAGGAAATATGGCTAGGATATCTAAGTAAAATATGCATAACAATGGAATGAGTGTGTGATTTATGCATGATAACCTCTGGGAATTCACATTGGTAGATGAACTTGGTGAATGTGTCAGGATTATGTAAAGTAGGAATCCCAAGATAAGGAAACACCTAGAAATGAACAAGTCCAACAACATTGGTTATTCCATTAAGATAGATACTCAATTGGAGAAAGTATTAAAAAATTACTATGTAAGAATTAGGGGAAAGTTTGAAGTTAACACCATGGTGGAATCCTTGGAAAGAAAAAGTATACCTTAATAGCCATGTTGGATTCTAAGGCAATGAATCATGCCATGAAATCCTCAAGATAAATATTATTTATTATCAAAGGGGTATGATATTAACCATTATTTAAGATCTAATGAGATAAAAAGGAAAATCATTGGGTCATTAATTTATAGGATATAAAATATACTTTATCTAGGTGGTAAATTATTTCATAGGCCTTTAGTTGGATTTGAGTATCACTCATGTGAAATGGTCTTGGCATGGTATATATGAGTCTATGGAGGTTCACTAATAAGGGTATATGATCTATGGGTGTAGACATAATTTACAGGTTATAGATGAGACACATGATTACTTATATCCCTAGTGTAAGGTATACAATCATAAATACACATATTATTAGTTACAAGACTTTGAATGTTTTCGATATAAGATACATAGTTATGTGATCCATAAGAATGGAATGACTGCCTTAGTAAAAATTAATTCTCTATCACAAGGTGGGTTAAGAGATGACTAGACCACATGAGTTGTTATTTAATTTAAAGGGATTAGGTACCCTAAACATAAGGGCTACTATGAGGTTTAAGGATTATGAAAGTCATATAGGTAAAATGGGCCATGAAAAGTGAAGACCCAATCCCATTACTTCACATAAAATGGTTTAACCCATAGTAGTTTGGAAAGGCATCATGAAGTCATGCAGATTGCATAAGTGGTACGACACTTGAACTTCCTCTCTAAATTTTTGGATCCTAAAAACAAGGGGTGAATTAAGATATTTATAGTTAAATTGGATCATGAATGTCTAAGAGGGAATTCATGTAGCTGCATATGTCATTGGAGGGGGGCCACAGTCATGTAAACCAATAAAGGGGGTTCACAACCACATAAGTGTGACTTTTCTCAATTTTTTTATCAATTATAACTCTACTAAATTCACTACTGTAATTTTTAATGATTTATAAACCCTTTTTAGGTGTTTATAAATCCCCCACCCAGAATTGGATCTGTTCAACATTAAAAAAATCAAATTCTAATGAAAAATGAAGTAATTCAAGGCCGTTTCTTCTACTTTCACAAAATCACCACACAAAATGACCATTTTTATCCTATAAATAGAGTGGTATACTCCTTGATATGGTTTCTTAGATTATCACAATGAACAAATACTTTTTATTTTATTTACAATACATATGGATTAAGTGATTCACATTCCCCTCCATACTTAAGAAAACTCATTTAAATTCACACAAATGGCAGGCCTTGCCATTGTTGCGTAAGGATTATGTGAAGGGAACCTTTTATATAAGGGTTACATGATTTTTAAGGTTTTTTAATTTTTTTAAAAGTTTCTAAACTCTTATAGATCTCTACTTTTGGAGAGAAATTTTCATCTAGATCTTCTCAACCTTCTTCTAAAGTTACGACTAAATGATGGGAATCGATGGTCAAGGTTTTTGACTACATGAAACATGGCCCGATCATATTATATCTTCATTATTTGGAAATTAATTTCACATACGGTTTAATAAATTATCCATTGTCCAATAATATTCCCTTGTAAGGTTATAACAGAAGAGTTTCTAAGGATCAAAAAACATTTATTCAATGCAGTAGAAGATAATATAAACCTCAAACTCAAGATAACCATGCTATGAAAAATTAAATCCATGTATAATATAAATGAAGAAAATATACCTTTCCCTATAAATGATTGAGACTCCTTATTCAATCAAGTGATTGATAAATATTACTAGGAATAACTAAAGGACTCTTCCATCTAAAGTTTTTCTATGAGTTGATCTGAATCACCCATTGCTTGGTTGGGATCCTCCTTGTAACCATGATATGATATTATCTCTCATAATTTAAGTAAGGAGAAGGAATGGAGATTTTATAGAATGTAAAATAAATATTAGTAACATATAACTCTACATTCTCATGGTTACTACTAGTTTATATAAGTCTCTAGGAAACTCCTTGACCCCACGTGTCATTTACTCATATGATACTAAATATATGAGTAAATGGAAATGATCACAAATCCATGTAAAATTTGACCATCAACTCAAGAATACAATTTTATCTTATAAAATTTTTTATTTATGATTAGTTGTATTAAATAGTACTTGAATGTTAATATTTTACATTCTAATACTTTTTTTTATAATTGTAAAATATTATTCACGCATATCAATGCATTACGATATCAATATATCTTATGGTATGATATGGAAAAAATAGTAGTGATATGATATCATATATAATATCTAATGATATAACTTCAAGGAATATAATATTCCTTTTATTATGTGGATATAATAAAATATGATATCTCTATTTCAAATCATGAGATATATACAAAATAAGTTGTATAAATATAGGATTTAGGTCCAACGGAGATTCCCCGAGTCCAAAGAAGAGTTAAAATATAATAACATCTATAAGGTTTTCTAGGCCTCTCAATAATTCACCTATAAATTAGGTGATATTGTTCTTGAATTACCGAGATGATGGAGACCACAAATGAAAATTTCTCACTTGATACACTGTGTGGTTGGAATCAGTCTATAAGTCATCTTCAAGATTGGAGGGATTCCCATTTTACAGGATATGCATGAAAAGTTCATCTCTTAACCATCTATTTTGGGAGATGTGGAAAATTCCCTTTATCTGGAATTTTAACAACTCAAGGCTACATAAAACACCCTAAAAAATAACCCCACCCATATGTTTATATCATACCTAGTACGTGAGTAGAGATATTCATGAAGCATTGTGGTGAAGTACCCAAAGTTACAAGGACAAGGGGATCACCAAATCATAATAATCAGGGCACTGAAATGGTATACTAGACCACCCTTCATAAAATTGATTACTAAACCTTTTATTAGAGGTGAAATACTGGTATATATAGAAAATTTTACCTAGGAAACATTCTTACTATGTGTCTAAGCAAGTACTTGTTACTTTTTTGTGATTTAAACCCTATAATTCACCTAGATATCTTTATCCAGTTTTATCATACAATGTAGAGCATTTATAAGGGGATAACCCTTTTTAGATCATAGTGAAATTACAAATACTATAGGGACGGATTGTAACAAAATTAGAATACTATGAATTCTATAATATTAGTGATATCCCAAAATCTTAGTTCACACCATTCTTATAGAGTTTCACCTGGATCCAACCATTGTCCATGAGTGCTAAATAGATAACTAACATGTCAGGGATTCATATCTCATTCACTTATCTTTTATATAGAGGTGTGTCAACTAGCGTCATACAGGATAATTATTGGGTAGCTATGAGGATAGATCATACTTAATTTCCTTCTGAGATGATGTTTTGAATACCCAAATTTATTTCTTGTTCATTTGGGAAGCTTATGTTCCCTATTGGATTTCATGAAAATTTCACTATTTGTAATGAATGAGTCTACCATTTCCATGTGACTATAAAGATGAGTGATGCTCAATGATAATGTGCCAATTGTGGATAATAATGATGCACATAGATTCATAGATATGGATCAATCTATCATTATAAAATTATATGAATGAACTAAAATATTAATATATTGGGTTATGGATCGACTCCAACCGAGATGCCATTCTAAAGTAATTTTTTCCCTAGTGGATAAAGTGTAATTGTAAAGTGAGATATTATATCTAGGTTAATATAGTCAAGGACCCTATGAAGGGTGAGGAGATGAGGTGGTCCTTAATTAATAAAATTTTTTGATGATCAGTTATGTGAGAGGCCTAACCAACAATGAAATAAACTTAGGTGATAAGAGAAGTGAGTTGGAAAATTTTAGAGGGAACATGACCAGTAAATAAAGAAACATAACTGATAATCGATGAAACTAAGTGAGCAGTGTTAGAGATCCGATCACCAATGGAAGTGGTCCAACCATTAAAGCTCTTGAGGAATCATGAATTGGGATCCTCCTTTAGGACTAAGGAGAAAATGATCATCGTGACTATAGATTCTAAATATCCAGTAATGTAGAAAAGGTAGAACATTTGGAGGGATGATTTCTCTTTGTAAAACCTTAGGGAAAATTTCTATAAGGGGTTGAGCTCTTAAGGCTCAACTATATCATGGAACATATGGATGTTGAATTGCATGCTCACCAAAACAATGTTTGGGCCTGTGTCAGTTAGCAAGAAGAATTGGCACCATCGATGGATGAAAATGATTACAGGATTAAGAGGGTCTGAGTTCTCTTAGGAGGACCAAACATCTTAAACTTTTAAGTGTTCATCATATCATAGAAATAAGGTGACTCATAATTGGAAATTGACTTATAATAGGAAAGTGACACACAATAAGAAGAGGTTATTTCTTGTATCTTCTACCCTGGGTTTCCACATACCATTGACATTTCAATAAACCCTTTATAATTATAAGAAGTTTTTGGAACATCATCACTAAATTTTATAAATTATGACAAGTATTAGAATCTAATAGTGGTTGAGATAAATACACATGAGGAAATTGACACTATGGGTACTCCTGGTCATATATTGGAGACAAATGAGTTGGTGTTGGAATCTGTAGTGACATTGGTTATTACTGTTTAAACCTTTATAAAATTTTAAATAATATTTTTATGATGGGTCACCAATCCATCATAGATTTTTGAGTGTTATGGAGCCTCAATGATAATATATTAAAGAAAATATATTAATTTTAGTGTGTTCATGCATGTGTTCACAAGCTTAATGAATTTTCTTCTCATTAGAGACATAAATGGGACATTTGAGACCAAATTTGTGTATAGAATGAGGGTTCTACCCTAGTATAAGTATAAACTTCATTCAAATCGATATATTCATGTTCAAGACATCACAATTGGTATTAAATTGTTAAATTAATTGAATTTATTAATTAATTTTATATCCATTAAAACCTAGAAAACATAGTCTCCCATTTAAATGCATCATTAACCCATCTAACAAGGGATATCCATATAAACCCAAGCTTGAGAGTGGGAGTGAGAAGCAGAGATCATGGGAGGAACCGGGAACTGAGGAATGAAATTATCCATTGGAATCGCCAGTAGATCTTGTGGTGGATTTGAACCTCTTCATCGACTAATCCAATCAAGATCTAGGGATAATTATTTCATTTTGGATCCATTATTTACATAAAAATATGTTATAATTATGATTTTAATCCCCATTATTTATTCCCAATTACCATGCCTTGGATTTTGTTTTCAGGTATAATGATTTATCCATAACTTTTATTTTTGATGTTTGGAGACAAACCAGAGCTATGAAAGATTGAAGGTGGGAGGCTGACTGAGGTTTAACCAATGAATCATTTTCCCACAACCATGTTTCATGCCTCCTAGCATGGAATAAAGCTGCTAACCATGATTAACGCCACTGCATGGGCATATGGATAATCATCTGCTGACCCCCCTTCCCTCTCTCTTATAATTGAGCATGTCAAGCATGATGGGGAATGGAAATGGTAGTGAAGTGGGTTCTGGGGATGTTGTAATAACAAGTCTTTTCTTGGTGGTGAATTATGGGGGATGGAGTATTGATGAATTGGAAGTAGGGTAGTGTGTGATGGGGACAACATTGAGGCCCCAACCACATCAACACTTGGAGAGTTTAGAGGTAGCGACCTTCGAGTTGCCACAATTTTCCATGGTGCAGTGGAAAGGGATAATTAGCATATTTCTCCTGGACATCCAATAATATGTGATCAGACTACTAGATTATAAACATGTGGTAGGTGGAGTGATGTAGGATGACCCAACATGTATCTTAGGCATGTGTGACTCAAGCACTTACAGTCGATCCAACCAGCCAAGATACCGAACTAGTCTGGGTCCACATGACCTAACTCGGGGAAGGGGTATATGCATGAAATAAATGGGATCTATGAATTTTCTCATTTCCTTCATGTGAGGAATGATTAACTCCACTGGGGAATTCATTCCCCCTCCTTAGCACACCATGCGGCATATCTCGAGGCTGCCACATGGCCCACTTTTTTTTTCCTACGTGGTGTGTTTCTCATAGAAATTTCACTGTATAGTAGTTTCAAGAAAATGAATAGCCTATCCCAATTTTGTTCACACATATTTTGATGTAATGTACCATTTCATAATCAAAGTCAATTTTCAATGTTATAAAGGAACTTCCAGGATTTAACTCTGTAGAGACAATAATGGGGATCAATAATGGAAATCAGAGTGTTCATGGGTAAAGTAACACTCTCTCATTTATTGTCTTATACTCTCATATACTATGTGCTACTCTAATATGTGGTGTGACAGTACCACTTGTTTTTTCTCCTCTCATCTGATGTGTACTACTCAATGAGACATGAGTCCTCCTTTGCAGTTCCAGAGAGGGGAGATAAGTTTCTTGATTTGGGTAGCTAAAATTCTTGAGGATATGTATTGATTTATCATATTGATGGATATAAAAAATGGGAATCACTCCGGTGTTTTGGGTTATCTCCTTTAAATATTATATGGGTTTTTATCCTTAGTGAGATATTCCTTTCATCTAGTCTTGTAACTTTAAGCTATTTGTTTTTAGTATTTTTTTTTTATTTTTGGGGTGTCCAATAGGGTATATATATAATCACCCATGTATAGGTGTTTTAACACCCTATGATTTTATTATATATTTGTATTTAATTTAATACTATTTTTAATATCACACTCTATACGAAACATCAAACTAAAATGAAAATACATTTTATTAAGATAAAAGTTTTAATATCAAATGTGAGCATTATAAATACAGTCATTAATTTGATAGGTATAAATAGAGGTAACCACACTATGAAATATATATATAAAGTAAAATTAAGGTCATTTTTAAAACCAATTCATTGATAAAATTCAATTAGTGTAGCTAAATGATTAATAAAACCATTTTATGCACAAAAATATATTTTATTAAAAATTTCCTTTTATTACACAATGCATTTTATGATATTATGGTTAAATAATTATTTTAATGAAATTTATTGATAATATATATAATAAAATAAGTTAAAATCCATCCAATAGTTATTATGAGATGAGTAATAAATTCATTTTATGCCTATAAGATAAATTTTTACTAAAACTATTTTTATGAGTTATGTACACTTAATTTAGAATTAATTTTATCAACTTTAGAAATTGATATTAAACAAATTCTTTTCATATTATTAATCAAAATATCCAAAATTTGGTAATAATATACTTTTCCTTTCTAACATAAAAATAATTTTCCAAAGTAAATATTAATTACCATGGTAAAAGTGTTATTTTTCAAAATATTATTTTTATAAACATTGTGTAATTTTTATCTAGATAAATTAAATTGACATAATTTAAATTATGACTCTAATAAAATGTTTAAACATACAAAAAAATCATATTAATTATAATTTAATTAGTAATTGATTTGAAATAATAATAAAAAACACATAATGTATAAAAAGTCATTTTCTAGAAAAACAGTTTTTTCTATATATATTATGTTTTAATTTAAAAGTTAATTTTCTCATATTTAAAAATTAAATTAGATTATATTGAGTAAAAATTCATATTTATCATTTTAAAATTTTTTAAGAGGGTTCATCTTATATATTTAGTAGGAAAATAACTTCTGTGGTTAATTTTTAATCAAGGTTAATAAGGGTAAATATGAGTAACATAAAGTGGATTGAATTTTACTAAATTAACACAATGAAAAAACCTTCTATAGGAAATTTTTTAGGATTTAAATTCATACCTACAAATTTCACCAACCTTTCCTAACACAACTCACCCAAATCCCATGTGATTCTATTCTTACCCCTTACATACCATTCAATTCCAAGGAAAAGTCCCTCTATTTAACCTATAATAGGAGCTCACTTCCACCCACTTAAAGATGCACCTACCATTAGAAATTATCTTAAAACCATAACTATTTTACCTTATATATAGTATACCATGTTTATAATCCCCTTATTCCATGAATAATCCCTACATCCTCTATTTATAAAGGATCTTCCAAGAGAAGATTCAAACTCTCAACGTGAGTATTACCCACTATCTAACTTTCTTTTATATATATTTCTCATCCAACCTCCTCCAAAACAATTCAAACCATATTACTATAATAAAATAAATATCATTATTATACTAAATTTTATTATATTGATGTTTCAATCATTATATACCTTCCCCACTTCTCCTTAGAAGAATGAAAATGTTGTCCATGTGTACGTGCATACTACCCCCTCCATGAATGAAATATTTTATTTTTCATAACCGCCTTATGTGGCTAGTTAAAAAGGAGTATTTAATAAATGAATATAATATGTTTAAAATTAAAAATATTTTTAAATGTTAAATCAATTTATAACTTCTTTCATTTCTATGGAAAATGAAAACATCATCTGTGTATATGTGTAGACTACCACCTCCATAGAGCAACATGTTCCATTTTTCATATCCACCTTAAATGGATGGTTTTAAGAATGTTTTTGATGAATATATATTACATTAAAAAGTAATATATATCTTGAATATGATTCTATAAGGATAACATAAGAATTAAAAATCATTATAAAGTAACCTCTTGATATTGGTAAATTACCTGTAATAAGTTCGTTATGGATTTCATATTCATGAATCATAACAAAAAATCTAATGGAATGAAACTATAAATTTAAAAATAATTATATAACATATATTAATATACCTTAAATAAATTGGGAATGAATAAATTAGTTTTAAATAATGAGGATTATCATCGACTTTATGAAACTCATATGGAATAATCAAGGATACTGTTATCCAATGATGAAAATAAACTATAACTGACTAATATGTGTATAGGGAATAATTATACAATAGTTTAATGTGATTTTACACAAGTGGATAGTTAAGATAAGATTGTTTCATCTCAACTTTCTTCTTTTGAGACATATTCCATATTAACCAATTATTTCTTTTTTACATGGTATATTACTCCATATGGATTCCTATTATCATAACTTTTATGAAATTAAATGGATTTTCAAATTAATCAGAAGTTCACTTTTTCAAGAGATTTTGATTCAAGTGTTGCTAAAGTTATAAGGGTTTTTGGTATCTCATTTTCTATTCATTGAGTTATGATTATTCTTCTTTTACTTTATTCTTATATATTGGGTTCAACCTTCCCTATTATTGCATTACATTACAATTTTTCTAATGTTTCTAGGGATTTATATTTATTTATATTGGAATACTTTTAAATGGTTTGTTACATCAATTCTTCTTCATTTATGGACTACTTTCTTTATAAAGTGAAACTTTTTTAAAAATAATCCTCATCCTCTTTGATGATTGTTTCTCATCCATGTACATGTTATTTCTTTCCACAAATGATTTCATTTATTATTTTGAAACCCAAACAAGGGTTATCTCATGTTCTTCCCTTATTTATCTTTACATATTTTGAAAAGAAAGTTTTATTATCCTTTTTATGATAAGGGATTTAATAAAGGAATTTTTAAAATATTTAAATGGTTTTTTCCTTTCATGATCATATGTTTTATATTCCACTCCATATTTACTTTGGATAACCTTTATATATTTTTCAAGGCTACATTATTGAATATTATTTTTAAAAGTAAACATTTTCAAAAGTTTTGCTTCAACTTTTTGAAAAAGGATTCTAAAAGTGACCCATAACTTCTTCTTTTACAACAATGTTAAAATCATTTTCTAAAAACTCTTTTCTAGTTTTGATTTAAATTAATCTTTAACTCAAAATGATTTATTTACCTAGAAGTTATATTTCATTAATTAACCTATGGATTCTCTTATACTATTTTTATTTTGGAGAATTAAACTTTTGGTACCAAACAATCCAATTTTGATCCCTTCTTATGTGGTATCATTCAATGTGTTATTTTTAAAAAGTTTTTTTATCTATGTCAATATATTTTTACATTCCTCATGTTAAACATGGGATATTTTCTTATTATAACATCCAAATTATTTTTCTGGATAGATTATGATTATGATGTTTTAAGGAAGTTTGATGAAATCCACTTCTTTTCCTTTTGGTTAATTAAGTTTTGATGAAATGATTAATGTTTTTAAGATCTTGTTGAACAATTATGTATGGTTTTCATTATGCGATTGGTGAGACTGGAATCATATAGCTCTAAAATGAATTTGGTAATGTTTTTTATATTATTATATTAATGGGTACATGGGAAGTTAACCCAAGCCCAAGAGGGTACACAGGTAGTATCCCAAGACCAAGAGGGTATATGGGCTGTTAGCCCAAGCCCAAGAAGGTATATGGGTTTTATCCCAAGCCCAAGGGTACATGGGTGGTAAGAACAAGATAAAGGTTACATGGGTGGTAAGATCAAGCCTAAGATTAAATGATAGGTTATCGCAAGAAAAAGGGTGTATTAGAGGTTATCCCAAACCCAAGGGTACATGGATGCCAAGTATTAGACTAAGGGTACATGGGTGGTAAGCCTATGGATAATAAGATATAAAAGTGGTTAACCCAAGACTACTAATGTTATATGTGAATCATTTCACATTTGAACATGTGAATACTATATGTCATTGGTATATATTATTTTATTTCATTTTGGGATGTTTTAGGTCTTGATAATTTTTGGGACCGAAGTTTGAATTTTTTTATGTTTTGGGGTGCTACACAAGTTGTGCATAATTCGGAGTAAACATTTGGAAAATGTTCGAATGAGGTATGTATTTTAAAGGGTACTTTAAAACTATTTACACATGGTTTATTAAACCGTTCAAGGCCACCTGGGTAACATGAAAAGTGACTGGTTCTTTTTCAGTAGGGGTAACATAGTTTGGTAAACTGTGTGCCTAAACCATTTGATTTACCCAAGAGCCAAAAAAATTTTTATTCCAAAAATGAACATAACACTTTTAAAGGGAATAATACTCATTTAATACCCCCTCTCCTTATATTTCACATAATCACCCCCTCTATGTCACATGCCTATTCCCTTTTCAACCTCCTCTATTTGTGGTGATTTCTTTGATATTTCTTGGATATTCTTGGTCAAATAATCAAGGTAAGGTCTTCACTGCTTATTTCTTTCCATTTTGTTGTGGTTTTTTCCTCCCCCATCATAATTTTTGGTTGATCGAACACTAGAGATTTTGGGTTGGATTATTGTTTATGTTCTATTTATTTATATGGAGTGTGTTGGCCTCTTCTTTCTTGTTTTGGAATCCACCATCGGAGGTGACGTATTTCAGACCATCCACCATTAGTTTAGGGTAGGTGTTACTTGGAGCTCCCTTGCATTAAAAATTATAAAATTTATTGAGTGTTTTTAATTTTTTATATGAATTTAGAGTCTTAATATATTCTGTAGTATGTTTTAAATGATTTTGTAATGGATATTTATACTTGGAATGGGCCTCATCTGCATGTCAAGTACTTTTGAAATTTCCCATGTGGCTCTTTAAAAATGTTTCAAGTGTATTAAAGTTATTTAACATGGTTTTTAATGGGTGTGGAAACCCTTTTAGGTTTTAAATATCCATTAAATAATTTAAGGACTTATCATGGGTTTAAGTCTCCTGCCAAATGCTCTTTAAAATGCTCATTTTACTTTCTTAATGGGGTTGAAATGCTTTGAAGGCATGTGTGTGCCAAATTTATTGGAAGAAATAGGTTCTTGATTCTTTGAGGGAATATTTAAAAAAAACTATAGGGTTTTCTAGTGTTTTAAAAGTTTAAGGCCGTTGGGACTTGTGGTCGCCTAAGGTATTTTCAAAACATGAATTTGACCTTTAAAAAAGTGTGCATGACATAGTAGATTCTAAAATATTGAGGGTTTGAAACTAGTTTTTCAAGTTAGGTTTTGTGAAAAGGGTGATTGGAATGTTTGGGTTTCTTTTGATAAAGGTTTATTTATTTTAAAAAGTGTTTTAATAGAAAGAGTTATATTTCCAAGATGACTTTCAAATTTCATTTTTTAAAAATTGGTTTTTAATGGATGTTTGAAATGTTGTTTTCAAACAATGTGAAAATGGATTAGCCTCTTGGAATCTTTTGTGAATCACATATTGGTGATTTATGTGAAATTAATTTATTTTAAAAAGTGTTTTAATGGAACGATATATATTTCCATGTTTTCTTTAAATTTTTGATTTTGTAAAATTAGTTTTCAATGGATGTTTTAAATGTGGGTTTCAAACAATGTGAAAATGTCTTGGCCTCCTAGGATCTTTTGTGAAATACCTATTGGCGCTTTATGTGAAATGATTTTTTATAAATATGTGAGACTCTCTTTGAGCCCCATGTATTCATATTTTATAGTTGTATCTTGTGACCCCTTAATGGATGATTTATATTGATATTCATGTAGCGATTATTACACTTGAGTGTCCGATAGAGGATTTTGTTTTTGAGGGTATAGGAGGTGAGTTGTTTTTTGTTTTTAAATGATTTATATTTGATGAATGTGATTGTTAATTAATTGTTATAACCTCTATTTGACTTTTATTGGGAGTTATAGGAATATAGTAAGTGACTTATATGTGAGAAATACATAGTGATTAATAATATAATTCCTATAGAAGGTTTCCTCGCTACACCTTGCCAGTTATATTGAGAGGGTAGTAGATCATGAGATAACACACTTTACATAGCCTATGGTAGCATGTGATCTCCTAGGATGTTTATTCCTGATTATTCTGAGGCTACCATGGACATGGAAAATTTTAATAGTGCTGTCCTAAGTCCTTTGTCACCAGTTAAGTTCTTTTATTACTAGAGCCTAAGGATGCTTCCCATGATACTTGATATGTTTTAAGAAACTTTAAAGGATTTTATTCTATGATTCAATTGTATTTCCCCTTTCTTGATTTATTATTTTGGAACCATTATTTATATGTTTTTCCGTGATGCCTTGGTGCCCATTTGTGAGTTGTGTATCATGTTATATGTTTGTTTTTTTGTTTACCTTCAAACATGTTATTTTTATAAGGTTTTAAAGTGTGGTTTTTTAAGGAACATTGTTTGGGTTTTCTCAAAAGAGTTTTAAAGAAATGGTTTTCCTTGAAATTATTTATGAAATAAGTTTCCATGAGATTATTGGAAAAGGAAACAAATTGGTTATTTAGTTTAAATTCCATTTTTACTTGGTTTAAAAGTTTATTTAATTTTTTTAATAATCCTCATGTTTATTTTATAAAAGGCATGTTTATATGAAATGTTCATGTGGAATGTTTCATATATTTTTTTTATAAATCTTATAAAAAGATAATTTATAAATTATGGTCAAACTAGAACTTTAAAAATTGTTTTACTAAGGGTTTTACTTAATTTTACTAGGTGGTGAACTATTGGTAATTTTTATGATCTCACTTATTTATCATTTTAGTTTCATGCTTGGGATTCAGCTTATAACCACTCTTTGAGTGTTAGTTCATCTCCAGATTTGAGGTGAATTTTTTATTTTATCACATTCAACCTATGATTCCTATTTCTTGATTTTGGTAGGATATGAATTTATTTTATAACGATGTATAGAGTATGTCCATTTAAATGATTTACCTTGGAAAATTATCCTTTTACTTATTTCTAAAGATGAAGGGTAGTGATATCTACTAGAGGTTGAAGCAAAGCTATCTAAAGATGGATTTGCATCTTTGCATATATAGGGGAGGGAGAATGGGGTGAGTGGAGGGATTTTTTGTTTACTTTCCTTTAATACATCATTATTTTCTATTTGTTTATTTATATCAATTTTATTTTTTCATATAAATATGACTTAGGGATAGGTCATGTCATATTTTCAAGAGAAAATCCATTATGCTTTAACTCTTATTATTGAGAAAAATCATTCCCAAAAGTTTTTTATGATTCCTAGGAACTATTTTATAGCCCATGGAGATTTATAATGACCTTTGGGCCAGTAGAAAGCTAGGTCAGGTGCTGGTTCAGATGAAAGCCTGGGACAACTCATTATAAATATCATAAAAGGAGGTTCTTTGGTGGGAACATAGAATATTTTTTCAATACCCATATTGTTATTTGGGTGTATCATAGTAAGATAGAGTCATAATTGATTGTTGGTATTCAATTGGTTGGTAATAAGTGAGTTATTGATCACCACCCTACATGATGATGCCCTAGTTACTATGGGATGTGGGATTTGAATTTTAAAATTTGATTTTTTTGGATTTAACATTGATTATATTTTGATCCTCATTGGAATAGTTTGAGTTTTCTTAGGGGTTTTTTTGATTTTGGGGTGAAAATAGATAATGGTTTGGTGATGTGAGGTTGGTCTTCATGACTTGATAAATTAGAAAATAGCCAAATTATCAATCCTAAAATGTATTAGGAATTATTTTGTGGATCTCATGCGGTCTATCGAACCATGTGGTTGGGTCAGACATGGTTCCACATCCTATTTGATTTATTATTTATACAATTCTTAATAGATCCCTAATGTTGAGGGATAATTCAAGGTGGGTCTTATGATATGTTGATCATGTGAATCAATTATTTGTTTGTAATTATGGTGGACCTACTTTTTGGTGTGATTTATATGAAAATTAGTTATAGTAAAAATGATTATTTTGTTGAACATTCTTATGGTTTGAAAGGAATCCTTCATGTTTTTTATAAAATGGGTTTTAATTTCATGAATGTATTTTGGTTTTGGGGTTAAGAATTCAATATTTTTTATAAAATTAAATTATTTTTCTAAAATATTTTGTGAAGTTTTGTTATAAATTAGTTGATTTAGTTTTTTAGAAAATTATTTGGTTTTAAAACCCATTGGTTTCTTAACTATAAAGGAATTTGGAACATATGGGGTGATTTTAAAAAAGTGATTTTTTAATGAAAATGAAGTGAGATTTTTTAAAGAATGTGCTTTGGGAAGCTCGAGTGAGTGATTTTTTTTATAAAGGAGTTGGTGGTTTCTGAATCCAAGTTAGATGATTTTGAGAAACAAGTTTTTATTCCTTCAATAATGTGGTGGTTTTTAAAGAAATGAGATTTTGGAATGTGGGTTTCCTTGTTTTCTTAGTGTTTTTGACCTTCTCCCTTCATGTGGGTTGGGGTAGTTTAATGTGATTTTGGAAACATGTATGAGTTGGATTAATGTTTCATTTTATATAAGTATGCCTCTTGAAATTTACTTGATAAAGGGTGAGTATCTATCTTTAGGGGTATTACTTGACTTGTTTTTGGATCTTTATTAAACTTCAAGTGGAGTGGTATTCATTTATTTCTCTTTTTGGTGATGTGGTAGTGTGTTAGCTACTAGTTTTCCATGGGAGACTAAGATAACTGAGCCTTAGATAATTAGTTTGGTTTAATTGATGAGGGTTGATAACATCATACTTTACATGATTATTTAATATTAAACACATTTTTTTATAAATTAAATGATCAATATTTCCTGAATTTAATTTTTTTTTTGTGATTTATAGTAGGATATATAAAATGATCAAAATATATATTAAAAGTGATGAATTAATGATACAAATAAAGACTAATGATGAAGGACGAGTGAAGGACCAAGTCCAAGGATTGAAAGTTAATAACAAGGCTAAAATAGATTAAAACATATTGGAAAACACCAATTTAGATGGGGAATTATATTCATGAAATGGGCCTTGAAGGAATTCAAGAAATGAATCAAAATGTGAAGAGAAAAATCCACCAGAGAGAAGACCAATATGTGTCACGATGTGACACATGTATGTTACGTCATGACACCCATTTGAAACTTTCAAAATGAAAAATTGGTTGTGAAAAAGTTCATCAAGTGTTAATTATTGAATAATTCATGATTTGAAACCACTATTCACATCATGAAACACTTTGAAGGGACTAAGAGCGGTTATATTTCAAATAATTAATGTTGGACCATGATTTTAATGCCCCCTTGGAGACCCGAGATCCTTTTGACCCATTTATGAGGCCATTTATAATAGTCTAAGAACAAAATGAGGCTTATAAATAGATGGATAGGGGGATGGGAATTGGTATTATTCATTCTAGTGTTTGATTGGTACATTGTGGATTTAGGCTCTTAATTTTTAGGTTTTTTATTTCTATATTTGTTTTCAATTTATTTTCCATGTAACACGAATTAATCCTTTTTATTAAAGTGTTTACATTTTCTAATATCAATTTCTCTTTTATCTCTCACTATTTACACCATTATATCTTATACTCACAATGATGAGTAACTAACTCAGGGCTTCAACTTTGGGTAAGTTTCATAGAGTTATCAATACTATTGTGCTTTAAATTCTTAAATGTTTTATTTCTATTTCTGATGAATGAGGGTGAAGTGTATAAGTGTGGTGATTTTCTTCCCCGACATGAATATTTAACTCTTTCCTATTATTTAATTTAAATCTATCCCTCCCTTATCTTAGGTAAACTCTTTATATAGTGGAGTTGAGGATACTATAAGGGATTAAATGACACATGATGGATCCGAGTCTTGGTTGGTGACACACTCTTAGTTGAGGTGTTTCATCAACCTTGATTATACGTGGAGGTGGAATTTATTATTCCAAACAATTCTCTAAGGAACTAAAAATTTCACACCCAATAAGTTAAAGGATAATAATTCAAAAGCAAGGTTTCATAATTGAATTATAAAATTAAATTTAAACAATAAATTAATAATGAAGGAACCTGCATAACCAAACCCTAAGGACCATGACCTTTATTTTGAAATATCATTTTATTACATATGCATGTTAGGATAATTTTAATTTTGAATTTAATTGTTTTTTTTTAAAACCCAAAATCATTGTTTTCATAAATAATAAAAACCAAAAATATTAAAATTCGATTATATTTAGTGATTGATCCACTACAAGACTCCTCAAATGAGATGACCCTAGTAAGCCACTCTAATTCACTAGGAAAATAAATTAGGTTTTTCACCTCCCAATGATAGGCACATAAAAAATATCACTATTTCTTAGGATATAAGTATTTTTTATTTCATTTTTTTATATTTTCACATTGTAAATAGTTTTCATTATTTTGTTTAAAAAATATTTTTTAAAAATATCTTTTCCCTTGATATATTCAAATTCATATTATTATGGATGGGTAGATTACTCATAGGTGCATAAACAACAAAAAGAATAAGTACAAGATTATAATAAAGACTAGGTGAAAGAAAATAGATATGATGTAATAAATCATAAGAGAAAGGATAAAAATGCGTTTGAATATGTTCATGCATTACTGGAGAAAACCAAACCTGAAGAAGAGAAAGAACCCGAGCCAGTGTTAGAAGATATTTCCACACTCATTTTTGAAGTTAAATAATCCAAGGAGGTAAATTAGGAGATACCCAAAGATACATTACACCAATATCAACATTTTTTGGAAGTGATAAATGAAGAAGAATTGACTACTAAGATACATAGGGGTGATTAACAAGATTTGGATAATATTTTGAATGAGTATGAAGTGTATTATTTCTCCCCACCCCATAAAAAGTGAAAAAATGAACACCTCTATACCTATCATTGGACATGGAATATGAAAAAACTACCCAAGTGGTGGAATTATAATGAATACCAGAGGATCCTGACTACTTGCCTCCACCTAATACCATTCATCTCCAAGTGCCACTCTCAACTGAAGAAGCAATCGAAGCTGAACCAAATCAGGGAGATAATCTTTTCCTAAACTCATTTTCATATAATTTTATTTAATTTAAATTTAATATCACTCCATACTAATTTTAAATTTTATATCTGGACAACTCATGTTATAACTTTGAGGAAGTCAATGATCAGGAAAATTCCCCTAGTGAGGAACATATGGGTCTCTCAGAAGATAATGAAAATTTATTAGAGGAAGACTATGAAGTGATCCAAGTGGCTCTTCCTGAAGAACCAGAGACACATTCTTCCTATATAAAAGGGGATGAATTTTATACTTACTTAAATTTTGTTCAAATTAAAGTGAATTCAAACTTTCCCTTTGATTATTTAATTGATGAAACATATTTAGAGAAACCAATAGACAGTGAAAGAAAGGTTGAACAAGTAGAAACCAAGAAGGAGTAGGACCCATACTTCATTTTACACCCTTGAAATCAATACCTCTTTATGAAGGGGATTTATCTAGTGTAGTCATTACATGGAGCCCTCATCAAAAATAAAGAAAAAGTGAAAGATTGAAAAAGAAATATGTGGTGATTAAAATCAAAGAAAATACACCCACCGTTAGATTATGGATGAAATATTGCACTGCCCTTATAGAGGTTTTAAAAACCTAGGGGCCATGAGGGGGATCAAACCAAGATTTATCTCTATTTTATTTTATTTTATTTTTATGAATTTAAACTTAAATTATTATTTTTATGAATAAATTAGTATACAGACCCAATAACTCTATATTTTTGAATCTAAATGACATGGTGCATAAAATTTTATGATTGATTAAATTTTTACAGGTCCATAATGATGATGGAATAAAGTGACATGAAGTGAAATTAAAAAAAATTGTAAATAATTCAAGCTGTGAAATTAGAATTTGCATTGTGAAATGAATTTAAATCATAAAAATACTGTATAATAAAACCTGTATAAAAAGAATTCGTGTCATGAAAATAGAATTCATGATGTGAAATTTTATAAATAAGAGGTTATACAAGAAAACCTGCACAACCAAAACTAAAGATTCATTTCAAATTGAATTATGAGTTTCAATTTTTTTATTTTATTTTACTCTCATAATTTTTAATATATTTTTGATCCTCAAAAGAAATTTCATGCCCTACTTAAAATCTTGGAACCTAGTAGATATCTAAGAGAAATAATTTTATTAGGATAATCATTATTCCATGTTACAATTTTCACTGCTGACATGATTAAATGAGTGAAATGGTAAAATGAATAAGTAAGTTTAAACATGAGGGGATGAATTTTACAAATCATGATTTTTGGGAATAAGTTGATTTTTGTTGATGAAATTCTTCTTAGTTTTAGCATGTTTTGAATTTCTGAAATTAATATTTATTGGTTTATTATTTTTGTGTATTTCCATGAGTAGTTTTACAAAACCATATTTTCTCATTCTTGAGAAAACTTATAAACTAATATTTCCAATTATTTATACGGTATATTTATTTAGAGACTCATGAATGTTTTTTGCTATAATTTTCATGGAATATTATCAAAGATATGACTAAATAAAATATATTTTTATATTATTGAGGCATTTTAATGTTTATACCTTTATCCTTTGACCCACCATAACATAAATCCTTGATTTTACCATAAAATCCATGAATGATATTTTTTTTAAATGATCTATATTAGAAGCCTATTATATCCATTCATACCCTACTCATAGTATGTTTCATGATATAAAAAAAGAATAAGTGTGGGGGAGAGTTTATACATGGTGGATGGGGACATGCATCATTGAGGAGATATTACTGGGGGGTTTTCTTATGATTTAGGGAGATGCCATGTTATCATATATTATAATTTATTATTCACCTCTCTTGTTAAAAAAAATAAATGAAAGGAAAAAATTGGATTATTTATTGGGAGGATAAAAAATTACCATTTTTAGACTGATGAACTTTTGATAATATATTTTTAGGTGGTGGATGTGAGGTTTTTCTTAAGCACAACTTAAAAAAAATATAAAAAAACAAAAAATAAAAAAACAATAGAGGGTGATTCCTTCATTATTCTTACTTCTTTCATGTGTTTATTTTTATCTTTTAGGGTTTGGAGATGAAATTTTTGATGGATTATTTCATTGATATTTTATTTTTATATCATAAAGTATGATTAAGAGTCAAACCTCCTTTTGAGATTTATATTTTTTCCTTACCTAACTACCTTAAGCCTAAAAAAAATTGACCTTTAATGAAAATTACTCATGATTAAATTTTATTATTTTATATACATGGTCTCCATGTTACATACCTTGAAAACCTATGGTAAGTGACATGTATTTGAGGCATGAGCACAATTACATTCACATTTATTACCTTGATTAATGAGCATAAATAATTTAAATGGGAGGTGAATTTAAAAGTGGAATATACATTAATGATTAATTAAGAAATAAAAATTGAAGGAAGGAAGAGCATTTTTATTTCTAATGAAGGAAATTAAAATGAATGATTGATTTTATTTCTATGAAAATTGGGGAATTAGAGGAATTATTTTTTGTTCATTTGAACGTTTGTTTTACATTAACAAAAATTTAGTTATTTTTATATTTAAATTTAAATATTGGTAGAGTTAAATTACTTTTTAATGTTGTTAAGATTATATGATTGAGGAAACGAAAGTTCCAAGTGTGGGGGGAATCAATAGAGTTATATTTTACATGCTTATTTTAATATTAAACACATTGTTTTTATAAATTAAATTATTAATATTTGATGTATTTAATATATTTTTTTGATTCATGGAGGGATACTGGAAAATATTGAAAATAATTTTAAAAGTGTTGAATTAATGATTCAAATAATGATTGGTGATGAAGGACAAGTGAAGGACCAAGTCCAAGGCTTGAAAGTGTATAACTATGATGAAACGAAGAAAAAATACTATAAAACACTCATTCACATTGTGAATTATATTCATTATGTAAATCTTTAAGGAATTAAGGATTTTAATCAAATAATGAAGAGAAAAAAACACCCCAGAGTAGACCAACATGTGTCATGGCATGACACACATACATTACGCCATGATACCCCTTAAAAACTTTCAAAACATGAATTTAGCTGTGAAATAGTTCATTGGATGTTTGTACTTGAATAATTCATGAAATTAAACCATAATTAATGTCATGAAATACTCTAATGGGACTAATAATAGGAAAACTTGACATAATTAATATCAAAGCATGAATTTAATCCTCCTTGATAACTCGAGATCCTTTTGACACATTTATGAGGCCATTTATGATATAACAAGTAGTTAATGAGGCCTATAAATTAATGTAAAGTGGTATTTGAATTTTTATTATCTATTCTAGGGTCTGTCTTCTATACTAGGTATTTAGGCTGCTACTTTTTAGGTTTTTATTTATTTATTTTTTAAATTTATTTTGCAATGTAACAAAAATTTATCTTTTTTATTAAGGTGTTTCCATATTCTAATATTAATTTATATTTCTCTGTTCCCTATTTTCTCCATGATATATTATGATCATAATGATGATTGAATGACCTGATTATTATCCTTGGGGAAGGTTTTAAAATGTTCTAAAAAGTATTACACTTTAAATTCTTAAGTGTTTTATTTATGTTTGTGATGAATGAGGGTGAAGTGTACAAGTGTGATGATTTTCCATCACAAAATGAATCATGAACTAATTTCTATTATCTAATATATAAATTTAACTCCATTATATTGGTTAAACTCTTTATATGGTGTATTTAAGGATACCTGAAGGGATGAAATAGTGTACAATGGAGCCGAGTCCTGGAAGGTACCACACTCTCGATTGAGGTGTGTCATCAACCTTGATTATAGGAGGAGGTGGAATTTTGTGTGATAACTAATTTTACTAGGCATTCAATATTTCAAAACCAATAAATTAAAGTATAGTAATTAAAAAGTGAGGTTTCATAATTGAATTATAATATTGAATTTAAAAAATAAATTAATGATGAAGGAACCCATATAACAAAACCCTAAGGACCAAGACCTTTCTTTTTTAACTTTATTATGTTGTATCTACATGTTAGTATAGTTATAGTTTTTCATTTTATTGTTTTTTACAAAACCCAAAACCATTTTTTTACTAATTAATAATAACTAAAAATATAAAAAGTGAATTATATTTAGTGATTAAACCACTATAAGGATTCTTAAGTGAGATAAACCTGTCTAGCGACTATATTGCATTAGGAAATTAAAGTAGATTTTTTTACCTCCCTATGATAGGTGAATCATGGATTTATTTAATTTATATCTCAGAATAAAGGTTTTATTTTAGGATTTAAAGTTGATGAGAATATATCCCAGTAGCCTTATGATGGCTTCATTGCGGGTTTCTTTGATTAAGTGGAGATTTTTTGGGTTTTTTCTTACCTCTTCCTTTTTGTGCCTTATGCAAAATATTTTTATAATGATTTCCTTGTAGTGAGGGCCTTGAATTGAGTTTCAATTCATTTTTTGGATGTGTGGTAACTTTGAGTGAGGGATTCAGGTGGCTAAGAAAACCATGGCACTGGTTGATATTATTCACTAATTGGTGTTAGTTTAGATTTGGATGGGTTAACCATGAGAGGGTATCCTTGGTGTGTGGTCTTAGTTTTCCCCTTTATCTCTCAGTTTTTGTCCAAGTTTAGATAATGTGTTGTTTATTTAATTGAGTAATGTGTTTAATCACTACTTATTTGGAGTGTTTTGAGATGTGATTATTTTGGTAACCTGGTCTCACGACCTTTGGTTGTTTTGGATGTATTGATAGTGGATCATTTTGGAGAACTGATCTTAGTATCTTGGATGTTCCTTGAATTTGTCCCTTTGGGTATTACTTATACCATGATTCCTTTTTATAAATGATATATTATTTATGTATTTATATGGTTAGTGGAACTTAATTTTTCTTTTTTAGTTTTTTGAAAATAATTTTGGCTGTTTTGATAGTTATCTCTTTTATGGATGGTTTTCATTTCTTTACCATCTTAGTTATTTACTAAATAGTGGGGAGGTCCATATTGGGTCTCCATTATTTCATGACTCTTGTGTATTGATTGTAGTTTGAATTTTTATTTGGGTTTTTGTACCTATTTGAGGATTTTTCGTGGTCCTTTGGAGAATGAGTCTTTTATAGTTCCTTTTCCTTAGAGTCTCCTTGACTCTTCTCTTTTCTTTATATCATATTTTCCTTAGTTGAAGATTTTGTGGGGGTAGAAATTGGAATGGTGGGGAGGATTTTGGAATCCACATGTCACTAGTATATTTTATTTTATTTCGTGAAATGTTAAGTCTTGATAATTTTTAGGATTAATGTTTAAAATGTGGGTTTCAAACAATATGAAAATGGATTAGCATCCCGAGCTATTTTGTGAAATCCTGGTTGGCACATTTTTTGAAATGTTTTTTTAAAAAGGTATGAGACCCTCTTGGATCCCCATGTATTCATATTTTCCTATTTTGTTTTGTGCCCCCTTGGGGGATACTTTATATTGATATGAATGTGATGATTATTATGCTTGATTGCGTGATTAGATCATTGTTTGTTGGGGTGTATGAGGTGAGGTATGTGTTTTTTTTAAATAATTTATATTTGATTCATGTGATTGTTAATTTATTATTCTCACCTACATTTTAATTTTCATGGGAGTATTAGGAATATAGTAAGTGACCTATATGAGAGAAATCCTTGGTGTTTTGTAATAGGATTCCTAGGGAATGTTGGCCAACCACACCCCATCGGTCACACTAAGAGGGTATTAGATCTTGAGTTAGAACCCTTTTTATAACTAGTGGTATCATTTGAACTCTTGGGTTATTTATTACTTATTCATATAATTAAGATATTAGGGAATAGTAAAGGTTCAATAGTTCCGACCTTGGTTCCCTGTCTCCATATCATGTATTTTATTACTAGAGCCTAGGGATGTTTCCCATGATACTTAGGTCCTTTTAGGAAAAATTATGGGATTTAATTTTATGATTTGATTTGATTTAAACTATATTTATTGATTATTTTGGAACCATTTCTTGGTTGTGTTTCTTTGATTCTATGGTGCTCATGTGTGTGATGTGTATTACATTGTGTGTGTGTTTTAGTTTAATTTTAAACAAGTTATTTTTATAAGGTTTGAAAGTATGTTTTGTAAAGGAAAATGGTATTTTTTTTCTTAAAAGGGTGTTTAAGAAGTTTTCCTAGAAATTTTTATGAAAAATAAGTTTTCAAGAGATTCTTGGAAAAGGGGTAAAATTGGTGATTTGGTTTAAAGGATATTTTTCCTCAGTTTAAAAGTTTAATTTAAAAATTTTAATCATCCCCATTCTTATTTTTTAAAAGGTATAGTTGTTTGAAATGTTCATATGGCATGTTTCTTGTATTTTTTTATAGAGCATGTGAAATCCTAATTTATATATCATGTTCAAACTATTACTTTAAAAACGGTTTTACTAAGGTTTTTCCATAGTTTCTTTGGGTGGTGAACAAATAGAGATTTTTATGATCATGACTACTTATCATTTTAGTTTCAGGATTTACATTTATCTTATGATATCTCTTTGAGTGTTGATTCATCTAGGGATTTGAGGTAAGTTGTTTATTTTATCACATTTAACCTATGGTGCTGATTATTTTATTTTAGTAGAACCTGCTTTTATTTTATTATAATGTCCTTTGTGTGTACCTTTGCCTAATTGAACTTGGTGAATTATGATTTTACTACTTTCTACGGATGGAGTGTAGTGATATTTTATGGTGGAAAAAGAAAAGGAATATGTATATGGCTTTGTGTCTTTATATATACAGGGGTGGGAGATTGGGGGCAAGTAGAGGGGTTGTTTGTTCACTTTACTTTACTTCTTTATTATTTTTTATTTTTTTTATTTAGACCTATTTGATTTTGGAAAGGAAATTTATTTTATAGTTTGTTAATTCTAGATATTCATGTGATAATCCATTATGATTTAACTCTGATTATGGTACGAAATCATTCCCAAGAGTGTTCTAGTGATTCCCAATGTTTTCCAAAATTCCTTTGAAAGTTTTTATGGATTTTGTTTATTAACAAGTTGAATAAGGTTTCTCAATTGATTCTTATAGGATTGATATAGATTCATATTAATCTATTATTTCTATGAAGTTCTTGGAAGTTATTGAAGAATAGATCTTTATGGAAGAGATACCCCACACTGTAAAACCTGCTTCATGCCTATGGATGCATTTTCTTTGGGAAGTCTACACCATAGTGCATTCAGCTATGTTATAAAAGATATCATGGAATATTTCAAAGGCCCACTTAATTCTTTTTCCAAATTATAGTTTACCTGGTTATTTTATAATAAATGCTTGAAGGTATGAAAAATATAGCCAAGCCCACTCAAGGGCATTATTCAAGTAGTCTCCAAAAAAGTTGGTGGTCAAGATCAGGAACCATATAGCCAATGATGTGGAAGAGGTGTGAATTTGAGTACTCATACATATAGGAATAGGTCCATGTGAAAGAAGGCTATGATATATGGTGACACCATGGTGAAGTGTCCATGACATGGGTCAGTACCATGATAATATTCTGAAATGATGTTGGGAAGATTTTGTTTATAGAGAACTTGAATTCTAAAGAAATTTCTAATGTTGTATTCAGATTTATTAGTTCACTCCATAGTAAAATGAACCATGAAATAGGGTCCCTTTAGAGTAATTTTTGATAAGTTGTAATGGCACTGTAAATTTTGGGGTGTCCACATCATGGACAGATGGCTATGCCACATTCCCACTGTATGGAATACGACCAAATCACAAATATTTATTGCATCATAAATAGTTATAGAAATTCAAAAATTATTTAAAGTTTCTATGCCATATCAATTTTTATGAGTCAAGGACTTATAGGAAATCATTATAGATAACATGGGAGAGTAATGAAATAGTTAATGCATGATTTTTGTGGATCTAATCAACTACATATTCCCATACCATAGTACGTTTGACCACACCATAATAAACATCGAGGAATTTAAGGATGCACCATATTGGAGGTAACCACATTATATAATGTGAAATAGGCGAATTCTATTCTATAGAATAATAGAAAATTCCACATTTAGATAGTTTTAGTCATCTGGTAGTTTCATCTAGAAACTGAAAGAAAAAGTTATTGCTTGGATCTCTAGGTCTCTTTTTTGGATTTTATGACAAATTATGACCCCATTAATCACATGGGAAAAATAAAAAAATAATATGAAAATTATTTTCAATCCTAACCATTTTATTGAAAATAAAAGAGAGTAGAGGTTCAAAAAGAAGGAAAAAGAGCTTGAGAGGACATCTCAAGGTTTTTACCAGAAGATTTAGAGTAGGAAGAAGAATGTAATTTCCAAGTTCTTTATCTCACTAGAACATCATATGAGAGTGTGAAAGAGATACCCCATGTTAGGTGTTTTATCCAAATCTTAATCATGTGAATAATATCAAAGAGATCACAAAGGGAACAATGAGATCATCTCTTTATCGAGTGGTAGTAAGATTTATCATCTAATTTGAATAGTGAGTTTTGAGGGTTAATGATATAATTCCATGAAAATAAGTATGTTATATTATTTTGGTGTATCAACACAATGTTGATTTCATGCTCCTTGGACTATCCCAGTTAGGGTGAACCAAGTAAAATTATTTTCATACCTTTTTACTACTTTCATTGCTTATTAAGAGAATGTAAGGGAGAGGAAAATAGTGCTCCTTAAATCAAGTGAACAAGATCATGATCAAGGGGTTTAAGGGTTAAAATCTATGATACCCTAATTCACCCCCACCCTCAAGGTAATTCCATTGATAAGAGACCAAAAAGTGGAATCAAAGGGAAGGTTTATGAGTTAGAATTTCTCTATCACAGTATCATGGAAGTAGTAATGGTGTTGGATAAAAAAGGAACACCAATATTCAAAGGAAACAATTTATAGTTATTAAATAAATATATGAAACACTACACTAGATCATTGGGAATATAATTGTACACAAAAAATATTCATGGAATTATAATGAGCATGAAAAGTGGAGCCTTATCATAAAGAGACCACAAAGAACTGGATGCAGATGCAATGACGATCAATCTATTATGGGGAGCCGCAACCAACCTTATATACACAAAGGTAATGTATTTCAAAACTTCTCATTCCATGTGGGAAAAACTCTTGAACATTAATGAAGGTGATTCTGAAGTTTGAAATGCAAAGATTAAAGTGATATGGAATAAATATGAATACCTAAGGATGAGTATGACTAAAACCATTGATGATTTTTTCAATCTTTTGAATGCTCTTATTGAAGACATGCGAGGTCTTGGAGAATATATTTATGACACTAAGATCAGTAAATTAATCTTGAGGAGTCTTCCCCTTGGTTTAATGCCAAAGTGTCTGTACTTGAAGACAATGATCCAAAAGATTTTTTACTAGACATTATTCATAGAATACTTGTCACATATGAAATGAGAAATGATGACAATGAGTGTAGAGTGAATGAAAAATCATTGAAATCTTCTTTCAAGGCACTGAATACTATCTCTATAAAGTTGATCCAAACAAAGATGAGTTGGATATTTTTATGACCTTTCTTTCCTATAACCTTAAGAGGGGAAAAGTTAAGTTAAATGGCTAGCTTCCACTTTCTTATTTTTGATGTGTAAAGGTAGTTCATCTCACTGCTATGTGTTTTTAAAACCTTCATTATGATGATGATAATAGATCATTAAAGAGATATTTTAAAGGTGAAAAATATAGGAGATAACCAAAGTGAAAATTATTCAAGGATAAAAATATTCTATCTCATGAAGATGGAAGTTTGGATAGGTCTGAAGTGGAAGAAGTTAAAGATTTTAGGGACCACCGTGAAGATTCTTTGGTGGCAATTATTGATAGAAAAAAATTTATGATACTGATGCTGAAGATAATGATGTTTTGGGGTGAGTTGATCTGAAAGTCAAGCCTAAGGTATCCCTCAAATAACATGAAAAATGGAGGATTAAAACCATGAAATAAAATTCAGTTGATCTTGAATCAAAGATTCATATACAATAATAAGAGAAAGATAAGTCAAAATTAAAATATGATATCGAAAAAATTTGAAATATGGAATTTATAGAAACCCAGGAAAGGAAATGGAGATTGAGATAAAAGTGGAAGAACATGCATGATTTATTGATGGATTGAACAATATAGTGAAATAAAAGGTCAAAGTATTTAAGAACTTGAAGAAGAATTCATGGTTTGATGAAAAAAGTTTAAGGAATAAGAAATAATCCTTATACCCAACCTGATACTGGGTCACTAAAAAAAGATGGTCCTAGTTGAGGCTAAATAAGTCTCAAGTGTAAATTATAAAGAGTGTATTACCATTCCAATGGTGAAACACTTTTAAAAAGGAAAAGTTTATATGGAGAATTATCAAATAGAGAATACAACCACACCTCATTCTAGGCCACATACATCAACTCTATAGAGAAAAGTGGATTTGGGAGAAGCTCAAAATCCTACTTATTAAGTAGTAAAAAATGGGATAATAATACCAAATATTAGGTGTTATTAATATGAAAAATTGGGACATATACAATATGTTTTCTCCATTGAAAAAATATTTTTAAAATAAAAACACCACCAAAATTAGTAGATCTAGTTTCCATCATATTCTAATTCTTTTAACAGTTATTGTTTTTGGTGTGAAGGATATGGAAAAAAGGTGGCCTATTATACCTCAAGGATAAAATGAGAGGTGACTCATGATACCCAGAAGGGTGGATTTTAGTATCCAAGAATATATTCCAACATATTGAAAAATAAAAACAATTTTTTAGTGTTTTAAAATGAAAGGGAGAGTGCTTAACCAAAATATTCATAGGGGTATCAATCTTCATAAGATGTTCCTCAATAGTCATGGAAGAATAAGAAATATTATAAGAATAAAAATGTTGTTGAAGTTACTTTAAGAGAAATAACTAGGTCCAAATTTTGGGTTTTGGACAACTAATATACCTTACTCATGAATAAAAAAATATGATTACTATCATAAAATATGTCAAAGGTGGAGTGGATTTATTTGGAAATGATAAAGGACTCAAAATTATTAGCCCCAGAAAGGCTAATATTGGTGTAAAAGATATCGAGAATATATATGTTCATTGGTAGAAGGACTTGGACAAATTTTTTTGAGTCTGTGTCAGTTGTGTAACTCAGGAAATGCTTTAGAATTTATAAAGAATGGGTGTAATGTTAAAGTAACATATAGATCACTTGTTCTATAAGGGTGATAAATTAGAGTGAATATCTACTTGATCGGTGAATAAAATTAGTGTATGTTTTCCAAAGAAGATAAAAAAAATCTATAGCATATGTGAATTGGGAATTTAATCTAAAGATCTTTAGAAAACCTGGTAAATATTAGGGGAGAATGTGACTATCTAAATCTCACATGTAACAACACACATACATGTGACTCTTGTCAAAAGGGGAAAACAATTGGGAATATATACAAGCCAAAGATAGGAAAATCATCAATAGTGTGGGAGCTTGTTCATATTGATGTTTGTGGGATAATAAATCCTAAATAATCTGATTGTAAAAGTTATTATGGTTTTTTATTGATGATTTTAGTAGGATGGCTTGGTTGATGGTGATTAATCATAAGACTAATGTGTAAAATTTCATCAATATATATCTAAGAGAATATGAAAGAATTCTTATGGTGAAAATTAAAATGTTTCACACCGGCAATGGAATGTAATTTTCAAATACCCAAGTATAGAATTACATGTAAAAACATGAGATTCAATATCAAGTTTTAGTGGTGATAACTCCTCAACAAAAGAGAGTTCTTAAAAATGAAATTGTATCATTAATAATATAGATCGAGCTATGCTCATTGAAAAATACCCACTAGAGAAATATTGGAAAAAATCTGTCTTAACAACAATGTACATCTCTTTTGTGAATTTATATGTCCAAATTAAGAAAATACTTAGTGTGGGATGTGGTATGAAAAGAATCCCATATTGAAATACTTATGAGTGTTTGGAAGTAAGTGATTCATTTTAAACAAGAAAAATAATAGAAAGTTCAAATCATATAGAGATGAAGGAGTATTCCTTGGATAATCAACCAAGATAAAGTCATATCAATGTTACAACAAAAGGATAGAAAAAGTGGTAGAACATTATAATGTGACTATTAATGGAAATGATAATATTTAGAAATATGGAGAGGATATTTAAGCATAAAATGAGAATAATTTTAATAAATTCAGTCTAGAATGTGAAGTGGATAGTGATGACGATGTTTCCATCTATGGGGGAGTTCAAATAGATTAATCAAACTCTAATGAAATCTCTGATGATGAGGAAAATAAAACTAGAATAATTAGTGTAAGTAAACGGTCTAAAAGAGCCGAAATCACCAATAGTAACATAGTGGGAGACCAGATATCCCTAGTTCAAACTCAAAGTATGAAGGAGCATATAAAACCTTCATTGTTAAAATAGGCAGAACCAAAATCATTTGATGATGGTTCTCTTGATACAAGTTGGGTCAAAGCAATGAAGGACAAGATTGGTGAAATTGAGAAGAACCAGACTTATTAAATTGTATCATGACTAAAAAATAATAATGTGATCAGAACCAAATGTGATTTAGGAAACAATATCAATGAATATGGAACTATGATAAGGAATAAGTCACATATCTTATGAAAAGGATATTTCCAAATTGATGAAATTGGAATTGATGAAACATTTTCATCGGTGGTTCGATTAGAAACTGCTAGATTATTTCTTGAGATGAACTTGAAAAAGGGATTTAAAGTATATCAAATGGACATCAAATCAGATTTCTTGAATGGATCACTTGAATAGGAAGTATACATAGGGAAATCGTATGGGTTTCTCATTTACATTGATGAGATAAAAGTGTGCTAATTGGGGAAATAATTATAAGGGATGAAACACACACCATGATATTGGAACTCAAGGATAAATAAATACCTAAGGTTGCATGGTTATCATCAAGGAGGGTATGATAACAACCTATAAATCAAAAAGTAGAAAGGGTAGTGGATAGTGGTATATATATATGTCAATGAAATAATTTTTGGAGGATTGGATGACATCTAATGAAGGTAGTTTTCAGACTTAATAAGGTGTGAATTTGAAATAAATTTAATTACCGAATTGTCATTATTTCTTAGGTTACAAGTTATTGAAAAAAATCATGATACATTTATCTCGCAAACAAAATATTCCAATTAGATATTGAAATTATTTCAAATGGAAGATTCTAAACCAATTGAAACTCCAACAGAGATCCGGATGAAATTTTCTAAAGACGGTGAAGGTGAGAAAGTGGATGTGACACTTTATAGAAAAATTATTGGAAACTTATAATACTTAATATCCAATTATACAAACTTTTAATTTTACACATGTTAAGATAAAAGATATCAAAGTTTTCTTAAGGAAATTAACATGAAATCAGTGAGACAGATACTTTGATATATCAACCAAACAATGGATTAAGGGCTGTATTATTGCAAAAATTCATAGAAACAATTGGTGGGATATAAAAATACCTATTGGGAAGGTTTGGTAGATAAATGGAAATCTAACTTAGGAAGTGTGTTCTATATTAGAAGCTCTTTCATTTATTATCAAAGTAATAAGTATGACTATATATATACTTAAACACTATAGAGGAGGAATATATGATGAAAGCTCAAGCATGTACTTAGTTTATACCATTTCAATAATAACTTGAAGATATATTTATTGATTTGGTATCTCCAATTCCAATTATGTGTGAAAAATCAAGTTCTATAATTATTAGTAAAAATCCCATTTAACACTCGAGGATGAATCAAATTGAAATAAAGTACCATTTCTTAAAACATAAAGTAGAGTAACAAGTTTTCAAGATTGAGTATGTTCCAACATGAGATCAAGTTAAAGATATCCTGACAAAATCTTTACCAAAACTAGATTTTGAATGACATTAGTTGGATATTAGATTCTAACTAAAACCATATTTTTAGATGGACTCATAGATAGGACTCCCACTACCCCATATGAATTTTTTTAATAGAAAGGAATGAATTATTCACTCTGCTCATGTTAAGTGTTTCTAACTATATATTTTTAATCTTCAAGGAAGTTCTATTTCGGTTCATTGAAAAAGGGAAAGAATATATGTTTGAAAAATTGGGATAATCTCCAATCAGGGATAGAGTGATTTTATTTGTATTTCTGGGGGTTGAACCCATACATTGGGGGTTTGAAACATGAAATGAAATGATGTATCATCATATGAGAATTATTTCATTGAAATATTTTTTATCACATATAGAGTTATCTCCCATGATCATAGATTTTATGTTAAATAAATAATTGGTCCACTCTTTAATAGAAAAGGATTATCATGTTGTCCAGGTTTGTTTTGTGCAATAAAAAAAGTGAATTGTTTGTTTTTCTTGGTTTGGAATTTTCAACAAATACAAAGGGGGGGATTGTTGGTCAAAATACCTTTGAAGTTTTGTCCGGATTGTATTTTTTAAAAAGTTAATGAATTGTTCTTAATTTATGCTTGGAGGATTGTTATGGATTCATAGTAATCCATCATTTTTATGAATTTCTTGGAATTTTTTGAAGAAGAGATCTATTTGGAAGATAGACCCCACACCGCAGACCCTGATTCACACTACAAGATGTGTTTTATTTGTTAAGTATTCACCATATTACAGTCAAATATGTCATAAAGGAGATCATGGTAGTCTTTAAATGATCAGTTAATTTTTTTCCATGCTATAATTGACCTGGTTTGGGTCGCAATAAAGGATTGAAGGTATAAAAAATATGAAAAATCCCACTCAAAGACAATACCCTAGTAGCATCCAGAGATCAAGCACCATATTGCTGAGAAAGTTAGTAAGGCGTGTGTGTATGTGAGTACTAATGTGTATAAGAATAAGTCCATGTGAATGAAGTCAAGACATAGGGTGACATTGTGGTGAAGTGGTTATGGCATGGGTCAGTACCATGGGATCATTTTTAAATAACAAAGGGGAAATGTAGTTTATAGAGTACTAGAATCCTGAATGAATTTTGGATATGGGATTTATATTTTTCATTTTATTTCATATTTAAATAAATCATGATTTAGGGGACCTTTATTGTAAGTTTTGATAAGTTAAAGTGACACTTTAAATTTTAGGGCGCCCACATCATGGATAGATGGTTATGTTGTAAACCTATTGGATAAAAAATGACCACACCAAAGATATGCATTGAATTATAAAGAGTCATAGAAAGCCATAACGCCTTAGAAGTGTCTATTAAACAACAATTTTGACGATTCAAGGAGTTATAGTAAATCATGTTGGAGAATGATGGAGAGTAATGGAATAGTTAATGGATGAGTTTTGTAGATCTGGTCAACTATAGATGGCCACTTCATGGTATGTTAGAACACACTATAGTAAATGTTGAGGCAATGAAGGATAAACTATAATTTAGGTAATCATTACATAGTATATGAAAAAAATAGAATGATATTTTGTATAATAATAGACCACACCATAGCTAGAAAATTTTAGTTAGCGGCAGTTTTTGGCTAGAAATTGAAAGAAGAAGTTATTTCTAAGATATAAAAGTGTCTTATTCATATTTTTGACACATTATGATCCCATTGATCATTGGGAAAACTTGGTATAATCCTAATAAAGGGAGATTGAATCTAAAACATTGGATTTAAAAGAAAACATAATAGAGGCTTAAAAGGGAGGAAATATATATTGAGAGTACATCTTAATGTTTTTATTGGAAGATTTAGAGTAGGAAGAAAAATGGAATTTCTAGAAGCTTCATCTCATTGGAACATCATTTGGGGGTGAAGAAGAGACACAATGTGTTATCTGTTTTATCCAAATGTTAACTATGCAAAGAAAATTAATAGAGGTCATAAAGGGAATATTGAGTTCAGCCCTTTTTAGAGAGGTAGTAAGATTCTCATCTTGTTTGAATAGTGAGTTTATAGGGCAAGTGAGACTACTGCATTGTGTAAATCCAAAAAAAAAAATCATGCTCAACATTTTTTGATACATCGATACGTCATCAATTTCATGCACCTTGGACAAGCCCAATTAGGTTGAACCAAGTAAAATTTTCTATATTCCTTTTTTACTAATTTCATCACTTATCAAGTGAAAGTAAGGGAGAGAAAAGTAGTGTTCCTCACATCGAGAGAAAAAGATCATTATCAAGAGATTCAAGGGTTACAATATGTGCTACCCTAATTCAACCCCCTTTATGGGTAATTAACTTGATAAGGGACCAACACCCATTCACTAGTTACTAGCATGTGGGTATCAGGAACACCCTTCAGGATAATGGAATGTTGGGTTGGGAACTAGTTCAGATAGAATATTGAGTCGATATGTTACATAATATTTCCATAATTTTATGATCAATTATTCTTATTCCAATAACACATTTCTATCATATATTCCTATGTTATGCACCATAGAACCTAATTATTATCTCATGTTTATACACTCTTATTTCATGGTATATATTTGATCATTTGATATTAAATGTCCTTCTATTACATGGAAAACTCTTATTAGTTTATGTTTTTAATAATATATTTACCCCATGATCATGTTTCTCATATGCTTATGATCTAACCTTTTTGATGAATAATTGATAAGTATTTCCCTTACTAAGCATTTGAGCTCATCCCTTTATTATGTTTTCTATTCCATAGGTTATGAAGATGAGTATAACCTAGGAGATGACTAGAAGGGTATTTACTATGGTGTGATTGAAAATTATTATTTTTATTAAGATAAACCCCCTTTTACGGGTAAAAGGGGAAACCACCATGAGATCAAAGACATAAACAAGCCAAAAAATCCCAAAAAATCTAAAAGTACAAAGCCAAGAAACCCACACTACATAAGAAAATCCCCTCCCAGCATCAAAATACATAAAATATAGCTTCCACCTTCCACTAATGATTGGAAAGATATCCCATGCAATAATGCATGGGCCTGGTACCGATGGCCATAGCCATACCCTCTCAAACATCCAATTTTGGAAAGAGATGGTACAGTGGAAACTCTTTTCCCTAAACCTCATCTGGAGCAGCCTCATGTAGATGATTTGATTGTAGAATCCCCTGAACTGTAATGCACTAAGGCTAAAGAAAAACAAATCACTAAGAAAACCAACCACAAAGATAAACCAACCACTGAGAACCACCATTGATTCACAACTTCAACCTTCAACGACTTTTCAATATTCAAATATATTCAAAATCAATTCTCACCATGCTAGAAACCATCGTGACCAACAAATCCATAAATTGTTTTGTAAAATAATCTATTTTTATAAAGAATCTATAAAGACAATAAACCTAAATATTCCTTGGATTTCATGATATTATTTAGAGTTGTAATATTATTGTGAAATGTTTTTAGTTTTAGCTTGGGTTATATAACTTGGCATAAAATCCACTTTATAAAGAATTTGTTTTTAACACTGGACCTAGGAGTATGGGTCTAGGGAATCTTAGTTTGTATTAAATTAGGATTTAGTATTTTTGAAGATTAGTTTATTTATTTTTTGGGGTTAGGATTTGAGAGAATTAGTGAAAGCCATATGGATAAGACCAAGTGTAAGATAATATCCTAAAATTTTGGTAAATTATAGAGTGAATGTTTTCCTAGAAATTTAATTCTTGTTTGTATATAAAAAAGTGGATAAAAACTCTATAAGATATTCACCTAGGAGAAATAACCCTGAAAAAGGATGACTGGGTATTAACTCAATCCTCACTTGGTGCATGAAAAAGAAGCCTAACTACACACCTTGTTTGACACTCTTAGTGGATATGATTTGGTTAATTCACATTCTATTTACAAGCCATTATGAAGGATTTAAATTGAATTTTGTGAGGTAATATATAACTTGTTTGGTTAGAGAACCTAATAGGAACATGACCATGGACAACCTAGGTTAAATTGAAGGAGTTATAGGTTGATGAAATTATGTAATAGTTGAACTGAAAGTATCATAGGTTGAAATGAATGTTTCATAGTATAATAAACATTAAGATCGGGTTTTCATATTCATATAATCATTTAATCTGATTTTACTAGATATTATCATAACAATTTTTCTTTTAGTATTTGATTGAGAACAAGGTCATGAAAATGAATCTATGAAAGGTATTACCTAAAAAATCCTATAAAAAACTAAGGAAGAATATTTGGTATCAATTTTTGAGATAAAATAAGATCTCAATACATGCCTATTATGTGGTAAATTATGAGGCTCATAGAATATAAGATAGTGAGTTCGATATTTTAGTAGAAAATATATCTTGATCTTCTTATGAATACCTTAAATATTTTTATTAGTGAGTAATAATTAAAATTATGGGTACACAATTTATTTAAGGGGTTAGAATGTGACACTCTGATATTTTATTAAATATTTTTATTTAATTAAATACCATGTTTAATAGTTTACTTCACGTGCAACACTGAACTAAATTAAAAATACATTTTATTAAGATAAAATTGAAATATTAAATGTGACTCTTATATATATAGCTATTAATTTGGAGAATGTAAATAGATGAAACTAAAATATTAAATATATAAAAATAAAAATAAAGTCTATATTTAATATTAATGCATTTACAAAATTCCATTAGTTTAGATAAATTCTTAATATCATTTTATGAAAAAAAACACATTTTACTAAAAATTTCCTTTTATTACGCTATGAATTTTATTATTTTATAGTTAGATAATGATTTTAATTAAATTTATTGATAATATATACAATAAAATAATGTAACATCCATCTAATATTTATTACTAGGAAACTAATAAATTAATTTTATTCTTAGAAGATACATTTTTTCTAAAATTATTTTCATGTGTTATATACACTTATTTTAAAATTAATTTTATCAAATATAGAAATTGGGCATAATAAAATGATTTTCATATTTTTAATTATAATATTTATATTTTTTAATAAGGTTAATTTCATTTAGAACATAAAAATAAGTTTCCAAAGTAAATATTAGTTTCTATAGTAAAACATTTATTTTTCAAAGAATTGTTTTTATAAACATTGTGTGTTTTTTCTCTAAAAAATTAAATTAATATTTTTTAAATGATAACTATAATATGATGTTTAAAAAACTTAAAAAACATACTGATACTCATTTAATTAGTAATTAATAGGAAATAAGAATAAAAATACATAATGTATAAAAATTAATTATTCTATGAAAATAGTTTTTCTATATATCTTATGTTTTAATTTAAAATTTATTTTTCAAATATTTTTAAAATTTAATTATATTAAATGGAATAAAAATTCATATTAATCATGTAAAAATATGGTAAGAGGGGAAATTTTATATTTTTAGTAAAAAAATAACTAGAATGTTTAATTTTTAATCAACACTAATAAGGTAAATAATTTGTAACATAAAGTGATTCAAAATTTAATAAATTAAATTAATATAAACACTATATGGAAGACCTATTTTAGGTTTTAAATTGATAACGATATTAATCACCAATCTTTACCAACCTAACTCAGCCAAATCCCATGTGATTCATCTCTAATCATCACCTACCATTCAATTTAAAGGAAAAGTCCCTCTTTTTCACCTATAACAGAAACTCAATTTGACCCACTTAAAGTCACACACATCATTTAAAATTCACTTGAACATATAACAATTTTACATCCCATATATTCCTATACCATGTTTATTATCCCCTTTTTTCTTGATGAATCCATAAATCCTCTATTTTCAAAGGATCTTTCAAGATAATACTTTGACTTTTAACATGAGTATTACCCACTCTCTAACTTTATTTTCTATATCATGATCATCCAAACTCCTCCAAAAATATTTAAAAAATATAAATATAATTACATAAGTATAACCAGTATACTAAATTTTATTTTATTTATTGTAGAATAATCATCTACATACATCCCTTCTTATTAGAAGAATGAAAACATCATCCATGTATAGGTACAAAATACCGCCTCCATGAATGACATGTTTTATTTTTTAAAAATGAATTAAAAATATGTTTCAAAATGTGTATTTAATGAATAAATATGATATTTATAACATCATTAATATTCTTAAAATATTAATCAATTTATAGATTCTTTCCATTATTTGGGAAATGAAAATGTTGTCCGTGTGTATGTATGAATTACCACCTCCATGGAGAAACATGTTCCATTTTTCATCATTGAATTAAATATATGGTTCTAAAAATTAATTTTATGAATATATATGTAAGTAAGGAGTTATATATCTCTTGAACATAATTCAGGAAGGATAACATGAGAATTAATGATCATTATAAAGTAACCTGTTGATATTAGTTAATTACCTGAAACAGTCTCATCATTGATTTCAACTTCATGAATTGTTACTAAAATACTCATAGAATGAAATTATTAATTTATAAATAATTATGGAATATCTATTCTAGTACGATAAATAATCTTTTAATTATGAACTTAGTATCATATAATGAGGATAAACATCTCTTTTATAAAACTCTTATGAAACAATCAAGGATACTAAGGATACTAACATCTGATGTTGAAAATAAACTATAAATAACCAATATGTTTGTAAATAATGATTATAAATTAATTATATAAAATTTTATAAAATAATTTATTAATATGTTTATTTTTATTATACAGGGTTTTAATGTTCTTTTGTTAAAGTCGAGAGTTAAGGTAAGGGTTTTTCATCTCAAATTTATTCCTTTGTAAGACATATGACATATTCACAACTTGTTTATTTTTATGTGGTGTATATATTACCATATGTATACCTATTATAATTTTTTTTAAATTAAAGATATTTAAAAATTCATCAAAATTCTTCTTTTTCAAGAGTGTATAATTAAATTGTTACTAAATCTGTAAGGATTATTATTAAATTAATTTCCATTTATTGAGTTATAACTATTTTTCTTAAAAATTATTCTTATATGTTGGGTAAAATATTCCCTATAGTTGAATTATATTTCACTTATCTAATGTTTTTGGGGATATACATTTATTTATAATGAACTCATTTTCACTGGGTTTTTACCTCAATTCTTATTCACTAACACACTCTTTGTTCATAAAATGTAATAGTGTTAAGAATAATCTTCATCCTCCATGATGATTTTTTATCCTCCAAGCCCATATGATTTATATATTTAAATTATTTTCTTTCTTATTTTTAAATCCAAATAAGGATTATATCATGTTTTCTCTTTAATTATATTTACCTATTTTCAAAATTATTTTTTATTATCCTTTTTAAGACGAGGGATTCAATAAAAGTATTTTTAAAATATTAAAACTGGTTTTCCTTTCATGATCATGTATTTTATATTCCAATCCACATTTCCTTTAGATAAAATTTATATCCTTTTCAAGGATCCATTATTGAATATTCTTTTTAAAAAGAAAAGTTTTCAAAAAATTCCACTTCACCTTTTTGAAAATGGATTCTGAAAGTGACATATAACTGATTATTTTTGAGATAATGTTGAAAATGTTTTCTGAAAACTCTTATCTTTTTTATTCCATTTCCTATTTATATCAACATGATTTATTTTCTTAGAATTTATGATTCATTAATTACCCTATGAATTATCTTATAATAATTTTATTTTGGTGGACTAAACTTACGGTATAAAAAAAATCCAATTCCTAATCCATTGTTATTATTGAGAATTCCATCACATTGTATTTATAAAAAATAATTAGAAGCATTTTTTCTAGAATCAATCAGTGAAGACAGATCCCGAATGGAACTTGTAATAACCTAGAATTTATTCATAACATTATTTTTCCTGAATAAATGTGTGTTTTATTATATTATATTTTATTATACAATAACATCACATAGTGAAATAAATAAAAATTTATTTCATTAATAAAAATCATTACATTAGTCTACAACTAAACGCCTGAAAATAAAAAGAAATACAATGGGAAAAATAGAAAAAATAAAATGGGAAAATATGGATCGCCCCAATCTTCCAGAGTCATCCATCCCAAAAAAACACTATAGAAAAAAAACATAATACTAGTATACCAATAACCATCTTAAAAATGAAAATATAAAACCTTGAGAGGAATTGTAGTGAATGATTAACAAAATAATTCAGAGGTATTTATAGAAGGTAACATAACCATTGGTGTCACAAACCAATATGGGATGCCATCTAACCCAACACCCAACCTGACTCATGGAAAGACCCAAAGGGTGTTCCTAATCCCCATGGGCTGGTAACCAGTTCCTGGGCATCAAAAATTACATTTGGGAATGATTTTTCCCATAAGAAACAATCGTAAACAACTCACAAGAGTAGCACATCACATCATAAGAAAAAACTTATATTCAAAATAAATACAATTATCACAAGTTAAAAAGTTTTACACTTTTTAACTAAAACAAAAAATATAAAAAACACGGAGGGGAACCTAATACACAACAAAACGTCCATGAAATAAGAGGGTTAACACCCCCATGTCACCGCCACAAACACCTACAAGAGTAGAACCACTAGCAACTAGATCCGCCATCACCAGTACAGAACAACTTTCCTTTTCCTAGGTCAAACATAACAAGGTCTACTTACACCCGAGGGTGTATTTATGGTGTGAGACAATGCCTAGTAGGATACCATCCAAAGAGATTCCATGGATTAACATCATAATAAAAATCAACATGATAGTTTTTATAAAAATGAAAGAAAACATTTTTAAAGGAATCATGATTGAAATTAAAAGAAAAAAAAGTAAACATGATGCCAATCTAAATGATAATCATAACATTAGATGATATGAGCACCACATGTAATCCTTAAGTAATTTGGGTTATTAGGGTTCTAGGATCCTCACACCTCAGTGATAAGCACATACAAACCAAAACCCACAATGTCCCCATTCACGAGACACTAGAGGGGAATCACATCCCATGGTATAATGGTCTCCAATCATCTTCATCTGTTTAGTTAGCGTTTTAGCATCAATCCTATTAGGGGAACCAGGCCTTAGCCCTATCAGACCCTCTAACACACTAGACCCAGTCTGATCTACCTAGTTTCCTAGGATTACCTTGTTCCCAATTTCATTCCTATGTGTCACATGAATCACCTTTTACACACACACAACCAATGATGGAAAACACACTTGAAAACCACCATTTTCAATATGAAAACCTCTTACAAACCTTTACGAACACCAAAATTCTTTGAAAACATGTTTTTCACCACCAAAAAATTCTTAGAACCCATTTTATAAAACATAGAAAGCATAATAAAATCATCCAGCAATTCTAAATCATATAACCACCTACCTTTTACTTAGAAACTTATGAAAACTAGTTAAAATATGTAACCACACCAAAGAGAGACCCTATAAAGGAAAAGTCACAACATAACCATCAAGATTAAACCTAAATAACCGTGGTTCAACCAAATTTAGGAAACCAAATCACTAGAGAAAAGATAACCCAAGGAAAAAGGAAGATAAAACCAAGAAGAAGAAATAAATAAGAATATAATGGACATTCTTGAAGACTTATTAAATATCCAAGGCCAAAACTACCAAAACATTGAGGTCCAAGGGTTCCAAGAGGAAGGTGGAGGAATGCCAAGCGATAATAATCCTTAATGGGGTTAGTTATGGTGGACTTGTGGTTAAATTTGAGGAGGAAAAAAGTTTAATTCCAATTTTTTAAAATTATAGGCAGGCTGCATGGTCTACCAAACCGTGTACCAACAGTGTAGATCCTATATCCAAGGATAAAATAGGCTGCACAATTACTTGGGGGAGGGAACATTCCCATTTAGTCAATCTTGTGCCTCAAATAGACCCACTAATCTGAGTTGACAGTTAGCCTCATGCCCATGTAATAGGCCGTGAGGCTTGGATAGTGCCACTATCCAGGGTATATGGTCTCCTTTGGGCTAGCATAAGGTTTCTAATAAACATGTACCAATCATGCACCACTTGATTTTGGTCTAAAAATAACCATTTTCACTAAAAGAACCCATGGAATCCAAGAGATAAATATCAGAACAAAAATAAAATAAAAAGTACCTTAAAATCACATCAAGGATGTGAAAATTCTCCCTAGAATGAAAAATTTCTTCCCTCATAAATTCAACTCGAAGTTTGATCAGAGAACAAAAAATGGGTACTGCTCCTATACCCAATATTTCCTCTCCCATGTTCTGTGTTCATCATTTTATTACTTACAAATAACTTGGACCAATGGTATGTACTTCCCCAAATCACTTTCTCTTGGGAATCTACAATCCGCACCAGTTGATCAAACATAGAAAAATTAGGTTCCAGCTCCAACTCTTCCCAATTCACCATGTGAGATGGGTATGTATCATACTTCTTTAATTACAAGAAATGGAACACATTATTTATTGACATCAACTGGGATAATAAATATAACCATTATTTGAACCTTCCCACTCTCTCAGTAACCTCAAAAGGACTAACATACCTCAATGTCAGATTTCCCCTCTTACCAAGACAATGATGATCCAAATGAGGGGCCACATTTAGAAAAATATGATCTACAACTAAGAATTACAAGCCTCAGTTCAACTGATCAACATAAAACTTATGGAGGCTCTGCACAGTCAATAACCTCTGCCCAATAAAATGAACTTTTCTATATATATCCTACATAAGGTTTAGTCCCAACAAGGAAGTCTCACCCACTTCCATCCTGTACAAAAGTGACCAACACAACCGACCATAAACCGTCTTGAAGGGAGATATTCTTATAGAGGATTGGTAACTATTGTTATATGAGAATTAAAACAACCCCAAATGGTTATCCCATGAGCCTCCAAAATATAAAACACATGAACAAGGCACATATTTCAAGATCACAAATTCCTACTCCGTCTGACCAGCCATTTGAGGATGGTATTCCGTGCTCAACTTGACTTGGGATCCCATTTCATTCTGAAGGCCTTCCCAAAATAGAGAGGTAAAGAGGGGGTACCTATTTGAAATAATAGCCAAAAAAATATCATGAAGACTCACTATATTCTTAATATACAACCGAACCAACTCATCTACCTTGGTTGAGTCCTTGATTAGAATTAAATTGGATGATTTCATCAGATTTTCAATCACTACCCAAATCACATTCCTTCCCTAGGGTGTATGAGGTAATCCAATTATGAAATACATGGTGACCTTACCAAACTTCTAAGTAGGAATGGGAAATGGATGAAGAAAACTTAAGGGACTCTGGTTCTCAAATTTAACTTGCTGATAATTATAACACCTGGATACAAATTTAGTTATATCCCATGTCATACCTGACCACCATAACTAGAAACACACATCATAAAACATATTTGTGTTCCATAGATGAATGGACCATTTTTATTTGTGGTATCCTGCATCATAACCTTACTTAAGGAAAACATCCCAATGAAGTGACCCTTGAACCAAAGAACCCCCTAGAGACAAATAGACAACTCATTGGACACCTCCCCACCATTTAAAAACTATATAGAATGTTGACACATCCCATCACTTAGATTATCATATCGAATCAGCTATAGAAGGCAGGACGTAAGATGAAAACTATCCACGAATATACATCCACTATTACCCTTGGCTTCTAGAATATTTTAGAAAAAAACCCCCATCAAATTCCACTCATCACTCGATTCTTTTACTATTTGTAATGACATCTTTCTTCTTAAAGCATCTGCTACCACATTACCATTTCCCGGGGTACAAATAATATCAAAATAGAACCCTTAAAGGTACTCAAACCAATGATGATACCTCAGATTATGATCTTGTTGAGATAAAATGTAGGCCAAGCTCTTATTATTTTAGTAGACTACACACTTCTATTCAAAGAGATAATTATTCCATGTTTTCAAGGCCTGCATCACTACCACTAATTCTAGGTTGTGTGATGGGTAATTATTCTCATGTGATTAGAGTTGGTAAGAACTATACACCAACACATGCTCATAATACATCAAAACATACCCAATAACTGTACTTTAGGAATCAAAAAATACCATGTATCCCTTTCTAGATTCTGGAAAGATCAAAATAGTATCAATAGTAAAACGTTGCTTGAGATCCTCAAAATATGGTTTTCATTATGGGATCTACTCAAACTTTACTCCCTTCCATCTATGTGCAGTCATGGGTGAATCAAGACAAAGAGAAATCTCAAATGAACCACCTGTAATTCCCTACCATGAACAAAAAGCTTCTGATCTCGAAGACATTCCTTACTCGAACCCCTGAAAACATCACTTTGATCTTCTCTGGGTCCACCAAAACCCCACATTCCAAAATCACATAGCCCAAATTCTTTAACTTCATGATCCAGAAGGTACACTTAGAGATCGTAAAATAGAGGTAGTGATCTTGAAGAGTGCTTAACATAACCCTCCGGTGATTCTCATTCTATTCCTTAGTCCCATAATAAACTAGGATGTCGTCCATGAACTTGACAACAAATGAGTAAAGGTATCGAGGGAACACCAGGTTCATATGTGCCACGAAGACCACTTCGACATTTGTTAACCCAAATGGAATGACCAAATACTTGAAGTGGTAATACCTACTTCGGAAAGATGTCTTTGAAACATCCTCCTCTTTGAACTTGACCTGGTGATACCCATAACACAAGTTGATCTTGGAGAACCACCTTTCCCCCTTGATCTGATAAAAAATATCATCAATATGGGGAAAGGGTATTTATTCTTGATCGTTACCTTATTAAGCTTCTGGTAATCTATGCACACCTGATATATCCATCGACCTTCTTTGAAAACAACATAGGGGTAGCCCAAGGTGAGATGCTCGGGCAAATGAATCATTTGGATTCCAAATCATCCAACTGTATCTTTAATTCCATCAACTAGGTGGGGGCTATACAAAAAGAGGGAAGAGAAATCAGCTATGTTCCTAGTGAGAAATTGATGGTGAACTCTATATCCAGATTTAGAAGAAAACCTAATAAATCACTTAGAAATACTTCTGGAAACTCATCCACCATAGGAGGTAATCCACCCTCTAAACCTCTACCATCATCCTCTAGCATGAGCGACGATATCGGAAAAACAAGATTTCCCAACTTTGGATGTGGAGATCCATCATGTCCTAACTGAGGATCCCATTCACTTTTAAAAACTTGGGAAATCCCATCAGGTGCCACAAATCTCATTCACTAATGATAACAATCGATGTGCGCTTGAAAATGAACCATCTAATCCGTGCTGAGAATTACATCGAAGAGGTCTATTTCTAGAATAAGGAAATCCCATTCCACTTGATCCCTAACAGGCTGAGAGCACAAGATAGACATTTAAAACCCTGGTCTCTCCTCTCACTGAGCGACATCACTAACTCCATTGCATATGAAATGAGATCATGTAACGACCCAATGTTTTATCAATGGAATTACCTTATTATAATTATATATTATAGTATAATCACATAATATTACTTATAAAACACAATAAAAACCTTAAAAATGAATAATGAGTGAAATAAAAGGTATCTCTAGAAACTTATACTGATGAAATAGTAACTTGACCTTCAGAATAGTAATGTGACACTTATGAATAGTAAACCGACCAATGTAATAGTAACCTCACTAATGAAGGTATAAATAAAATTTATCCATCCTATAAGTAAAAATATGCTATAATTACAGCTTAGTATAAGTAAATAAATATTTTAAAAATTATTGATTAATTGTTGGTATTTTTATAAGTCATGTATATTTAATTAAAATATTGTGATTAATTTAAGAAATTAAAAAAAAATTTATTTTCATAAAATGAATTCATAAATTATTATTTTGATATCTTATGATCATAATATAATTTTAGGAGACCTTAATTAATTTTACAAAGTGTTATAAAAGCAGTTTTACTTTTAAAATCTGTATTTTTCAAGTAAATTATGATTTTAATTAAAAATTAAATTTCTCATATTTAGAAAATTATTTTTGAAAAATGGACTTCATTTTTGGATTCTACACATTTAAAGTGGTTAGGGTTATTTTTTAGGATTTTTTTGGAATACTTGAATTTTTTGACGAATAGTGAAATACAATAATTTACCGTATATATACATTATGAGTTAAATACACTATTCCTAGCATCATTGCTGATGTAAGAACCCTTGATTTGAACTCACATGATCTATTTACTATTTTTGGTCACATGAATCATGATAATTCATATTCTTGAGCAAAAATATTAAACTAATGATTAAAATAATGGGAAACCCCTCCTCTCCTCCACTATAAACCCCCCTCACCCCCTCATATCTTCACTCATCTCAAGCCTTGTTCCTAGTCTTAATTCTACTAAAATATCTCCCTAATACCCTATAACACATCCAAAATCCCTTGGTATCTTCAAAAGACCAAATCCTCTTCCCTAAATAGGTTCTCAATGAAGATATATTCAAGAGGTAAATTCATCTTTTCATTTATTTTATTTTATTTCAAGTTCCTTTATTTCTTTTTCTTTACTCACCTCATTTCATCCAAATGTTATGATAACTATAGTAACTTAAATTTACTAGTATTTAGTTATTATAATGTAATAATTCATCATCATATCTTTTTTCCCATCCTTTTATACTAGAAATGAAAATACTATCCCAGATGTGTTAATTTATAACATTCAAGGGCGATGAGGTTTCAATTTCTATTACCATCTTCAATTATGGTCATGAAACAATTTTTATGGTAGAACCAGACTATAATATATGTATTATAACTTATTTAAGGTTATAAAATCTTTTTTTAAAAATGATATTAATTTATAAATCAAAATGTGTTCGATATGATCAAAAACCGCCAATTAACCAAAACGACTATCATTAATGTTTTATATAATGATTCATATTCACTCCAAATAACAAAATTAATTTTATATTCATATAATATTATGGATGTTCACTATTAACATACAAATTCAATTATATAAAACCATTCCCAACTTACATGTTTATCCTTGCATGTATATAAGTAAACCAATCATGAAAACCAAGGAAACAAACGCTCCCAAACAATAAAATTGAACCTCTTAACCCATCAAAAAGGTCATGAATGAACTTAATAAGGTTATAATAAATAAATTAAATGAATAATATGTTCAATAAATAATAATTAATTAATGTAATTTGGTTATCCAGGACATTAAGATCAAGTGAAGGACACCATCAGACTTAAGGTAAGAGATTCTATCCAAACCTCCATTATTCCTTCGGGTTGTTCTATCTTTCTTTTTACCCAAATGAAGTTATCTATTGTTTTTATGAAAATATTATAAATAATGTGCGTATTATTCAAAATAATGTATCAATATCCATTCATAATTATCTTTTTGGGATATACATGTTTTTAAATGATTCCATCCTCAATTCTTCCCGATAAGCAAGCCATTTTAAGGGAACTTCCAGAATTCTTACCCAATTTCAAGTAAACTCTACCATATATTTTAAGACACCATAATTTTTATAAAATCAGTTTTTTTATTATGAAAACATTATTATTTAACTTATGTTTTTATATAAAATATTATTCCCTTATCTATTTTAAATTCTATTTAATACTTTCCTTAAAATCGCAGTAAAATGTTTTAATGCTAAAATTTTCTAAAATACCCTTCTTACATGTTTTAAATTCTGTTTGATATCAATTAACATTAAATAATACTATTTTGAATTATTAATGTCCATATATGTTTTAATTCTTTTCATTCATGGACACTTGTGTGATACACCCATCTATTATGCTTTATGACATGATTATGATCCCATTTCTTTCCATGGGTACCCTTATGTTTTTGTATGATTGATAATGTATGATTATATATGTGGAAAGAATATTAATGAATATGTTATTATGGGTATACCCAGATATTTCTCTAATTCATTGGTTAAAGTTGAGTCTCATGAGATGTTATGTGCAATGGTCTTGGCGGTTAGCCTTGACTCGTGCTACCATGTGCAACAGTTGTAGTGGTTAACCTGAACTTATAATCCTCTATGTTCAAAGATCCTTGTATCATGATAAAATTATATTTTATGTTTCTTACACATTACTAAGACTCCATGTTTATATGATACCATGTTTATATGTTATGATTCCATATGTTCTATGCCTATTTATATCATTATGTCATGCCTTCTAACCCATGTGCTAAAGCTTTATTCTTATGTTTATTCCCTTACTAGGATTTTTAGATCATACCTTTTTTTCATGTTATCCCTAGGTTATCCTATGAAGATGCATGAGAATAATGGAAGTTAGGAGATATTTATTAATATTAAATAAAGAAATGTTTCATTTAGTTTCATGTTTTCAGTTTCATGTACCCAGTCTTCCAAGACACTAGACTTTTTGATCCTTGGCTTGTAATATGATGTTTTATTATGCTTAAAATAATGTAATGATATGTGTAAAAGGATAGGGTATCTATAGTTGGTATCATAGGATAGTCTAGTTATTTTTGGAGATTAGGAATAGAGCACTTTAGTAAGAACCTTAGGGATATTACTAAGTATAAGAATAAATACCTAAATTATGGTAAGTATAGAGTAAGTGGTTTATCAAGAAAATACATCCCTGTCTAGATATGAACAAGTGGATGTGGATCTGGAACATATGTATCTAGTGGTAAAACCCAAAAACACCACTTTTATCTAGACTCAAATGGGAACTGGTTCATGACAACGGGCCTTGATGCACTCCTGGTTTGACACTCCAAGGGGATATTATTTACTAGATTCATAGTTTAGTATGAACCATTATTAAGGGATAAAAAAAGAATCCCATAAGAATAAATGCGTGAAAACAGATCATGGGTAACCTAGATTGAAACCTAGGGAATCAAAAGTTAGAATATACTTTTACTTTAAGAGTTTATCCTTTTATGTTTAAAGTTTCCATTTTTATGCTTAATATCTAAGTATTAAAGACCTTTAATTGTATTTTATTTATCTTAGTTAATGATAGGAAATAGAAGAACACGTGCCAATAATCAATGTGATAGGAAATGTGATGATTGCCTTAATGATATGCCTGATATGATGGGAATGGGTGCTCAAAACTTTATGACTGTAATTGATCAACTGGATCATGTTAGGAATAATAACTTAAATCATGTGTAATGGACTCCTCCTCCAAGGAATGATAAAGTTTCCATCAAATCATTAATTCGGAAAAGGAATCCCATTTTTAGTGGATATTCTGATCCCCTCCTCATGGAATAGTTGATTAACTCCATTAAAAAGATATTATCTATCCTCCAGTGATCATAATAAGAGAAAGTCATGCTGGAAGTCTATAGTTTTTATGGGGAAGCTGATTAGTGGTGTACACTGATCATGAATATGAATTCCTGAGAGGAAATTGATTCCATGGATTGGGAGGAATTCAATAAAATGTTTTTTAATAAATATTTTCCCCAAACCCTCCATCTCAAGATGGAAAAAGAGTTCTTTAGACTTAAGCAGAAGGAAGATGAGTCCATCGGGGCATATGAAGAAAACATTACTAGGCTTGCAAGATATGCCTCTGGATTTTTCATGAACACCAAAATCAAGGTGGATAACTTCTTTAGTAGACTAAATCCGAGTCTACGAAAAGTTTTGGTGATTTGAGACTTCAACAGTTATGAAGATATTGTCCATTGTTCCCTCAAGGTTGAAATGGAGATCAAATATTCTCATTGGTCTCATGGGCCCAGTGAATAGAAAAAAACAAAAAATGGATTCTAATATGGGTTGTTCAATAAATAAATCCCATGATGAAAATAAGATCTAACATACTACATGTCAAAATTGTGGGAAAATCATCCTGAGAACTGTCTAAAGGGAACCAATAATTTCTTTAAATGTGGAAGAATGAGACATCTAGATAAGAACGAATGGAGGGATATGAAGAATCACACTAACGTGGAAGAAGAAAGGAAGGTTTAGATCAACACTCAGCTTATAGTGTAGTATTAAAACTACAAGGAGCATGATCATTATGCGAACAATTGACCTAAGCCAAGGGTTATCAGAGGAAATCAACAACAACCTCCAAGGAAACAAGGAAGGGATTATGCTATCACTACTACTAAGGTGGATTCAGACAATGATGTGGTGATAGGTACACTACTTATTAATTCAAGAATAGCGAATGTACTATTTTATACTGGTTCTATGTATTATTTCATATCATGAATGTTTAGTAGAACCATTCAAACACCACCTCAAAATTTGGAGATTGAGTTATCTATGAGAATATAAAATGGGGAAATTATTTCATCCAAAGTATATAAATCCTCCCCAGTTAACGCTTGTGGACTAAACCTCCCAGAAAATATCATCATAATTTCTTTATTGGAGTTCGATGTTATCCTAGGAATTAATTGGATATCTTTATACAAATCGAACATCAACTATCGGGAAAGGGAAATCACTCTTCACATCCCAAAGCATCATCTAATTCTTTACAAGTGTAAGGAGAAAGATGAATCTACTTTAGAATCATTGTCTTATGTGTGGATATTACTACCTTATGGGAAATCATGTCTAGCTCAAATGATTGAGAAAAAGGATAGAATCATTCTTGCATACATGACCATTGTAAGGGACTACACTGATGTATTTCCCAAATAATTTCCTAGTATTCCTCCTGATAGAGAGGTCAAGTTCTCAATTTAACTTGTTCCTAGATCCCTATCTATATCAAATTCACCTTATAGAATGGACACCATAGAGTTGGAAGAGCTAAAGAGGCTATTATAGGAGAATCTAGACAAGGGTTTTATACACCCAAGTGCTTCACCATGGGGAGAGCCAATCATCTTCATCAAGAAGAATGATGGTTCAATGTGCCTCTTCATTGATTATCATGATCTCAATAAAATCATGATAACGAACAAGTATCCCCTACCTCAGATAGATGACTTGTTCGATCAACTTCATGGGGTTAGTTATTTATCTAAGGTGGACCTTCGGTTGGGATATCACCAATTAAAGGTGAGGAAGGAAAATATTCCAAAGACTAACTTTTGAATGAGGTATGGAAACTATGAGTTTATAGTGATTCTATTTGGACTCACTAATTCTCTAAAAATTTTCATGGATCTAATGAAAATATTACTTAGAGATTAAATTGAAAAATTTGTGGTAGTCTTTATCGATGATATTCTGATATACTCTAAGATCAAGGAGGAACATAAGGAGAATTTGAATACTGTGCTGATGAATTTATGATGGGAGAATCTTTATGTAAAATACAATAAATGTGAGTTTTGGATGGAGAAAGTATCATTCCTGGGGCATGTTATCACTAGCAAAGGAATATATGTGGACCCTTCCAAGACAAAGGCAATAGAAGAATAGCCTAGACCAACATCTGTAACAGAGATCCGTAGCTTCCTTAGTCTAGCTGGGTATTATTGATGATTTTTGAAGAACTTATCATGATTTTCAAACCCAATGACTAGGTTTAAATGGAAGGGGGTGAAGTTTTTATAGACTCAAGAATGAGAGGAATGTTTTAAGGAGCCCAAAAAGAGGATTATCACTGTGCCAATATCCATACTCCCAAAAAGTGGAGAACTCTTAATGGTGTATAGTAATGCTTAAAAGAAATACTTAGGTTGTGTAATAATGCAAAATGATAAAGTGATAACCAATGCCTCAAGGAAGCTAAAAATCCATGAGCAAAACTATCCCATGCGTGATCTGGAGTTGGTGGCTGTGAGATATATACTGATCACAAGAGTCTAAAATATAAATTTACATAGAAAGAGATTAATATGCTCCATCAAATATAGTTAGAGTTCATCAAGGATTTTGACTGCTCAATCCACTACCATCCTGGTAAGGAAAATAAGGTGGCAGATTCTCTAAGTAGAAAGGATCATGCATTTTTTATCAATGATGAGAGTTGAGAAGGATACAATATTCTTAGATTTTCAGAGGATGGACATGAGAATCATTAAGGGAGGAACATCATCAATCCTTTCTCAAATGGTTTCTCAACCATCCCTCATGGAGAAAATAAAATATTCTAAAAGAAAAGATGTGGAAATTCGAAAAAGGGTGGAAGATATTAGAAATGGGAAATCCTATGAGTTCAAGATTGATGAGGAAGGAGTTGTAAGATTTAGGTCATGACTATGTGTACCATATGATCCTGAGATAAAGAAGGATATTTTGAATGACACACATAGCTCAACCTTCACTATTAACCTAGGGAGTACAAAGATGTATCAAGATCTCCGAGAGAACTTTTGGTGGGATAATATGAAGAAGGATATTTGTGAATATACATCAAAGTGTCTGGTATGTCAAAAAGTGAAGGATTAAAGACAAAAGTCTAAGGGGATGATGAAACCAGTATCCATATTAACATGGAAGTGGGAAAACATTACCATGGACTTTGTCACTAGACTTCCAAGGACATCTAGAGGAAAAAATGCTATATGGGTCATTGTGGACCATCTTACAAAGACATCTCACTTCATAAAAATTTGAGAAGACTTCTCATTGGATCAAATTGAATGGATACATATCAAAGAGGTGAGAAGGCTGCATGGAGTACCACTATCTATTGTACCCGAGAGAGATATGAGATTCAACTCAAAGTTCTGGAAAAGTCTTCAACATAATCTAAGCACTGAACTGAACTTCAGTACGATCTATAATCCTCAAAATGATGGACAATATGAACAAACTATTAAGAAACTAGAAGATATATTGATAGCATGTTATAAGGACTTCAAAGGAGTATGGGACCAACATCTAAAACTATTCAAATTATCTTAAAAAAATAGTTTCTACTCCAGCATCCGAATGTCACCATATGAAGCCCTTTATGGGAAAAGGTGTAGAACAACAACATGTTGGGATGAAGTCGGTGAGTGTAAGCTACTAGGACCTAAAATGGTCAAAGAGATGGTGAAAACCATTCAGAATCACATCAAGGTAGCCCAAAGTTGACAAAAGAGTTATACATACAATCATCGAAAGGACCTTGAGTTCAAAGTTTGAGAGATGGTATTCCTCTACATATCTCCGTGGAAGAATTTCATGAGATTTGGAAAGAATGAAAATCTTAGTCCTAGGTACATCGGCCCCTTCGATATTCTTGATCATGTTGGAGTTGTGGCCTATAGACTAGGAATTCCACCTACTATGCATAAAGTACACAATGTATCCCATGTATCCCTCTTATGGAAGTACATACTAGATCCTTCACATGTTCTCTCTTCATAGGTGGTATAATTGGATAATGATATTTCTTACGAGGAGAAGTTAGTTAAGATCTTGGATCATAGAGATAAAGTTATACAAAACAAGACTACTCACTTGGTCAATGTACTATGGAGTAACTATATGTATGAGGACGCAACATGGGAACTGGAGGAAGCAATGAAGGGAAAGTACCCACACCTGTTTATGACTTATAATGTAAAATGAAATTTCAAGGGTGAAATTTCATAATGGGGGAAGAATATAATGACCCAATGTTTTATCAATGGAATTAACTTATTATAATTATTTATTATAGTATAATAACATAATATTACTAATAGAACACAATACAAACTTTATAAATAAAGAATGAGTGAAATAAAATGTATCTCTAGAAGTTAAGAAACTTATACCGACAAAATATTAACTTGACCTTTGGAATTGTAATGTGACCCTTATGAATAGTAAACTAGCCAATGTAATAGAAACCTCACCAATGAAAGTATAAATAAAATTTATCCATCCTATAAGTGGAAATATGGTATAAGTACAGTTTAGTATAAGTAAATAAATATTTTAAAAATTATTTATTAAGTGTTGCTATTTTTGTAAGTCATTTATATTTAATTAAAATTTTGTGATTAATTTAATAAATTAAAAGAAAATTTATTTTCATAAAATTAATTCATAAATTATTATTTTTATGTCTTATCATCATAATATAATTTTATGAGACCTTAATTAAGTTTCCAAAGTGTTAGAAAAGCAGTTTTGATTTTAAAATATGTATTTTTCAAGTAAATTAGGATTTTAATTAAAAATTATTTTTCTCATATTTAGAAAATTATTTTTGAAAAATGGAGTTATTTTTTTTGATTCTAAATTTCAAAAAATGGTTAGGGTGTTTTTTTTTGATTTTTCTGAAATACTTGAATTTTTTGATGAATAGTGAAATACGGTAATTTTCCGTATATATATATATATTATGAGTTAAATACACTATTACTATAATAATTTATGATGTAAGCACCCTTGGTTGGAACTCACATTCTCTATTTACAATTTTAGGTCATAATAATTAATACTATTCATATTCTTGAGTAAAAATATTAAAATAATGATTAAAATAATGGGAAACCCCTCCTTTACTCTACTATAAAAACCACCCTCACCCCTCTTCTCTTCACTCCTCTAAAGACTTGTTCCTATCCTAAATTACACTCAAATATCTCCATAATATCCTCTCCCACTTCTATAATCCCTTTGTATCTTCAAAAGACTAAATCCTCTCCCATAAAGAGGTTCTCAATGAACATATATTCAAAAGGTAAATTCCTCTTTTCATTTATTATATTTTCATTCAAGTTCCTTTATTTTTATTTTGTAACCTCCTTTCATCCAAATGTTATGATAACTACAGTACCTTAAATTTAATTATATAATGTTATGATAATGTAATAATTCATCATAATCTCTCCTTTACCATCCTTCTATACAAGAAATGAAAACACCATATGAGATGTGTTAATTTATCATATTCAAGGATGATGGGTTTTCAATTTCTATTACAGTCTACAATTATGGTCATGAAACCATTTTTATGGTTGAAATAGAAAATAATATATATATTATAACTTATTTAAGGTTCTGAAATCTTTTTTACACATGATATTAATTTATAAATCAAAATGTGTTCGATATGATCAAAAACCTCAAATTAACCAAAACAGTTATCATTAAAGATTTATATAATGATTAATCTTCACTCCAAATAACAAAAATGAATTTTATAAACATTTAATCTTCTGAATGTTAATTAGTAACATACAACTTAAATTCTGGACAACCATTCTCATCTTACATGTTTATCCATACATGTATATAAGTAAACCAATTATAAAAACCAAGGAAACAAATGCTCCCAAACAAAGAAATTGATCCTCTTAACCTATAAAAAGGCCATGAATGAAATTAATAAGGTTATATTAAATAAATTACATGAAGAATAGGTTCAATAAATAATAATTAATTAATGTAATTTGGTTATCCATGACATTAAGATCAAGTGAAGGACACAATCAGACTTAATGTAATGAACTGCTTATCCTCATTGGCTTGAGAGCTCAACGAGTCATTACTAGGCCTTAAGTGACATCCCCAAGGCACTAAAGGCTGGAAATAAATGCTGAATGGTTTCAAAGCAAGTGGGAGATAATTTACCCTTTTAGAACATACCATAGAACCAACAACCATAACCAAACCAATCAACTAAATGATGCATGATAAAAGCCAAGACAACTCAAACATTTGTTTTATCATAAACCAACCAAAAGTACCACAACAGAAACCAACACTAAATCAAAGTAAACAGCAGAAAGACAAACTGAAATTCCACAAGATGACAACCCAACTCCATGCTCCACAAGCTCCCAGCTCCAACATCACGAACCATCCCAAGCATTACGAAGTAGTGCTATAAACATGTGACACTTTACCTTTGCCAACATCCTGATGTATGGCATCTGCAAAATCACCAACGTGCCAAAGCAGGGGGTGATTAATGAAACTCAGTAGGTTTTCCCTGATGACTTCCTAACCTATTCCTCTAGGATAAAACATGTTAGAACATTTATATAAAACAATTTATATAAAACAATTCCAAAACAGTTCACAATATAACAAGTTTCATGTCAAAACCATTTTCCAACAAAAACCTTCTTTCTCAAGAAAATCCACCATGAAACATTTCCAATAAAATTCCAATTTCCATTTTGGCACATTCATTCCATTTTACAAAAATCCCTTTTTTGGCACACCCAACCATTTCACAACCCATGAAATCAACCATGCATGCTTCGTTATGATAGTTCCATACTCATGAGTGGTCTCTCGTAGATCTACCAAGTCATCACAAGGTAATTATTCCCCATGTGCCATTACACCTTTGGCACTGAGCACAAGGTCATATTTCAACCAAGCCTCGTAAATGCAATATGAACACACACACCAAGTATGCCCAAAAACCACACCATTCCAACCATGCCAAAACCATTTTAATAAAACAACCCTTTTATTGAAAACCTTTTTCCTGCAAACCATTTTCCAAATCCAGAAAATCCATATTTTAAAATCACTATTTTAAAATCAAGAAACCAAAACACTTTACACAAACCATTCTTTCAATTTCCACACTTCCATAAAAACCCTTAAATCATCACTAGAGAAGATTTATAACATGATTTGCACCATAATTTCATAATCAAAACGAAGCAATTAAATCAATTTGATCTAAGCCTTCAAGTTCTAAGAAAGAGGAATCGAGAGTGAAGCCACCTACCTCAACAAATTGGGCGAAACCAACTAAGAACCGGGTCGAAACACCACGAAAACTCCTTATATTCCTTCCCCTATCACCAACAAGACCAAAACCCGACTTAAAGGTCATCCACTACCTTAGATCTACCCACCTTGGGCGTAGATCTAAGGATCCATCAAAAGGGAAGATGGAGATCTAAGAAAACTAAAGGAAACGAGACTTACCTCGATCAGTCGACCTCTAAACGCCAAGTCAAACCTACGGATCACTTCCAAAATGTCTGGTAAGTGTTCTACCACCTTCACCAGAGAGAAATCCTGAGTTAGGGCCATCTAGAAGCAAAAACGAGTGGGTTTAAAGATAAAACGTATTAGATCCTTAAAAATAGGATCTAAGTTGACTTTGTGCATGGTTAGTCTACACGGTTAGTCAAATCATGTGCTAACCGTGCAACAGTTACTGCTTGGAAGGGGTGCTCCATATGACCTCCTCACATAGTTTTCCCAAACCGTGCGCACACCGTGCGGTCTCCTCTATCCAAAGTGACACCACCTTCATGGCTTCTGCACAGTTTGGGAAACCCGTGAAAAGACCGTGTGTCACCACCTTTTTCCATTTTTACACTTTAAAAGTCTCCAAACTTTCTCCAACCATTTATCATATGCTTCATGTACTTAAAAAGCATAAAACAAGAGTTACTTACCGGAAACAGGGGGTACTACATTCTCCCCACCATTGGCCTTTCCGTCCTCGGAAAGTAGAAAACCATCACTTTCCTAAAAGAGTTCAGGCCACTGCTCTTTCATTTCTTTCTTGCGTTCCCAAGTCTCTTCCTGAATCTGACCATGTTCCACAAAACCCGCACTAGACCAATGCTTTTTCCATGCAGGACTTTATCCTGCCTATCCACAATCCACACCGAAATATATACCAATGAAGCATCCGGATCTAGGTCAACGTGATCCCATCTGATCACATGGTCAGAATCGGGCTGATACTTCTTTAACTGAGATACATGGAACACATTATGCACTACACTGAACCATGGTGGTAATTCCAACTGATATGCCACCTCGCCAACCCGTTACAGTATATCGAAAGGTCCTATATATCAAGGAGATAATTTTCCTTGCTTCCCAAAACGACGATGTCCAAGCCTTGGAGAGATTCTAAAAAAGACATGATCACTCACCACAAACGACAATGGTCTTCAGCGATGATCCACATAAGATTTCCGACGACTCTGTGCCATATCCATCCTCTTTTTTATCAACTGAATATTCTCCGTTGTTTCTTGGACAAGGCTCGGCCCAACTAGTGAAGTCTCACCTATTTCTACCCAGCATAGTGGAGAACGACAAGGACACCCATACAATGCTTCAAACGGAGCCATGCACATAGAGTCTTGATAGCTATTATTGTATGATAACTCCACTAATGGTATATGATCCTCCCATGAGCCCGCAAAATCCATTACACAAGCCCGCAACATGTCTTCCAATGTCTGTATCATCCTTTCGGATTTTCTGTCCATCTGAGGATGATACGCCGTACTCATATTCAACTAAGTTCCCAGGGATTTCTATAAGGATCGCCAGAAACGAGATGTGAACCTCAGATCTCTATCTGAGACGATTGAAACTGGTATGCCATGTCTCTTTACCACTTCTCAGATATAGATTTTTGAAAGATCTTCCACCATATGAGTTTCACGAATAGGGATGAAATGGGCCGACTTGGTTAGAAGATCTACTATCACCCAAATAACATCATGTTTCCAGACCATTCTTGGAAGACCTATAACAAAATCCATTGCTATCTGATCCCATTTCCACACTGGTATAGGTAAAGACTGTAACATACCCACTGGCCGCTGATGTTCTTCTTTAACTTGATGAAAATTTAATCACCGCGAGACGAACTCAGCCACTTTCCTTTTCTTGCCGCTCCACCAAAACTGCACCTTCAACGCCTTATATATCTTTTGTGTACCTGGGTGTACAACCCATCTTGAATGGTGGTAAGCACGAAGGAGTTGTTTTTGAGTAGTTAAAGGTACAACCATCCGATCTCGAAACCACAAAACTGAACTCCCATCCAGATTCCTTCCCTCAATGGTCTCCCCACCATTGAGTTTTGAACTCATTGCAACACAGTCTACATCAGATGCCTATGCCTCCTTTAATATCTCCACCAAATCAGGAACAAGTGAATATATAAAGAAAATCGCAACATCATCTCGGTCTTCACATTCCATATGCATGTCGGCTAGGACCGACATCAACTGCCACTCATCTGAAGATTCTTTTACCAACTGAGCATACGACTTTCTACTTAATGCATCAGCCACTGAATTTCCCTTAACTGGTGTACATATCAAGTCAAAGTAGAACATTTAAAGATAATCCATCCATATCCTCTGCCTCATATTAAAATCTCGTTGTGAGAAAATATGCTTCAAACTCTTATGATCCGTAAACATAGTGAATTTCTCACCAAAGAGATAATGTCGCCAAGTCTTCAAGGCATGTACAACTGCAGCTAACTCCAAATCATGTGTTGGGTAGTTATTTTCATGAACTCTCAACTATCTTGATCCATAAGCAACAACATGGTCTCCTTTCATGAGAACACATCCCAACCCAGATCCTGAACCATCACAATACACCACGTACCCCTGTCCTGATTCTACAAAAATCAAGATGGGTGATGATGTAAAGAGAACTTTCAACTCTTGAAAAGATCTCTAAAATTCCTCAGTCCATTTAAATGCACTGTTCTTCTTTTTCAATGCTGTCATAGGTGAAGATAGTCATGAGAAGTCAGGCCAAAAGCGTCGGTAATAACTATCTAGACCAAGAAAAATTCATATTTCAAAGACATTATTCAGCGTTTGCCAAGAAAGAACAACTTTTATCTTTTCTAGATCCACTAAAACACCTTTATAAGAAACAACATGTCCCAAAAAACGTACCTCTTGTATCCAAAAATCACACTTTGATAATTTGGAATACAACTAATGGTCTCTCAAGATTTCCAACACTATCTCCAAGTGTTGTTCATGCTCAACCCTTGTTCATAAATACACCAATATGTAGTCCACAAACACCACAAAAAAAGAAACCAGATATCACTAAAATATCCGATTCATCAATGCCATAAAGACTGCTGGTTCATTAGTAAGACCAAAAGGCATGACTACATATTCGTAGTAGCCATATCTGCTTCTGAAGGCTGTCTTCGGAATATCCTCCTTCTGAACTTGCAACTGGTGATATCCTGACTGTAAGTCAATCTTAGAGAACCACTGAGCTCCCCTAAATTGATCAAATAGGTCATAAATGCATGGAAGTGGATATCTATTCTTTATTGTAACATGGTTAAGTTTATGATAATCCACACATAGCCTCAAAGTTCCATATGTTTTCTTTACAAACAAAACTGGTGCTGCCCACGGAGACACGCTTGGCCGAATAAAACCTTTGTTTTCCAGTTCTTCCAACTGCACATTCAATTCCTTTAACTCCGTTGGTGCCATCCTATAAGATGAAAGTGAGAAAGTATTGGTCCCCAGAAGGAGATCAATCTTAAACTCCACTTCTCTTATAGGTGGTAACCCTGAGAAGTTTTTAGGAAAAACATTAGGAAATTGATCCGCAACTACTGGAAAATTGTTATTCGTGATCTCATCCATCGATTCCAAGTTTAAAGCAGCCAAATGGTAAGATATCATTGCCACTAATAGTGCCAACAAGCTTGTTGCACCTGCCTTCACCACTCTTTCTTCTCTAAAGAGATGCTCGACGCCATCCTCAGTCGTGAAACTGACTATTCTGCTATAACAGTCGATGTGAGCCCTGAACTCTGTCAACCAATCCATAACCAGGATTATATCATAGAAATCCATCTCTAGCACAGAGAAATCCCATTTTAGCTCAGCTCCATCAACAGTTATATAACATGCTCTACACAATAAGGCTCTACATTCTCTTTCACCGAGAAGAGTTTTAAGTTTTATCACAGATGGCATCATTTCAAGTTTTAAGTTCATCAAATCAGTAACTCTAGAAGCAAGAAAAGAATGCGATGCAACAGTATCAAACAACACTTTCATGAGGGTAGAATTCAAAAGAATCATACCTATCACCATAGATGGTCCATATTGGTCATCCACAATCACCTGTTCCACTCCATACAATTGCTTTGTTGCTGCACTTTTCTCCTTATTGCCTTATTGAGATTGCCCTACCTGAGGAGTCATGGTATTATTGGAATCACCATAGCTAGCTCTATTCTGCTGGTGAGACTGATTTTTCAATCCTCACCCTGTCGAAGCATAAGATGCTTGTGACACCTGAGAAGTGTCACGAACACCCGACCATGGAGCACTGCGACAATATCAACGAAGATGCCCCATCTTGTTGTAATTTTGGAATGATCTCAGTGGTGCTGTACATTCTCGTTTCATGTGGTCAATCGATCCACATTGAAAACACCTGAATTTCGTTATGGTTCGTGGAGGAAGATTCACCGATCTAGCCGTCTGATTCTGATTCGCACTCCCAACTTGGAAGTAGGTGTCCCTCTTCTGCTTGTTCCCAACATTAGAGTTCCCACCCATTCCCGTGGGTATCATCATAATTACTCCTCCCATAACTCCTGAGATGTCGCTTTCAGCTACTTTTGCTCTGTTTACAATCTCTGTATAATCAGTAATACATATCACAACTATCTTCGAGTGAATCTCTTGTTGCAACCTTGATTCAAAGATGTGTGCCTTCAGCGACGCACTTGCAGCAACTTCTGGTGCACAGCGCACTAAATTAATGAATTTAGCCGCATACTCCGTGATAGAGAGATTATCCTACTTCAGGCTGAAAAATTCCATCGTCCTCTGGATATAGAACGTGTGAGGATATAATTGTTTATTGAATAATTCCTCAAATTCCTCCCAGCCCAGGCCTTGATCCACCTTAGCCTGCACCACTAGCTCCCACCACTATAGTGCAAGATCCTCCAGCATATACATTTCCAACTTTACTTTCAGTTCTGCTAGTATGCCGATGAAATAAAAGATATGATTCATCCTACTCAGCCACACCTCTGCCCTTTCTGGTTCATAATCACCCCAAAATATGGGTGTATTATGCTTCTGGAACTAGACGGAATGATCTATATGCCTTGACTCATCCCTCCAATTCACCGTGTCCACATCCTGAAACGCATGAACTATACTTTGGACTAGCTACTGGTTCACCTGTGGCTCAGGTGTGACCACATTCTCCACAGCTTCTTCTGATTGCTTTCTATGATGCCTAATGGGTGCCATTTTCTATATAAACAATGCACGCCATTAGTCTCACTTTCTAGAAACTGAAGGCTTAGCATTTCAATTTCTATGACATCACTATCACAACCTTGATTTCCAACCATCAAAATTTTCCACATTTACCCATTTTAAAAAAAAAAATATTTTCTTTCTTTTGAAAATTAATTTATTTTCAAAATACATCAACCATTCTCTTTTCAAAATATTGCTTTTGAAAACAAGTTTAAAATTTCCAAAAATCATGCTTTTGCATCAAACAATAATCCATTTCTCAAAATTATATATGCACTCCTAGTGGGAAGTCATTCCTCTAATGCATGTCATGCTCATCTCATTGGCTAATTCCATGATAATGAGATTTGTTATCCTATAAGTGTCTCCAAGACACTTATGTACCCAACTCCCTGGTAACTTGAAGTTCAGCATAAAAAGGTTAGCTATGTATTTTTATGCTCTACATTACAAGTTCCTACAATCCTACTCCTTCCTAAGATGACCACCCAAGGAATAGACACGTAACAATTCAACACCAAGACCAACAAAACTGATAACTACTTGTTCCATGAAGAACGGAACAAGCTGATTGAATTTATACCCCAAGGACTGAACAAACTAATACCATTTGTAATGACTCGCTTATCCTCATTGGCTTGAGATCTCAACGAGTCATTACTAGGCCTTAAGTGACACCCCCAAGGTGCTAAAGGCTGGAAATAAATGCTGAAGGGGTTCAAAGCAAGTGGGGGACAATTTACCCTTTTAGAACATACTACAGAACCAACAACCATAACCAAACCAATCAACTAAATGATGCATGATAAAAGCTAAGAAAACTCAACCATTTGTTTTATCATAAACCAACCAAAAGTACCATAGCAGAAACCAACACTAAATTAGAGTAAACAGTTGAAAGACAAACTAAAATTCCACAAGACGACAACCCAACTCCATGCTCCACAAGCTCCCAACTCCAACATCACGAACCAACCCAAGCATCATGAAGTAGTGCTATAAACATGTGACACTTTACCTTTTCCAACATCCCGATGTATGACATCTACAAAAGCAACAACGTGCCAAAGCAGGGGGTGAGTAATGAAACTCAGTAGGGTTTCCCCGATGACTTCCCAACCCATGACTCTAGGATAAAACATGTTAGCACATTTATATAACACAATTTATATAAAACAATTCCAAAACAGTTCACAATATCACAAGTTTCATGTCAAAACCATTTTACAACAAAAACCATCTTTCTAAAGAAAATAAACCAAGCAACGTTTCCAATAAAATTCCCATTTCCATTTTGGCACATTCATTCCATTTCACAAAAATACTTTTTTTGGAACACCCAACCATTTAACAACCCTTGAAATCAACCATGCATGCTTCGTTATGATAGTTCCATACTCATGAGTGGTCTCTCATCGATCTACCAATTCGTTTCAAGGTAATTATTCCCCATGTGCCATTACACCTTTGGCACCGAGCACAAGGTCATATTTCAACCAAGCCTCATAAATGCAATATGAACACACACACCAAGTATGCCCAAAAACCAAACCATTCCAACCGTGCCACAACCATTTTAATAAAACAACCCTTTTATTGAAAACCTTTTTCCCGAAAACCATTTTCCAAATCCAGAAAATCCATATTTTAAAATCAATATTTTAAAATCATGAAACCAAAACACTTTGCACAAACCATTCTTTCAATTTCCACACTTCCATCAAAACCCATAAATCATCACTAGAGAAGATTTATAACATGATTTGCACCACAATTTCACAATCAAAACCAAGCAATTAAATCAATTTGAACTAATCCTTCAAGTTATAAGAAAGAGGAATTGAGAGTGAAGCCACCTACCTCATTGGGTGAAACCAACCAAGAACTGGGTCGAAACACCATAAAACCTCCTTAGATTCCTTACCCTATCACTAACAAGACCAAAACCTGACTTAAAGGTCATCCACTACCTTAGATATACCCACCTTGGGCATAGATCTAAGGATCCATCAAGAGGGAAGAAGGAGATCTAAGAAAACTAAAGGAAACAAGACTTACCTCAATCAACCGGCCTTTAAACACCAAGGAAAACCTCTAGGTTGCTTCCAAAATTCCTGGTAAGTGTTCTACCACCTTCACCAGAGAGAAATCCTAAGTTAGGGCCGTCTAGGAGCAAAAACGAGTGGGTTTAAAGATAAAATGGATTAGATCCTTAAAAAATAGGATCTAAGTTGACTTCGCGCACGGTTATTCCACACGGTTAGTCAAATCTTGAACTAAGCGTGCTGTAGTCACTACATGGAAGGGGCTCTCCGCACGACCTCCTCGCACGGTTTTCCCAAACCGTGTGCACACCGTGCGATCTCCTCTGTCCAAAGTGACACCACCTGCACGGCTGCCGCATGGTTTGGGCAACCCGTGCGAAGCCCGTGCGTCACCACCTTTTTCCCTTTTGACACTTTAAAAGTCTCCAAACATTCTCCAACAATTTATCATATGCTTCATGTACTTAAAAATCATAAAACAAGATTTACTTACCAGAAACCGGCGGTACTACACTTAAGGTAAGATATTCTACCCAAACCTCCATTATTCCTTTGGGTTGTTCTATCTTTATTTTTAACCAAATTAAGTTATATATTATTTTTATGAAAATATTTTAAATGATGTTTATATTATAAAAACTCATGTATAAAGATCCATTAATCATTATATTTTGTGGATATACATGTTTTTAAATGATTCCCTCCTCAATTCTTCTCGATAAACAAGCTATTTTAAGGAAACTTCCCAAATTCTTACCCAATATCAAGTACAATATATCATATTTTTTAAGACAACATAGTTTTTATAAAATCAGTATTTTTATTATGAAATACTTATTGGTTCAATTCTAGTTTTATATAAAATATTATGTCCTTTTCTATTTTAATTTCTCTTTAGTACTTTCCTTAAAATCACACTAAAATGTTTTAATGCTAAAATTTACTAAAATACTATTATTACATGTTGTCACTTATTTTTTGACATCACTTACCATGAAATATTCCTATTTTACCTTATTAATTTCCATGTATGTTTTAATTCCTTTATTTCTTGGACACTTGTGTGATACACTCATCTATTATGCTTTATGACATGATTATGATACCAATTTCTTTCCATGGGTACCCTTATGTTTATGTATGATTGATAATGTATGATTATATACGTGGAAAGAATATTAACAAACATGTTATTATGGGTGTTCTAGATATATATCTAATTAATTTGGTAAATTTTAGTGTCATGAGATGTTATGTGAAATGGTCTTGGCAGTTAGCCTTGACTCGTGCTACAATGTGCAACGTTCTTGGTGGTTAACATTATCTTGTGCTCCTCTATGTGTAACAATCCTTTAGTAATGATAAATTCATGTTTTATGTTGCTACCACATTACTATGATTACATGTTTATATTATCCCATGTTTATATGTTATGATTTCATATGTTCCATGCCTTTTTATATCATTATATCATTCATTATAACCCATGTGCTAAAGCTTTATTCTTATTTTTTATTCCCTTACTGAGATTTTTAGCTCATACCTTTGTTCATGTTATCCATAGAATATCCTATGAATATTTATGAGAAAAATGGAAGTTAGGATATATTTATGAATATTAAATAAAGAAATTTTTCATTTAGTTTCATGTTTTCAGTTTCATGTACTGAGTCTTCCAAGACACTAGACTTTACAATCCTTGGCTTGTAATATGATGTTTTATTATTCTTAAAATCATGTAATGATATGTGTAAAAGGCTAGGGTCACTATAGCTCATCCATAAATTTCAAAAAATCCACAAAATGGATAAAAATAAAATAATTAGAATCACTGATATCAAATAGAATACCAGATATAGATAATGTAATATGAATCATACCTTGAACCATTAAAGTCATGTATTTGATTCCACCAGCATTTGATCCATAACATGAAGGTGTATCATATCTTCCTAAGCCTAAGGAAGACTATTTTCTTGAATATATCACTTAATATGATTTTTTTTAGTAGAATATCTAACCCTACCACCATGAAAAACAAACAAATAACCCATTATCCTAGATGGTAATAACTGGGATATCATTCCTCTAGAGGCTGCAGAACCTATACCACCCTGATATGGGAATGGAACTTTGAAAAACTGCAATAAATTCCCTATAAATACACACTAATAGAAATGCCTAGGTGGATATGAAAACGTCAAACGCATATTCCCTAGGATTCCACACTAATGGAATAAGACAAATCCAATATCCAAAGCCAAAGATGAAGGAGGCTAGGAAGGATGTCCTAAACTACCACCTCCCTTCTCCTCCTTTTCATCCTACTTCCTTTCCTTTTTCAGAAGAACCACCACTACCTTGGACCTATGATGAAGTTACCCCATAAAAACCATAATCTCTAGCCTGATATATTTCCACCATCAAGGCTCGATTGAACACTTTAGTATATGCCTTCAACTTGAAAAAGAATACCTAGGATCAGATATCTAGCTATAACCCCATCTCAAACTATTGATAATTTAAGTGCTCATTGGAAACCACCGTGGGTGATAACAAAACCAAATTTTCAAAATGGTTGGCATTATACAACATGGTATAATCCCCCTAGTAGAGATATAGAAACTCCCAGGTCTTGGAAATGGAAAAGGTCTTAGGGAAATACTGCTTATTGAAGATGATGTTGAAGTCCTTCCCACCCATATTTTAGTACTTCCTATCCTGAACTAATGAGTCCCACTACTCTGACTGGGACCTTCCAACAAGAACAAAGAACATTTCATTTTTATTGCCATAAGAGTATCAAGAAACCCAAACATCCATTCAATCCTTTAAATCAAATCACATTCCTCCTGGGGATCTATGCTACCCTAGAAGGTAAGTGGTTTATTCTTGAGGAACTCCTGAGTGTTTTTATTTCCCAGACCTAGTTTATCTTCCCTAACCTGAGTTAGACTAGATCCTTCTCCCTGATTTAATTCCTAGACAACCCAAACAAATAATTACACTAGCCTCTAATCAACTGGTGAGGGATAACTCTCTCTGGCCATTTCCTGCGCTTATATAGGAAGTCTACAGGGATTCACGATACTATAACAAATGATAGATATAAGGAAACCATAAACACAATATCAAGATTTTTTTTAGAAATAATAGATTTTATAAATTCCCATAAATTAGAACTAAACCAATACAGGAACAATAATAAATCAAACCACTCCACTCCCACTCAGTTTCCATACACACTATGCATCATATATATCTCACATGGAGGACGAATCAAACCAAATTCCAAAAATCCCATAGTGACTAAAGGTCTATCATGAGGTGTGCTTTCCAGACACCCCACTCGCAGCTAGAACCTCAAGACCTGATAATCCTAGATTTGGTATATCCACACTCTCCTAAATAACATGAACCAATGATAGGGAAAAACCTCATCTAAAACCATTTTTTCATGAAACAATTTGAGATTCTATCCAAACCGACACCTGACCCAGCCCGTGATAAGTCCTGAAGGGCGTTCCTGATCCCTACAGGCTGGAAACTAGTGCCTGGGCATCAAAAATCAGATTTGGGATCTATTTATCCCATAAAAACAACCATAAAAAACTAACAATAGTTTCACATCACATCATAAGAAACAACTATAATAAAAATACATACAACCATCACAAGTTAAACAGTTTTAAACTATTTAACCAAAACCCAAAATACCAAAATGGGGAGGGGAGACAACTACACAACTAAACCTCCATGAAATAAGAGGGTAAACAACCCCATTACACCACCAACAACACCTTCAAAAGGAAACACTATCAACAAGATCCACCATCACCACCACATAACAACTTTCCTTTTCCTAGGTCAAACATAACAAGGTCTACATACACTAGAGGGTGTATGTAGTGTGTGATCCAATGATTTTTAGGATACTAAACAAAGCGATTCCATGATATAACATCATAAGACAAATAAAAATTATAGTTTTTATAAAAATAAAAGAAAACATTTTTAAATTAATCATGATTGAAATTAAACGAAAAAAAAGTAAACATGATAATAAGAAGAATGATAAGAATAACATCACATGAGATGAGCACCATGGGTAATCCCTAAGGAACTAGGGTTATTAGTGTACTAGGATCCTCATACCTTAGTGATAAGAAAATACAAACCAAAACCCACATCATATTCATGCATGAGACACTAGAGGAGAGTCACATCCTAAGGCTTAGTGGTCTCCAATCATCATCATATGTCAAGTTTGTGTTGTAGCGTCAATCCTGTTAGGGGAACTGAGCCTCAGTCCTTCCGAAACCTCAAGTGTACTAGAAATAGTCTTACCTACCTGTGACCTAGGATTAAATTGTGCTCAATTTCATTCCTATGTGTCACATGAATCACCTATTACACACACATAACCAAAAATGAAAAAAAAAACACATGAAAACCACCATTTTCAATAGGAAAAACCTCTTCCAAAACTTTATGCACACCAAAACCCTTTGAAAAAATGTTTTTAACCACCATAAAATTCATGGAACCCATTTAAGAAAGCATACAAATCATACTAACATCATTTAACACTGTTAAATCATGGAACCACCAACCTTTTACTTAGAAACTTTTGGAAACTGGTTGAAATCCATAACCGAACCAAAGAGAGACCCTATGAAGGAAAAGGAAAAATATCACCATAAATATTAAACCCAAATAACGAAGGTTAAACCCACTTTAGTGAAACTAAATAATTGGAGAAAATAGATCCCAAGGAAAAAAGAATAAAAGACCAAGAAGAAGAAATAAATAAAAAGAGGAAGGGATTACATGAAGAATTCTTGAATATCCAAGGCCAAAATCACCAAGAAATTGATTTCTGTGGGAGAAAAGAGGGAGGGGGAGGTGCTCATAGGTATGAGAATACCAAATTATGTGAGTTAGGGTGCACTTGGGGTTAAATTTTAGGAGGGTAAAAGTGGAATTCTAATATTTTTAAAATTATGTGAAGGACGCATGGTCTTCCAGACTGTGCACCAACCATGCGACTCCTCTATCCAAGGATAAACTAGGACTCACGATTACTTTGGGGAGGGATCATTCTCCTACAATTGACCATGCACCTAAAATAGGCCCTCTGATCTGGGCACACTGTCTCCTCTGGGCTGGTCCATGGTTTCTACTAACCGTGTGCCAACTGCGCACCACATGCTGTCGGTCCAAAAATCACAATTGTTTCACCAAATGAACCTAGGAAAGACAAGTGATAAAAATAATATAATAAATATAAGAAATGATACCTCAAAATGAAATAAAAAATGCGATAGTTGGAATAGTAATATGACCATTGGTAATGGTAAACTAACCATTGAGAATAGTAACCTGACTCTTGGTAATAGTAACATGACTGTTGGAATAGTAATTTAACTTAAAAATAATAAAATTTGATACAAATAATATTTATCATGGTTAATTTAATAAAATATAAATATTATAATTCCATAAAATAAACATCATGATTAAAAATATAATCATTCTTTTTAATAAATTATATTTTAATGTATTTCATAAAAATCACAATTTTTTATATTCAAAATTAAAATTACCTATGTTATAAAAATATTTTTATAAAATTATTTTCATATCTATAATACAACCAATAAATTATCCAAGGGTTATTTTTTTGGGTAATTTTTTTAAACAATTCAATTTTTACATGAATAGTAAAAATACTATTTTTGAAATACCACATGTTTTATGACATAGTGATGATAAAATAATGACTTAATAAATTTTGAAATATTTATATTAGAAAAAAATACATTTCATAATATAAATTGATCTTTTATAAATATTAAAATTAATTTCCAAACCTAAAAATCATTTTCCAAAGTCTAATGTCAAAAATGTTCCCTTAAAATAACGATTTTTCATTTTTCCAATTTCCTTTTTAATAAGCTAATTAATTCATTTTATAAAGGATTTTAGAGTCCTAAACCATTATATTTTATTTATATATGATTCATAGTGTAAAAAAAAATCACTATTATAAGATTTAACTTGGATATAGTATTTTATTTGATATTTTATTCAAACAATACCCCTCTCCTCAAGTATAAATAACCCATCTCCCTTCCCTTGGAAAACCACACCTCTCACACTTACCAAATCCAAACTTATACCCAAATATTCTCTATAAATACCCTTATAATAATTAGGGATTTTATGGAGAAAAACAACTCCAAGTATAAAGGGAGTTTAGTTTCATACAAGAGAAGAAACACTGAGAAAAGAGAAAGTTTTTATCAACTCTTCTCTCATTTTCCTCTCCTCCACTCCTTTTTCCCAATTACTTTCATAATAAAATATTATAAGATTAATTAATAAATATTTTAACATTATAATTATTATTTTAAACCAATGTAAAAATTATATTTATAAATTATTTATATTCCATACTTCTCTTTCTTATTTATTCGACAATATTCCATTAATAGTCAGTTTACCACCATGAGGATGTTGCAAATTATTTTCTTATCAACACAAAAATTCATGATTATAATAAAATTATTTTAAATATATAAATGTATAAATATAATTATTTATAATATTATGGATTTAATCTTAATAATTTATAAATAGTAATTGAGAAAGATCAATAAATTGAAGAAAAATGTGAAATTTTAAGGAAACTATCATATCAAAACCTTTAACATTTAACGATGGAAATTAAGAAATATAATAAAATTATTATAATTTATAAATAGAGACAAAAATGAACATAATTCAATTATGTTTATATATTTTAATACCTAAGTCTATTATTCAGAATGCAGTAAAGTGATGATATAAAGCAGGATTTAAGTTAATGGAATTCTCCTTGTTTTTTTCTCCATTCATGTATATCATTTGTGATGTTGAATTACACTATCTTAAAAACATTTGATTATTAGTTTATTTTAAAAATAATTTTTTAATAATGAGAGACCTTCATTCCCTCTCTTTAATCCATGTTGTATACCATCATGCTACCGAATTCTTTTCTTAAATTTCTACATTTTACATGGAACATTATTATACCGTGAATACAAAAAAATTCCTTGTCCATGGGTATTCACCTATATGTAAATATAATTTATTGATTTTTGGATTTACATATATGCAACCCATATTCTCTTTCCATGGGTTAAAAATGATTTAATGTTCAATTTTTTAAGCACTTATATACAGAATGATTTAATATGAAACTCGTTCTTTATTTTCCATGGGTTATTTATGAAATGTTTTATTATGATCTTTGCATCACACATGAATTAATACATATGATGGGTGCACCCTGATCACAATCCAATTAATTTGTAAAATAATTAATCTATATAGATGACTAGTTTTACAATACCTTGGTGAATAACCTTAGTAGTTATGATTTATGACACCTTTGTGATAAACCTTGGTGATATGAGTATGAATGTATATATTTTATATTATAGCCACATTTCCATGTTATGTATCATGTACTTTGGATTATAATCATGTTTAATGACTCATTTATTACCCATAATGGTTGTTCATGTTACATTGCCTTTGTATACCCCTTGCTGGGATTTATGCTCACTCCTTTCTTTTGATGTATATCCCCAGGTTATGAGATGCAGTAAAAGTAACTTAGAATCAACCTATGAATATTATTTTCAAGTGAATTGGAAGATTTTTTATGTTTTTCATGTATTAAATTTATAATTTCATTGAAAATAAACTATTAGTTAGAGTGATTTTCTCAAGTGGGTGGTGAATAGAGTACCTAATAATTTTTTTTATTAAAATTATGTTAAAATAAATTCCCCCAATTAATTTAAAATAGACTAGTTAACCAAAAAAGTAGATCGATATAAGTATTGAACTTTTAAAAGAATTATCAAAGATTGATTAGGTCTCAGTTGAAATTGTATATAATATTACTTTAACCTGTAAAATCAATTTACTCAATAAAAATATTATTTAAACACTAATTAAGGTTAAATATCAAAGTATTGGTTTTTATTTTAGTTTAAAACAAATTCCGTTTAAAGCTAAAAAATAAAAAAAAAACAAAACACACATCTAAATAAAAATAATAGGTTCAGTATCAAGCCAAAACTTAGTCCTCTACACATGTAAATCACCTACTTCCAAGTAGTTTATATAAAAATAAACCTTGATCCACAAATTTGATTGGGTAAAAAACAACACAATATCTATCTATGACACACATGGACATCTTCCTTAGTAATCATGGGAGTACAGATAAAACATGCCACACATAGACCTCTACCACAAAACATGAGAAACAAGAGTAAAGAGTGTTTGATAATATATCTAGTATCTTCTAGCTTAAATCACAAGAAAATGTGTGTGTAAAAACATATTATACACACACTTCTCATAATTTAAATGAAATATAAAAATAGAGAAATTAAAGGTGTAAAAAGTTTTTATTTTCTCTGTCTGATAAGATCTGTAGCTTATGACTCCTTAAATGTATCTTAAGTGATAAATCGAGTCAATTTTATAAAAGTTTCTATAAAATAGAGTGTAAAAAACTATTTTTTATGACTGTAGGAAAGAATTTGATATTCTTTTAGCTCCACTGTTACTATGTTGCATGTAAGCAAGATGTAGGGTGTAAGCTCTCAGCAAAAATACTCTTTTCATGTATGTTATCTCTACGTCTATGTTTGTATCTCTATTTTCACGAGGAATTATACTAAATATTTTAATAGTAGAAAGCAGGAGTTTACATGTGGAGAACAATCATCCAGATACCCTACATCCTCATACTCAGGGATGGCACATTATTTAATTCATCCTTGTAATATTTTAAGAACAATAATTAAAATATATTTAGGAATTAAATTACATAATCTAGCCTTTATAAATAGTTAATTCAAAATAAATTATAAAATTTTGGTGACTCCTTTGAATGGTGACACAAAACTGGTGGTGGGCCATTATATAGTAGTGACTTAGGATAGTAGTAGGTCTTTCTGACACTTAGCCATTTTTTTATTTTGGTGGTGAATCCACTCTGACAGTGAGTGATTAACACTTTGTAAAATTTTAGGTTCAATAGATAATCATCCTGTGGTGGTGATTCATTATATACTTTTCCAAAGTTACATTCTGGTGGTGACTCATAATAGATGGTTGGTGATTCCAGTACTTAGCCAAAACTTCACATTAAAGGTGAGTTGTCCCCGATGGTGAGTCATTATCTAGAAGTGAATAAACCTCAATAGTGAGCAAGCCTTGGTAATGACTCATCCTCAATGGTGAGTCAACCTTAGTGGTGACTCATCCTCAATGAAAAGTATTTCTTTATAATGTAAAATTCCATCATAACACATAAAACTCATTAATAGCATAAGAAACATGATTTGGTAATCATTAAAACAAGGGTTCCAAAAACGCCCCCTTTTTGATGATAAAAAATCATGGAATTTTATACACATGGTATAAAAGGTAAATAATGACATTTTATATACCATGAAATCAAAGGTAATGATCAAAAGTAAATGAGATGTATAGAGTGTCAAAGATAAAGAAAATACTCATGGTATTAAAAATAATTAATATCAAAGAAAAGATGATAGTAAAGAATGGTATGTACACATATATGGAAGTTAAAGGAACAATATATTATCAAAGTAATATTAATATAAAAATAAAAATGCCATATTCTTCTCTTATCCCCCTTCTGGGATTATGAAAAACTAAATAGAAAATAGGAAATTCATATAAGTAGAATAAGAATAAAAGGAATAAGAATAAACTAAGAATTTATATTAGAAATGTTACTGAAAGTACACCCAAAAATATTTAACAAAAAGTTACACAAAAACATCCCATAAAATATAAATTGTTGAATTATAAATTATTCTTCTATGGCTGAGATGAGGGATCAGGATGTGATTTTTACTTCCCTGTATCCGAAGTAGAAGGTGTAGAGAGATCAGAGGGAGCTCAAGGGATGGTTGTAGGAACACCAGTCAGAGAAGGAGTCTCTCTAATGATGATTGGTCTAAAGTGATGAACAAATTCTGTGGGATAAAGATAGAAAGTCTAGAAATGGTCTGGAAAAGGTGCATGAGGATTTTTGTTGACACTAGGCCTAAAGTACTTAGGATCTATAACTATTGGTGGTAGATAAGCGGTCATAGGTATGGCCTCTTGAGACACAACAACAGTTCTGTGAACATATAGAAATGGTTTGATAATATTTATGAAATACATGATTATATTACCACCTATTTACATTTCACTAGAGAAATATTCTTTCTCACTGATAAAACACTGAAGTACTGGAGTCATGACCTTCAATTGGTTCACTTATTCCTTAAAATCTTAACTGACCGGAGGCATTCTTATATTTTTAACAAGAAGTTTAAAATGTGCATTCAACTCATGTTTAGTGAAGATTCTTAAAAGATAATACTTTATGGATTTAATGATGGTATCTATATTACTTTTCATTTATTTCATATATTACCTGACCATCATGTGAACATGATCACTATTATATCTAATTTTTCTCAAAGTCTCTTGAAGCTGGTCAAGAACATCACTTGAAGCAGCTCGAAGCTCTTCTCTCACAATAGATTTGATCATCTCAAAATCAATAGAATAAGTAGTATAAGTGGAAGGTGTTTAATTAATATTCTTCATTATCTTAATTAAAGTATCCATAGAAGTAGAAAAGTCTGTCTACATCCCTTATAACATAGATTTTACAGACTCTAACTCACTGGAAAGTTTCCTATTTTCAATCTCTACTTCATGAATGTGGTGCATCATTTTTGGTTGAATGTGATGTATCACTAGCTCAAATAAATACCTTTTATCCTTTTCACTTAACTTAGTGACCTGAGGCACTTGATTTCTTAACAACATACTGATGTTAGAAAGCATCCTTTCTCTAAAAATTCTAAATCACCTCTTGTGACAACATCCACTAGAATTGGCGGAACAACAAGTGCATCCAATATCTCAGAAGAAAATATTTCTAACATACCTACAACATTAATATAATTTAATAAATATCCCTCATGATCCCTTGCTTCTAAAATATTAGGTCCACCATTATTTGGTGGACTCCCATGAAACTTGTATAATTCTTCAAACATTAGGTCTATCCAACCTTAAAAAGACTTACTAAGAGACTAAAAAACTATAGGCTCTGTAGCTTTAGACATAGCTAAAACTGGTAAAACAACATTGGACACACAAAATATCTTTAATTCACCTGTTATCTGAATAACAGCAGGGTAAAATTCCATTTTCTCAGTAACTGACTGCTCAATAGTAGAAATAACCTTCATCTACTCAACCACCGACTATTCAAAAACCAGTCTACTCGACAACATCTATAAGCTCACTAAGATCACCAACAAGAGTAGGATTAATTGGACTAATTTCAAGATATGGGTATTCCTCCCCCTCAACTGATACATATTTCTCTTTTCTAGTAGAAAAATTCACTTCTTCAACATGATTGGGTATATCTTATGATTTAGAAACAGAACATCCAAGAGAAGGGAAAAGAGCCTGAGGTATTTCCACATCCTCAGATCTAATTATGCCACTAGAACCATTAGGGTCAGATCCTCCACCACCACCACCACCATAATCTATATATCTATCTCCACCAAAATTTCAATTATTATAATCACCTTCTTATTCATCTCCATCTTCTTCATCATCAAAATTTTCATTTTAATTTTAATATTCATTTTCCTTAGAGGATTTCGAGGTAATCTTAAATTTCTCTTCACTCGAAACTTCTATCTCCTCCTCATTACTCCCTTCTTTAAAAATCTTTTCTCTAATAGGTAGTGTACTATGAGGGATAGGATCATTATAGGTTATTTTATTAGGACTTATGAAAAGGTCCAAATAACTTCTTTATAGTAAACTCTTACTCCTCATGATTAAAGATAGAAAATTCCTCTTCCTCTTTATCTTAGTACTCCACCACTTCATCTTGTTCCAAACCAGGATCTATAAGATATTTTGGTCTTGAATAATGGTCAGCCAGGTTTAACTCATCATATATCCTTTCATTATCATTAACCCACTATTTTTTTCCAGGGGTTCCAACTAATTTTCATCCTCATACAAATCACACTTGAGATGAAGAAACCTCCATAACTCACAACCATGTCTTCTTCTTCACTAAAAAAACCTTTGGATTTTAACACTGTATAGAAAATCTTAGAGTAGATTAAGGAATTGGACCTTGAATATGGATTGGTTATTTCCAACATGTGAAGCATTATATATCTACAAAGATTAATCTTATCACCTCTATTTACAATACATACCAGGTAAACATCTTGGTACCTCATGGTAGAAAAATATTCTTTTTCTTGGCCACAACATATGCTGAATGAACTTGAATAGAAACTCACATTCACCATTAGTCTATGAAGAAACTGGAATTCTCAAAAATCCATATCCTATCAACTCAGATAAATCATATTCATAGAAAAAATTATCACTATAATCTATAATTTCTCTTTGATAATATTTAGAAACTTCTTCATGCTAAAATTTCAAACAGCTATCCCACTGGATTGAAGAAAAGACAACCTTATGTCCATTGATTCTAGTTCTCACTGAGTCTTCATTATCTTCAAAAAAAAACTCTACAAACTAGTATAACTGACATACCAAGCTAGGATAAAAAGGTATCTCATTAGAAGTGAATCACTCCATCCATACCTGGTCCAGTAAAACTTTGATCACTAATGACTTTCTTGATATCATCCATTCTTCTTGAACTTATTTATCGAGTACTATAACCCTCTTTGAAAGCTTGGTATTTACAAGATCTAAAGTAGATGAATGACTAGATTCACCTTTATTCTTCTTTGCAGGACACAAATTTTCCGTAGAAGAATCAGAATCATGCATCATTCTGACCATGAAGATCAGCTCGACAGGTTCGGGTGAAGGATAAGGAAGGTCGATGGTCAAGAGATAAAGGGTTGCAACAGGTTTTGAGAGAAAGGGATCGAGGGAAGTAGTTCCTTAGAATTAGTAAAACTTATTATTTATATCCTTTGGGAATTTAGGGATTTATAAAATCGAAATAGAAAATCCAAATAGAAATTGAATAAAATAAAAATTAAATAAATAAATAAATCATAAAACTAAAATAACAACGATGACTTAAAAAATAAATAGCAAAAAAATTTACAAATGAATGAGGTTCCCAACTACTGGTAAATCTAATGGTAATTAAAAAACACAACAATGATACATTCAAAATGGTGACACAATCTCAATATAGAGACATCTATAATGGTGAGGCATCTATAATGGAGAGACATCTACAATGGGGAGACATCTACAAAAGTGAGACATCTATAATGGTGATAACTCTACAATAGTGAGACATCTACAACAGTGAGACATCTACAATGATGAGTCCCATAAAATTAAGCACAACCAAAATTAATCATAACTAACTCATGTTTGATGTGTTTCATTCTATTAGAATTCAAAGTATTAGTAAAAATATTATCCAGTTGATGTTATGTACCAATGTATTTGAGAGTGATATCACCCTTTTTAAAATGATCTCTCAAAAAGTGATGCCTTAAATAAATATGTTTTTTTCTTGACTGAGATACAACATTCATAGAAATATTTATAGAACTTGTGTTGTCCCAATTCATATGGTCACATTGGGATTGATATCCATAGTCTAGTGATGTGTGTTTTATCCAAAAAATTTGATCACAGAAACTACCTGTAGCTATGCATTCAACTTCAACAGTAGATAATGCAATAGAATTCTGTTTTTTACTACACCAAGAAACTAGAAACTTTCCTAAAAGGTGAAATGTTCTAGAAGTGTTTTTTCTATCTAACTTACAACCACAAAAATCAACATATGAATAACTAACTAAGTCAAATGCCTGTCCTCTTGGGTAAAAAGTCCTAAATTGGTAGTACATATGAGGAATTTAAAAATTATTTTTATAGAAACCAAGTGTTACTATTTTGGGTTTTCTAGAAAATGAGCAAAAATATGCACACTAAACAATTATATCAGGTTGGATAGTAGTTAAGTAGATAAGACTTCCAATCATACATCCATAACTGGTTTGATCCACTAGCTTCCCAGACTCATCAAGATCCAACTTATAGGTGGTACTCATTGGATTATCACTACTCTTAGTGGTATCCATAAAAAACGTTTTAAATGATCCTTAGTATATTTAATTTGATTTAAAATAATTCATTCTTTATTTTTGAAAATATTAAAACTAAGAAAGATTTTTATTTCACCCATTAATCTCATTTAAAATTAATTTTTCCTCATTTTAAAAAAATAAGTACATAAATAATTTTTTTGAAGATCCAAAAATAATATCATCTACATAGATTTCAATAATTAAAACAACTTTTGAAATTAGTTTTATAAAAATGTTAGGATCATCAATACCTTTAAAAAAAATTTAAACAAGAAAAGAGCTGATCCAATCATACCAAGCTCTAGGGGATTGTTTCAAACGATAAATAGATTTTGTTAATTTAAAAACATGATTTGGAAAATGGAGATTTTGAAAACTAGGGGGTTGTTCAACAAAAACATCCTCAACTATATACCCATTTAATAATTTACTCTTGACATCCATTTGATATAGTTTTAAATCTAGATGTTCTATATAGGCAAGAAATATTCTAATGGACTCATGTCTGGATACTAGTGCAAAGGTATCTTCATATTCTATACCCTCTTCTTGATTATACTCTTGTGAAACAAGTCTAGCCTTATTTCTTAATATAGTTCCAGATCCATCAACCTTATTTCTAAACACCCATTTAGAGCCTATAGTCAAGGTTTCTATGGGTCTATCAACAATTTCCCAGAATTTATTTCTTTCAAATTGATATAATTATTCTTTCATTTCCATTACCCATAATTTATCATTAATTTCATCATTTATGTTCTTTGGTTCTAGTTGTGACAAGAATTCTTGATGTTCAACCTAATTTCTTAGATAATCTCTAGTATGTGTACCTATATCTAGCTATATAACCAAAACATATAAAAGATAGTACTTAAGGGTACTAATAGCTCTAGAAAAAGATGAAATGGTCACATTAGGATTCTCTATAGGTTTAGGTTCATGTTCTGGAAGTTCCTCAGAACTGGATGATTTTTTACATGTTTTCTAGTAGAGTTAGAAGGTTTGGAATTTAATTTTAAAGAAGGTAAATCACCTAAAGGTCTTCTAAATAAGTATTAGGATCATGTGGATATTTCTCATCAAATTTGATATGAATGTACTCTTACATAGTCTTGGTTCTCTTATTAAAAACTGTATAAGATTTATTAGAATTTGAATAACCTAGGAAAATTCATTCATCACTTTTGGAGTAAAATTTTTCAAGATTATCCTTAGTGTTAAGAATAAAGACTTTTCAACCAAAAATATAATGTAATTAACCTTATGATTTATAATATTCCAAAGATCATAAGGGATCTTCTTCAAGATAGCTCTAATTAAAAATATATTGATTATATAGAAGGATGTATTCACAACCTTTTTCCCAAAGTAGACAAGTAAGTCATATTCATTAAGCATAGTCCATACTATCTCTTAAAGTGTTCTATTCCTTCTCTCTACAACTCTGTTCTACTGAGGGGTCCAAGGAGTAGAGAATTTATTACTATAGCAATTTTCTATGAACATTAATTCCATGTCAAGATTTTCAATCTCATGACCAAGGTCACTTCTTAAGGTCTTAATTCTATGTCCACTTAAGTTTTATATTGATTTAGCATACTTGGTAAAATTAGTACATGCTTAACACATATGAGCTAAAACTAATACCCAAGTATACCTATAAAAGCCATTTAAAAGTATATAAACATAGTGCTTCCCATTTAGAATAGAAACTCGGTATAGTCCAAATAAGTCCATGTGAACTAACTTAGGAGGTTGAGAAGTTGAAACTTATTTCTTTGATTTGAAAGAAATATTGTGTTGTTTCCCTTTATTATAGGGGTTACAGACTTTATCATTTGGGAAATCAAGTTTTGTTAGATCCTTGACTAAACTTTCCTAGTAAGTTTCCTGAGTGATTGAATGTTACAGTGGCCTAGTATCCTATGCCAAAGCCAAGATTCTCTATGAAAGTCACTCAAGTAGGAAATATTTTGAAAAATTAAAGAATCAATATTAACAACATAAACATTATCATTTATAAAATTACTAAATACTAAATCATTTTTAGAATAAAAAACATTACAAAAATTATTTTCAAATTTAACATGAAAATTATAATCACATAATTGTGAGATGATAAGCAAGTTATATTTTAATCCATCAACAAAAAGTACTTTGGAAACTAAAATATAATTAGTGTTATCAATTTGACAAAGGCCAATGATCTTCTATTTATCATTGTCTCCAAAGGTTACATGACCACCATCAATCTTTATAAGGTTCTTGAAGCTAGAGTAGTCTCCTATCATATTCCTAGAACATCCACTATCTAAGTACCATAGATTTATACATGATATCTTCAAGTGGTTTTCCTACAAAAACGTTTATACCAATAAAAAAGTTGGTACCTAGATTTTTTTGGGTCCAGATATGTTAGATATTAAAGATTTAGGAACCCACATTTGGTTAATGATTTTCCTATAATAAGACAATAATATTTTTGAAATAAAATATATGTTTAGTCATTTATAAAAAAATTAGAAGTAGACATTTCAGATTTAGATTTAGGTAAAAATATACTCTTAACTATTCTTATTTGTTTAGGTTGGTATCTTAGAACCGTAACATAATTTAGAGTAATATTATTACCTAGAATCTCTGTAAGTTTTTCTCTTCCATTGGTAAATGTTTCTAAATACTTATTCATTTGTTCATTTGAAAATTTAAGTTTACTTTTCTCCTTTAAAAAATGGGCATTTTTTCTTTCTCTATAGTAATATCAGTTTTAATACTATCAGAACAAACATTATTTTTCTTTAGAACTTTATATTTCTCCTTAAGTTCATTTAAAATTTCCTAAAGAATATTAAATCATTCAAACATCACTTCTTGAGACATCTCATATTAATTGTTCTGAAATTCAGATTTATTAAAATTAAACATAGATAAATAAGTAGATACAACAGGTACCTTTGAGACTTTTATCATGAAACACATGTTGGCTCTGTCAAGTTTCTCTTCATGAGTAGAATCAAAGTCATTGGAGCTATCCTTAGAGGCACTCCAAGTTTCTTTCATGTATCTCTTAGATTTTCTTTCATGTTCCTCATATTTTTTTTGTATTTCTATTTTGGATAGTCTACCTTAACATTAAATTTTCACTTGCATTCATAGTAGGATATTTCATTTGCATTGTAATCCTTTTACAATATTTCTTCTAGTTTCCATTACTATCATACTTTCCTTTGTAACTAGGTTTTCTAAAAAATTTATTCATGCTATAAATTTTTTTAAATCTTCTGGATAGATGATCCATTTCCACATCACTGTTCAGTGGTGATTCATCATCGCTGTAACATTCAACTTATATATTTTCCTTTTACTTTTATTATTGTTTGGATGTATTAGAATTGAAAGATAATAAATTTATTTGGGATCATCATCCAATTATCTATTGACTTTCATATCTTCTTCATACATCATCAAATTTATAATTAATTCCTTAATTGGAGGTTTTCTAGTCTTACATGATTTTTTGATTGAAAAAGATGTCCCTCTCCGTCTCTTTGAAAGGCATCTAAGTAATATCATAATTTGATCCTTGTCAGATACTGGATTTCCCAAGGAAATCATGATGTTCAAAATTTCATTAAACATAAGATATATATTAGAAATCAATTCATTAGGATTTATCATAAAAGTATTATATTTAATTGTATATGTATTCAATATCATTTATTTAACATTTGTATTTCCATGATGTGAACCAACTAATGTTTCACATATTTGAACGGATGTTTTACTAAATAAATTCTATTGATTTATTCATCAACTAAAGAACAATAAGTAGTATTCATTTATTTAAAACTTTTATTATAATCAAGTTTTGTAGCATCATGCTAATATTTTATGAGAAACTTAAGTAACTCATATCTATCTTCAATATCATACCAAATTTAAAAACCCATACTCTCTATATGATTTTTCATTTTTATTTTCCACTGAGAATAAATATTTTAATTGAAAAAAGGAGGTCTTTTGGTAACAAAAACTTCTTGTCTATTATCCAGTTAAATAATTAAATTTATAATTAATATAAATTTAAAACCTTTAAATCACAACTAAAATCACAGTTGAAAAGTTTTGAAAAACCTTTAATACTAAATTTTGGTCATAGTGAGTATCTCAAGAGGGGGGGGGGGGGGGTGAATTGAGCACTCAATAAAACTTTATTTAAAAAATAAGTTAAAATAAAATCCCCTAATTAATTTAAAATAGGCTAGCTAATCAAAATAGTAGATCACTATAAGTCTTAAAATTTTAATATAATTCTAAAATATTGATTAGGTATTGGTTGAAACAATATATAATATCCCTTTAACCTTTGAAATCAATTTACTCAATAAAAATCTTATATAAACACTAATTAAGGTTAACTATAAAAGTATTGGTTTTGATTTTAATTTTAAATAGATTCTATTTAAATAAAAAATAGACACAGAAGAATAGAAACTAGAGGTTCAGTCTCAAGATGATACTTAATAATATATACTTGGAAATCACCTACTACCAAGAAGTTTATATAAAAATAAAATTTTATCCATAAACTAGATCGGGTAAATAAAAACACAACAACTATCTAGGATAAATATGTAACTCTTCCGTTATAATTGTGGGAGTACAGATAAAATAGGACACACACATACCTCTACCATAACATGTGGGAAAAAAGAGTGAAGAGTGTTTAATAAGATATATAGAATCTTCTAGTTTAAATTAGGAGAAAATGTGTGTGTAAAAAAGAGTGTACAGATACTTATAATAATGTAAATGAAATAGATAAACTGAGTAAGAAAAGGTGTAAAAATATTTTTCTTGCTCTATTTGATAAGATGTGTAGCTTGTGACTCTTTAAATGTAGCTTAAGTGAAAGACTGAGTCAAGTTTATGAAATTTTCTATATATTGGAGTGTTGTAAACTATTTTTTTCTAACTGTAGGAAGGAAGTTGATGTTATTTTATCTCTACTCTTCGATTGTTGTGTGTAAGAAATATGCATCATGTAATCTCTCAACAGACAATACTTTTTTCATTTATATTATATCTATGTGTATGTTCACATATCTATTTGAAAGAGGGAGTCTTATACTTCTTTTAATAGTAGCTAGTAGGAGTTTCCATGTGGAGAACAATCATCTAGATATCCTATATCCTCATACTTAGGGAGTACACATTCTTTAATGCATCTATGAAATACGTTAAGAATAATCATTAAAATAAGTTTAAACATTAAATTACCTAATATATCAATTATAAATAGTTAATTAAAAATAAATTAGACAGTGGTAGTGGATCCTTTAAATAGTGACAAAAAATTGGAAGTGAGACATTCTCTAGTGATGGATCAGGCTGGAGGTAGGTCTTTTTGACACATATCCAATTTTTCATTTTGGTGGTAAATACACTATAAAGGTGAGTGTTTAACACTTTTTCAAATTTCTGGTTCAATGTAAAGTCATATTTTAGAGGTGATTCATTCCATAATTTACTAAATTTATGTTCTGGTCGTGACTCATAGCTGACAGTAAGTGATTCCTGTACTTATCCAAAATTTCACCCTGACAATGAGTTATCCCCAATGGCGAGTCATTATCTGTAGGTGACTCAACCTCAATGGTGAGTTAGCCTTGGCGATCACTCATCCTCAATGGTGAGTCATCCTTTACGGTGACTCATCCTCAATGATGAGTCTTTCTCATACATAGACAAATTTCTTTCTAACCTACCTTATAATTTAAAATGTTTTCATAACACATAAAACTAATTAATAACATAATAAACGTGATTTTGTGATAATTAAAGCAAGGGTAACAACATAAACCTTAAATGATGTTATGTGTTGTTAAATTTTGTACCATGTAATGAAATATTTATGTATTAAAAAGGTGGGATGTCATAGTTGGTATTAGAGAATAGTTTAGTTATTTTTGGAAATTAAGATTAGAAAGATTTAGTAATAACACTAGGGATAACTCTAAATATAAAAAAACTTCCAATAGTATTAGTGAATTATTAATTGAGTGGTTTCCAAGAAAATAAATCTCTGTCTGGATACTATAAGCAGATATGGATCTGACATAATTATACCAAAGGGTAATAACCCTAGAAAGGACACATTCACATTTGACTCGATCATCAACTAGTACTTGACAACAGGCCTTGATTCACACATGGTTTGACACTACTAGAGGATATGTTTGGTTAATCACATAATTTTTATGAATTTGTATATAGGATATATAGAAAATATAATTGTTATTAGAGGATATTAATGAATATCAACTTTTATCTTGTTATTTTAGAATTTAAATTCCATTTAGAATTACAAGATTCCTAAAAGTAAAATATTTCACACTAAGTTTTTATTCTTTTTAAAACTATATGAGAGATAAAAGGAACCACAAAAATTATGAGTGAAATAGATGATGCATGGATAAACTTCCCAACATGATGGAATCTGGAATGGAAAACTTCATAAGGATGATGGAAAAACTATATTAGGTTATGAATAATTACCTGAATCATGTTGAGTGTCTAGATTCACCTCTAAGGTAAAAACTTACAGTTGAGTTCTTAATTAATCAATGAACACCATCCTTTAGTGGATCTATTTATCATTAATTTTTGAACAATGGATTTACTCTATAGAAAATATATTTTCTTTACTACATTGTTAAAATATAGGGAAAGTCACCTTGGCTGTATACTTCTTGGTAGGAGAAACTGATCAGTGGTGGACATTGATTAAGAATAAGAATCCAATAGAAAAGATTAATATTATGGAGTGGTAAGAGTTAAGGAGAATATTTTTCAATAAATATTTTCTATTCTTGATGAGAACAAAAATGAAGAATGAATTATTAGATTTAATTCATAAGAAAAATGAATCATTAGGAAGCTATAAAATTAACTTTATGAGACTTTATTGACACACCTATAGAATATTTATGACTCCTAAGGGAAATGTTGATAGGTTATTGGTAGTATAAGACCCCATATATGAATTAATCTAGATAAGTGAGACTATTAAAGCTATGAGGAGATAGTGAGGAGTGATTTGAAAGTTTAAATGGAGTTTTGTAGTCATGCAGTTATCACATAGGCTGGATGAAAAGAAGAGTGCAATGGAGTTGAACTCAAGGAAAAAATTTGACCACGAAAGAGGAGGAAAAAAACTATAACTACCCGTGTGTAAAAAACACGAGAATAAAAATTTGGGGAACTTCTTTCTTGGGATTATAAAGTTCTACAATTTTGGAATAGATGTACATAGAGCTCAAAACTATTATAATGAGGTGAAGGAACTCAATTCAAATGAAAAAGGGAAGATGGTTTATGAAAAACCCAAAGTCTAATGCTTCAAATATAGAAAACTTGGAAAATTTTAAAATTAATGTCCAAATCAAAAGATAATGTTGGGTAACCACCATCAAACTCAATATAGGATAGGGGAGAAAGGTTGTGCATTCAAAATCACAATGGACAATGTAGAGGTTCCATACGATGTGGTGGTAGGTACACTTTTTATTATATCAAATATATCAAGTACATTGTTTGAATATAGTTCTATTAATTTCTTTATTTCATCCAAGTTTGAAAATAACATTGAATCAAACCTAGAACTACTAAAAGTAGAGTTATACATTAAAATTATTTGATGAATTATTTAATCATAAAAGGTGTATAAAAACTCCAGTATCAACTTTGGAAAGTACAATATTATTTCAAATATAGTTGTCATTCCCATGATGTAATTAGTCACTATATAAGGGATGGGTTATCTCTCAATTATAATGATAAGATCAACTGTATAATTAAGAAACTTTTAGTGGTCTTGAATAGACAACCTAGAGTTATTATCAAAGGATAAATATCCCAACATGAACTCTATTTTGAAGAATATCTTATATCCATATTTATGGTAATGATTGGACATGAAAAATAATAAAGAGAATGTCTACAGATAGAAAATGTACCCATTGTTTGAGAATAAATTAATGTATTTCTTGAAGAGTTACCTAGACCTCCCCTAGAAAGAGAGGTAGAGTTATCTTTTCAAATCATACCTAGATTTAACCCAATATCGAATTCCCCTCATAGAATCTAATATTTAGAGTTAAAATAATTAAAGAAGAAGCTTCAAGATGTTTTTTGGAAAGGTTTTTTTCTTAAAAGTGTGTCTCCTTTGGGGGAACCTATTCTCTTTATGAGGAAAAAGTATGGATCAATGTAGCTATGTATTGATTATATAGAACTTAATGAGATCATAGTAAATAAAAAAAATATCATCTTTCAAGGATTGATGATTTTTTCAACTAGATTTGTGGAGATAAATTATTTTCCAAGATTGACCTATGATCAGAGTATCATCAATTAAGGGTGAAAAAAATATATCCCAAAGAAAACCTTATAAAAATGATATGAGAATTATGAGTTTGTTTTTATTACCTTTTTCTTGACTAATAATCCTACCATATTTATGGATTTGATGAATAGAGTTTTTAAATATTACCTTGATAAATTTTTAGTGGTCTTTATTGATGATATTATGATATATTACAAAAGTTTTGAGGATCATGAGGATTATATAAGGGTTACATTAAAAAATTTTAGGAAGGAGAAGATGTTTGGTAAATTCATTAAATGAAATTTTTGGTTACAAAAAGTTGCATTCTTGGGGAACATCATAACCCATAAAGGAATATTAGTTCATCCAGCAAAGGCAGAGGCCATGGAAGAGTGGCCACATCTTACTACTATAACCAATATTTGTAGTTTTCTTGGTCAAGTATGATAATATAAAAGTTTTGTGAATTTTATTCATATATTTATAATCCACCAACCAATTTAACTTGAAATAGATTTAAGTTTATCTAGAAAAAGGAGTGTGAATAAAGTTTCCATGAACTGAAGAAGAGATTGGTTAGTGCACCTATTCTAAATTTACCTTCTAATGGGGAATGATTTTTCATTTATAGTGATGCATCCTTAAAAGGGCTTGGATGTGTACTTAAGGAAAATGAAAAGGTGATTACTTATGCATCATGAAAATTAAATACCATTTAACATAACTATCAAACTGATGAAATGGATTTAGTTGCAGTCATATTTTCTCTAAAGTTATATAGACACTACCTTTATGGGTAAAATTTGATATATACCGAGAACACCAAATTTTGAAGTATATATTCTCATAGGAGTAAAACATGCATCAATGAAGATGGTTAGATCAAATGAAGGACTATGATTACTCTATTAACTACCATCCTAGAAGGGAGAATATTGTAGCTAATGCTATTAATAGAAAAGAACTAGCTACTCTATCTATGATACAGATCAAGAATGACCCTATTTTCTTGGATATGAAAATGATGGACCTAAAAATTATAATGGTAGGGATTACATCCTACCTTTCCCAAATGATTACTCAGACATCTATCAAAGAGGTGATAAGGGAGACACAAATGGATGATCTGGAGCTTCAAAATAAGGTGAAAGTAGTAAAGGAGGGGGAAACTTCATGAGTTCTACATCAATGAAGACAGTGTCATTCTATTTTAAACTATAATTTGTGTGACTTCATCATCTGAGATAAATTAATATCTATTGTATAATGTACATTTCTCATATTTACCCATCCATCTTAAAATTACCAAGATTTACCATGATATTCTAGATCAATTATGGTGGGACAACATGAAGAAAGAAGATCGCTGATTATACCTCAAAGTGCTTGGTATGTCACCAAGTTAAATTTGAGCAATAAAAATCCAAGGGGATGATGAAACCATTTCCTATAACAACATGTAAATTGGATAACATCACCATGAAATTTTTCACTTATCTCCCAAAGAAATACAAAAGAAACAATGAAGTATTAGTTGTGGTGAATTGACTCACCAATACTACCCACTTCATCAATATTTGAGAAAATTTCTCTATTTTACAACATTCCAAGATATATGTAAAGGAGGTGTTGAGGCTGCATGGGGCACCAATTTTAATAATTTCTAATCATGATCCAAGGTTCACTTCTAAATTCTGGAGAAGTATTCATCATGATCTGAATATTGAGTTGAATTTCAATACGACTTATCACCCCCAAACTGATGGCCAATCTAAAAGGACCATTCAGACACTCAAAGACATGCTAAGATCTTTCTAAATATAATTTAAACGTATATGGGATAAACATATCCTATTATTTGAGTTCTCATACAACAAAAACTTCCACTATAGTATTTAAATGGCTCCATATGAATCAATATATGGGAAGCGATGTAGAACTCCTATGTGTTAGGATGACGTTGGTGAAAAAAAGCAACTTGGACATGATATTTTTCAAGTTATGATAGAAAAGGTTCGAGTAATGCAGTAATATATAAAATCTCTTTAGATTCATAAGAAGAGATATGATTATAGTCATCAAAGGGACATGGAGTTTGATGTTGGAGAAAAATTATTCCTTCTAATATCACTATAGAAGAGAGTCATGCATTTTGGAAATAAAGGAAAGCTTAGCCCTAGGTACGTTAACCCCTTTGAGATCCTTGATAACATAGGAGTAGTGACCTATCGACTAGAAATTCCAAAAAAATGGATCAAGTTCATAATGTGTTCCTTGTATCAATCATAGGGAATTATATACCCAATACCTCACATGAACTGAATGCATATGTGGTAAAACTGGAGAATGGAATATCTTATTAGGAGAAGATGGTGAAGATATTGGTATATAAATACAAAGTTCTATGCAACAAGACAACTCAAATTTTTAAAGTGATGTGGAGAAACCATAAGTATGAAGAGGAGATGTGAGAACTAGAGAAAAAATGATACAGTAGTACCCTCACCTATTCTCAACCGAGAATATGAGTTGAAAATTTGGGGATGAAATTTCTAAAGGGGGAAAGAATGTAACAATACAGACTTTATTAGTAATATTTTTTCTTGAATAAATGTGTATTATATGATACTATATAATATTATACAATAAAAACACATAGTGTAATAAAAAACACTTTATTTCATTAATAAAAATCATTATATTAGTCTGTAACTAAACCCATGGAAATTACAAACATTATATTAGGGAAAAAATATAAAAAATAAAAACTACAATGGGGAAATATGGATCACCGAATATTTCACAATCATCCGTCCCATGCACAATATTATAGGAAAAAAACAGAATATTATTAAACCAATCACTATCTTAGAAAATGAAAATATATAACCTTGGGAAAAATTATAGAGAATGATTAATAAAATAATTAATAGGTATTTATAAGAGGTAATATGACCGTTGGAATAATACTATGACTATTGGTAATAATAACTTGACTGTTGGGAATAGTAACCCGACTATAGGAATAATAATATAACATAAAAATAATAAAATGTTATAAAGATAAAATTTACCATGAGTAATTTAATAAAATATAAATATTATAGTGCCAGAAAATAAATATTAATATTAAAAATATAATCATTCTTTTTAAAAAAATTTATTTTATTATATTTTATAAAAATAATAATTTTTTATATTTAAAATTAAAATTAAATATGTTATAAAATTATTTTGATAAAATTATTTTCATATTTGGAATCATCACATTGAAATTTTCCAATGTTTATTTTTTAGTAATTTTCTGAAATGTTTCAATTTTTACATGAATAGTAAGAATACTATTTTTGAAATAACACATATTTTATGACACATTGATGACACAATAATGACTTAATAAATGTTTAAATGGTTATTTCATCTCAAAATAAATTTAATAAGATAAATGTATCATCTAAAAACATTAAACTTAATTTCTAAATCTAAAAAGTGTTCTCTAAAGTCTAAAGTAAAAAATGTTCCCTTAAAATAACAATTTTTCATTTTTTCCACTTTACTTTTAAATAAACTAATTAATTATATTTAAAAGGAGTTTAAATTATTAAAAACAATATATTTTATTGATATATGATTCATAGTGTCAAAAAATTACTATTATAAGTTTTACCCTAGATATAGTATTTTATTCAATATTTTATTCTAAAAATACCCCTCTATTCGAGTATAAATAACCCATATACCTTTCCTTGGAAAATTACTCACTCCTCACATAAAAAATCCAAAAATATATAAAAATTAACCCTCTAAATATCCTTATAATACTTGTGGATGTTTTGGAGAAAACTAACTCCATGTATCAAGGGCGTTTCGTGCCGCACAAGAGAAGAAACATCGATAACAGAGTTGGTTTTTATCAAATATTTTATCATTTTCCTTTTATATTCTCATTTTTTACCAATTCATTTCAAAATAAAATACTCTAATATCAATTAAGAAATATGTTAACATTATTTTAATGATGTTAAACTAATTTAAAAAACATATTTATGAAGTATTTTTATTCCATTCTTCTCTTTATTCTTCATTAAACAACATCCTGTTAATGGTTGGTTAACCACCCATGAGGATGTTAAAAATTCTTTGTATCACTACCCTAATGGATGATTATAATAAGATTATTTATAATATATAAATTTATAAATATAATTAGTTTTAATACTTTTTATTTAATCTTAATAAATTACAAATAACATTTTAGTAAGATCATTAAATTGAATAAGGATGGGAAATTTTAAGGAAAGTATCATATCAAAATGTTTCACCTTTAATGATGGAAATTAATAAATATAATACAGTGATTATAATTGATAAATAATGAAAAATAAACATAATTCACTTCTCGTTCTATGTTTTAATAAACCTAAGTCTATTATTCAGGATGCAAAAAAGAGATGAAATAAAGTGGGATTTAAGGTATGAGAATTCTCTTCCATTTATTCTCCATTAAAGTACACCATTTTTGATGTTGAATTAATTTGTTTTACAACACCTTTTATTATCCATTTAATACCAAAATAATGTTTTACTAGTGGGATACCTTTGTTCTCTCTCATTATGCCATCTCTTTAATCCATGTTGTATAACATTATGCTACTGAATTTATTTATTGAATTTGTCCATTTTATATGAAATATTATTATATTTTTAATACCCAAACCATTTCCTTATCCATGTGTATTCACTAAGATGAAAATATAATTTATTAATTCAAGTATTTACATGTATGAAACCCATATCCCCTTTCCGTGGGATAAAAATGATGTAATGTTCAAGTCTATAAGAACTTATATACTCAATGATTTTATATGAAACCCATTATTTATTTTCCATAGGTTATTGATGAAATGTTTTTTAGGATATTTATGGAACACATGAATAAATACATATATAGGGTGCACCCTAATAGTTATTTAATGCATCGAATAAATAATTAATCATTATATATGACATGACTTATGATACCTTGGCGAATAACCTTAGTAATTATGATTTAGTACACCTTAGTGATAATCCTTGGTGATATGCTTATGAATGTATAAATTTTATGTTTTAGAGACATTTACATGTTATGTATCATGTAATTATTATTATTATTTCATGTTATTCCTCATTTATTATCCAAGATGATAATTTATGTTCCATTTCCATTTTTATCCCTTACTGGTCTTTATGATAACCCATTTCTTTTGATGTATGTCCATATGATATGAGATATAGAAAAATTAACAAAGAATGAACCTATAAAGATGATTTTCATGTGAATTAGAATATTTTTATAATATTCATGTATTATGTTTCTAATTTCCAAGAAATTATACCTTAAAATATCCCATGTGTTATTAAGTGTTATACCTTGTAATGAATGTTTTATATATTAAAAAGGGGGGATACTATAGAACTCACTGAACTTAATGTTCCAGAACATAAAATTAAAAATGTTTCCCGAAATCACCGTACTAAGTCACAAAATATTCAGCCCTGTTAACTGCAACATCTAACAAACCATCCATGTAATTAAAGTAAATGTAAGCAAGAAAAATAACACTTTGGTTTCATGTGATTCAACCTATACTTCCTACATGTATTGAAGAAACATTGTAGAATTTCATTTCTTAAAAAAATAAAACTTCACAACCTTATGACTAATGAGTCACATGAATTACTAAAACTAGTGATCATAAAAATTTTAATAAGTGGAAATCACATAATCCAGAAAAGGTTCCCCACCCTCCATATATAGAGAGTAACATCAAGTCATCTAGCTACATTGAAATTTGAGAAAAGTGGGAGTCTGTCCATTTAAATTTTCTCATTGTCAATATCCCATTGAAATCATTAATGTGACTACTTCCTCAGATAAAACAAAAAACCCTAAAGTATCACACTAAAAACATTATATCTTCTAAAAGTCCCAAACTAACTTATGAAATAAGACTATATTATTATAAGAACCAATAGAAGAAGCACCATCTAAACTATTACCCTTTTAGAAATATCCTTTTAAAATAATGAAGTAAGACACATATGATTACATCACATAAAAAAAATGAATATCTTATGGAACCAATCCTTATTCTTTATTGAATTCATTCATCTAAAGTAGGCTTCACACATTATCAATAATATCCTACTTGAAGACCACATTATAGAAAACACCACAACACCACCTTCAACTTTTGTAAAAAATCATTTTATTTACACTACATAAAATGATTCTCCACCTCCTCCATTCCCCCATACCAACTAAGGCATTATATTGACTCAATATCTTTGGACCCAAACTCTTGGTTAAAATGTCTACTAGATTCTATTTCCAAGCCACCTTTTTCAACTCCAAGCCAACATCTTACATAATCTTTAGAATGTAATGGTACTTCATATTATGTGTTTAGTTATTGAATGAAACATTGTATTCTTATCCAAATGAATTACACTCTTATATTCACTAAATAATAACTCTTTTCCATAGATATATCCTTTTTCATCAATTATGAACCTTAACCATACCATATCCTTGATTGAATTCGTAATAACCACATAATATGCTTATGCTGTAGAAAGTTAAACTACTAGTTATATACTAGTCATCCAACTAGTTTAGGTTCCTCTAAATGTGTAAAAGTATCTAGTTTTAGTCTTTTGGGAATCAGAATCACCCCCAAATTTTTCATCTACAAACCTAAGTAATGAATTTTCATCTATGAAATAAAGAGTTATACCTTGATATCCTTTGAGATACTAAATAATTCACTTATAAACTTCCCAATGAACCTTCCCATTATTTTACATGAAGTGGATGGACACTACCACTATATTAGAAATATCTTTACATGAACACACTATAATATAAATCCAAATTTTTATTTCCTAGGCATAAAAAACTCTCTCCATGTTCTTATTTCATTATTACATTCACTATACTTGCTCCTTTTAATGTTTAAAGTGACCAATGAGAGGAGTTGAAATTAGCTTACATATACTCATTTTTAATCATTCAATGATTTTTTATGTAATAATTTTATGATAAAACCAAACTTCCAGTTTTACTATCACGTACAATAGTCATTCCCAAGATCTTATTATATTTATGAATATATTTTAAGTCAAACTTTCATTACATATACTACTTCAACTTTTGAATTAGGTGAATATTAGGCCCTAATAACTATATATCATCCACATATAGAAGTAATATAATGAATTTATTTCCACTAAAATTATTCCTCTATAAATTTTGATCATAATTACTTAGAGTAAAATCTTTATCTTCCATGAAGGAATAAAATTTTCAGTTACAACACCTTAGTGATTATTTCAAACCATAAAGAATTCATTTTAGTTTTTATACCAAGACCTGATTCTGATTATCTACGAAACCAATGGGTTTATTCATCTAAATCCCCATGATGAATATCCATCATCACATTCATTTTTTCAAGGTAAAAATTTCTGGAAGCAACCAAAATTAAAATGGTTTGGATGGTAGTATGTTTTACTACCAAAGAGAATATCTCATAGAAGTTAATACATTCCTTATACTAAAACCCTTTCAAAAATAGAATTTATTTATATCTCTTACTTTCACAAATATCTTCTTTTAATTAGAATACCTACTTTATATCAAGTGATTTATTCCCTGGTGGTAATTATATTATCTCCTAGGTGTTAGTCACTCGTAGTTAATCCAAATTCTCCTATATTTCAAACTGCCACTTTCTGAAATCACCCAGTGTAACTACTTATTCTAGACTCTCTAGTTCTATTGCATCTATTGAAATTAAGAAACTCAGATTAACTATTTACCCTTGTACCAAACACATGATCCATGAATATATTCATAAATTAACCTGCAATTTATCTTCTTATAGAACTGTAACTTTTATATCTCCACCTTTCAGAAATATTGGCCAAGATTCCCAAATTCCTAATATTTCAGATATATCATTCTATTGATGAACTTACAATGTTTATGCATAATCCTATAAATTACCTTACAAAAAATGATACATTTTTATGGATTTAGAGACATTAGAACTTTAAAAAACATGTGATCCTCTGTAACCACCATTCAGAATAACTTGAATTGAAGTTGTATTTTTATCCACAACTTCCTTATCCTTCAAGTTCTGATATTTCCAAAAGAACTTCTCATTGAATATCACATTAAAACTTATGGAAACTTTATAATTTTTATTATCCTAAAGTATAAAACCAAAGTCTTAATCACCATAGTCTATGAATAAGTATTCTTGAGATTTTAATTCAATATTATCTCTTTTTCATCAACATGCATGCATTATAAATTTGTTAAGAATATGAGATAAAAAACTTCTAAAACTTTCCCAGGACAAAGATATTTTAGAAATTTCTACCTAACTAGAATAAAAGGATTTATATTTTTTAATAAATCTTCTGGTCCTACCACTTCTACCCAAAACTACTTAAGCATTCCAGAATGTATAAACATAACTCTTGTTATATCCAACAATATCTGATTAATTCTATTGGATATAAAATTTTATTTAGGTATTTATAGAATAGTCTTCTCATTATAGATTCATATTTTCATACAATAATTCCTAAAAATCCTTTTGGTAAACACACCAAACTTGTATAATCTTATACAATTCATCTTTCTTATAGTTTCTCTTTCCACCTCTACCTTCAATTGAATAAATATTCCAAAAACTTCACTCTCATGTTCCAGAAATTATTTCCATAATTTTCTTATGTTATCATCAATTAAGGTAATAAAGTACCTAACTTTTTTGTAATAATGAACAAGGGAAGTTTCCAAAGAGTCTTTATAAACCAAATATAGCTTCCAACATTTAGGCGTTCTTCTATAAATATTGAAATAAAAATTACGTTGCTTACCAAATCTATAATTTTCACATATTTTGAATTCTGAATAATCTATATTCAATATTCATAATTTTGATAGAATCATTATAAATTTCTCAATGAGTTTCCCAAACCAATTTTTCCAAAGTTATAAAATTCCATAAGATTTTGTTCTAGAGTGTATAGATACTACTCCCCTTCTAGTTAGATATAATGACCCATCTTTTATACTTTTGGTTATGACAAGATAACCTCAAGTAATCTTCTATAGTCCTTCGATAATGCTCATTCTGAAACCTAATTCATCTAGTGAACCAACTAAAATCAGGTTCTTTTAGATACTTGGTACATGGAAGACTTTCTTTAGTATAAGAAAAATCCCATTCTTCAACTAGGCTTTTAATTCTCCCTTTCCCATAATGTTAAGAGCCTCATCATCAGTAACATTCACTCTAATAAATTTTCTAGATACATAATTTAAAATAAACACTTCTTATCCTAAGGAATGGAATGAATTTACAAAATATATAATCCAAGATTCTATTTGTGTAGAAATATTTTCAATTAGATTTACACTACTCTTTTTTTCCACACTTAGCTCTCCAAATGAAGTCCTGCCAATGATTTTCTTCTTATCATGGAAATATTTTCTGAGGTGCCCTATCTTTTTGTAATTCCAAAAAATAAGAACACTTATAGAAGATTTTCCTCTGTTCTTCTCCCATGATTTCCTCTATGACTGCTTCTTATTACTTTGATGTTTTGATAATTCTATTCCTTCCATATTTAATTCATCACTAGAAAATTCTACACTCTATTTCTGTTGGAGATCATTATTGAGAATTAAGTTATGAAAATAAATGAATAACAAATAATTATTTCTGATTGAACTGCTTACAACTATCACTATGAATTACCATGATTCTAGTAGAGATAATAACAAAAATATTTCTAAAGCATCATCTGTAAAAGTAACCTTCATTAAATTTATCTGGCTCTAGATAAAGTTGAAATCACTCAAGATATATAATGCAGATCTTCCATCAACTAACCTCATGCTAAATAACCTCCAATTCAAGTATAACTTATTCAGTATTGTAGTTTTCTCATATATATCTACATGGTATTAAATTAAATCCACTATAGTTTTCTTCTCCTAAATTTTTAATCCACATTCTGGACTAAATACATTCGTATCAAACTAAGTTCCTTCCAATACATATTTTCCCATTATCCTTTTTTCCACTGATTCTGGTTTAAAACCCTTCAAATAAAGCTCTAGATATTTCTGAATGATATAATATTATATCTGCATTCTCCAGAAACTAAAATATATTCTACCAAGTCTGTTAACCTGGACCTTTCCATCTTATGATGCAATCATTTAAAAAATAATTAATCCCACTGAAATTCAAACAAAACTTATAGGGAAAATAATGTTAACTAAACTTACAAGTGAATAAATAAGCCTTCTATAAACTAATGCTCTAATTCCACTTATTGAGAACTACTTCACACTGCCCTACTGATAAAAATATAGAAGCTGTTGTTTCAGAATCACCTAGAAGAAATAGATCCCTTAAATAACTCTCTTAACATAATGTTCTAGAACTTAGAAGAAAGAAAAGTTCACCCAAATCACTACCCTATTTAAAAATACCTTAAACCTTGTTCACTGCAACTTATAACAAAACATATATGCAATGAAAGTAAATGCATGTAAGAAAAGGAAAATTTTGGTTTTACATGGTTCAGATTGTAAATCATACATCCATGGGATAAATGTTACATCATGTTTTTATATGTAAATAAAAATTTATAAATTTATGACTAATGAGTCCTCAAATTATTAAAACAAGTAATCGACAAATCACACCAAGCAGTAATCAAAAAATCCAAAAAAAGTTGGCCCTTATCTCCATATATATAGAGTAACTTCTGATTATATGGCTCCACTGACCTTCAAGAAAATAGGGAGTCCATCTATTTCAACTTTCCTACTAGAAATATCCCATATAAATCCACAATATGACCACTTATTTAGGTAAATCAGTAACCTCCACAATAGTACACTGAACACACAACAACTTCTTGAAACCTAAGATTAATTTCTAGAACAAGAACATGTTGTGCTGAGAACCATTAGAAGAAGCACCTTACAAACCATCCCCCTTTTAAAAACCTCCTTCCAGAATGATGAAGGAAAACATACCCACTACCATCACTTAATGAAATTGAATATCTTCTAAAACCACTCATTCCTATCAACTTACTTCATTCAACTAAAGTAGGCTTCACACACTCCCAAAACTTATGTGTTACCATTCAAAGTGTTCTTCTAATTTTTTTTCATCTATATCAAAATACTTTCACATTAATTATGTTACACTTGGTATATTTATATATGATACCATACAACTTCTTTATCTATATATCTTATAATGATGAGGCTTTATATTGTTTTTCATGATACCCATTTCTTTACCATGGGTTAATTAATCTATGATGAAATGATAAATGTTTTTATAATATTATGGCACAATTATGTATGGTTTTTATTATTTTATGGGTGATATCAAAATTATATATTCCTACAATGTATTAAGTAATGTTTTATATCTCTTGAGATCAAAGGTCACATGGGTAGTTAGCCCAATCCTAAGAGGGTATAAGGGTAGTATCCCAAGGATAAGATGGTATACCAATTTTTATCCCAATCCCAAGAGAGTATACATGTTGTTATCCCTAGTCCAAGAGGGTATATATATTTTTTGGCCAATCCCAAAGGTAAATGGGAGGTAATCCCCAAACAAAGGGTACACAGGTGGTAAACCCAAGCCCAAGGGCGCACGTGTGGTAAGACCAAGTCTAAGGATACATGGTAGGTTTTCCAAAGCTGAAGGGTACATGGGATGTTATCCAAATCCAAGGATACATGGGTGATATTTACAAACCCAATGATTCATGGGTGGTAATACAAATCCCAATAAGTCACATGAGTGGTTGGACTAATCCTACTAATGTTATATGTGGATCAGTTCACATTTGAACATTCCCATAATTTAATGATTACCTATGGTGAAGTTTATGCCACATTTATATGCTATATGCCTATGTTATTCTACATGGAACATTATTATTATCTCATGTTTCTACACTCTTATTCCATGTTACATATTTGATCATTTTATATTACATATTATTATATTACATGGGAAGATCCTATATATTCATGTTTTTTAGTAATATATTTGTCACATTATTATGTTTCTCATATTATTTTAATCTAACCCTTTTGATAATTATTTGATAAGTTGTTTCCCATAATAAGAATTTGAGATCACCCCTTACATATTCTTTCAATTACCTAGGTTATGAAGATGAGTATAACCTAGGATATGTATATAAGGGAAGCTTGTGTGGTGCAATTATAGAGAAATTTTTACAAGTGTTATAAAATAAGTTTTTTTGTAGCTAATATCCAAAGACACTGAATTTAGGAGATGTCTATAAGGGGATATAGATCTCCCTGAAAATTATTAGCATAACTTTTCTATCAACTTTGAGCTACCATGATGTTTTGATGAATCACTCTAACCTTATCTGGAATTTCCTTAAATAGATAAAGTTCCAATAGTTTTTATTTCCCAAATTCATCCCAGCATATTAGAGTCCCACACTTCTTTCTATAGAGGGATTCATAAGGATACATCTGATTTATCAAGTGAAAGATATTTTTTTAAGAAAATACGATCAGATTAATTTATTGATATTAACTTACTTATAAATCCATTGATAAATCTCTCAATAGACCTTATAGGATTGTAATGGTACTCTCAGATTGATAATTTTTATGAGGATGATATGAAATGCTAAAGGTCAAATTCATATAAAAATATTTATGAAGAATTATCCATAGATTTAAGGTAAACCATATATCATAATCAGACATGATTGATAGTGTTAATCTATGTAACCTTACCACTTTCTTAACATATAACCCGCTGAGCTGATCAATAGAGAATTCATATATGATAATAATGAAATGTCTTTATTTTAATAGGTGGTCAACTATAACTCAATAAAATTATTACCTTTATATGTACTGGGGAGTACCATGATGAAATCCATGGTGATGTTTTTCCATTTCCACTCAGGTATGGGTAATGGTTTTAACATCCCCATAGAATTCTGTCTCTAAGTATTAATTTATCGGCATACCAAGAACTGAGATACATACTCTAAAATATCTCTCTTTATTTTATCCCACCAAAAATGATATTTAAGATCTATATACATATTTTTATTTCCAAGATGAGTAGATAATGTTGAAATATAAGTTTCATCTAAAAAATCATTCTTTATTTTTGGTATTTACATTACACTTACTATATTCCCAAACCTTATCATTACATAACTATTATGAATGAACTTAGGAACATTTCTTACCTTATTTTTTATATCCACATCTTCTTTTTGTGACTATTTAACATTTATAGAATAGATGATAGAATATTAATCTATAAAAGATAGAATACTTTTTCCTTTCCTTATAATTTGAAGGTTCATCCTCTACAAATATATAAGTATTAGATCTCATTCAATCCTCATCATTGAAAAACATGAAAGGTATTTCTAACTCATAGAATTATCTGCCTTATTATCCTTCCCAAGGTGGTAAAGTATTGAGTAGTCATAGTATTTAATCAGTTCCAACCATCTCCTATAGTACATATTAATCTCTTTATAGGTGAATATATACTTTAAGTTTTTATAATCATTATATATGTCACACCTTTAACATAAAAAAATTACTTTATATTTTCAAAAAATAAATTACTTATTCTAGTTCCAAATAATTATTCAGGTAATGTTTCTCATGAACCTTCAATTGGCATAATACATAAGCTACCACCATGCTACTCTACATCAGAACACATAATAGTCCCTTCCTTTATGCATAATAATAGATAAAAAATTCTTCTCCACTATAGGTAAGTGTGAGCACAAGTGTACTAACCAACCTTCTCTTTAGTTCCTTGAAATTTTATTAATATTCATCAGTATAAAAGAACCTGGATCCCTTCTATATTAACTTGGTTAGTATATTTGATAACCATAAAAAATTTATCACAAATTTTAGAATAGTAACAATCCATCTTAAGAAAGATATGGATTTTGATCACCATGGTTAGTTAGGGCCATTATTCAATAACATCTATATTTGAGGGATCCACCGATATACCCCTATAATTTATTGAACCAAGAATGATACTTAATGTATCGAAAATTCAATTTTACTAAATTTTTCATAAAAATTATCCTTCATCAAGTCCTTAAATACAATAATAAAATGATATTCATACTTTTCCTTTCTATTGTAATATATATGAATGTCAATTATATATAATACCACAACTAGATCAAGGTAATCTCTAAAAGCTCTATTCATTAGATTTATGAATTTATCAGGGGAATTGGTAAGTCCAAATGAAATCAATATAAATTAATAATGACCATACCTCTTATTGAAGGATATCTTATATATGTACTCATTTTTAATCCTCAATTTATTATATCCATATTGGAGGTCAATATTTGAAAAGAATTTAGATCCTTACATTTGATCAAACAAATCATCAATATGGGGTTGAGGATACTTGTTCTGGGTAGTATTATTGTTCAGTTATCAATAATAAATAAATAGAAACATTGACCCATTTTTTCTTAACAAAAAGAATTGGTGCACCCCATGGTGGAGCACTTAGATTAATGAATCCCTTATCAATATTCTCTTAGAGTTTCTTCTTCAATTCTGTAAATGCAATTAGGGACAATCTATAAGAAATCTTTGAAATATGTATAACACCAGGTATGAAATCTATTTAAAATAAAACTTCATTATTTGGGGGAATACTATGAAACTCTCCAGGTAATACATTGGCATATTATTATATAATATAAATATCCCTAGTGTTGAGTTTCTCCCTAACCATCTAAGACAGATACCCCTCATAAATAGGTAAGAAGACCCATACAATGGAAGTAATTTCTATTGGATGTTTATATTCATCCTCACATCAATATATAATCATTGGTTCATTCATAATACGAAATATTACTTCCCTTCCCTAGAAATTGATATGGGATCTATATAAATAAATCCACACCATGCGCAAAATCACAAAAAATATAAATAGAGGAAGAATCACAAGATTTGTAGGAAGAAAATTCCCCAAAATTATATCAGAGAGGAGCTATAGACTTATGATTCAATCATAATAATATTAAAATTTTTCAATAATAATTCAATATTTAGTCATTGAGGCAGTGTTGTGACACCCTTATAAAATTATTTAGATATAAATGAGTAGGTAGAACCAAAATCAAATAAGAAATTTTAAATTATAAAGTGGATGATAAGTGTACCTTTTACCACTTCATTCTCATGACACACTTAATTGATTATTATCACATGATCTTTCCCTTTATATATTTTTTAAGAGGTTTTTGATTCCTATTATTGTCATTAACCCAGGGATTCATATACTAGTTAGCTTAATTCCCATACTCCTTGTAGTTATAGAATTAGAGTGGGGGTGGTATATTTAACTGAGTTTTCCATCCAATATTTTCCTTATATTGTCTATTTATAAATATTTAGAATTAATTTTCTTGATGGTATTCCTTTCCACACTTGAAACATTTACCACTACCTTAGAGAAAATTTCCCCATGTTTCTTAACACACTTTTGGAATAAACGAAGATTCATTTTCTTTACTTTATGGGATTTATTATTAGAATTTCCTCAAAGTTCCATACTTCTCTTCTTATCACTACCATGAAAATGATGAGAATATCTAATATCTATTTTTACCTTGAGAGAATGTCAAACTATTTCTTTATAGCTACTAAATTCCTGTATGGAAGATTCTTTTCAATGAATTTATTTTAAGCCACAAAATAATCGATCAATTTTGTTTTCAGGGTCAATGGTAAAACCAAAAATATACCTAACATGTATTGTAAATTTACCTTATAATTATTAGTAGATTCATCATCCTTATAGTTAAGCTAAAGGAATTACATTTCCATTTGTGTGTGAAGAGTTTGTGGAAAGTACTTACTGAAAAATACCCTCTTAAAATCATCCAATTCAATGGAGTCAATTTCTCCCTCTTACCTAATACTCCTCATTATATTACACCATTATTATACTTAAAATTACAAATTATATAACATAAGAACAATTTTTTCATGATCTAAGCACTAGAGAATGAAAAATATTTTTTTAGAGATATTAATACATTTCTTGGAAACCAGTAGATTAAAGGACCCAATGAAAGAAGGTGGTGTTGCATCATGAAAGAATAAATGGCGCATTGGTCCCGCATTTTATCATTTGAAATATCATCATGATTCATGGATTGGGAGAGAGTTACATGATCATAACAATGATATTTTCCATTTTATCTCCCATTCTGTTTTGTTTCTCAAGAATAAAATCATTGCATTGTCTTCCACATTTTTTGTTAACTTGATTACTCTTGGTTCCAACCATTGTCTAAAACCAAAAATAAAAGTCTAATAATAAAACTATAACTATAAGATTGATTAATGATATGGTCATGAGAATCATTCCTGAGATGTCCTAAATTATGAAACATTCTTATCAACCTATGACACTTTTAGGTTCACTCTATACTACTGTCAGTTCATCATAGGTTATTTTAAGTATCATACTTTTATTCTTTATAACCTAATCTCTAAAAATAACTGAACCTTTGTCTGATACCAACTAAGGTGACCCTATTATTACACACATAAATATTGCATCATTTTAGATAAATGTTCAATATATTTCACAATAATACATGCCCTATAACCATAAATTTTTAATGACTTTTAAGACTAGATACACAATAAACATATTTCCTGAAATATCTTTAACATATAATACAAAATACTTTTCTTAAATTAAAATTCTAAAAATTTTCTTACTTAATACCATTCTTCATAACTTGGGTAAAATAGAAAATAATAAATGGTGAGATCACATACTCAGAAAGGTGAAATATATGATATATCAATTGATGATCTTGTGCAAGTAGAAGAAGGTATAAGGTCATGAGAGAATGATCATAACTTATAAAGTTTTTACCCAATTATTCATATATCAAAAATCATGAATTATGGAATAAAGAATTAATCATTCAAAATATACGAGTCTTAAGAGTGAGGAATCATCATTAATTAGTAATGATATTTGAGATCATATCATAAGAATAATAAAATATTATAGTAACTATGAAAAAATCATAAACATATAAAATAATTCCATTTTTCAAGCCTTACTGCCAAGACCATCATCACATAATTGAAAAATTCCCATAATGGGCTGGGTTCACTTACCAACTTATTTTAATTATTGGAATGGGTTCAATCCCCATACTCTTTCATATTATCTCATGAGATATAAATCATTACCCAAGGAATTTGAGAGATATATAAATCTGATCCCACCCATTAAATAATGAAAACCATACTTAAGTGTGCCATAAGATAATAGAAACCTTCACTATTACTTCAAAGCATAACCTATGGAAATAATTAGGTTACATACACATTTCATCATCAAATAATAATAATCCATCTAAAGAAAGAACATGGATGGTATAATTAGATAACATCACTAATTAATCATAAAAAATCAATGGGTGTTGACATAAATGAAAATACCTTTAAGAGAGTATTTGAACATTTATTTTAAAATAGGTGAAAATATAATTTTTCTTTGGTATATTTAAAACTAAAAATTTAAAAAATATTGAGAAAAAAATTTTATTTGAAAATATACGTGGAAAATTTCAAATTAATCTTAAAATAAGATAATATTCATGATGACTATAAAATCCATTTGTGTAGTAAAAGTTAAAAAAATAACCCTTTTATACTTTTTAGCAAAAAAGTTCAAAATTACATCATTCATAAAATGATAAGAATATTACATTTATAACTTTGAAAAGAAATGAAAATATAGTTAAAAATGAATTTAAATTATCATTGTATATTAGAAAATAATATTCTTGAAAACATTTTAACGAACATGTAACTGAAAGAAAAAGTTCACCGACTAAAGATGAAATAAGGTTGACTTTTTTTTAAAAAATTTTTTTAATTATTTTAAATTACAAATAGAGGATAACGAAAGTAAAACATATAAAACCTAGAAATAATTAGATTAGAAGAAAATATATGTGGTTTAAAAATATGGATCATATAATTTCCCTCAATGGAAATTTAATATGGGGAATGTTGAAAATAAATGAGATTATAACATAAAACTTTACCTCAGGTCTTGAATTTATTCACACGCATTATTAAGATCCTATATAATAAATTTGTATTTATTATAAATCTATAAAATAATCATATTCCTAATTATATTACACTATAAAATTCAAATATAATTTCTAATTACCCATCCATTAATAATTCTCCATTAAAATGAACATTTAGGTGAAAACAGGTATGTTTCCCATGTAGTTTTGGTTTGAATGTTTGTAAACTTGCACCTTATTCATGTTATTATCACATAAATAATATTAATAATATTATAATTATCATATTTATACATCATATACACTTTTATAACCATTCATATAAGGTGGTGATGAAAAATTAATTACATTACTTCGTGGAGATGGTAGTCCGTATGTATGCACAAGTGAGGTTTTCATTTTACAATGAATAGAAAAAGAGAAAGGTAAATAATAATATATATTTATAAAATAATAATAACATAAAAAATTTAATATATATATTCATAAAATCCATCTATATGACTATCCTTTTTTGGAATACATGAAAAACAAATCACATCACTTCATGAAGGTGGTAGTCCACACATACAAACGAGCGACATTATCTTTTCTAATAGGATGAAAATGATATAGAAAATGGTCCTAAAATTAACATAATTTTTCTATTATAGTAATGATACATATTTAATCATATTAATATGGTTATATAACATTTAGAGGAGGATAAAGAATAAATAATCATGGAAAATACCACTAAATACAATTACCTATTTGGTAAACCTCCTTTATATTACACTTTAATCCTTCAAAGGTCGGTATTTTGGAAATAAAAGAAGCTATAGGATATAGGGAGTAAATTTAGAAAGATATTTGGGTAGTTATTTTCTGAAATATATTGATCAAAATGTGTGAATAAGTAAAGAGATAAGGTTCCATTTTATAAGTGAGGTGGGTGGAACTCTTGTAAATACTCAAAACATTAAAATATAATAAAGTCATATTTAAGTGAAATTGGAACCATGTGGCCAAAGTTATGGATATAAGATAATTTAAGGTAAAATTATCCTAAAATATTCAATTTTATTCAATTTTAAATGATATTTTAAACATTATATGTTAGTTTAAACCCCTTGTTAAATCTTTTTAACCTTAACTGAGGTAATTTTTTACTGTAGTTTCTATTCATTATGACAAAAAATGAAAGTAGCCTCATTAATTTTTTTACCTGATAATTAAAAATATTTAAATATTTTTATCAAATTCAATTTCTATAAGGAGTAGAAATTAATTTTAAAATAAGGGTTCAAAGCGCAACCAGAACCCTTTTTAAAAAAATGCATTGTAAGAATAAAATTGAATTTATTCTCATTATTTAACTAGTTGAAACCATTAAATTAATTTTAAAATATTTAATTGAATATATTATATAAAAATTTAATTTAAAAATTTTGTAAAAAGTGGTGTATTAAATTTATTATGCTAAAAACACATTGCACACATAAAAATATTTTTTCATAAAAACACCTCATTTTACCTTCAAATTATTTTATTTTCATTTCTAAATAATTTATATCAAATGGATTAATTTTCTTCATGTTTAAGAAAAATACTATTTCATATTTTTAACATTATTAATTTTTTAAAATAAAACATATATGAATCAAGAAATACTCATAAATAAAATATTCAAAAATAGTTCTTTAGTATCAATAGTATTTCCTAAATGAACTAAAAATTATTTTAAAAAATTATATTTAATTTAAATACTATATAATGTTCTTAATTTTATAATATATAATCATCAGTCACTTGAGTTAAAGGTTACATGCTTCACAAGCTATCAAACATATTTATTTATTAAATAGAAATATATTGTAAAATCTTTGGGTGTTACATCAATTATCTGATGAGATTTTATGACATGACTTCTGGAGGGATATTTTAGGAACATTTTGATTTAATGAAATATATAGTGAATGATGAGGCCTATATAAATGTGAGTGGTCCCGTTAAGTTTTTATTTGAAATTTAGTGTGAGACTTCATATCTCTGAGATTTGTGTTTTTGATTAACTATGAAAGATGGTTCTAAATAGATGATGTCTACTTCTGAAGATATCAAAAATAGAGAGATTATCCTAGAAAGAATGGTATAACATATAGGGTTTAATAGATATGATTACATTTGAAGAAGGTTATTATTTTCCAAGGTTGGAACTCATTAGTCTCACCTTTTAAATACTGTGAGTTATTCTACCCTATTACTATCATTTAATTTTATGGTATGACACTTTTTGATAATTTTGATGGAGAGAAGAAAGTAAGGTTTGAAATAATGGAAAAAAATTTCATTTTAATGATGATGAAATTATCTAAGGTATTTTTATTACAATTTAAGGGTTCATAAAATTTCATCTCTCACATAATTCCAGATATGTTTGAATCTTTTAATAAATAAATGGTAAATCATACTCTCTTCATTATAAAGGAAAGGGCAAATAAAATGAACCCTATTAACCAGGAAGTGCGAGTTACCTCCTAGTGAGTTTAGGGTTTCTTGTTACCATGGAGGGTGGTATATATACTATCAAGATTTAGGATATATACATGTTTAATTTCCTTTGTAATATGAGAAAGTTCAATATTGAAAATTTTATATGGGAATATATTGAATACATGTGCATAGGCATGGTGAAATTGAATATGATTAAATATTATAAGATTTTTAATTGTATATTATTCAAGTAATTTAGAGTTAATGAAGTGAAAGATTTGGGATTATTATAAGGAAAGAAAAAGATGCAAAAGAATAAATAAACTATTTCTATGTTGAAATTAGTTTTTAATTTTACCCTAAAAAGGTTTGCTAAAAAAATAATGGAGGTTAAACCTACATAATTCAATGAGAAGAAGAATGAAATAAAAAGGAAGGAACTAGAAGGAAAGATAAGGGAACCAAAATAAAATAACTAAAAGAAAATAAATTTATTTCAGAAAATCAACCCCTTAAGAAGAATAAGGTTAGTGGATATCATGATGAAAAATATAAGAGATTGTATGATAAGTATGAAAAAAATTGGTAGAAAAATATTTTAAATATTAGAAAAATTTATACAAAAAAAATTTAGGATTCCATACTTTGAACTATCGAAGTCTGATTTATTTTTATAAAGGATATAAGAGTTAATTGAAATAATTGATCCTATAAAAAAGGATTATTATTTGATAATTATGAAGAACCAATATTTGATACCTCCCATGCTCATCAAGGATAAAATTGATCCTTTTTTTTAAAATATTAAAATAAATTAAAATTTCTAGAAATGATTTCTGGAAAGGGAAAGGAGAAAAGGATAGGGGTGTAAGTTCATACTATTTTATACTCGTTTTCACCAACACCTATAGAGAAATGTGAGGAAGATGGAGGACCAAGGGAAGAAAAATTTGATGCTACTCAAAGGAAATCTATTCCATGAACGTATTTAGTTTCTAAATATACTTTAACTAGAAATATATCCAAACTATAATTTCACATGAGGAGGATTCTAAGATAAATTAAGAAGTATCAGGTGAGGTTATGACAGTTGTGTCACTGAAACTAGAAGAAGATAAGTCCCAAGAAGTAGTATCCCTTAATGAAATTGATATATAAATAAAGTAAGGATAGGATTATGTTAATGTTGATTGAAAGAATGAAGAGGATTCCCATAAGTAAAATCAATAGAATAAAACAAAAAAATATGGATCATCGAAAAGTATATATTTTGAGCCGTGACCATAATTAAAATAATGGAAAAACAAATGGGGTTTGTGTTCAAACAGTTGGCTTGTCTTACTAGGTATTATCTATAGCTACCAGACATGAACATAAAGATTAGTTATTTACATGATAAAAATATAGATTTCTATATGTATATTCTATATAAATAGGTTATTAATGAACAAATGGTAATTAAGTCTAACCTTTTTTCCATAAAAAATTAATGTGAAGTAAAGTTCATAGATTTAAAGAAATTAGTGAAATATGAAAAGAAATCTATAATGACTTTTTACATTTCATAGATGAACATATTGTGCTAAAGAAAGAGTTATAGAATCATAAGAAGTTTTTAGAAGAATGGGACAAGGATATTGAATAGCTTAAAAAATATTCAAGAGATCATAAAAAGAGACTAAAGAGGATAGATTACTTTATAGAAAAATATTATATGAAGAATTGAAATTAATTTTTCTCTTCTTGATATCTTTATTATTTTCATTTTAGAAATAACTGAAAATGTTTCTTTTTTATTTCAAATCTTTATATTAAAATTTCTGAATTTTTTTGAAAAACTTTGGGTTAATAAATGATAAATATTTTCATCAGAATGATATTTTTTCCTTATACATATTTTTTTGAGAATGAAAAATAATCTTTGGATATCATTTTTTTTGGAAATTATAGAAAATGTTAGTCATAAATCTTCTATATTGACAATCAAAAAGGGAAGAAATATTAGAGGGGATGAGGGGGGGGGGTGTTGGTCAAAGTGAGTAAATCAAGAGGGGGGGGGGGGGTGAATTGAGTACCCAATAAAAAATTCTATTAAAATAGTTTACAAATAAATTCCCCAAGTTAATTTAAAAATGACCTATTATTCAAAATAGTATAATTATTTATGTTTTATATTTCAAATAGTTTCTCAAAGAAAGATTAATGCTCAATTAAAATAATATTTGAAATCACTTTAACTTTTTAAACTATATTAATTAATCAAAATATTTTTATAAACACTGCTTAATAATAACTATCAAAGTAATGTTTTTTAACATATTTAAATAAAAAAAATACAATTTTAGACTTGAAATAAAAAAAAACTAATATATCACACAATAGAATAAAACAAGGGGTTTAGTTTCAAGCCAAGACTTAATCTTCTCCACTTATAAATCAAATAATTTCCAAAATTTTATAATAATAATAACCAATTATTAGCTACTTGGGGGTCTATATCACCCTGACACCATAAAGGTCGATTCCTCTAGAACTCATACAGCACACTCAGCCTATGCACATCCTATGCCTGAACTTTTGGCACAACCAGTTGCTCAACTGATGGTGGATCAATTGGTGGACCACCCAAAGGTACCGTATTATAACTAGTGCCCTACACTAAAGCCTCATCATGAGAAATATAATCACTACAATCCCATTGTGGAACCTTGCTTAACTATCATCATGGCGACATCTTGAAACCAAATCAAGATGCGTTGTGGTCAAAGAGTATATATGGGGATCTGCATCAAGAAGGAAAATGAAAAACTAAAACCCAATCCTATATTATGCATGTACTATTATTTCCATGTGACCAGTGTATTATAAATTCTATTTTTACAGATGGATATCACTTACTTTTGTGCACCTTGTATGAAAGTTAAACACTATAAATAGTCTTTTAGACCTATCAAGCAAGTGCATATAGTAAGGAATTTAAAAATAATACATATTTATTTATTTAAACCAATATTTAATTCTAGTATGGGTGGATAAGGGTATATATTTCTTATTTTTAATGAATTTAGAATATTTACCTAGACTTACTTTCTACCTCATAAATTTAAAACCTTATAAAAATTTATTTCTTTTGGTAAAATTGTTGACAAAAAAAAATAAGAATAACCAAAATATGAAAAATATTTATAAATATTTTATACAATTAAAATGTATTTATTAATTAATAATAAATAAATCATTAATTTTCATTAAATTCCTTTTATGATTAAAAATCATGCTTTCTTAAGATATTTTTTTCATTGCATTTTGTGAACGAATGTTATAATGTATCTATACCTTTTTTTGAAAATTTATTTGAGAAAATGAATATAAATTTTTAAATCAACATTTCGATATTATCTTATGGTATGTTTTTGGGATTTTTCTATAAATATTTACTTATTAGTGAATAGTAAAAATACCAATTTCTATAAAAAATTCATTTCTTTTATTTAAATAATATAATATAAAATTCCCAGCATATTTAGGATTTTTTTCACCCTTAATATTTCTAATCAATAGATCCGAGTATCCATTAACACTTAACTGTTCTATTTGTATCTATATGTCCATCTCCAAGCTCATGATGAGAGTCTGGTGCTCTACCTTGTTATTGGCGCAACCTTCAAATTTCAAGATAGATTGGGGACGAACTGAATTCTCTAGGGTAATGAAGAAAATCACCAGCAAGAATCTATTGAGATATTTTTTTTTCTATTATCTACCTAGTATAACTTTAATATGTCCCTTATAGTTATATCTTCCTTTTCTTGGGAGTGTCATGGATAACGAAAATCTCTTTTTCTTAGATATATATATTTATTGGTGTACTCTCTCGAGTAAGGTGTGCTGCAATAAAACATTCTAGAACCAGGACCTGGATGGAATTATATAATATGAACAAATTTTAAACTAATATAGTATAACTTACCATAAAGATAAATACCCATTAAAAATTGTATAGTTTAGTATTTACATGAGGTAATCAAATAAAGAGACAAATAAGATCCTATAATGATTTATGTATTGCCCAAAAATTTTTACTACAAAAATTAATGTTATAAAATTATTATCATTGTCAGAATTTTGAGTCTCAATATATAGAATTGTAATACTAATAAAATAGAGACTATTTTACTTCCCTACATAATTTTTATGTGATTCAAGCTGAGAATTAATCCCCTCTACTTGGAAATAACACACTATAAAAAATATTATTATAAAAATAATCAGATCCAAAACCTGGATCAGGTTTTACAAAAAATAACACACAAGTTATGTAGGATCAAATCCTTTTCCATGGTTATACGTGGGAATAAAAATAATAAATAGGTCTCACATGACCTATTCTATAGTTTCCATGGGTATAAAAATTGAGAAATCATAGATATTGAGTTCAACACACTCTATTTTAAGTGTAGAAGATATTGTGTACAAATAAATAGAGTAATAAAACACACTACTCAAATGTAAAGAATAAAATAGAGAGAGAAAAAGAGTAAATATGGGAAAATATGATGCTACTCGATCTGTGATGATTTTTTATACACAGGTCCTTGAATATTTCTTAGAAAGGGGATTGAACAGTTTCTTCCAAAAAGTATAGGAAAACAAAGTATTGTATAGTCTGGAAAACTTCTTCTATTTTCTGTTTGTAGATGTTCTGAAAAACTTCCACAGGTGAGTAAGGATTATTTATCTATTCATCATATGAAGGTTATTGTTATTATGGATTTTACACACTTTTATACCCACACATCTATATTTTACATGTGCACATAGGGTAATTATTCATCATATAAAGCTCTCCGGGTCTAATTATCCATTGAATAATAATAATACAGATATCTTGGATCCTCTTACTGAGAACTAAAATAGGAAACCTTTGACTTTGTCTTTAATGCATCAACGGAGTGGTTTAAAATAATTATTAATAAATCCACACGAGTCTTGAATGAATTAACTCCTATAAAATATCTATTGGCGGAATTAAGTTTAAAAGAATCAAAACAACACTAGTAGCATAATAGAGATAGATCATATGAGAATATAATAAAACAATGGTATATTAGACTAATAGTAGATCATTTTAACTAAAGGTATATCTTCTCATTATTATTTTTTATAATAGTAGAACAACTCTAGAAATAGATCTAGCTAGAACTTGATCTTGCTAGCTATAACACAACTCTAGTGGTATATGAACTCTAGTGATAGATTTGCTGATGGTAGTTCCATCACCAATAGATATTTTTCTGTGGTAGATGAAGTTCCCCAGTAGTTCTTGTTTGAACTAATGGTGGATGTACTAAATGGTAGATTCATTAGCGATAGATCCTGGAGGTAGATGTAGTCCACCGATAGATCTGATTAAACTAACCTTATTACATTACAAACAACTGTAGATCTCTTTGAAATGATAGTATATCTTCATCTGACTACAAATCATTTTTTTTCTTCATTTTCTAAAGGCCGGTTTGAGGGTTTCCAGTACCCAATACCGGACTTCACCACATCCACACACCACATCCAAACATCCAGCTCCAATTCGAAACTAATGGAAGATCTGTACTTAGTCAAGTTTCTTCACAAAATTATGCACTATCATAAAACATGAATCTTATTAGAAATATAAAAAAAATGATTTGTGATCATTTAAATAAGTAGGTACAAAAAATATCCCCATTTTTAATGATCATAAATCATGGAATTTCATATCCATGTAGAAAGACAAATAAAAACATAAGTAGATAAATTTGAAAATTTGTGGATTGCTTAAAATTTTAAATTCTTATTGTGAGATAATGATTTTAAATTTTAAAATATAATGAGAAAATAAATGCCATCCAAAAAATTTCTCCTCCTTTTGGTATTATCAAAGAGATAAGACCATAAGACAAAAGATAAATAAATTAAATACAATAAAAAAGATAAATAGGAAGAATATATAAGCTTCAATATATTAAAAATTCATAGGATTACATCTCAAAAATAAATACAAGGGAAAATAAAATCCCATTAAAAGATAAATCCTAGTTAGAATCACTATTAGCTTGATGGGATTAATGATCAAAAGGCTCTTTGAATTTTCCAGAAATAGAAGTCACATATGTAGAAGCTGAGGGTGTAGAGGAAGAAGTAGGAAGATCCCAGATCACAACTGGCCTGAGTTGCAGAACAAATTTAGCTGGTGACATGCTAAAGGGATGATACTGAGGAGGAAAGGGTGAATAAGAATGTGCTAAATTTAAGTCTAACATAGGAATAGATTTTGGTGTCACCATTACAGTACTAGATAAATGAAAAAAATGCTTTATCAATTTCACAAAAATCCATAATGATGTTTCCACCTCTCTCCATCATTGTGAAAAAATAATTCTTAAATAATTTGAGGATAGGGGCTAATAATTTAAGCTATTTCACTTTATCTTTGAACACACTAGTCATATGAGGAATCCTTAAGTCATCAGTAAGAAATTTAAAATTTTAATTGAGCTCATTCTTGTTATAAATTATGAAGAAGTTGTATTTTATTACCTTAGTGATAATATCTCTTTCACATTAAGCTTCATTTAATGTAATGAACGAGGATTTACATACATAGTCATGGAATAATGTTTTCATAATATTTCATACATTACTCAAACAAATTATCAAATACTATATTAGTTTAGTGAATTTGTAATCTTGGAATCATAAGCAATTGGTTCATAATATATCTATATCTTTTTCCACCTATTTCTTCATAACTAGAACCCATTTTTACATATCATACTAAATACCTTTTTTCATATTTCGGGGAAATGAAACATAAGATATGGTTAGATTAGATGCTCAGTAAGGGTAAAAAAGGGAGATACATAAGCAAAACATGAAAATAAGGGTATGAGAACATATGAAAAAAATTTAAATATGAAACCCTGCACATCAAAGATCATATAAAAGAGTCATGGAATAAATATTAACAGTTTTTAAGACATGATTCATAATATAATTAAAGAACATGATCCAAGAGAGTATAAAAATGGCATAAGACATGGAATTTATGTTGTACAAATAAACCTATAACTTTTTAAAGATGTATAAATAGAAACAGGTTCACTCATTAAGTTAAGAACATGAAATCAGACCCTTTTATAAACTTATTAGTATGAAACCAAGTCCACGAATAAACTTATGGACATGAAAGACATATCCATGGATAAAATTGTGAACATGTAATCAGGTTTACTCATAGTATTCTGAACATGTAATATGGTTTATGCATAAAATTTTTAAACATGTAATTAGGTTCATGCATAACATTGTGAACATGTAATCAGGTTCATGTTTAACTTTTGTGAACATGTAATCAGGTTCACGCATAACATTGTGAACATGTAATCAAGTTCATGCATAACATTTTTACTCATGAGTTATCCATAATTACCCAATACATTTGAGAGAGATATAGGTTCCAACCACCATAAAATGAAAATTATACATATGTGTTTCACAAGAATATAAATCAATCATCATATAAGAACTAATGTAAATAAATTAGTTTCATAAACATTTTTTCATAACATAACTCATGAAAAATAAACAGGATTCATAAAAATCACTCCATCATAAACATAAATGAACCAAAAAAATAACAAGGATAAAATCCTTGAATAATATCCTTAGTAAATCATAAGTAACATCAAATAATGTTATCTTAGGTGGGAAGTAATTTTGAAAGATCACTTGAAATAATTCTTGATAAATATATCTTTTCTGTTTGGAAAACATTTTTTATAAAATACAATGAAAATATAAAAGAAAAAATTTTATTTGAAAATAAACTTGTAAGATTGTAGAGGAAGCTTCAAGGCATTAAATCATCATGAAAATGATAAAATTTACTATTGTCATATAAGTTAAAAAAACATTCCTTCTGTGTTTTTATCAAAAAAGTCATAAAGAACCTCCCATAGAAAAATAAAAATAAAATATTTTCAAACTATTTTCTAAAAAGAAAAACATGTGATAAAATGAATTAAAAAAAATAAAATAAAATAATTAATTTTTTTGTAAACAATTATAGGAAACATGGACATGGGAGAAAAATAGAGTTTTAATGGAAACTTTAAAAAGATAAATTTTAAAAGAAAATCCCTTATAAATATTATATGATTGAAGTGAACATCAACACCACTAATAGATTATATGTATTCACTATAAATCCAAATAAAAAAATTGGAAATAGAAAAATAATATAATCAAAATTCATCCCACACATAATCATAGAATTACATAATCTATGAAGTCAAAGTTTAACCCAAAGAATGAAAATTGGGTTAATGATTCCCTTGAGACTATGTAATTAGTGGAATCATATAACCCATAAAAGTAATAATTATAAAATGAAATATTTAATAAAATTAATATAATTATATTCAAGGAATTATATATCAATGATAATTATATACACGACACACAATAAATAAGTGGTGAGTAAGGCATATATCTCATGGAAGAAAAAGTGAGATGAGAAACTCTTAACTCATGGTTCTGTTTAGTTTTTGATAATTTAACCTCTTGTATAAATAATTAAAAGATATTATTAATTCATTATAGAACTATATTCATATTTATAATACCTTATGTGATGATTTTATAATATCTTATTACCTATTCATTAATAATATTTAATTATTTTCATGGTTTCAGGTGCATTCATTTTATGGTTTCATGATCAGTTCAATTGTGTATAATTATGGATTTTCGTGTCGAATCTGAAAAAAACTCCAGAAGTGAAATGAAATGATATTAAATCACCTAAATAATTTTAAATGGTCTAATATATAATTTTTATTTCTTACATTAGGATGATTCATTTGATAATATGTTAATGATAAATGTTTTGTTTCATTTGGCGGGTTTTTTCAACCATCACTATCTAGTTTTTTTATTTAATATCATGTCTATATATTTGTTTTAGAACATGAAATAAGTTATAATATACTTATTAAATTCTTATTTGACCATAATAATATTTTTATTACCATTCATGAAGGTGGTAATGAAAAAAACAAAAACTTTATTCACGGATGCGATTAACCAACATAATTTGGACAAAAGCCACATTTTTTTGGAATAAGAGGAGGTAATAAAAGGGATGGATATAATATATTATATTAGAAACATAAAATTACAGTATGTTAATAATTATTTAATTATTATTCCATTATGGATGAATGAGGTGAAAAAAGTACAAGAATAAAAGAAAATAAGAGAGGTGTTTTGAGAAAATTACCTCATGAACATCACCTCCTTGAAAGACCCCTTGAAGACCTTGGATTTGGTTTATTGATGATAAAATCATCACATTAATGTCGGTAGAGTTGTTAGGATAGGTTTTTTAGATATTTTAGGATATTTAATTCTTGTGAGTCGAAATGGGGTGGTGAGGGGTGGAAATTATACTTGAGGAGAGGTGGGTTCAAGTGATTAAATAATGATTATTTTATATTTAAAGCCAACCACATTGGGGTGAAATTAATTTAAATGAATTATATTTTTAATTAATGTTTTTAGGATATTTAGGTTCTACCAATACCTCAAAAAACCATTAAAACGTTTTCATTTGTAGGTATTTTAATCCTTTACCTTTTAACTTTAACCCTTGTTATTATTTTACCTATACTGCCGCAAATAATTTTTTTACCATGGTAAAATTTTTATACCTAAAAATTTAATTGAACTTAATACCTAATTTTTAACTTCTTATTCAAAATACAGAATATATTTTATCAAATTTAACTCAAATAATTGTAAAAATTATATTTTAAATTAATCCCATAAACATAGTGAAAAAGCGTGTTTTTAAAGTGAAAAGTTCAAATGTTTGAAATGTTTTTATATAAAATTTCAATATAAAATTTATTAAAATGTCCTAAACTGGTTTAATTGATGTATAATTAAAATACATATACTTTAAAACAAATTTAAAATATAATTTAAATATATAAATAAATTAGAAAAAATGCATTTTTTAATTAAAATACAGTATTTTTAACTTTTCATCAAAAAAAACTTATTAGAAAAATAAAAAAAATTATCCATAAGGTAATTTTGATATTAAAATTTCAAGAATGAAGTTTATTTTTTCAAATAAAACTTATAAAAGTGTCAAAATTTAGTTTTAAAATAGGTGTGTTATTAAATGGAGACAAAATTGCCTTTTATAAAAATAAAGCTTTTTTATGCTTAAAATTAGATTTATTCTTATCTTAATCCTATAGAACTTATTAGATTAATTTAAAAACATTTTATTATATATATAACATAAAAATTTCATTTAAATCATTTACTAATATTGATTAATTTAATTTATAAAGATAAAACTCCTTTGTGGGTATAAAAATAGTTTTTTATAAAACACATCCTTTATTTTCAACTAGTTTTTATCTTCATTTCTATTTAATTGAAAACCCAAGAATTAATTTAATAATTTAGTTAATACTATTAATTATTTATATTAAAATAACTAGGTGATAATTATTTTACTAAAACAATAATATTTTGGAGTTTTTTTAAGCTCGGTGTTTGTGCAAAGTAGGTTATCGATGTGATTAAATTCATTTTAAAAAAAGACATACAATAAAATCATGGGGTGTTAAATTATAACTCCTTAAAATTAATTTCACCCTAAAAATTTTCTAATCATATATAAATATATTAGGATACCTATTCCTCATCACATCCTTGTATTCCCACATAGCTTCTGAAAATTTGTGGTTTTTCCACAAAAGTTTAACTAGGTGTGTGGTCTTGTTTCGTATAACTTTATCTCTATGATAAACAAATTATACTGGTATCTCTTAATATATTTCTCCATTTTTATTACTACTAAGATTATTACATGTAAAGTATTAGGTATGTATTTACTTAGAATAGATACATGAAACACATCAGAAGCTCAAGAGAGATTTGGTGAAAGATCCAAATGATAAGCTACCATCCACATACGATCAAGAATTTCAAAAAAATTGTGTCCTATAATATTTTAATTTTAACTTGAAAATAAAATATGGATGTTTTAAAATTTACTTTTTTTTAAACTCACATCTAAAAAGGGGTCAATGGAATTTCCTCTTAAAAAGAGAGAAACTAAAAGGAGAAGATCACCATATATCTAAGATTTCGATTAGGAGAACATTAGTAGAAAGTAAACACATGGAAATGGAAGAGAATTTAAACTATCAATTTATGATGGATAATGATAGAGAAAATAGTAATTATAAGGTTAATTAACAAAAAACCATAGATAAAATAGGTTTGAAAAAGGTCATTGATATCATCAGAAATGATGATAATAAGATAATTTTTTTTTCAAAATCATTTGAGAAGACATACTTACTTGATTTCATATCATGAATAAAATATCACTCTTTGATTGTGCCTTAATCAATTTTTTTTCATTTATTACTCTAAGGAATGAAGTTGAAATTGTAATGCCTGCAGAACTAGTGGATCATAAGAGAATTCATTCCTTTTATTTCTAGTTATCATAAAAAATAGTTAGAATAGATTATCCAATATGAATAAATATTCATATGTATAATTAATAAATTAATCTCGAAAACCTCATCCAAAGTTCATGATCAACAATTTAATAAATGGTTACCCTTATGAACCTTCCAAAATATTAAAATCCAAAACATTGGAATGATGTTCACTAAATTTTCAAAACAAACTTATCATTAATACCCCAAAAAACATAATGTATCTCTTAGTTTTAATACACCAAACATTAAAATATTTTTATCATGTATTCTCTTTAAATATGGTAATAAATTTAATTACAATAAAACATTAATAAAAACAGGAATTTTTTCAAAAATCAACTGTTTTATTTTACTATAAATCCTAAAATTCTATAAACTTAATCCACAATATCATAAACCACCTTTCCATCATATTGATAATCCATTACAAGGTCATAAATACTATCCCATTTATTTTATCACCATAAAACATATACTTATATCATTATTATCCCAAAATCATGCACATATTAAGGGTTATATTACCCTTAATCATGTGTTCTCCAAAAATATCACCTTTCCATTAAGTCACTTTTTCAGTCCATCAACATCACTCAAAAATATCCTTTCAAATTCTTGATGAAAAAATTATGCTAAACAATAATTATATATTTTATAATTAATATATAATAATATTTGAATTATAGTACATTAATACTTCATTCACCCCACTTCCTTATAAAGAAATTAAATAATCTTCTTCATCTTATTTATTAACAGTTCTTTCTTTTCACATGTCATTTTTAGTATCAATATAACCATTATACATACCACCTTGATGAATTTATTCACAAACTATCCACCAATGACATCAATTTTCATAATTCACATACTTTACACATTTAAATTATTCATTTATTTATAATAACTTAGGGATACTGATATTCCCATCTATTGTGTTAACCAAACTCTTCATTCTTCCTTTGTAGTTACTTGCTTTGTGTCATTATTTTCAATAGGAAAAACATCCTCTCGTTCCTATAAGGAATACACTTGGGAGTTTATTCCCACATTATTTACATGTAAGAAATTGAATCTTCTTTCCTCCATGGTCTCTACTACCTGAAATATCATGGAACTATTTCCTACTCTTATTTAGTGAGTCTGAGAGTTTATAAAGGTATACATTGTTAATAATAATATGTGAAAACTGTTTAGGAATAATCAAAATATACTCCACTATAGTCACCATCCCATTTGGCTTCTCATTAGAAAATTGGATGTCACATTCAATGTTAACCCAGTTACTTCTAATTATCACTATTGACTAAAACCAAAAATAATAGTGTGAGAAACACTAATCATAATGGAGAAAAATTATAATCAAGGGAAATTACTTATAACATTTTAATCTATAACGTATTAGGTTTAACTCAGGTTATTCATGATCATTAAAAAAACTCTAGTATTGTAACATAAAATTATCCTTAGGCTTCTTAATAAGGTTTTCTCATCCTAGTTTTCCAAGGTTAACTAAAAAGTTTCTCTAATACCAACTTTAATGACCCAATATTAATATACATATGCATTACATCATTTTTTTGGAATATTTAATACATTACACAAACACATTCCCAAATCCTATTTTAGTTTAGTGCCTTTGGAAACTTAGAAACATAAACAACTAGTTCATAATATATCTACATCTTCTCCCACCTATTTCTTCATAATTATAACCCTTTTTGACATATAATATTAATAACTTTCTTCATATGGTAGGGAAAATAAAAATAATAAAGGGTGATATTAGATTCTAATAAAGTGTAAAAATGGAGATATGTAAGCATAACATGAATATAAGGGTATGAGAACATAAAAAAACATTTTAAGATCATACCCTTCTAGTCAAAGATCATATACAAGAGTCGTGGCATAAAGATTGGTAGTTTATAAGAGATGAATCATAATATAATCAAAGAACATGATCCATGAGAGTATAAAAATGGAATAATACATGGAATCTTTGTTGTACACATAAACCTATAACTTTGTGAACATGTATAAATATAAATCGATTCACTCGTTAAGTTAAGGACATGAAATCAGGCTCTTGCATAAACTTATGGACATGAAACTAAGTCCATGCATAAACTTTTGGACATGAAAGATAGGTCCATTTATAACATTGTGAAAATGTAATAAGATTCAAGCATAGCATTATGAACATGTAATTATGTTCATGAATAACATTTGTGAACATGTAATTAGGTTCACACATAACATTGTGAAGATATAATCAAGTTCACACATAACATTGTGAACATGTAATTAGGTTCACACATAACATTTTTATTAATGGTTTATCCATAATTATCTAATTAATTAGAGGGATATATAGGTACCACCTATCATAAAATTAAAATTATACATATGTGTTTCACAAGAACATAAATCATTCATCCTATCAGAACCAATATAATGAAATGAGTTTCATAAACATTTTATCATAACATAACACATAAAAAAGAAACGAGATTCATAAACATCATGCCATCACAAATACGAACCATCCATAAAAATAATTTGGATGAAATCCTTGAATAATATCCCTAATAAATCATAAGTAACATGAAAAATGTTATCTTAGATGGAAAGTAATTTTGAAAGATCACTTAAAATAATTCTTAAGGAAAATATACTTTCTGTTACGATTTTTTTTAAAATTCCAAATAATTATAAAAGAAAAAATTTTCATTAAAAATAACCTTGTAAGGTTGTAAAATAATATTCAAGGAATTAAATAATCATGAAGACAATAAAATATTCTAATCCCATATATGTTAAAAAAATAGTCCTTCTGTATTTTTGTTTGAAAATTCACAAATAACCTCGAATAGAAAAACACACAAATAATCATTTCAAAAAAATTTGTAAAAAGTAAAAGATAAGTTAAAATGACTTTAAAAAAATCAAAAAAATTATAATTTTTTTTGTAAATAATTATAGGAAACAAGGACATAGGAGAAAAATATAGTTTTAATGAAAACTATAAAAAGATAATTTTTAAAAGAACACCCTTACAAATATCATATCATTGAAGTGGGAATTAGAAAAATCAATAGATTATATGTATTCTCTATAAATACACATAAAAAATTAGAAATAAAACATAATATTTTCAAAATTCATCCCACACATAATCACATAATGACATAATCTATGAGGTAGAAGGTTAAACCAAAGAATGGAAATTTGGTTAAGAATTACCTTGCCACTTTGTAATTAATTGAATCATTGACCCATAAAAGTAATAATTATAAAATGAAATATTTAATAACATTAATATAATGATATTCATCATATTATATATTAAGGAGAATTTTATACACTACACATAAGAAATAATTAATGAACAAGTCATATATCATATAGAAGAAAAGTGGGACAAGAAACCCCTACCTCATGATTTCCTTTATTTTTTCATACTTTAACCTCCTGTATAAAGGGTTAAAGAATGTTATTAATTTATTAGAGAACTATATTTATATTTATTGAAGTGCCCATATCAGTGTGAATCATTGAGAGGGGGAGGGGTTGGACCAGTGACCCCTTTAAATCTTTTTACTAATTGATTAATTTCAATTAAACCTCTCTGCCTAGTTGAAGCCTTGATCCACTCTTCTTTTGTATCTCATCATTACCTAGAATGATGCTGAAAATATAAAGGCACTGAACACAAGGATTTACAAGGTTCAGTTCAAATACCTACTCCTTGTTGTGTTGGTTATTCCTCCCAACACAGATTCTCCACTATAATCTTATTATCAATTAAAATGGTCAATACAGAGTCCCACTATATCACTCCTAAGTCCCATAAGTGGGTATTTATACTTCATCCCATAGTGTTACCATAATCCACTGGCCTGCTCCAGAGTCCCACTGAAGACTTCTTCTCCTCCCTGAATCACACGGGGTTCTTCTAGTTCTCAAGTCACATGAGCATCTTCCTTCTTTGTTCACTTTTAATTCACTATATATGATCTGATGCTCTTTCCCCATGTACTTTCTAAATCACACTTTTCCATGTATCTCTTCATGAATCTTCAATATCCTTTGGTGAGGTCTATTGGCCTTTCTCAAAAATTCTGATCACTTTTGTGATCAGCCCTTAGTGTAACAATGCTCGGGAAATTATTTCTTCTTCTGATAAAGACCCGACCTCACTTATGTGTGTAAAAATTATTCACACAACTTCTTCAAGAACATTGATAGGTAATAATGATCTTTCACTATTTCATCTCTATCTTTATTGAATACTCCATCCCTATCAACTCAGTTATAAGATCTTCTTTAACTCTACTCAGATCTAGTCTGAATGATCATTAACTTCATGCATGGGTTTCATGGAATTCAATACCTCTTGTATTTGGTATCTCAAAGTCTTCTCACATGTGTATGTGATTATGCACAATTGCATGCATGTATATTAAGTTTCTTATAAGCCCAGACACACACTCTTCACTTGTATCAATATCTTAGGTTTAATGTGTGAGTATCATGCATGTACTATCCACTTAGTTCTTCTCTCAATATGCACACATTCAATTCCTTATTTTTTGGTTCTATTCACAAACACACTTGTTCCTTTTAATTTGGATTCATTTTAAGTGTGTTATGCAAGCGCATGCACTCCCTTCTTGGTGCAACTCACTTTCCACTTTGTATTTCTCAATGAACACAAAATCTACCACTTCTTTATTTTATTTTCTCTATTTATTTGATTTGCACTTATTTTGGGTGTCTTTCGGTTTTATGTGTTCTCTTATTCAAACCTGAATGGGCATGTACCTTTGGATAGTTTCTCCTTCTTTATTATTCTTTATTCACATGTGCACACACACTGCCTCTGGATGGTCTTAATGCATGTTCACCATGTATGTAACCTCCACCATTTTGTGCAAACACACGAGCCCTCAGGTTTCTTCAAATAGGTTGTATTTGTGCTGGCATGTCCATAATACCCTTCACCATGAAAAATCCTCTGTTCGTCTTTACAAAACATGAATCCCTGCAAACAAAAACAATTTAGTATGTTCACCTTCACTTTGTGAAACCGAGAGATTCATGGATCTTACTCTTCATGAAAGAGGTGCATAGATTGGGTGTCTTCAAAAATTATAACAAGGGTGCGATTTCACAAGTTGCATACTAGCATTATTACCCTTAAGAAACATAGAGAGGGTTTGAGAGAACCTGTCGCATGCTCATGGCCTTCCTTTGCACATAGGGTGAGACTTCTCTTCTCCCTTCAAAAGGATGTGTCAAGAGTGCATTTAACTTTTTGAACGCCTGTGGGACCTCTTCTCATTCTTTGCAGACCAGGAATGGAGATGCTCTATTTTGAGAAACAAGAGCTCTCAGATATGTTAAACGATAAATCCTTCAATGGGCTCAGTGCTCCTCCTTTTATAGCGAGGATCATAGAATTTTACATATTAAAATTCCTCATGATATGTAGTGAAGATTAAGGATTTTAATGCTAGAAATATCCAACATTTAAATATTTTTTAAATGCGGATAAGATATACGCATATCTCAATTTGATTCTATTTAAAGTGGGCTCCTCATTTCTTGGTGCAACCCTCACGTGCATGTACTGAGAGTCGCATGAAAATATCAATCATGGACCCCCAAGCTCCATGGACATCGATAACTTAGTTTTCCTCATCTAAACATGATATATTATTTTTATTCTTATAGATGCAAATATAATTGTATGCATGAGTTCGTGATGTCCAAATGATTCTCATGCATTTAATTTGAGCATCAATAGTGGCCAGAAGTGTGATCCTGGAGGTGCGGCTATGCTCCAGTTGTACAACAACATTAGGTGGATCTTTATGTGATCGGAGGTATAAGACTATGGCATGAATGATCTAAGACTATTGGATCAACTCATATTGGTCATAGATGGCCATGATTAGATCACATGATATAGGATTAGACATGTGGCTAAGATCTTGTGTGAGATCAAATGGCTGGAGATGACTGCTTCTGTGTTTTTAAAATCATGTCCCACATCGAAACGCGCCGCTTTATGTGGCTTCTTTATATTACAAGTCACTTCATTCAATTTCTAGAGTACTCTCCCCCCATCCCCGGTACCTCCCTGTACCAGTTTTGTGGGTGTTCTCTGTGCCCAACGTATGATCTTTGCCATCGTGCCACCCCGCACGGTGGTGCTATCACCGGTTCTCCCATACACCCCTGTGGGTGTGCTCCTGTGTGCATGGGCCTTGCCCTGTGTTTTCATGCCGCTTCCCGGTTGGCCTTGATGGACTCCCTTGGGCACAGTTGACCCAATACCAAATGTTCTTATGGTTGAGGATATCAGTTTGTTGGTGTATGGACCTATTTTTTTTAATAATCCCATAGGAAAATACTTGGTGGAATTTAGAATCAATACATGACCACTTAAACATAGAAATCCAAGCCTCATCATCCTCAAGAATAATTCCTATTATTCATTCTTTTAGGAATTAGAATTCCAAAGTACTTCAAGAATGCACAAAATGTGAAAACTCTTTTTTCACATCTCTTAAACATTTAAGATCAGCACAATCAATCATCTAATTTTCTATGGAGAATGATCAAGCATGAAATATAATGTCAAATAGTAATTCTCCAAGTGCCTTATTTTTGGAACAACTTCATCATAATCAAAGTGGGCTCTTTAATGAGTCAATAACATTACTTTAAGCATTACCACTTCAATCATGATCACAACTTCAATCATTACCTTTCCATACACATATTGACACCTTATTGAAAAAAATGCAACACTATGATAAAAAATCTTTCCCTTTTTATTTTGTTGTCATTATCACCTAAGAATAGTTTGTATGGTTCAATATGTGTGGAAATATGTGATTATGATCACAACTTTAATCATTACCTTTCCATACACATATTGACACCTTATTAACAACAAATGCAACACTATGCTAAAAAATATCTCCCAATATATTTGTTTTTCAATATCACCTAAGCACACTTTGTATGGGTCAATATGTGTGCCAATATATTCCATTATTTTATCCCACTTATTGGCAACCAAATGAAATGGTTTAGTGGGGTCTATTCAAAAACATGTTCTCATACCATTAAAGAACATCTTCTTGAATATTTATAAGGGATGATGTCACATGATTAACTTAGTAAGGAGCCTTTAGTTAATTAACTCTAAGTCTACTTGGGATAACCCAATATAGAAAACAAGAGAGATATGAACAAGGTTTTTAATGCTTTCTATAAACAACTATACATGTGAAATCATGTTCAGAGTGTATCAATTCTTAACCAAGAGGTTGGTGATAATCAGATTTGTCAATGAAATGCTAAATCCTACACATACTTCACCAAACTTATTAAAAAGTTCAAGTGAAAAGATAAAGCTCCCCCTTTAATCCCATCTTTTCATAAATCAAGCACTCCCACTTAATTAACATGATAAATAAAATTAAGAACAAGGGACGAAAGTGTAATTGGAATACCTTAGGTTTCAACTTCTTGAGATGACATGAATTTCAAGATTTGTCAAGAAAACTCCTTGACATCATATCCTTCATATTTTCTCCCCCTCAAGGGGTGAAATCCCTTTGATTTACCACGGTGGAAAATATCATTACATAATCTTCAAGATATTTATGTTGATAATCTTCCACTGTGAAACATTACAAGTATGTATCAAATCATGAATAATCAGTCCAAGTTGTTTTTCTCCACATTGGTTATTCAATTCTAATCTTGATAATTACCTTCACCTTTAATTCCATGTAATACAACACAAATATAAAGGAATAAGATGGAACACATGTGAGCTTCTTAATAGGAGCAACAAGGTTGAGAATTTCCCGTCAACCCAAGAACTCCTTTCCTTGTACCTCTAATGTGTTTGTTCCTCTTAATGCTAGTGCATCCTATCCATTTGATATTTTGATCTTTCGTTTTCACTATAGACCCTTTAATTACATTCACCTTCAAATTGTGTGGATTTTTTGTCCTTACTTCTGCCAATAGTGAAGTAGCTTCCACTGGTGGATGTTTTTTCAATTTTCAACATCTCTATTTGACCAAGTAAAATAGTTATACATTTATTTGAATGATGTCCAACCTACTTAAACATTAATCAAAGTACTTGTGAGACACTTCAGTTGTCATGTTCTGACAACCTCTCATGAAATTAGAACTCATATTCATGTGGAATGATATGTTTTCCCTTTTCCATTTTTTTAGCTAGTACTTCTTATTCAGCTTTTTACAGTTCTATAACAATTTTCAATTGATTAGTCCAGATAACTAAACACTCCTTAACATATTTTGGTTTGGAGATTCTAAATGGCTTCTCTAATGTTTTCAAGTTACCTTTCTTAGGAAACTTATCAATGTTATCTTTAGGAATGTTTTCAATCAATACTGAATTCTCCTGGATTGATCCTTTCTTTTAATTTCATCTTGATTCCATTCATTTCCATGACTTGTTTAAATTGATACATGGTATGACCTTTATTTCCAAAACAGAATAATCATTTCTTAGTTTAAATGAAATTCTTGGACTCCAGCTTAAACTTCTTATTGGGAATAGTTTATTTCACAGTTTTCTTGACTTCAGTGTTTTTCATATTCCCAATGAAAGAATTTTCAATTATTGTTCCTTTATTCTGAATTTTTTGTGGCCTTTACTTCTTATTAACATATGAATTATGCATGGTTGGACTAAACCATAACTCATCATAACTATGACTACTTCTGTTTCAATTATCACAGAAGTCTTCAAGATATTCAAATATATTCTTGATAGGCAGATTCTTCTTCATCTGTGTATTATGATTTTTATTTACGGGTTACTTCATTTTTCCACATCTTCTTTCCCTAAATACAGGCCTTCCATAATTTTCATATGATGGAACATTATTCCAAAAATCATTGGCCTGATTCCCAAACTTCCAACAACACCAATAATAGCCAATAAATATCCTTCTTTTTCTTGTAGTATGAGTCTGGCTAGATTTAGTGAATTGTTGTTTCTGCAATTGTCTATTTATTTGGATCATCCATTTGGGAGTTATTCTTCTTAATCATACCAGTATCCATCCTTGAAGATTTTATGTATGTATCAACATTTTTATCAATCCATATCTTCCTAGCTTTTAACTTTAAACCTGTACTTGCAGATGAAACTGAATTAGTAGAAACATAAATAATTGGGTTATGGGAAACCTTATTCTTGGAGGATGTTTCCATTAGATTAGAAGATGATATAATACTCCTTTTAGAATCATAGTTCATAATCCAAACTTAAGAGGAAACATCTCTTCTTCTATCTATTTGGGAAGTTCTATCTCGGAGTGATTGCTGATTCTTTAATTTCACCTCCAACTCTAGAAACTTCATCTTGAGGGAGTTCTTCTCACCCTCAACTGATCACATCATACTTTCCTAATTATCCTTCAGCTTTATCATTAGTTATTCATGTAAGTTTTTTTAATTCTTGTAATGAAATTTCAAGCTCCTTTACCTAGTTAGATTTTTCTTCTAGTTGAGCAGCTTTGACAACCATAGAAACTTTGTGAAACTTTTCAAATGCATGGAAAGATTATACAAATACCATGTCAAATAATTATTTCTCACAAATAATTCCCTGTAATCCTTCAGTAACTTGAGCATGTATTTTATTGCAAAGAGATTTTTTTCCTTCACAAGTTTTGTGAGAGTGTTGGATATGCCAATCCTTTTATCCAATGCGTCTTCCATGGCATCAGATTCTTCTTCTAGTTGTAATTTTTCAACTTGAAGAGTACTAATGCTTGTAAAAATATGTATTTCCACTTGTCTAGGGATTTTATTTAAATGTTATTAGAGTAAATACTGAAGATAACTAATTGATCTATCACCATCATAGCTTGAACATGATTAATCAGAAGAGTCATAATAATAAAAAGAATTATCACATGTTGTACCCTTCATATTAACTTTAGTAGAAGGTGTGTCCCCATTAACAGTAAGATTATTCTTCAGTTTCCTTTCCTATTTCTTCTTTCTATTTTTCTGATTCTTACCAGATATCTCAATTTGTGCTAATCAATTCCTAAAATCTTCACTTCATAAAGACTCCCTTGGATATTTTAGAGGTGACCTTCACTCCAATACCAATTGAAGTACCCAGATCAGTGTGAATAATCGAGAGGGGGATAGGGTGAATCAATGATCCCATTAAATCTTTTTACTAATTGATTATTTTCAATTAAACCTCTATGGATGGTCAAAGCCTCAATACACTCTTCTTGTGTCTCTTAACCTTACCCGAATGATGCTGTAAATATAAAGGAACTGAACACAGGGATTTACAAGCTTTGATTCAAAGGCCTACTCATTGCTGTGTTGGTTATTACCCTAACACAAATTCTCCACTATAATATTATTATAAATTAAAATGGTCGATATAGAGTCCCATTGTATCTCTCATGAGTCCCATAAGAGGTTCTTTATACAACATCCCATAGTGTTACTAGAATCCACTAGCCTGCTCCAGAGTCCCACTGAATACTTCTTCTCCCCCCTGAATCACACATGGTTCTTATAGATCTCGAGTCACTTGAGAAGCTTCCTTCTTTTTTCACTTTTCATTCAGTATAGGTGATCTGATGGTCTTTCTCCATAGGCTTGCTAAATCACACATTACCATGTTTCTCTTCAAGAATATTCAACAGCCTTTGGTAAGGTCTGTTGGCCTTGCTCAATAATTGTGATCACTTTTGTGATCAATCCTCAATACACCAATGCTCGACCATTTACTTCTTCTTCCGATGAAGACCCAAACTCACTTATGTGTGTAAAATTGATGCACAAAAATTCTTAAATAACATTTATAGGCAAGAATAATCTTTCACTATGTCAGCTCTGTCTGTCTTGAATACTCAATCACTGTCAACTTGGCGACTTCAGTCTCAATGATCATTCACTTCATGAATGGGTTGCATGGAATTCAATACCTCTTGTCTTGGGTATCTTAAAAACTTCTCACATGTCCATTTTTTCATGACCCATCCCCTAGGGCTGGTACCGTGACAACCCCAATCCCCCCTTCCATAGGCCAGGGGCTGGCGACTAGCACCGAAAGACGTATTCCCTAAAACTAGAAAGGCATTGCCTTTATAACCTGTAAACACACACAACCAAGCACACAAAAAGATATGAACAAAAAAAAAATTATATTAAAAGAGTGCGTACAGTAAGCAAAAGGGCCAGAATACAAGACCAACTGAAAAGTACAAGAAAACTGGAAAGTACAAGTAAACTTGAAAAGCTCCTATGAACTCTCGCCAAGGATCCTACCTGAAGGGTAGGTACAAATCTAGAACGGTGGCCTCACTGGTACGCCTTGTCTAATGTCCAACTCCGAGCTACCTCCAGTCCTGGTACCTTCTCCCTCAGTCAGTGCTGTCCATTGTCTGCACCAAACACAACAAGGTGTGGGCGTAGCCCATGTAGGGGTGAGTATAACGATACTCAGTTGGGACCTCGAGACCCTCAAGGTCTCACGAGATCCACAAAAGATAAACCAAAAATCATGTAAACATCTTACAACCCTACTTAGGTATATTCCCATATATATACCCAAGTTATCAAGTATACCCATCTCATTACCGAGGAAACACAAGGTCCAACTCAAAAGCCCAAAGCTCAACTATTCCAAAAAGAAAGGAATACCACGATGGTAACACCACAAAGGTAAGTACCACAAAGGTAACACCACACAGAAGAATACCACAAAGGTATCACCATGAAGGTAAGTACCACGAAGGTACGCCACACAGAAGAATACCACCAAGGTATCACCATGAAGGAAAGTACCACACAGGTATGCCACACAGAAGAATACTACCAAGGTATCACCATGAAGGAAAGTACCACAAAGGTACGCCACACAGAAGAATATCACTAAGGTATCACCACGAAGGAAAGTACCACACAGGTACACCACACAAAAGAATACTACAAAGGTTTCACCATGAAAGAAAGTACCAAATAGGTACACCACACAGAAGAATACCAAAAAGTATCACCACGAAGGTAAGTACCACATAGGTACACCACACAGAAGAATACAACCAAGGTATCACTATAAAGGAAAGGACTCAGCTCACACCAGGTATAACTTAGGTACAATAGTAGAGATGATTAGATGTAACTACTGAATCATCTTACTCTGTTAAGAGGCAAACCCACGTAGGATCCTAAATCATCATCAGACCCACAAAAGATACTAGTACATCATCAGACCCACACAGGATCCTAGTACAACACAGACCCACACAGGATCCTAGTACATCATCAGACCCACACAGGATCCTAGTACATCATCATACCCACACAGGATCGTAGTACAACACAGACCCACATAGGATCCTAGTACATCATCAGAACCACACATGATCCTAGTACATCATTAGACCTACATAGGATCCTAGAGTAGTCCAACATTGATTACTAAAGCAGATCCATGTGGGACCCTCAAACACAGACCCACACAGGATCCCAAAACACAGACCCACATAGGATCCTTCTCTCATGTTACAGCTAACTACAGGGTTCCCACACTAAGCTCTCTTGTCTCCGGAAGGGTCCGCTCATCAAGCCACCAATCGATAATATAACTAACATGAAGTCCCATGAAGAAGTATCTCAAAATACCATCCCGTCATAGGGGTCTCAATGCAACAGACGGTGCGTCAAACGGACACCCGGTCTGTAAGTCATTAGCCATTTAGTCCCGAGGGCCCAGTTGGATTCGTGCTCGATCCAACCCAACCGTACCCAAAATTTATCCAAATCTCAAGTGGGGTATATGAAAAGGATCATCTAGATCCAAGGTTTTCAGCGCCATAGACGGTTCATCAAACGGACGCCCGAAGCCAAAGTTATGGCCGGAAGAACATATAGGGTCAAAACTGGTCTAGGTCCAGTCCAACCCGGTCAGACCGACCCAGCCTGACCCGACCCGGTTCGGGTCGACCTGACCTGACCCTCTGAGTCCGGTCTGGCCCACGGTGCGACCCAGCCTATGGGGGGTGGCCCGGCCCATGCTGGGCGGTCCGGCCCACGCTGGGCAGCCCGGCCTGGGTAGCGGTCGGTGGCGGCTCGTGGTGCGGGTTGGCCGTGGTGTGGCAGGATGGCCATGGCGGGGCGGCCGCAGTGGGGTGGGGGGGACGCAGTGCGTTGGGGCACCGCGGAGTGATGGGGCGCCCATGGTGCGGTGGGGCACTGCAGTGCGGCGGGGTGCTGCGGTTCTCTTTTGTCAAGCAGAGTGGTCACGCTGGCACCTTCGTCGCGGCCGACGATATACTGGCCACCGTTCTCTTGCCCCTCTGGTGCCAATATCTAGCTCCGGTGCCATCTTCCTCCATCACAATGATTTCATCAAAAACCACAAGGGATTTCAGAGAGGTCGGGCCATGTTCGTTTGGCCCGCACCCTCCGCGTTAGAGCTGTAGCAAGCAGTTCAACAACTTTCAAATTACGAAGAACATCAAGAACGTGTTAGGGAGGTATTTAAAACATCAAACCCTACCTCGTTAGTTTTTTTTGTGTTGGAATGAGGAAGAAGTCAAAGATGTCGACATCCTTCATGCTCGCAACATGCCTCTGATCTCGGGCTCGTGTCTCGTCCTCTTTCTCGGCTCCGAAGAACGTTCTTTGATGGAGATGGCATTCTTCATTTGGAGGAGAAGTTCTTCGTTGGAGATGAGTTTCTTCAAGATCTCCCAAGCTTCTCCCTTTTCCAACAATTTCTAACTCAAAAAAAATGAGAGGTCCCAACTTATTAAATTAAGTATATTAGTTTAATTTGTGTTGGCACAATTAATTGTTGGCACAATTAATTGTACCACATTGGCATAATAAATTTGGAGGAAGTCCAAGGGTTAAATCTACATTAATGAGGGAGTTCAAAGGGTTTCTCCCATTAAGAGGGTTCGGGTGGTCCCCACCTTTAGGAATTCAAAATGGGGGTTTTAGTTCTGGTGGTCCCCACCTCTTAACATTCACATGGGAAATTCAAATAAAAATAAAAATGTTAAAAAAATTTTATTTTTATTTTTCCACGAAAAAGTGGAAAACTATCTTTCACCCTCGACCTACTGCGGTCGAGGTGAAGGTCTCCTTAAGCGACTACCAGTGATGCGAGTTCAAAGGTTCCCTCAGATTTCAATTCTGAGAATCGGTTCAAAAGTTACAAAAACCCGCTCGCACATTTACTGAACGTACCTGAAAATAAGTTCAGAAATTCATTCCAGGCACTCCGGGCCTCAGAATATCACGTCATCAATTTTCACGGACTCATAAAATTACCATATATATTTTTTTTAAAAAAATTACATGGAATTTCTAGGTCTTTACATTCTCCCCACCTCAGGTCTTTGCATCCCCGAAAGCCACATCACAAAAACTAGGAAAACAAGTGGGGGTATTGAGCATGTATCTGAGTCTCCCGCTCCCATATGCTCTCCTGGAGGCTCTCATGCTACCAGCGAACGTGCACCAGTGGTATCAACCACCCACAAAGGACGCGCTCCTGTCGATCCTCAATCTCTACTGGAACCTCCGTAAACATCACCCCATCATCAACGTCCAACTCATCGTAGTCGATTATGTGAGAAGGGTCGTGCACATATCTCCTCAGCTGGAATATGTGGATGATGTCATGCACCCGGTGCAACTAAGGGGGAAGTGCTAGGCGATAAGAAACCTCACTAACTCTACTGAGGACCTGGAAGAGTCTAATGAACCTCGGAGATAACTTTCTGCCTGACCAAATCTCTGCAAACCTCATCAAGGTGAAACACATAGAAAGACATGGTCACCATCCTCGAACTCCAGAGGTCTCCATCTCTTGTCAGCATAAGACTTCTGCCTACTCTGTGTAGTCTTCATCCAATCCTGGATTATCTTCACCTTCTTTATGGTATCCCATACCATTTTTGGTCCCACAAGTGCTGACTCACCTGGGTTAGTCCAGCACAAAGGTGATCTGCAAGGTCGCCCGTACAACGCCTCAAAAGGTGTCATACCGATGGTGGAGTGATAGCTGTTGTTGTATGCAAACTCCACCAAAGTAAAGTGATCCTCCCTATTGTGACTAAAGTAGAGGACACAAGCACACAACATGTCCTCGGGGGTCTGAATGGTCCGCTCAGTCTGGCCATCCGTCTGAGGATGAAAGGTGGTGCTCAAATGAAGCTGCAACCCGAAAGCCTCCTACAACCCCTTCCATAGCTAGGAAGTAAAACTTTCATCCTGATTGAAGAAAATGTTAGAGGGTACCCCATGTAGCCGAAAAATCTCTTTCACATAGAGGCGTACCAATATATATACTAAACCTTGCTCTCTGATCGGTAGGAAGTGGGCCGACTTGGTGAATCGGCCAACGATCACCCAGATAGAATCATGAACTCTAGATGTACGTGGAAGTTCTGTCACAAAGTCCATGGATATCCCATCCCACTTTCACCTGGGATCTTTAAAGGCTGAACCAAGCCTACTGGTACCAGATGCTCCACCTTCACTTGCTGACAAGTGAGGCACCGAGAGACAAACTCTGCTACTACTTTATTCATTCCCGGCCACCAGTGCTGTCGTCGGAGATCATGGTACATCTTCACCACTCTTGGATGTACCGCTAGAGGGTATGCATGGAACTCCCTCAACACTTTATCCCGGAGCGTCACTGGTACCAAAGTACGTCCCCTAAAGAGAATGACATGCTCCCCACCTTCAGAAAATCCATCAGGCACTTTTCCTGTGGATATCTGAGCTCATCGTGCCTCGCAGTCAGTGTCCCCACGCTGTACCTCCCTGACTCACTGAAGAAGTGGAGGACTGAATGTAAGATACTAAAGAAAATTTTCTCCATCCCGATCCACAAAGGATATATGCAAAGTAGCCACCATCTCTGTCACCTCACCTTGCAGCTGTACACCAAATCATCTGCTCAATGCATATGCTACCACGTTCCCCTTACTAGGATTATAGACTATCTAAAAGTCATAGTCTTGGAGGAACTCTAGCCACAATTGTTGGGAAATAAAAACTCAAAACTCTTACTTCCATGAGGTTAATGCTAGCTGACTCAAGAGTTATCGACTGCACCCTCCTATGCATGGGTTTTACCTGTACTACCTGGGTTTCCTTTTTCACTAACTAAGGAAAACCTCATCCCAATGTTGTAGATAAACTATAAACGGTTTGCCTAATATAGTGAATATGAGTATGAATTGTGGATGTCCAGTCCATACCCAAACTAATGTCATAAGGCCTTGACACTTCCACCAAGAGGTTCCAACCGAAACTCTCGCCTCAAGGGTCATATCACACCGTCGGCATAAGTGTGATTATCGAGTCTCCTTCCAAAGGTATCTCCAGACATGAGGGTTAAGTCAACGGTTTAATCGGAAACTCTAGGTCTTGACAAGATACATGGAAGGAAGGAATTATCGGTACCTATGTCTATTAATATAGAAATTATTAGTAGACACAGACCGTACCTCGAATCATTCCTAGAGTCCTTGGGTCACACTCATTGACTGCATGCAACTACTCTCTTTCCCTGTCCTCTAGCTCCCTGAGCCCGGTGGGGACTACATTGGGGTGGTGGTTATAACATATCAAAATGTGTACCACGTCTTGCTGCTCTCCTATATCCTATTCCATGCGTGCTGCCCATCATATTCATCTGTCCCTAGAACACCCTCTTCCGGAAACATTTTACATGCCCAAGTCTCTAAGACTAGCGCCCGTTTCCTGCTTTCCCACTGCTAACATTCACTGGCTGCATCCTCCCAAAAAAAGCACATTCAACCACAAAGGTTATCTCTAGCACCCTAATATAAGTAGGAATGCATTGAGGAATAGTGTTAGCTCAGATGTCCTTAAACACACCTCACTTAGAAGTCCGAGCCCTGAAGCACTGATCGTATCATATTCATCGAGTACCAGGAATGGTTGGTACACCTCGACGAATACTGAACTACCGACATATCATTTTTCCGAAGCTGTATACACTCTAGAGAACTCTCAGCCACTCCTCAAGATAGTCCTTAGCCACCTGTGAGTCGGGCTCACCTCGGAACCTAAGGGGTATCTAATGCTGAAACTTATTTAAGACACTAATCCTAAATGTGTCCTCTACTGGTACCTCCAGTTGTAACTACTGACCAACAGGCAGTGATATGACTGACACACTACTTGAAGGTACTATCTTGGGTAAAGGTCCACATACCGAAGCTTCATCACTATGTAGACCATCCTCATGGTCACTCACTGAAAAAGACTAGTAGCTAAGATCACAATCTGCTCTACTGGTGTCTCAAATAGGTGGAAAATTCTAGAAACCGCCTCCAGCCAGCCCTCAGCTGCGTGGAAAACTGTCTCACCTCAAAACCTCAGAGGCCTCTGCTACTGGAACTTGTGCAACGCGCTCAATTGGCGTGCACCGTCCGCCAGTGCGGATGGTGGTATCTGCTTCCCAATGGGTGGTGGTGCTTCTGGTACAGCACCCAAAGGTGCCAACATAGTAAGAGGGCCCTGCACCGAAGCCTCGTCACTTGGTGGGCCATCATCGTGTAATCTCTCAAGAATCCCAGTTGGTTGTCTACACAGCGGCATCCTGATAAGGAACAGGTGCGCCAAAATAATTAAGTTATACCTGGTGATATGACTCAAGAAAACACAAGAAAACTTTTCAAAACACACACACAATCAGTGTTTTCGGGCGCTGAGTCAGAAATTAGAATTTAGGGTCCTGGTGTATGGATATGTCGGCCTCCGCACCAACACTGGATTTCCCGAACTGAAAGACACACTCAAAACACTCAAAACTATTTCTCCACACAGAAAAGATTAGAGTCATATTTCTTCGATAGAACCGAACTCTTCTGATACCAATTTGTCATGACCCGTCCCCCGGGGCCCGTTGCATGACTACCCCAAGCCCACCTTTCATAGGCCAGGGGTTGGAGACAAGTACTAAAAGGCGTATTCCCTAAAACAGGGAATGCATTGCCTTTACAACCTATAAACACAAACAACCAAGCACACAACAAGATAAGAACACAAAAAAACAGTATAGTAAAAGAGTGCATACAATAAGAAAAAGGGCCAGAATACAATCCCAGCTGAAAAGTACAAGAAAACTGGAAAGTGAAAGTAAATTAGAAAGGCTCCTGTGAACTCCCGCTAAGGATCCTACCTGAAGAGTAGATACAACTCTCGAATGGTCTCCTCACCGGTACGCCTCTTCTAATATCCACCTCCGAGCTACCTCCAGTCCTGGTACTCTTGCCCTCAGTCAGCGCTATCCATTTTCTACACCAAACACAACATGGTGCAGGTATAGCTCGTGCAGGGGTGAGTATAACGATACTTAGTAGGGACCCCGAGACCCTCAAGGTATCACGAAATCTACAAAGGATAAACCACAAATCATGTAAACATTTGACAACACTACTTAGGTATATTCCCATACATATACCCAAGCTATCAAGTATACCCATCTCATTCATGAGAAAACACAAGGTCCAACTCAAAATCCCAAAGGTCAACTGTTACACAAAATAAGGAATACCACGAAGGTAACACCACAAAGGTAAGTACCAGAAAGGTAATTCCACATAGAAGAATACCACAAAGGTATAACCACAAAGGTAAGTACCACAAAGATACATAACACAGAAGAATACCACAAAGGTATCACCATGAAGGTAAGTACCATGAAGGTATGCCACACAGAAGAATACCACCAAAGTATCACCACGAAGGAAAGTACCACACAAGTACGCCACAAAGAAGAATATCACCAAGGTATCACCACAAAGGAAAGTACCACATAGGTATGCCGCACATGATAATACCACTAAGTTATCACCACGAAGTAAAGTAACACACAAGTACGCCACACAGAAGAATACCACAAAGGTTTCACCACTGTTTCTACTAGAAATGGGGATAACCTTGTTTGTTTAAGGTTAAAAATTTCCAATCAGTTTCTAACGGGTTTATTCGTAGAACTGGAAACATCAAATGATTCTATATCCATTTGGATCTACTTTCCAAAGGTAGGTTCTCATTAGTTGTGGACTGATGAGGCTTAAGAATTTGCATTGGTCGAGAGGATGGGAGGTCAGACTCATCACACCTTTTTGGGGGGAATTATTTTCTACACTGGGACTCTCTTATAGATTTAAGTTCTGTTCACGAATCCTTATTAATTCACCAAGAATTGAAATGAGTTTTCCTTTATATTTTTCAATTGATGATTGATATGTATGAGATTTAGAGAATATCTTATATGTATTTGAGGTTCTTCATCGATGGAGAATCATCCATATGTATTGGAGATTATTAGTCAATGGTATCCTTCAATACATTATATAGAAATATCTTGGTCATTATGATGACCATACTGGTTTTAAAGCCACTCAGTGGGAACTTGAAGTTTATTTTCATTCAGAAGGACAGGGATTATTTCAGAGTTGGGATTGTAACCGCAGATGGGCTACCTACGTATCCTTGTTAAAGAGGAATCAGAACCCATGCAGTTTGGGAATTAAGATATAGTTTAACATCATATGGGATGGATAATAATTAATGGGTGATGGGATTGAACCTTAGAAAGGATTCCCATGTACTCTACTTTTATGGTAGATATCAAAGTCCACATAGTTTTATTAAGAAGTGTGGGGCTTATGTATGATTAACGGCCCAAAGAGATGTGTCATGATTAATTTTACACTCTAAGCTCATGTGAGTCATACTCGGTGTGAGAAACAAGAGGTATCAGTAAATATGATGATTTGTGCCATGAAATATGTAGTCACAAGGAATGATATGGGGCTTATGTATGTGTGATTTCCCAAGTAGGTGAAGACTAGGATTTGCTTCCGTAAAGAAGCCTAGGAACAAGGTCCATAAAGATATTCATGATTTATGGATATCTGGATACTCTAAATTGGGGCTTACTCTTGAGGATGATGCCCACATTTGGGGGGACTTGGGGCTTACTCCTAAGAAGGATGCCCAAATTAGGGAACTTATGATTAGGGCTTACTCCTGAAAAGGAAGCCCAGGTTAAGGGGACATGAGACTTGGGGATTACTCCTGAGAAGGAGGCCCAAATTAAGAGGACTTAGAACTTGGGGATTACTCCTAAGGAGGATTCCAAAATTAGGGAACTTATAACTGGGGATTACTCCTAAAAAGGAGGCCCATGTTAAGGGGAATTGAGACTTGGGGCTTACTTCTGAGAAGGAGTCCCAAATTAAGAGAACTTGGAACTTGGGGCTTACTCTAAGGAGGATGCCCAGATTTGGGAACTTGAGGCTTACTCCTAAGGAGGATGCCCAAATTAGGGAACTTATGACTAGAGATTACTCCTCAAAAGGAGGCCCAGGTTAAGGGGACTTGAGACTTGGGGATTACTCCTGAGAAGGAGTCCCAAATCAAAATAACTTCTCAGAATTCCTTTAAGATAATGAAGCCAACAAAGGAACCATGCCACAAATGGATTTGAAGAGGGCTTTGAAGGCTAAATCTTGAAGAGGAAAGGTTGATCTGAGGAAAGGAAGTGACTAGGAAGGAGGCATGCAAAATTTTGTTCTGGCACGCAAGTCCTAGTCACACAAGTATACTTGCCTGACATGAGTCAACTAGGGAGACTAAGAATCCATGAAGTGATACTTGGGGGACTTTGAATTGGAGCCCTTAGTATCATCCCTAGAGACTTTCAGAAGGGTGTCACACAAGTTTCTTTGAGAGGTAAAGGTGGCGCGTAAATGTCTCCATTTCCCTTAAGGGATGGACACTTAGGCACGCAAGTTTTGATGATTTCTAACACTTAGGCCTTATTATTCTTCTTTAGATCTTCCATTATAGGTAATAAATTACCTTAGAAGTGTTCGGAAGACTTCAAGCAGAGACTAGGGAGACAAGAGCTTAATTCTGAGTTTTGGAAAATCAGTCCTCAAAATGGGGGGGGGGGGGTACAGGGGGTATTTATAGGCCACTGAGGTTTGGGAGAAATTTCACTTACGGTGCACAAGTGACTTGAACGCCTCATGTCTGGAACGCAAGTGAAGTTCACACCCAAGGCTGGCGTGCAGGTATACGTGCGTGCCTTAATACCTTTGTGAAATTCTTGATGTTCTTCTCTCTTTTTTGCTTGAGGTACTTCCCTTAGTCAATCATTGGACTTTGCGATGGAACGGAGTGTCAACAAAAGTCCCCCCTCAAAGTTGGATTCAAAAAAGGAAAGAGGGTTTAACTCTGAGGTAAAGGAGAAAACCAAGGATTTTGGGCGCACAGGTTTTGAGCACGCAGGTTGCGGTGCACAGGTTATGGCGCGCAGGGGTATGGCCTCGCCTATATATACGGGCGTCATTATCGTTCAAAGCACCCGACTTCCAAATCTTCTCACTCTCGTCACGCAAGTGAGCTCTCGCCGCGTAGGTTTCTTGGATTTTCACTCGACTACACCTCTGTTCGTCACGTCGTGCTTGCTCAGTTTGTTTTTGATTTGCATACCAGTACTAGCGTGGTAAAACTTGCGTGGCCATCTTAGACTTGTACACCAAAATTAGACTTGCGCGCCTTAATGCCTTAGCCATTTTTTTCGATTTTTTCACAAATTTTATGAAAAACTAACTTACTTAAAAGTTAATTATTTGATCTTTGTGCAGATTCAATGGCTCCAAGAAGAATTGGATCGGTTGATGAGTTGGCAGCAAGTGGATTGATGACATGATGAACATCAATGGCCATGATTACTATGATATATGCGACATCACTCTCCCAGATTTGGCCAAGTACTTGAAGAAATATCATGTTAATTTCCCACAGAGCATTTATTTGCCTTTATATGGCCATGGTCATCTGTAAGGACTCAACATTCCAGGTACAAAGAACTATACGCCCGAGATGCAGCCGCACTGCTACCCCTCTATTTTGGTTATGTTGTGCATTAAGAGTGGAAAAAATGGTGTGAAATTTCAAATTTTTCCTCCATTCCATTTCCTTGCAGATATGAAAATGGAAAACCATGGGCTGATATGTTTTCCACTACCGGTTGGTGGAGAGAAGAATATCATGACATTAGAAATAATATCTAAAAAGAGTACTCTCTCCAAATGTCTCTTTACTTCCAATGCTCCATTCTCAAATCCATGTATCCATCTTCCAAGTCTCTTGGGCAGAAACAGAGTCACTGTTTGATCAGTAGAAAATTTTCTCAAACTGCACTCAAGAACATTATTTTACAATTGTTCCAAGAAGATATGGTATCACTGCGTCTCTTATTTTATCCAGTTGAATGAATGAACTCCAGGTGGCTGCTGATGAAACTCGGGATGCCGTAAATCAAATGAAGAGTTATGTTGAAATCCTCTTGTAATTCTTGAAAATGAGAATAGAATCCAATCTGTGGATGTCCTTCTAACTCTTGTGCATAAATGAAAAACACTTTCATCTTCAATCATTTGTTCCTGTATTCTCTTACTACTTGCTTTAATTAATTTTACCTAAGATAATGGGCCTAGTAATCATAGTTTTTTTTTATGATTATACAAACAACCCCACAAACTATGCATCTCTTGTTGCTCTATATTTCCAAAAATCATACAATATGTATGTTTAGCGAGCTGGGACTCGACTTTTGTTCAGAGTTCCATTTAAAAGTTCCCAATTTAATGAGTACCCTGTCTTTTTTTGGCAGTTTAAAGTCATGCATGTTGGACATCAAAAGGCTAATGTTTAAAGGTCGAATAACTTTGACCGATTGGATTAAAATTGACTCAATTCCTTGATAATTTTCTTGAAAACATATTACCACATTCATGTATGGGGGGACAACATGTAAACTATGACCTAAGAAATTTTGAATATGAGGGATGTTATGAAAAGAGGGCTAAAAAGAATTAGAGGAAGTATTTACTAAGAGTGATGTTACCACTATTTAACAAACCCGTTAGGGGGTTGAATTATACAGGGCCACTTAAGGGAATTATCTGCATAGTCAAATAATATCATCTTTTGGATGACAGGTCTGTTATGTAGACTACTTATGCAAGGACACCTAGGGGCACGTGCTGCATAGTCAAGCAAAAGAACTCTCAGAAATTTTATCTTTCTATTGCTAAAAATATAGTGAAAGTTTATGGAGATTAAATTTTTCCAAAGAATAGAGGTTGCTGTATGGAGAGGGGTACTTGAATATGGAGAGGATATTCCCAATCAAGATTGTCAAAGAATTGGATGAATCTCACTCCTGCGAAGGTATAACCCAAACGTAGGGAAGGGAAATATAAACCATAGACTTGAATACTTTCAGATCATGAAAAAGAGTATGGGGAAAATATGTTAAGGATGGCTATTTTTTTGTGGATCCCTACATATTCTCGTTAAGATCAATAAGGACAAAAGAGGTTTTCCTCCCAAGAATGAAATTGCCACTATTTGACAAACCTGTTAGGGGGTTGAATTATGCAGGGCCAATTAAGGGTATTGGCTGCATAGTCAAATAATAGAATCTTTTGGCTAACAGGGCCGTTATGTAGACTACTTATGCAAGGCCACCTAGGGGCACATGCTGCATAGTCAGACAAAAGAATTCCTGGGTATCAGACATTTTGTGACCAGAAGTCAAGAAAAGGGTTATGGAGATCTGGAAGTATTTAAGGTTAGGATTATGACACATGAAAACGGGTGTTGTCCAATACATGAAAGAGATACATAGAACAATGCTGAACATAATCATGTTGTGGATGGGTCCTGAATTGAGATGCTAAACTTCACTACGTATCCCATAAGGATGGGAATCAAGCCATACGTAGTTCTTGAAACACAGTTTAACGTCATGTGGGACGAGAGTGTAGGATATCTTAGTTTAGGGTCATAGATCTCTGACCATAATGAGGGAGAAAAATTGTGTGTTTGTTATAAACCTGACGTGAATAAATACCAGGGTTTTTATACCACATTCATGTGCTCACAGAGGACTTTTCAGCCAAGGGACTGAAAGTGGAATTTGGGGTTAGGCCCAAAGACTTGGGGATGGATTCGAGGGATGCTAGAAAGTTCCTACGTATCCCATAAGAATGTGAATCAAGCCATACATAGTTCTTGAAATACCCTCTGTACAGATTTGGTACGTACATGTGAAGGCTGAAAGGGGAATTTAGTGCAATGATGGTTGGATACGAGATTAAAGGTTCGGGCATTGCCATGTATGCATGTAGTTTTTGGAATATAACATGATTGGAAATCAATGTCAATAATGATTCCCTCTCAGGTGTGGGTGTCAAAGAATGTTTTAGTATATTTTCGTACATGAAAAAAGTGTGAATAGTTTAAGGTCATATGTGTAACAGCCCGAGATTTTATGAAAAATATTCTTTTTAATATTATTAATGTCTTGTGTTTTACGCTACACCAAAAGGAGCTTGCACAACACGCATCCTTGAATTGTCTTTCATTACACGCAATCACGACCTTCCTTGATAGCGTGTGTAGTATGCAATACTGAGTTTCACGAAACAACGATATGCTATTAAAATATTATTAAAACTAGCCGTTATGAATAGTAATAACCACTTTTTAAATTTTAGAAAATTTATCTCTCAAAATGGACTCCATTTTTGGATTCGGAGTATCAAATTCAGCCTAAGGTGAAATTTTGGTACTTTTCAGATAACTTTCATATTCTGATGAATAGTGAAAATTACTAAATTATAATTAAAAACAACTTTTTTAATCAAAATACTTAATAGTGATAAATTATTAATTTGAGTGGTTTTAAAGTATATTTAGAATATATTTTTACAATTTAATATAATGTTGGTCATTGGTTGTAATTTTACATTTAAACCAGACATAATCAAATGTCAATCTTTTAATAGATATTGTTTCTTAAAAACACGCTATTTGTTTTAACAGCGGGATTTATTTATAAAATTAATTAATTCAACTTCTATGTTATGAATTTGGTAAAATAGACTTCATTTTTGAATTCGGAATATGAAATATAGCTTAGGATGAAATTTTGGCATTGTTCTGAAAAACATCAATTTTTGATGAATAGTGAAACTACTAAGTGGTAGTTAAAAAAACTGAATTTTTCATAAAACTTAATTTTACCGCTTTTGTGAATGGAATTTCAAAAATCCGAGAGACACGGTTGATGTCAGTAAGTAAAATGTGGTTCAATGAGATGAAAATAATTTTTGGTGAATAGTAACTTTTTACTTTTTTTTACCACGGTTAATAGTAAATAGGGTAACTAAGGGTAAATATGATATTGCTATTACCCTAACACATATCCTAATTCTATTGGATAGGTGTAATTCGACCAAAAACAACCTTATGAATATAATATGACCATTTAGGTCCACTTTTATTAGATTATGACATTTAATATTATTTTATTTAATGAATAGTTAAAATAGTTAAAAGAAAAGTTTAATAACTAAAACATTTTTAATATGGGGTTATACATAAGATAAATTCGACTATAAATATTCATTAGAAAGCTAAAAAGCTTTACTACATAATGATATTTTATTTATAATTTTTAGACTTTAAAAAAATTAATTTATTTATGACACAATGATGATGCAGTAATTACTCTTTTAAGGAAATGTTAACATAATTGATGTTATAAATGCTCAAATAAATGTAATTTGAGACTTTTTATGAATTCCACTAATTTTATAGGTTACTATGATATATTATTGTTGATTTAATCAACTTGGTTAGAACATATAATTCTGTTATGACTTTCACAAAAATCATATATCAAATAGTGTCAAAATTGACACAAAATAGTTTTTAAATCAAATATTATATTATTAATTGTTATTTTATTCCTAAAAATCTAAGGTTCGGCCAAATGACTTAGATAAGGATATATATATTATTAATAAATAATTTGGGGTTCGTTTGGCATGTTATAGTAAGTGTATTAACCATATAGTGAAAGAAAACAAAAAGACACGGTAAAAGTTAAATTATTTAACTTAGAGTTAAATCTAATTGATAAGGTTAAAATAATAACCTAAACTTGTCTAAATCTTATTGGTTGATAGGATTTCGACCCTTCCCCACTTTAGCTTCGAAATAAGACCCTTTGGAACCATTATAAACCGATTTTGACTTTAATATAAAATAATATTTTGAGATATTCCTAAGGTGCCCCTCTCCTCCCTTATAGAAGGACACCTCCTCCCCCTCCTCCTCACACCAATTTGAGCGCTCAAGCTCGGCCAACCCCTGCCAAAATCTCTTCTCCACTTCACTAGCAACATCCTAGATGTTCTGGTCTTCCTCAAAGACCAATTTTAGTTCCCTAAGAGGAGGTCTCCAAAAGGCGCTTCAAAGAAGAGGTAATTACCGTTACCAATTCTTTCATCTTTATTTCTTCTTCCACTTCTTCTTCTTAGGTTGTTTCATTATGAAGTAATAACATCATTATCACTCATATACTGCTATGTTATTATAAGTATGAAACAACCCTATTTCACCATCTATCCATCCTACGGAAAAAGAAATCACCGCGCGTGCGTACGTACGGAATACCGTCTCTACGCCGTGGTGTAATCTATTTTCCACCACCCCCTTACATGGATGGGTATAATGGTGTAAAGAATAACTATACATAGTTATTACAACATCATATTGATTCTGATATATTGTATAATCCACTCCACTCCAATTCAATATTTATGGAAATGATATCATCGCTCGTGCGTACATACGGACTACCGTCTCCACGACGCGATGAGATTCATTCTCCATGTTAACCATTTAAGAATGATTATAAAGTATATATAAGAAATAATAATGAAATATATGAAATTATAAAGCTACTGGATTTATGTATATATATATATATGTATGTCATCTACTTACTTCCATTCAAGACAATAAGGAAAGGAAAACAACGTTCATGCGTACGTACGGACTACCGTCTCCATGAACGGTGTTTTTCATTTCATTTATCTATCTATTATATATATATACTGAATATATATGATATATAAATCATATTTTATATTCTGGAAGTAAGTAAATCATGATATAAGTAATAATAATTTCAAGAACAACATGTCAAAACACCTACGATAAATGAAACGATTTTACCCAAAACGCTTCTTTAACATGGAATTTACAAAAGAACGGGTAATATAATGTCATAAGTGAACCATATATGATATCATAACAATGAATATGATTCTGTAATAAGTCAATGACATTATTTAAACCATTATACAGGAGCTTCGGACACGTACAAAGCAAATCGGACCTAAGGTAAGGGAAATATCACAATCTCATTTTTATCCGAGATTGTTTATTCGTAAGTATTTACTGGGGTGTATTCTATCATCCACATCCATGTTTCATCAATATGTAATATTATTTCCATCCACCTACAATTGTTTAAATCCATTTTTACCCTTCGGTGAGTTTTTAGTAATATGTATGAAAGGAATCTTTTGTCGTACGAGGTACTTTTTGAATTTTCCGACAAAAGTACAAAGAATGTTTTTTTTTAACTTATACGACATGAATGGATTTTTAAAAAATTATTTCCAAGAAGCTTCCTTTACAAGTTTTAAAGTTTATTTTTAATCAACTTCTTTTATTTTAAAGTCGTATGACATGTTATGAAAGAAAAAAATGTTTTTGAAGAAGAAAGGATATTTTCCTCAAGAATGGAGTTCAAGTATTTTATCAAAATTATTTTCCATCTAAGATAATAAAAGGGTTCTGTTTTTATCCCTATTATTACATTGGTTTGATTATGTTGTTATGGAAATATTTTTATTAATTCCTTTATCTTATATGAATTGTTTTATGATGTCATGTTGTTTAAGAATCCCATCTTTATTACATGGGTTACGCTATGATGTATGGTTTATGATTTTGTGGCACACATAAGAATGGTATCATTATGAGATGGGTGGGACCTATATCTCCCTCCAATGCATTGGGTAAAGATTTTATATCTCATGAGATAGACATGGCTGGAATGGTAGGTCATACCGGTTCAGTGAAACATGACTGAAACGAGGGTTACTCGATTCAGAAAGGGACTTTGTCCACTAAGATAGTCTTGGAAATGAGTCTTGACTAACAAGAAATGATTCTCTATGATTATGTGTGAATGCCACAAAGGTTCATGTTTTATGTTATGATTATTGTGATTATATTTCACTTCCATGATTTATCCCATGTTATGAAATTATGATCTCTTTTGCAGGTTAAGATTTCCAAAAGTTATGTGCTTGTGTTTACGATGAGATTTATATTTCTTTTGTTTACCCTTACTGAGCATTTGAGCTCACCCTTTTATGTTTTCTTTTCCCCAGGATATAAAGAAAGGTTTTAGGTAAAAAAAGGGAAGATCTTTATGGGATATATTGAAGATCTTTCACCACAATTAGAAGATTACGTTCCGAGTTTCCAAAGACACTAAACTATTACGATCCTTGTGTGTGTATTTTTTTTTATGTACTAAGTATTCCGCAAAAGTAATGTAATGTCCATGTACGTCAAGCTTCGGGTCTCTATAGTTGGTATCAGAGGAAAGGTTTAGTCAACCTTTGGAAAATAGGATGCGAGAACTTTAGTGAGATCCCTAGAGATATTTCTTAGGTGTGTCTAGGGATGTCTCTAAGGTTAAGTATACGTATAGGTTATAGTACTATAATTACGCTAACGATCATAGAATTAAACCTAAGATGTTAGATATTGAAGGTACTCCCCCTTTATTATGTTGTTTTCCCTAGCATGATTTTTGCCTCTCACACTATTCTTTTTGGGTTTTAGACGATGGCTGGAACCCGAAGCAACCGTGTTGATCAATGCAATGGACAATGCAATGATTGCCCTCCTGAACAAACAAATGTTATGGGAGATGGAGTGAAAAATCTTATTGCTATACTTACACAAGCTATGAATCATTCTGGACTTCCAAATGAACAGAGAAGGGAACAATATTCTATTGAGTCCTTCATGAGGCAACGTCCACCTTCTTTCAATGGGTCTTCTGATCCACTTGTTGCTGAACAATGGATCAGTACCACTGAAAAGATATTTTCAGTTCTTCAATGTTCTGAGCATGATAAAGTCATCTTAACAGTATATCGTTTAAAAGGTGAAGCTGATCAATGGTGGAATCTTATCAAGAATACGAGGCCAAGAGATGAAATTGAGTCCATGGAATGGGATGAGTTCAATAACTTGTTTTTCAGTAAGTACTTCCCTCGTATTCTTCGAACAAAGATGGAAAAGGAGTTCCTTGAGCTGAAGCAGAAGGATGATGAATCTGTTGGTATATACGAAGCGAATTTTACAAGACTTGCAAGGTATGCATCTGGCATTATCATCCAACCTAAAAGTAAAGTTGATCGATTTTTCAGTGGCTTAAAACCAAGTCTTCGAAGGGAATTAGCTATAAGAGACTTCAGTAGCTATGAAGAAATTGTGCGTTGTGCTATCACGGTAGAAATGGAAGTTGGTGTTACATATCCATCTCATGGTTTTGACAAGAAACAAAAGATGGAGTTCAAGGAGAATTCTCAGAATAATGGTGAAAAGAAGATGAATGTTTCCTTATGCTCAAAGTGTGGAAAGAAGCATGGTGGAGATTGTCTTAAAGGGACTAAAAAATGTTTTAAGTGTGGAAAAGAAGGTCATCGAGCAGCTGAGTGTCGAGGTAATGGAAAAAGGGTTTTTAATGATGTGAATAAAGAAAACACTGCAGAGAATGCACCACCAACACTTCAATGCTTCAAGTGCAAGGAGATGGGACATTATGCCAATAAATTCCCTAATCCAAGGGTTAGTGATGATCGACATGAGCAACAACTTAAGGCAAAGGACAAAGGGAAGTCACATGCGATCACAATTGGTGATGTTGAATATGACAACGATGTGGTGGAATGATTAAGTGTTTATGTAATGGGATTCCAAAATAATGTTGTATCATGGAGTATTGGAATATCTATGTATTGGTCTAATGTGGTATTCAAAGTGATTGAGATATTTTTGGAAATAAGATGATATGCACATAATGAAGGGAAAATGAGAAAATGAAATGTTTAACAGTATTCATGAGCTCATGATTGATATAAGGACTAAGTGATATCATGGTTTGAGTATATAGAATTTTGAGGATTTTTGTATATGGAAAGTGTTAACTTTTAACTGCATTCAAGTTTTCACTATGGATCAATGGGTATTCAAGAGAGTACAAGATTAAGGCCTTTGAATGTTTGGAATGTGACCAATAAGATATATCTTATGATATATGGGGATCAATGATGGTATTAAATCTCTGAGAGTGGACGGCGGTATTATGGATAATCCTAAAGATTGGAATGGTTTATGTTGGACATAAGTTAGTATTATTGATGGGATGTTATAGTAAAATAGCTTTATAAAAAGGACAACCTGTAGGACGGGCGACAGCCCATCGCGTCGGACAAGGCTGTGGGAATCGAACTCACAACCGAAGTGCGACTAGGCTTTATCACCTACCACTGGCCTACAGGAAGTCCCTGTTTAGTAGAAACTAGTTTTATTATATTAAGTAGTATGATATATGAAGTATAAGTCCATTTTAGGAACCATATATGATTAATATCACTATAGATCGACTTATGTATATAATTTTTGCTAACCTTTTGTTTGAGACAGATGGAATGACCCGTCATTCTATCACATGATCTGCTAACACTTCACGAATAACAAATTCAACTTCATTTATTTAAGAGATGAAGTGGAAATTGTTCAAGGCACGAACAACAGTGAGATTGTACCAAAATAAACTAAGTATTTATTCTAATTCAAATTCTTCAACTTTAGGGAAATGATCTTGAAAACCAAAAATGTTGTCCTAGTGATCTTATATCTGATGAATCAGTTGGTACCTTATATCATCACAAATCTATGGATTTGTGATTAATGGATTTTCCATAGCCATGTTCTCTACCACTCTCCATCAGAACATGATGGTTAGATTTCTCTTCCATATCCATATTTTCACCTATGTGGAAACCCAGTGATTAGTTTATTTGGGTAATCGTTACATTTCATACTTTAGTTTTTAAAGCCAAGTTTTGGTATTCTTTTTTACGATGTGGGTTTCTATTAAAGAAACTTTCGAATAGTAAACCATTTATAACCCCGATGAATTTCGAGGGCGAAATTCATTTTAAGGGGGGTAGAATGTAACAGCCCGAGATTTTATGAAAAATATTATTTTTAATATTATTAATGTCTTGTGTTTTACGCTACACCAAAAGGATCTTGCACAACACGCATCCTTGACTTGCCTTTCATTACACGCAATCACGACCTTCCTTGATAGCGTGTGTAGTATGCAATACTCAGTTTCACGAAACAACGATATGCTATTAAAATATTATTAAAATAGCCGTTATGAATAGTAATAACCACTTTTTAAATTTTAGAAAATTTATCTCTCAAAATGGACTTCATTTTTGGATTCGGAGTATCAAATTCAGCCTAAGGTGAAATTTTGGGACTTTTCAGATAACTTTCATATTCTGATGAATAGTGAAAATTACTAAGTTATAATAAAAAACAACTTTTTTAATCAAAATACTTAATAGTGATAAATTATTAATTTGAGTGGTTTTAAAGTATATTTAGAATATATTTTTACAATTTAATACAATGTTGGTCATTGGTTGTAATTTCACATTTAAACCAGACATAATCAAGTGTCAATCTTTTGATAGATATTGTTTCTTAAAAACACGCTATTTGTTTTAACAGCGGGATTTATTTATAAAATTAATTAATGCAACTTCTATGTTATGAATTTGGTAAAATAGACTTCATTTTTGAATTCGGAATATGAAATATAGCTTAGGATGAAACTTTGGCATTGTTCTGAAAAACATCAATTTTTGATGAATAGTGAAACTACTAAGTGGTAGTTAAAAAAACTGAATTTTTCATAAAACTTAATTTTACCGCTTCTGTGAATGGAATTTCAAAAATCCGAGAGACACGGTTGATGTCAGTAAGTAAAATGTGGTTCAATGAGATGAAAATAATTTTTGGTGAATAGTAACTTTTTACTTTTTTTTACCACGGTTAATAGTAAATAGGGTAACTAAGGGTAAATATGATATTACTATTACCCTAACACATATCCTAATTCTATTGGATAGGTGTAATTCGACCAAAAACAACCTTATGAATATAATATGACCATTTAGGTCCACTTGGATTAGATTATGACATTTAATATTATTTTATTTAATGAATAGTTAAAATTGTTAAAAGAAAAGTTTAATAACTAAAACATTTTTAATATGGGGTTATACATAAGATAAATTCGACTATAAATATTCATTAGAAATATAAAAATATTTACTACATAATGATATTTTATTTATAATTTTTAGACTTTAAAAAAATTAATTTATTTATGACACAACGATGATGCAGTAATTACTCTTTTAAAGAAATGTTAACATAATTGATGTTATAAATGCTCAAATAAATGTAATTTGAGACTTTTTATGAATTCCACTAATTTTATAGGTTACTATGATATATTAGTGTGGATTTAATCAACTTGGTTCGAACATATAATTCTGTTATGACTTTCACAAAAATCATATATCAAATAGTGTCAAAATTGACACAAAATAGTTTTTAAATCAAATATTATATTATTAATTGTTATTTTATTCCTAAAAATCTAAGGTTCGGCAAAATGACTTAGATAAGGATATATATATTATTAATAAACAATTTGGGGTTCGTTTGGCATGTTATAGTAAGTGTATTAACCATATAGTGAAAGAAAACAAAAAGACACGGTAAAAGTTAAATTATTTAACTTAGAGTTAAATCTAATTGATAAGGTTAAAATAATAACCTAAACTTGTCTAAATCTTATTGGTTGATAGGAATTAGACCCTTCCCCACTTTATCTTCGAAATAAGACCCTTTGGAACCATTATAAACTGATTTTGACTTTAATATAAAATAATATTTTGAGATATTCCTAAGGTGCCCCTCTCCTCCCTTATAAAAGGACACCTCCTCCCCCTCCTCCTCACACCAATTTGAGCACTCAAGCTCGGCCAACCCCTGCCAAAATCTCTTCTCCACTTCCCTAGCAACATCCTAGATGTTCTGGTCTTCCTCAAAGACCAATTTTAGTTCCCTAAGAGGAGGTCTCCAAAAGGCGCTTCAAAGAAGAGGTAATTACCGTTACCAATTCTTTCATCTTTATTTCTTCTTCCAATTCTTCTTCTTAGGTTGTTTCATTATGAAGTAATAACATCAGTATCACTAATATACTGCTATGTTATTATAATTATGAAACAACCCTATTTCACCATCTATCCATCCTACGGAAAAAGAAATCACCGCGCGTGCGTACGTACGGAATACCGTCTCCACGCCGTGGTGTAATCTATTTTCCACCACCCCCTTACATGGATGGGTATAATGGTGTAAAGAATAACTATACATAGTTATTACAATATCATATTGATTCTGATATATTGTATAATCCACTCCAATTCAATTCAATATTTATGGAAATGATATCATCGCTCATGCGTACATACGGACTACCATCTCCACGACGCGATGAGATTTATTCTCCATGTTAACCATTTAAGAATGATTATAAAGTATATATAAGAAATAATAATGAAATATATGACATTATAAAGCTACTGGATTTATGTATATATATATATATATATGTATGTCATCTACTTACTTCCATTCAAGACAATAAGGAAAGGAAAACAGCGTTCATGCGTACGTACGGACTACCGTCTCCATGAACGGTGTTTTTCATTTCATTTATCTATCTATTATATATATATATATACTGAATATATATGATATATAATTCATATTTTATATTCTGGAAGTAAGTAAATCATGATATAAGTAATAATAATTTCAAGAACAACAAGTGAAAACACCTACGATAAATGAAACGATTTTACCCAAAACGCTTCTTTAACATGGAATTTACAAAAGAACGGGTAATATAATGTCATAAGTGAACCATATATGATATCATAACAATGAATATGATTCTGTAATAAGTCAATGACATTATTTAAACCATTATAAAGGAGCTTCGGACACGTACAAAGCAAATCGGACCTAAGGTAAGGGAAATATCACAATCTCATTTTTATCCGAGATTGTTTATTCGTAAGTATTTACTGGGGTGTATTCTATCATCCACATCCATGTTTCATCAATATGTAATATTATTTCCATCCACCTACAATTGTTTAAATCCATTTTTACCCTTCGGTGAGTTTTTAGTAATATGTATGAAAGGAATCTTTTGTCGTACGAGGAACTTTTTGACTTTTCCGACAAAAGTACAAAGAATGTTTTTTTTAACTTACACGGCATGAATGGATTTTTAAAACATTATTTCCAAGAAGCTTCCTTTAAAAGTTTTAAAGTTTATTTTTAATCAACTTCTTTTATTTTAAAGTCGTATGACATGTTATGAAAGAAAAAAATGTTTTTGAAGAAGAAAGGATATTTTCCTCAAGAATGGAGTTCAAGTATTTTATCAAAATTATTTTCCATCTAAGATAATAAAAGGGTTCTGTTTTTAAACCTATTATTAAATTGGTTTGATTATGTTGTGATGGAAATATTTTTATGAATTCATTTATCTTATATGAATTGTTTTATGATGTCATGTTGTTTAAGAATCCCATCTTTATTACATGGGTTACGCTATGATGTATGGTTTATGATTTTGTGGCACACATAAGAATGGTATCATTATGAGATGGGTGGGACCTATATCTCCCTCCAATGCATTGGGTAAAGATTTTATATCTCATGAGATAGACATGGCTGGAATGGTAGGTCATACCGGTTCAGTGAAACAGGACTGAAACGAGGGTTACTCGATTCAGAAAGGGACTTTGTCCACTAAGATAGTCTTGGCAATGAGTCTTGACTAACAAGAAATGATTCTCTATGATTATGTGTGAATGCCACAAAGGTTCATGTTTTATGTTATGATTATTGTGATTACATTTCAATTCCATGATTTATCCCATGTTATGAAATTATGATCTCTTTTGCAGGTTAAGATTTCCAAAAGTTATGTGCTTGTGTTTACGATGAGATTTATATTTCTCTTGTTTACCCTTACTGAGAATTTGAGCTCACCCTTTTATGTTTTCTTTTCCCCAGGATATAAAGAAAGGTTTTAGCTAAAAAAAGTGAAGATCTTTATGGGAGATATTGAAGATCTTTCACCACAATTAGAAGATTACGTTCCGAGTTTCCAAAGACACTAAACTATTACGATCCTTGTGTGTGTGTTTTTTTTATGTACTAAGTATTCCGCAAAAGTAATGTAATGTCCATGTACGTCAAGCTTCGGGTCTCTACAATATGCATGGACCGATGCTGCACGGTTTAGCGTCATGTAGCTAAGACGTATTGATATGTAGTTTAATGTCTTACAGAGAGGACAATTGGGGACTGTATAGTTTAACATCATATGGCAAGGAAGATGATGAACCAATGTAAAGATATTGGTTTGGGGGGGGGGGGATTCATGGATCAACATCGTATGAAATTGAGGTGAACCGATATGAAGATGTTGGTTTTGGGCTTGAACCTCAGGAGGCAGCCTACGTACCCATCCCAGAAGGCAAGGATCAAAGTCTGCGTAGTTAAATTAAAGAATGAATAGATGATCGAGTTGTACTTGAGGACAAACCAAAGATGGTGTTGGGACTTACGCGTGGTTAGCGGCCTAGAGAAGGTGTTATGGTTGAAGCTTACTCTAAGTTCATGTGAGGCATGCTCGATGTGAGAAAAAAGAGGTAACAACAACCCTAACGATTCACAGTTTAACGTCATGTAGAAAATATAAGGGACTGGATACAGTTTAACGTCATCTTGGAAAATGGGTGCTGTACAGTTTAGCATCATGTAGCTAGGACGTATTTTAGTTTAACATCTTATAGAACATGTGCACAGTTTAACATCATGTAGGAAAAAAGGGACACAATTTAATGTCATGTTGGACGATAGAGGGACTATGCAGTTTAAAGTCTTGAAATAAGGACTAAAATAGTTTAAGGTTATATGCATGGACCAGTGCTGCACAATTTAGCGTCATGTAGCTAGGACAACACAGTTTAACATCATGTTGGATGACAACACAGTTTAACATCATGTTGGAAAAATATGTATTTGTGTTACAAAAAATAATTCTTCAAGAATCTTGCATTGGTTGGAGTTGTAATGAGTTCTCCATCCATTGAGATTAAAGAATAAGCTCCATTGGAGTAGACCTTATGTATTGAGTAAGGTCCTTCCCACTTTGGCTCAAGATTTGGAGGTTTCTTTCCTGGTATCATTGGAGTTCTGAGGACTAATACCAATTCTCCTTGAATAAATGAATGAAGATGAACTTTTTTGTTGAAATCCTGTGCTATTCGATTCTGATAGACTTCCAAGTGGTGCATGGTGCACAATATTTTTTCATATAATTGTTCCAATTCATCCAATCGCTTCTGAGATTGTTCATCTGTGGATGACTGATCACAAATGGATACTCTGAGCGAAGGTAATTGAACCTCAATGGGAAGGACTGCTTCTGTTCCATATACCAATGAATATGGAGTTGACCGCGTAGCAGTGCAGGTGGTGGTCTGATAAGCCCATAAAGCCTGAAAAAGTTTATCAGGCCATGATTTCTTATCTTTATCCACCATCTTTTGTAGTATGTTTGAAAGAGTCTTATTGAAGGATTCTATTTTTCCATTGGCCACTACATGATACTGAGATGAATGGTTGGATTTGATGTTTTATTCTTGATACAACTTCCTTACCTCGAATGAACAGAAGTTGGTTCCATTGTCTGTCAATATGGTATGAGGGACACCAAATCTGGTAATGATGTTAGACTTGATAAAGATAACGATGACTTTAGAACTAACTTCTTTGAGAGGTATTGCCTCTACCCATTTGGAAAAAGAAGTCAGTAGTAGTAAGAATATACTTAAACTGATTGGATGTAGTCGAAGGGAAAGTTCCTACCACATCCATTCCCCATGTTGAAAATGGACATGAGTATTTATCTGTATGAAGCAACTCTGGGGGTTGATGAATGAAGTTGGAATATACTTGGCAAGAATTACACTTCTTAGTGAAATCAACACAATCTTGTATCATTGAAGGCCAGAAGTATCCAAGTCTTCGAATTTGATCAGACATTCTATGTCCAAACTGGTGGGCACCACAGACTCCTGCATGTACTTCTTTCATGACAGACATTTGTCTCTTATCCATCAATACATCTGAAGAGAATTCCATAAAAACCTCACTTGTAGAGAATTTTTTTGGTGATCTGGGCTATCATAAAGAGTAAAATTGACCACCCGTCGCCGTACTTATTCTTTCCCGGATCTATCAGGTGGGAGTGTTACATTTTGAAGGTATTCCCTGATAGATGTCATCCATCCTGTAGTATGAACATATTTTTCAGAAATGGGACTAATTTCATTGATTTCCTCTGTTCTGATTTGGACATAAGGTGAAATTGTATGACAGTGGGCAATACTGATGATTGTTTCGTCCCGATTTAGATCTGCTAGGGCTGTGGCTACATTATCCAGTGTATCATCTTGGGCATTTTGTGATCGCGGGACATAAGAAAATGTCGGTTCTGAGGGAAATTCCACCATTAACTCTCTAATGTAACCACACAAAGGTATTGACTCTTCTTTTCTGATGGCATAATTCCCATTGACTTGTTTGATTACCAAGTCTGAATCACCTTTACCCTTTAAGTGATTCACCTGTGCATGAAGCGCCAACTTCAATCCTGTGATGAGAGCTTGATATTCTGCTTCATTATTTGTACCACCTTTCAAAAATAAGAAGGAATAGGGTAGAACTACCTTTTCTGGGGAAAAAAGCATGATTCCTAACCCAACTTTGTTGAATTTAGGATCTTCTATTTTCTTCCCTGTTGGACTTCTAGAAGCACCATAAAAGTATATTTCCCATGTTTTAAGATTATCTTGAATAGATAAGACTTCCTCATCAGGAAGTTCAATATCTAAAGATGTATCTTCTACTGAAGGGTGTTCAGCAAGAAAATTAGCCAGGGCTTGGCCCTTTATTGCCTTTTGAGACACAAACTAGATATCAAACTGCTGCAAAATAACTTCCCACCTTTCCAGACATCCTGTAAGCATTGGACAACTAAGGATAAATTTGAGCGGGTTATTGAGAGATACCAATTGGACCTCATGATGTTGCAGGTAGTGTCTCAGTTTCTTAACTACAAAGGTTAATGCTAGGTATCACTTTTCAATACTTGAATATCGAGTTTCTATCTCAAGCATAGTTTGACTGAGATAGTAAAGGCTATTTTCATTCCCGACATCATTCTTTTGGGCAAGGAAGGAAACCAATGATCGCTCTAAAGCTGTCACATAGAGGATAAGTGGTATTCCTTCAACATGTGGAATTAATACTGGTGGAATCAAGAGATATTCCTTGATGATATCAAATGCGTCTTTAAAATATTCGGTCCATTGGTAGGTGACTCCGTTCTTCATTAATTTGGTGAAGGGTAAATACTTTCCTACCAAATTGGAAATTAAATGCCAAATATAGGCCAAGTGTCCTTGAAGTCCTCTTAATTATTTCAAATTTCGAGGAGGTGACATACCAAAGATTGATTTTTCATTCTCAAGATCAACTCCGATACCACGATGGTGTACAACAAAGCCATGAAATTTTCCTGAGGTTACCTCGAAAGCACATTTCAAGGGGTTCATCTTCAAATTGTGTTGTCGAAGTTTGTGGAATATGATTTCCAAATCATCCAAGTGATTAGAAAATTGTCTGTATTTAACCACCAAATCATCCACATAACATTCAAAAAATTTCCCTAAAAAGGGTTTGAAGATATGGTGCATGGCACGTTGATACGTTGCACCTACATTCTTCAGGCCAAAGGGAATTACCTGATAGAAAAACACAACTTGAGAGAATTTGAAAGATGTACATTCTTCATCTTCTGGAGCCATTCAGATTTGATTATACCTAGAATATCCATCCATGAAGGAAAGTGCTTCATAGCCATCTGTTGCATCAATTAATAGTTCTGTGATTGGAACCGGAAAATCATCCTTGGGACAATGCCGATTAGTATCTCTAAAATAAATTCAAACTCTAATTTGTCCATTCTTCTTTTTCATAGGTACAATGTTATCCAACCATTTGGGATACTGAACTTCTATGATGAAGTTATCTTTGATAAGCTTATCAACTTCAACTTCAATTTTGGAGGCATAAGTTGGGTGTGTTCTTCTTGCTGCTTGCTTAAATCCTCGATGTTCTTCTGGAAAACCCAAATGATGAGTGGAAACATCAGGATCAAGACATGGAATTTATGTATAATTATAAGAAAAAAAATATCGATTTTTCTTTAAAAATGAAGTATACATTTCTTCCTCTTCAAGGGTCATGGCCGCACTAATTAAAGTGGGGAGTGGATCTTATTTTGTACCAAGATTTATTTCTCTGAATTCATCCACAGTGGTAGAGATACCCTCTTCAAATGCTGGAGGAGCATATCTGAGATCTTCCTCTTCTTCTTCAATATGTGTTACTTCCTTTGTTTCTACTTGCATAGTAGATGATGAAGCAGAATTTCCATGATCAGGGGAGAAGTTAAAATTTTAACATCTTGAAGAAAAGGCTACCATTTTTGAACCTATTGATGATGAAGGGTCTTCATCGTGTAATAAAGAGGAGATGATGGATTGAGAATCAACATCATCGTTCATCTCTGGAATTGCTATAACTTCTTCTGGCCTGGTTGATGAAGTATAGAATTTCTGGATTTTAGCAGATGAAATGAAGACATCTCCATGTATGCTTTCATCATTGCCTGGTTAATCAGCAATTCCTACCATGCTGTCTGGCTTGGTTTCCGTAATTGACATTATGGAAGTTTCCATAAGAGTATTTGGATTTGGGTCTATCCTATCAATTTGACTGATAGACAACACATAATATATACTCACATGTATGAATGGGTTTACTGGAATCTTTTACAAACCATATGGAGCATTAATTTTGGTAATATCCTTTGTCGTGGATATCTCATTTCCCTCCATGTGATAGAATTATGCCTCAATGTATTGAGATTCACATGTTTTGAATGGTGATTTATCACCATACAATGTCCCAATTTAACCATTGAAACAATATTTGAGACATTGATGGTATGATGAAGGTATAAACACATGTTGATGTAGCCAAGGTCTTCCAAGAAAAATGTTGAAGGCTTTGTCATGACGAACAAACATGAAATCTGAATTGGATACAAGGTCTCCAAACCAAGTTTTGAGTGTAATCTCGCCCCGAGGTTCTTGTTCATTTTTATCATATCCTTGCAACATCAAAGTATAAGGAGATAAATCAGATTCGGTGAGGCCCAATCGAAGAATTGTACGAATAGGGATGAGGTTGACTCCTAAACCATTATCAATGAAAGCTGGTCAGATGTCTATATCATCAACCTTTCCATATAAATACAATGGTCTAATATGTCCATGTGCAACATCATCTTCATCTTCATCTTTAAAAGATATCACTGCATGGCATTATGTAGGATCATTCTCTATATGGTAGACTTCAGCCGTAGAAATTTCAGTTTCGAATTCTTGAGGACTTGAAAAAGCCTCAATGAGTGCCTCCTGAAGATCCTTTGATAGATTCAAGACATCCAGAATTGATAACGTGGCCGGTACATGGGCCAATTGTTTCAAGACATCATACTTTTGGTCCGAAGGTCTGCGTTTCCCAATAGGAACATGTGGTTTTGCAGGTGCCTTAGAAGTTGATTCTTTGGAAGTAGATGCATCCCGTATTGGGGTAGGAGTTGGAAATACTCTTGGATTTTGTAGATTAGACTGAATAGGTATATTTATTTACTGAGAGGAAGAGGGTGTAACTTCTAACCGATCATCCAAAATAACTGCATCAGGACTGAATCTACCATGTGTGGAATAACTTTATTATTATTGTTGAGCCTGCTGAAGGGATTTGCCATGATTTTCTACCGCATATACAGTTCTAGAAGGGGTAGGATTGGAATAGTGGCTTTTAGAATATCCACGTCTTCCCCTGTATCCTAGACCTCTGGAACTCCCTCTAATTCCTCTGTTTGATACAGGGAACTCAGGCTCATCAAGATCGAAACTATGACTGACATATGGATTTGTTAAGTGAATCATGTTAACAGAACCAAAGATTAACTCTTCATCTAATGAAGATTCTGCCTGATGAACCATTTCAGGCCATACCATTTGGTGGGGCGGTGCCTGTGCTTTTAAAGTAGATGGCATAAAATATTCCATAGTCAAATAAAATTTAGGCTTTGACACGAACTCGTCTTCTTCTTACTGCTCTTCTTTCTTCAAATTATACTTCTTCTTTGAATATTTTCCTTCTGATGAAGGGGGTTTTGCTGTGGCATTCATAGAAGAAGACACAATTGGTTTCTTCAATTATGTTCATAAAATGGAATAAGTTTTCTTTATTGTTTTCCAGACAATCCAATCATCATATTTCTATGCATTTTTACTTTTTACTTCATGCCACTCACCTTCTTCCTCTGGATCAGTAGCAGTAACACATGCTACCTGGGATAAAGAACCTTTCAGTTTTACTTGTCCTGAGTCCACCATCTTTTGTAGGAGGTCTTTAAAGACAAAACACTCATGAATGGGATGCCCCAACATCTGATGAAATGGGAAATATTTAGGAAGGTATTCATCTCCTTCCTTGTTCAGCCTTTTGGGCCTTGGCAGCTGAACCAGGTTGTTTTCCAGAGATGAGATGAAGTAAACCGAAACTTGTTCATTCCGGAAAGAATAAAATTTGTTCTTAAAATTGTTGAAATTTTTCTGCCTTTGATCTATTTGATCATCTTGACAAGGAAACCGTTTTTGTTGATGCTCAGGATGTGGATCCCTTCGATATGATTAAGGTATTGAAATGGAAGCAGGTACATGTGTTTGTTTAAGTGTAACTGTAGCAGTCTATGCTTTCCCCATTCTCCTTCCTGGAACTGATGTAATTACACGAGTTTTAGCCTTATTATTTGTAATAGACTCTTCGATATGATAATCGATTGAAGTAAGGTCTCGAAACCCTCCTATGTATTTCACATGGATCAACGGTGTGCGTAATTAATCACACAAATTTGCCACACAGATTGGCAAAAATTATTCTTGAGGGAGTGCTAAGCTTAAGGAATATATTAATCCCATACATCAAGAAATGAAATCTGAAACTCTTTCATTTTATCTTTTCTTACAATGGGTAAGATCGAAAATTGTCATCATTGGAAACGTTGAGCTGAATTGAAGGAGAAATCTTTGACGGATATCTTCCCACCCAGTAATTGACTGGGATTATAAGCTTGTATACCAGAAAAAAGTAGGACCTTGTAATGACCGTACAAAACACCTCAGCTTAAATGCTTCTTGTTGTTGAGGAGTTCCCATCATAAGATCATAACGAGAAACAAAATTTGTTAAATGTTGTTCTGGATCACCCGAACCATTAAAAATTGGGAATGTGGTACTTGAAAAATTTGATGGGAGAGGAATTGCATCAACCCATTCAGGGTAAGATTTCTTTTCCGGTTGAATTTGTGCATGCTTTCCTTCCATATCTTCCAACCGAGCTATTAATGACTCAATTATAGTTATTAATTTTTGAGAAACATCTGGTTGAGCTTGGACATGAGCAGGTGCAATAACTGGAGTTTGGACGGGTGTGGCGACCGGGACTTCCACTGATGGTAGTATTGCCGATTGTTTTTGCATATGACCCGTAGGATTGGAACTGTGAGGGTGTATTGGTAAAGGGGGATATTCTTGATCCATCTCAGTAGCTGCAACAAATTCCCTTGATTGAATGACTCCAGAATGCTTAGGAGGAATACTACCTTAAAGTAGTTCTGCATTCAACCTCCTTAACTCCTTCATTTCTTTTTCATTCTGTGTGAACCTTTACTTTAATGAGAGTGATTGACCTTCTCCAGTGGTAGGGTGGAATGTAACCTGAATTTTTTCCTTTCCCCTTGTTGGATGCATTTCGAAGAGGGGGGAGTTGGTTATTTGATGGAATACCTAAATTCTGGGTAAGCCTTTGATTCCGGGTACGCACACCTTCCTCATTTGTTTCAGTGCATACAACCTCTTGAACATGAACTTCTTCATCTGATTCCCCTGAATGAGCCTCATGTTATGGGGGATCAATGACAACAACGTTGATGACATTTATCGATGCATAACGCATTGCATCCCTTCTGTCGGCATTTTTGCGATACTGAATTCTTCCATGTCCCTTATGAGACATTGCCTTTTTTTAGTTGATCCCTCAGGAACTTCTTGATGAATCGTAATTTGGAGGGAATCTCCTCATAATTTGGATCTATGTTCCTCCTGTGACTTCTTCCCTAATAGAGAGAAGACTGACTTTCGCTGAGGAAGAGATTGAGAATTTTAAAAAGTCCCTAGTCCGGTGGACTAGGGCTATTCCTGCTATTCCTGCTCAACTCCTCAAATCCTCTCTATTGATCCTGAGGGTTGGATTAAAAGAGTCCCCAGTCTGGCAAGCTGAGGTGGCTCTTGAGCTGCTACATCTGAGACTTTCTTAAAAGCTCTCCTGATTTTGCGGACTTTAGTCTGGAAATTGGCCGGATGCATCAACCTTCATCCACTCAAATCACCTGGCTCAAATGACCGTTGGATTATTTTTGACACCTCTATCACCTGATGATGCGCATGCTCTAAATGAGAAGCCTGCTCGATATTCTCATTTTCTTGATGCAAGAGTAATTCGACAACTTGTTCTTTGTATGTCTGACTTTGGGAAGAACTAGTTGAGGTCTGTTCTTGGGTAAGCCTTTGATTACACACAAAACCAGGTATCTATGGCCAGCCATGGGCAATAACATTGCATGAGACCACTTTTGGTGGGATTTGTTGACTAGAGAGTACAGTGAAATGTAGTGCTCCATGAACACCCCATCCCCTGATATGAATACCAGATGGGGCATTGGTAATTAACTGGTGCAACCATTTTAACGTGCCAAGGAATGAACGCTGAAGGTTTCTCTGCTGCTTTTTAACCTTTGGATGTTGAGAAACTGAGAGAGATGTCAAGTCAATTTGGCATTGCAACCCTTATATTATCTTGACATGATTTTCATATTCATCATAAGATAATATTTTCTATTTTATGTGACAAAGATTTTTCCATATGTTGAGACGAATATCGTGAATACAATCTTCCATTAACATTTCTGGAATATCATACTGAGATTCAACCAAAGGCCAAAACATGACTGGTACTTCACCTTTTTCTAGTTGTTTTCTCATCTTTAGCACTTCCTCCTTATCATTCGATGAAGATTCTTCTACCTGATTAGACCAAAGATGGTGCTTCTTTGTTTCTTTATCAGATTCAACAAGATTGTTAGAGAATTCATTTATCAAATTAGAAGATGAATGACCCAGGGGTGGTTTGGAGAATGACCTACTCCTTGGGATATCTTCTATTTGAGAATGTATTTTAGCTACTAGCGGTAAAGCATCAGACATGACTGGCTTCACATTTTCAAGTTCCTCAAGATATGAGATCTTTCTTGTTACTGTATTTTCCTTTGAAGAATTTTCCAGGAAATGCGAATTACTACTGCAGAGAGGACTTTTGCAGCTAAATTCATCATCATCATGGGGAGGAACACCATGGTGGGTTACAGAAAAAGATGAAACCTCTTGCTCCTTGGTCTTCTGGCCACACAGAGGGTTATCGTGGCTCTCATCTGAAGATGATACTTCGAGATCGACCGAACTATCATGAAGCAAGCCTTCATGAGGAAATGTCTGATGAAGACCTTCATAATTGTTGTTGTTACTTATAGAATCTAGAAATGTGAGAGTAGAATCTTGAGTTGCAACAGACAATTGTCTGAGTTCATCAAGAACTCCAGCATCGAGCAAGGTCTTATTGAAAATTGGCTCTTGATTTCTCAACTATGCTGGATGGGTCTTTTTCTTAGACGCCTTATTACTCACTTTGGAAACCACTTGTTGATGAAAGTGGTTATTATGGGCAGGTGTATGTGCCTGCTCAGAAGAAATGGTCAGGTTAGGCTGATTATCTCCATTCAAATAGGGTGTATGTTCCTGACTTGATTGTCCGTATGACATGGGGGAGTATGCCCCACAACCCTCCTGGACTGGGACAGAGGTGTGTATCTATTCCGAAGTGACATGTTGATGAGTCACTCCACTAATAGGGATAGATTTATGATTCCTTCCCTATGATGCTACTGAAGTTGTTATAATATTCTGACACACATCCAGAATATGGGTCGGGATTTGCTTTTTCTCTTTCACCATTGTCAGAATTTTATTGGTGACTTCAGCTGCCAGAACAGGAATATACGTCCATTCCGTGTCTGGAGTAGGTGTATGTGCCTGCATCTGTCCTCCTTTTCCTATCAGTGAATTCTGACAGTACTCATGTGTGGGGTCAGAAAGTTGAGTCTGCTCCAAATTTTTCATCGGAGCTTTCTGACTAACTTCTCTGGGTGCTACCAAACAAGACGTTGGCAGGCTTGATGAACATTGGCAGGTGTATGTGCCTGTTGTGTATTCTTCGTCAAGTACGGTTGACGAATGTCCTTCAATACTGGCAGAAGAGACTGCTGATAGAATTGGTGATTGTAAATAGGTGTATGTTTCTTCTTATCATTTTCCACCATATTAGATTGGGAAGCTTATTTAGATGTAGTCAGACGAGCCTGCTGACTGGATGATGAATTATAGACAGGTGTATGTGCCTGCCTACAGTACTCCACTAAAATTGCCTGGCGGGATTGGCGTGTTACTGCCAGACGAGTCTGCTGGGCAGTAACATTAGGAAGGATGGGTGTATATGCCCGCTCATTGTTTTCCATAAAGTTGTCTTGATGGACTTCTCCCGAGGGGGAATAAGTAAGAAACTACTCCCTGTTGACCAGATTTCACCTCTGACAGTTCATCTTGCATGATCAGGTCTGAGGGACCTGAGCCGAACCCCTAAAGGCGATACCCTCATCATTTTGATGGTGCACCACCGCACGAATCTGGCGGCGATTGTTGATGGGATCCCTCAGGAAGGACTCCTTTCTTCTTGAACTGAGGCCTTGAGTGACCTATTCATTCACCTCCCTATAATATGAAAGGGACTAGTTGTTGCATTCTGAGGATAAGGACCCGAAACGGTTGGAGACGGTGGTTAGCACCGCCTGCTTCTTGATCATTGGTCATCGCTATCTGGACAACCAGGGTGAGTTGTTAACTTGGAGGGCTTGTTGAGCGGCCTCTAGAGTCGGGATGATACCGTATTGATGGTAATCCCTCACCAATGCATTTGAGACCCAGCGTTGTAGATGCTGAGTAGGTGACGTCGTCCTCAGAGTAGACGAGGATTCAGAAGGAGTAGTAGCCGAGGCATTCACATGTGTGAACTTTAAAGAAGCCATTTTTGTAATGCAGATAGATCTTGGAAAAGAGTGCATGCTTGATATACCAGACTTAATCAAGATAAGTCTGGCCAGACTACATCTTTTGGATGAGCACATATGTGATTGATTACTTTGTCGGCCCTCATATTAAGTTAAATAGGGGCCTAACAAATAAGTAAAACATAATTTAACTTGGTTAAGGATTCACGTTGGGTTCACCATTTTTGTTTCTGCTGGAAATGGGGATGACTTTGTTTGTTTAAGGTTCAAACTTTCCAATCGGTTTCTAACGGGTTTATTCGTAGAACCAGAAACATCCAATGATTCTATATCAATTTGGACCTACTTTCCAAAGGTAGGTGCTCATTAGTTGTGAACTGATGAGGCTTAATAATTTTCATTGGTCGAGAGGATGAGAGGTTAGACTCATCACACCTTTTTGGGGGAAATTATTGTCTACTTCGGGACTCTCTTATAGATTTAAGTTATGTTCATGAATCCTTATCAATTCACCAAGCATGAAAATGAGTTTTCCTTTAGATTTGGCAATCAATGATTGATATGTATGAGATTTAGAGAATCACTTATATGTATTTGATGTTCTTCATCGATGGAGAATCATCCATATGTATTGGAGATTCTTAGTCAATGGTATCCTTCAATACATTATATAGAAATCTCTTGGTCATTATGATGACTATTCTAGTTTTAAATCCACTCAGTGGGGCACTTGAAGTTTATTGTCATTCAGAAGTATATGGATTATTTCCGAGTTGGGATCGTACCCGTAGATGGGCTACCTACGTATCCGTGTTAAATAGGAATTAAAACCCACGTAGTTCAGGAATTAAGATATAGTTTAACGTAATATGGGATGGATAAGAATTAATGGGTGATGGGCTTGAACCTTAGAAAGGATTCCTAAGTACTCTAATTTTAAGGAAGAGATCAATGTCCACATAGTTCGATTAATAAGTGTAGGGCTTATGTATGATTAATGGCCCAAAGAGATGTGTCGTGGTTACTTTTACACTCTAAGCTCACGTGAGTCATACTCAGTGTGAGAAATAAGAGGTATCAGTAAATCTGACGATTTGTGCCATGAAAGATGCGGTCACAAGGAATGATATGGGGCTTATGTATGTGTGATTTCCCAAGTAGGTGAAGACTAGGATTTAATTCCGAAAAGAAGCCTAGGAACAAGGTCCATAAAGATATTAATTATTTATGGAGATTTGGATACTCTAATATGGGGCTTACTCCTGAGGAGGATACCCACATTAGGGGGGACTTGGGGCTTACTCCTAAGGAGGATGCCAAAATTAGGGAACTTATGACTAGGGCTTACTCCTGAAAAGGAGGCCCAAGTTAAGGGGACTTGAGACTTGGGGATTACTCCAGAGAAGGATGCCCAAATTAAGAGGACTTGAAACTTGGGGCTTACTCTTAAGGAGGATGTCCAAATTAGGGAACTTATGACTGGGGATTACTCCTGAAAAGGAGGCAAAGGTTAAGGGGACTTGAGACTTGGGGCTTACTCCGGAGAAGGAGGCCCAAATTAAGAGGACTTGGAACTTGGGGCTTACTCCTAAGGAGGATGCCCATATTAGGGAACTTGGGGATTACTCCTAAGGAGTATGCCCAAATTAGGGAACTTATGACTGGGGCTTACTTCTGAAAAGGAGGCCCAGGTTAAGGGGACTTGAGACTTGGGGCTTACTCCTGAGAAGGAGGCCCAAATCAAAAGAACTTCTCAGAATTCTTTTTAGATAAGGAAGACAACAAAGGAACCATGCCACAAATTGATTTGAAGAGGGTTTTGAAGGCTAAATCATGAAGAGGAAAGGTTGATCTGAGGAAAAGAAGTGACTATGAAAGAGGCGCGCAAGTTTTTGTTCTGGTGCACATGTCCTGGTCGTGCAAGTATACTTGCACGACATGAGTCAACTAGGGTGACAATGAATCCATGAAGTGATACTTGGGTGACTTTGAATTGGAGTCCTTAGTATCATCCTTAGAGACTTTCAGAAGGGTAGTGCACAAGTTTCTTTGAGAGGTAAAGACGGTGTGCAAGTGTCTCTATTTCCCTTAAGGGCTGGACACTTAGGCGCGCAAGTGTTGATGAGTTCCAACACTTAGGCCTTCTTCTTCCTCTTTAGATATTCCATTCTAGGTATGAAATTACCTTAGAAGTGTTCGGAAGACTTCAAGTAGAGACTAGGGCGACCAGAGCTTAATTATGAGTTTTGGAAAATCCGTCCTCGAAATGGGGGGCCCACAGGGGGTATTTATAGGCCACTGAGGTTTGGGAGAAATTTCACTTAGGGCACACAAGTGACTTGCGCACCTCATGTATGGACTCAAGTCACTTGCACTCCCAAGGCTGGCACGCAGGTATACTTGCGCACCTTAATGCCTTTGTGAAATTCTTGATGTTCTTCCCTCTTTTTTTGCTTGAGGTACTTCCCTTAGTTAATCTTTGGACTCTATGACGGAACAGGGCGTCAACCACGAATGAAAATACCACATAGGTATGCCACACAGAGGAATACCACAAAGGTATCACCACGAAGGTAAGTACCACACAGATATTCCAGACAGAAGAATACCACCAAGGTATCACCACGAAAGAAAGGACTCATCTCACACCAGGTATAACTTAGGTACAGTAGTAGAGATGATTAGATGTAACTACTGAATCATCTTACTCTGTTAAGAGGTAGAACCACATAGGATCCTAAATTATCATCAGACCCACAAAGGATCATAGTACATCATCAGACCCACACATGATCCTAGTACAACACAGAACCACACAGGATCCTAGTACGCCATCAAACCCACACAAGATCCCAGTACATCATCAGAACCACACAGGATCCTAGTACAAACACAGACCCACACATGATCTTAGTACATCATCAGACCCACATAGGATCCTAATACATCATCAGACCCACACAGGATCCTAGAGTAGCTCGACATGGATTCCTAGATCGGATCCACGTGAGACCCTCAAACACAGACCCATACAGGATCCCAAAGCACATACCCACATAGGATCCCTCTCTCATGTTACAGCCAGCTATAGAGTTCCCGTACTAAGCTCACTTGTCTCCGAGAGGGTCTGATCCTCAAGCCACTAGTTGATACTCCAACTGCCATGAAGTCCCACGAAGAGGTATCCCAAAGGACTGTCGGGTCATAGGGGTCTCAACGCAATAGACAATGCGTTAAACAGACACTCAATCTGTAAGTTATTAGCCTTTTAGACCCGAGGGCCTAGTTGGATTCGTGTTCGATCCAACCTGACCATACCCCAAATTTATTAAAATATCAATTGGTGTATACCAAATGTTCCCTCTCGCTCCAAGGTTTCTAGCTCTGTAGATGGTTCATCAAACGGACGCCCGAAGCCAAAGTTATGGCCGAAAGAACGTATAGGGTCGAAACTAGTCCAGGCCCGGTCTGACCCCGTCAGACCGACCCGGCCTGGTCCGACCCGACCTTGTTCGGGTCGACCCAGCCCGACCCGCTGGTTCCGGCCCGGCCCGCGGTGTGACCCAGCCCACGGTGGGTGGCCCGGCCCGGCCTGGGCAGCGGCCCGCGGCGGCTCGCGGTGCGGGGTGGCCGTGGTGCGATGGGGTGGCCGCGATGCAGTGGGGCGACCACGGTGGGGCGGGGCAGACACAAACTCTTATATCCATCCCTTTTATTACCTCCTCTTATTCAAAGAAATGAAACTACTGTCCAAATTATTCCACTTAATCACCTCTATGAATAATGTTTTTGTTTATTTTCCATTACTACCTTCATGTATGATCATAAAACTATTATTATGGATATATACAATTTTAATAATTATTTTATAACTTATTTAATGTTATGTAAAAATTATATATACATAATATTAAATAAAAACAAAACTAGTTCGTGAAGGTTGGAAAAACATGACAAATGAAACTAAACATTTATTATTTACATTTTATCAAATGAATCATCCTCATGTAATAAATAAAAATGGTATATGATATCATTTAAACTTATTTAAGTTCTTGAATATCATTTCATTTCACTTCTAGAGTTCCTTTTTCCATTTGACATGAAAATTCATAATTATACACAAATGAACTGATCATGAAACCATGAAACGAACGCACCTGAAACCATGAAAATAATTAAATATAATTAATTAATGGGTCATAATATCTTATAAAATCATCAGATAAGGTATTATAATTTTTTATCATAGTCTTTCATTTGTTGTCAATAAAGTGTCAATATGTGTATGGAAAGGTAATGATTGAAGTTGTCATCATGAATGAAGTGGTAATGCTTAAAGTAATGTTGTTGACTCAGTAAAGAGATCACTTTGATTATGGTGAAATTTTTCCAAAACTAATGGCACTTGGAGAATTACTATTTGACATTAAATGTCATGCTTGATCATTATCCATAGCAAATTAGATGATTGATTGTGCTTAGCTTAGATGTTTAAGAGATGTGAAAAAAGATTTTGCACATTGGGTAAATTCGTGAAGTACTTTGGAATTATAATTCCAAAAATAATGAAGAAGATGAGTTATGATTGAGGATTAGGAGGCTTGTATTTCTATGTTGAAGTGTCCATGCATTGATTCTAAATTCCACCAAGTGTTTTCCTATGGAATTATTAAATTAGTAGGGCCAGCCACCAACTAGCCGACAGCCTCAACCCTAGGCACATGCGGGACAGGGTCACCCGCGCCCAAGGGAGGCCATCAAGGCTAGCTGGGAAGTGGAATGACATAAAGGGGCAATGCCCGACAGTGCCACCGTGCAGGGTGGCATAGCGGCAGAGATCATGGGTTGGGTGAAGAGCGCGCCCTCAAAACCAATACGAGGTACCGGGTAGGGGGAGAGAGTAATATGGGAAGTGAACAAAGAGGCTTGTAAAATAGAGAAACCTAATAATGCAGAACATTTCGATGTGGGACAAGATTTTAAAAACGCGGAAGCAAACCTCACTGTCCATTTGATCTCACGCAAGATCTTGTCCTCACGTCTAATCCTGCATCCCGTGATCTAATCGTCACCATCAATGACCGATATGAGTTGATCCAATGGCCTTGGATCTTCCATGCCATCATCTTCTACCTATGATCGCATAAAGAGCCAACTGACCACTGTACAACCGGAGCAAAACCGCACCTCTAGGATCTCACTTCCAGCCACCATTGATGCTCAAATTAAATTCATGAGCATTGTCTGAACATCACGTACTCATGCATGCAATTACTTTTTCATGCATGTGAATAAAATAAAGATCTCGCGATTGGCTAAGAAAAACAAATTTATGGAGGCCACGAAGCTCGGGGGTCTGTGATCGAGATTTTCATGCGACTCTCAGTGCATGCACGTGAGGATTACTCCAAGAAATGAAGCGCCCCCGTTGAACATAATCAAACCGAGATATGCGTATCTCTTATCCGTGTTTAAAATGTAATTAAATTCCAAGGATTTCAGGAATTCAAATCCTTGATCTTCACAGCATATCACGAGTAATTTGAACGTGTAAAAGGCTACAATCCTCACTATAAAAAGAGGAGCACCGAGCCCATTGAAGGAGCTTCCATTTAACATATCTGAGAGCTCTTGTTTCTCAAAAACATAGAATCTCCCTTCCTGGTTTGCAAAGAATGATAAGAGGTCCCACCGACATTCCACAAGTGCAATGCACTCTTAACACATCCATATGATGGGAGAAGAGAAGATGCACCCTCTATGTGAAGGAAGACCGCGAGTACGCAATAGGTTCTCTCAAACCCTCACTATGTTTCGTAAGGGTAATACCGGGTTTTTTTTTTACGTTTTTCTTAAAAAATATTTCTGAAAAACGGCCTAGGTCAATTTTTTTTTTAAAATACGCTACAAAGGCGGCATCTGCGATGCCGCCTTTGTTTTAGCGCACAAAGGCGGCATCTGCGATGCCGCCTTTGCTCCCCCGCGCCGCCTTTGACCCGGATCGATGACATGGCAAATGCGGCCGGGAGGAGGCCGCCTTTCGCCTCAGGGTAAGGCGAAAGGCGGCATCGCGGAAGCCGCCTTTGGCCATACGCAGAGGCGAAAGGCGGCTTCCGCGATGCCGCCTTCGCCTGAACTCCTTATAAAAGGGAGGCCACCCCCCCTCTCCTCACTTGTTAATTGCAACTTCATCTCTCCGATTTTCTCTCTCTCTCTAAAAAATTACTTTGCTGTGCGAGCTTTTACGAAGCTTCATTTAGAGGTATGTTTCTTTATTTAATTTAATGTTTTTATTTAATTAATTTAATTTTGTTTAGTTTTAAATCTTTCATTTGTTAAGCAGTTTAGGTAGTTCTTAATATTTGGTTATTTAGTTTTTGTAATTAGTTATATATAGTTTTAAATAATTACTGTTAGGTAGTATAGATTAAGTATAGATTAACTTAAGATTAAGTATTTAGAAATTTTGGTAGCTTAAAGATTATGTGTTTATCTACGCAATTAAATTCCTGTCTGGATACAAACAAGTGGATGTGGCTCTGGCACAGATGTACATAGGGGTAAAACCCGAAAACACCGCTTCGAGCTAGACTCGAACGGGAACTGGTGCACGATAACGGGGCTTGCTGCATCCTGGTTTGACACTCCCGGGGAATATGCTTAAGATGATTCATATTTTCTTTATAAACTACTAAAATTTCTAAGAGAAGAAAAAGCAAATCAGTATATTTATCAATGATAAATGATAAATATAATTTTATAGAATGAAATAAGGACATAAGAATTAACGAATTAAAGTTATTATTAGTTAATTATAAAATAATAGAATAATGAATGATTAGTTGTTATTAGTTAATTTTTGAATAATTAATAAATAACATAGGATTAAAACATGAATTCATATAATGATTAGCTAACGATACTAATGATCAGTATATTTATCAATGATAAATGATAAATATAATGTTATAGAATCAAATAAGGACATAAGAATTAACAAATTAAAGTTATTATTAGTTAATTATAGAATAATAGAATAATTAACGATTAGTTATTATTAGTTAATTTTAGAATAATTAATAAATAACATAGGATTAAAACATGAATTCATATAATGATTAGCTAACGATACTAATGAACATATAAAGTGAAATGAAGAAGAACAAACAAACTAAATAAAAAGACGCTCTAAAATTACATTCTAATAAATATCATATGGTCAAACATCAGTAGCATAGTTTATGGTATAGAAAGGCGCAATAAAATTACATTATAATAAACATCATATCGTCAAACATAATTGTTAATATTTTGTTACACTATCATAATTTTGATGAAAGAAACATTTTTGACGTAGAGAACCATGTTTGCCTGTGTGTACTGTTATGATGAGATTATTGAAACTGAGCAAGGAGCTTCTTACAGTACACAACCAATTACGGTGGTTAGTACAGTTGATTGTGTTACCATAAGTGACCTTCAAGAGAGAATTCATGTTTCCTTAAATCTGGGACCCGATCAAGAGATAATGTCTATGAGCTATAGACATTTGCAATTTCCAACAACACTGTGGCATATAGCTTGTCCATTGGTTGCTGATGCGCAGTGGGTCCAAGCAATTAATTTATTTTCTCAACGGTTAGATGGTACCATGATGGAGTTATACGTTGTTGTTGCTACTGTACAACAACAACGTCCACTTGTACAAAGACGTAGAAATACAAGAGTGGTTGAAGACAGTCTACCCCATGACATTGAGCCTATTCCAAATGATGCAGCAGAAGAGGACAACCTAGATGATCTTCCGGATATACATGTCAATCCGACTTCTGATGAGGAGTTTCTTAATGATGGATCAGATGGCGACAATAGTGCTGATGAGGAGGGACCAACAAAAGATAGGGAGGAGGTTTTGAGAAATGCAATTGTTGTACATCAACCTCGGTCAATAAATCATCCACCATTATTTTCATCTTGGTCAGAAGCAATGACACGCGTGCCTGAATTCGATAATACTGTTCTCACACCGACAACTGAGTTCCCTGGAGTTGTACCAGATAGGTTTAGTGAGGTGGACAAAACCTTATATATTAGAAGGAATTTTCCCAGTAAAGATGCCTTAAAAAGCACGTTAAAGAGATTTCATATTGAGAGAAACTTCAACTATGTAGTTCACGAATCATGCCGTAGTAAATATGTTATACGGTGCGTGAAGTATGGGGATGATTGTAGATTTCGCTTAAGGGCTATTCCAGACATTACATTTGGAGGTTGGAGAATCTCAAGGATTGAGGTGGCTCATACTTGCGTTCAGCCAAGTCTCACACAAGATCATACTTCATTGGATGCATAATTTGTGTCATCTATTGTTGTTGAGATGATTAGGACATGCCAAGATGTTCCAATATCCCTTGTGCAAGAGAGGATTCTACAGACATTCGGTTATAAGATTTCCTATAATAAGGCATAGATGGCGAAACAGAAGGCAATTGTGAAGGTATATGGTGATTGGGATGACTCATATCGAGTATTGCCGCAATTGCTAGCCATACTGAGGCATCATAACCAAGTTGTCTTCCATCTGGATACAAACGAACATGTGTCTCCTGATAATCGACTTGATCCATCTTGTGTTCAATTTCATCGGTTGTTCTGGGCATTCCTTCCTTGTATCTCTGCATTTCGTTTTTGCAAACAATTTATTCAGATTGATGGAACATTTCTGTATGGAAAATACAAGGGCGTATTGTTGATTGCGGCAACCCAAGATGGAAACCGTTCACCTCTTCCGCTTGCCTTTTCCATTGTAGAGAAAGAAAACTATGAATCATGGAGTTGGTTTCTGGCATGTATCAACAACCATTTCACCAACATTCAGGGAGTTTGTTTGATATCTGATCGACATCGAGCAATTAATGAGGCAATCAATGCAGATCTTGATACATGGAGATACCCAAATGCACATCATTGGTTCTGCATTAGACACATTGCTAGCAATGTACATAAAAAATTCCACAACGAACCGATGAAGAAGGCAATCACGAGGCTTGGTACGTATTTTATTCATTCTGTTTTACTGTTTCAATATAAATATAAAATCAATTTATGTGAAATATCATCTACGTTTTGTAGCATATGAGTCGGACCGACGACGATTTGAAGAACGTTTTGAACAAATTCGTCAGGCTAATCAAGAAGTTTATGATTATATGATGCGGATTCCAAAAGAGAAATGGACATTGGCATACGACGGGGGAAAGAGGTACGGACACATGAAGACAAACATTGTGGAGTGCATCAATGGTATCTTCAAAGGACTTCACAAGCTACCTATAACCGCATTAGTTCAGGAGACATTATATCGATGCGTGAAGTACTTTGTGGATAGACAAAAACTAGCATCAGACAGAATACATCAAGGGATAAGATTGGAATACACTTTCAACGAGAGATTGAAAAAAATATTGAAGAAGCTTCTGGTTATCATGTATGTCTCTTTCGAAGAGAAGACTCCCGATTTGAAGTTCAAGAGCGTTCAGACCCCATCACAAATCACGTCGGTGAAAAAATGGTGGTATTACTGGAAACAAGGCAATGCCAATGTGAAAAATTGCAGGCCTTACGGTTTCCATGTACACACGTCATCACAACATGTGCCTCTGTGAACATCTCATGGGAAGCATATGTTGATCCAGTGTACCAGATAGATATCATTGCCAACTGTTATGCTGCACCATGGACACCTATTGGTGAGTATCGTTATTTCCCAATGCCTGAAGGCCAGCCGATAGTGATACCTGACATGAATCGGTTACGTCCTCGTGGGAGACCAAAGGCGAGTAGGATGCGTAATGAGATGGACTGGCCTCAAGAACAAGGGCAGAGTTTGCGATGCACAATATGTCAGAAAGAAGGTCATAACCGGAAGTGATGCCCTAACGTTGTTGGGTCGACTTCACAGTCTCATTCATAATGATGTATTGTCTTCATTATGACATTCCCATATTGTAAACTAAATGTTGTTATCTCTTTTTTATTCCTTGGTTTTCTAAACCCCAAACATCTGAGATAAGTTTTCATATTAATATTCACGCTTTCAAGAAATAACTTTAAATATGAAATAATAGAATTTATTTCAAAACTCTGAAAGAGGAACACTTAAACCATTTTGAAAAGTGTATGTCAGTTAACCCATTAACATGTTTCCTGGACGTTAATATTAAAAATTTTAACCCTAAACCCTCCAACCTAAACCCCAATCTAAACATGCAGGATATTTTAGCAAACTGTTCTATAACAAATTTATAGTATCATAATAATTAGCATAAGATATTGAATACATACAATTAGATAAATTCTAAAAACATCATTAGTAATTGACATGGTTTATCTTAATCCAATATATAAGTAGTTAATCACAAAGCTCCCCCAAAATATGTGTAACCAAATTCAAGACTCAATATTTTAGATAACATAACTTATTTCATATTAATATTCATGCTTTCAAGAAATAACTTTGAATATTAAATAATAGAATTTATTTCAAAACTCCGAAAGCGGAACACTTAACCCATATTGAAATGTGTATGTCAGTTAACCCATTAACATGTTTCCTGGATGTTAATATTAAAAATTTTAACCCTAAACCCTCCAACCTAAACCCCAATCTAAACATGTAGGATATTTTAGCAAACTGTTCTATAACAAATTTATAGTATCATAATAATTAGCATAATATATTGAATACATACAATTAGATAAATTCTAAAAACATCATTACTAATTGACATGGTTTATCTTAATCCAATCCATAAGTAGTTAATCACAAAGCTCCCCCAAAATATGTGTAACCAAATTCAAGACTCAATATTTTAGATAACATAACTTATTTCATATTAATATTCATGCTTTCAAGAAATAACTTTAAATATGAAATAATAGAATTTATTTCGAAACTCTAAAAGCGGAACACTTAACCCATTTAGAAAAGTGTATGTCAGTTAACCCATTAACATGTTTCCTGGACGTTAATATTAAAAATTTTAACCCTAAACCCTCCAACCTAAACCCCAATCTAAACATGCAGGATATTTTAGCAAACTTTTCTATAACAAATTTATAGTATCATAATAATTAGCATAAGATATTGAATACATACAATTAGATAAATTCTAAAAACATCATTACTAATTGAAGGGTTTATATTAATCTAATCCATAAGTAGTTAATCACAAAGCTCCCCCAAAATATGTGTAACCAAATTCAAGACTCAATATTTTAGATAACATAACTTATTTCATATTAATATTCATGCTTTCAAGAAATAACTTTAAATATGAAATAATAGAATTTATTTCAAAACTCTGAAAGCGGAACACTTAACCCATTTTGAAAAGTGTATGTCAGTTAACCCATTAATGTTATATTTACATTTTACACTTATGACTCATTTTCTTTGTTTATATGCAGATGGATGATACCATACTACTCACTTAGTAGCCTACCCATATTTCGCAGGCCGTGTTAGAGGGTCATCCAGATCGATTTGTGAAGGTGCGTCGAGCGCACCATTTTCATCACATGGAGCCTCCACATGCCATTAGACCTTACTTGTGCCGTGCTGGCTTCTATGGCCTTGCCGTATCAGATTTCACATTTGTAGATCATTACCTACTTGCTGCCCTCGTTGAGAGATGGAGACCAGAGACACACACATTCCACTTTCCTGAGGGGGAGATGATCATCAACCTCGAGGATGTCGCAGTTCTTCTCGGTCTTCCTATCCAGGGGAGACCCGTTATTGGACCCACTCGTGCAGCTTGGCCAGACCTTGCTCAACGCTTGTTAGGCGTTGATATTTTTGTACGACCGTAGGGCTACAGATGGATCGTCCATATCTATGCGTTGGTTGGAGTCACAGATTCCACATTTACAGGATGATGATGATGAGCAGACCGTCATGCGTTACGCCCGTGCATATATCTTACGACTCATTGGTGGGACCATGTGTACTGATCACTCGGGGATGCACGTGCATATGATGTATCTACCCCTACTAGAGGACTTTGATCGGGCTGGGACGTACAGTTGGGGATCATCCTGCATGGCATACACGTACAGATCATTATGCAGACTATCCCATAGGGACCGTACAGGTCTTGGAGGATGCGTCATCCTTATTCAGATGTGGGCATGGGAGCGCATCCCATCATTCCGCCCTGACCTTGCTGGTCCACCGGTCGAGATGGAGGTGCTGCATGACGCTCCGCGTGGACGCTGGTATGATAAGTCATTTCTATTGGTTTTTTATTCTACTATGAGTTATTGACTATAATTTCTCATTATTTTTCATTATCGTTGTATTTTACAGGTGGTGTTAGCGACACAATTTTGACGTGGTTCCGAGACAGCATTTGGGCCTATATCGGCTACAGTTGGACTGTCTCTTACCTGATCAGGTATATATATACAATCTATCACTGTCTAACATTTTTAATAATAACATCAATTTTGGTTTTTAGTTGGGTGTTTTTTTGACAAAATCACTTGTCATTTCAGATTTCATGGCTTCCATACTGGAGTATTATGGACCAGTTGCCAGCATACTGCACTGTTGGTCTTGAGGATGCTATGGCTGTAGTGCCCCTCATTCAATTTCATATTATTGAGTGGAAGCAGCCTGACAGGGTCATGCGCCAATTTTTTCGTACTCAGCCGATTCCATTACCATCTAGACAGACAGACAAGCTTCATGGGATGAAGCTGACAGGGAGGCAGGATGATGACTGGTCCCAAGTACATGCGAGTTTTATCGACTACTGGCACAGACGTGCAGAGTTACGTATTCAAGGTGTTTCTACAAATCGATTCTCTCTTTCAGAGTAGGTTGACTATGCGCCATGGTATAGACTAAAGTCTATACTGTATCTTACCCAAGCTGGCATAGAGTTGCAGAGGATGGTAAGTTAATAAATTCCTATTACTTTGTTTATTGAATTATTTTCTAATTCCATTTGAATCTACTTACAGGGAAGTCACACAGAGCAGCTTGTTCGCATGAGCGATGAAGAGGAGGAGGGGGTCTTTAGCTGGGCAGCCGTCCATGCTACAGCGCTGGAGGCGAGGGCATCTTTTCATGCGCTTTCCGAGAGCATCTTCACGCGTCTGGCTCAGAGACAGGAGGTTCCTGCCCCAGAGTAACATCCTGCAGCTGGTGCTGGTGTTGAGGAGCCACGACCACGGCGACGTAGACAGCGTCGTGCTGCACGTGAGGCATCGCCTGTTCCACAGGCAGAGGTCGGGCCTCTAGTAGTCCAGGATCAGCCTATTCAGGATGTGCCTCAGGTGGCATGGGATCCGTCTTTCCTGACAGGATATCCGCAGTTCTCTCCATCTTGGGTTCCAGATCCTTCACAACCTTGGATTCTAGAGCCGTCGTCGTCTTGGGGTATAGCTCCATCACAGGCTTCGTTCCCCTCTACGATGGAGTCAGGTCCTTCTACCACCCTAGTGGGAGAAGGATCCGAATGGCAGTACGAGATGCAGTTGACAACTCCTCCAACTGACACACAGATGGAGGATGCGACAGTCGACGTTTCAGTGCCCGAGGATCAGCCTTCTCCAGGTCATCAGACTCCACTGCGCACTCGACGCGGACGTCCTATTCGCAGACCACCATGTGGGACGGAATCTCCTCGCCACAGACATATGCATTGATTGTACATTATTGTTTACATGTTTTATGTGTACTGAAATCAAAATACTATTTTTACTTGTTGGTCAGAGTGGAATCTCAAGAGGGGGTAAATTAGGTTTTATTTATATATATTTATATAACCATACGAACATAATAATAAAACATTAATAATTACTAATTACCTAATTACAAATTATATAATTAATAATTCTATTACTAATTAACTATTTAATTAGTATATAATTAATATTTATATTACGAAATAACTAATTAATTAGTATATAATTTGTAATTTGGTAATTAGTGTTTATTAATCATTAATTATATAATAACTAATTAGTTAATTAGTAATAAAATTATCAATTATATAATACTTAATTATTACATATATAATAAATACTTAGTTAATTAGAAATATAATTAATAATTATAACTAATTAATTAGTAATTGGTAATTATTAATTAGTTAATCAGTAATATAAATATTTATTATAATTATTCATTATAAGAGGGTTTGCCCTGAAAATCATTCTGCATTTTCGATGTGAGATTCAGGTTCTACTTTTACTGTGCAGTAGATTCTGCATTTCCGATGTGGGATTCTGTTACAAGTACGTGACTTTGAAATACAATAAAATATAAACTATAAGGCCAATATAAATGAAATTTTAAACATTGATTAAAAATATAATAAATAGTTGAAAACAAAAAGAATTTCCTCAAAAATGTTGATGAAAAATAATTTATAAGCTTTCAAAACCGCCTACTTGAAACTTAAAAATGTTTCAAGTACGTGACTTTAAAAGACTGTAAAATATAAACTATAAAACGAATATAATTGAAACTTTAAAAATTGATTAAACATATAATAAATAGTTGAAAACAAAAGAAATTTCCAAAAAAATGTTGATGAAAAGTAATTTATAAGCTTTCAAAACCGCATACTTGAAACTTAAAATTTTTCAAGTACGTGACTTTGAAAGACCATAAAACATAAAATAGAAGACCAATATAAATGAAACTTAAAACATGGATTAAACATATAAAAAATAGTTTAAAACAAAAGCAATTTACAAAAAAATGTTAATGAAAAATAATTTATAAGCTTTCAAAACCGCCTACTTGAAACTTAAAAATGTTTCAAGTACGTAACTTTGAAAGATTATAATTATATTACTAATTAACTAATTAATTATTATATAATTAATAGTTATATTAATAATTAACTAATTATTTATTATATAAGTAATAATTAATGAGTAATAATTAATAATTAATAATTTAATGAATAGCTATAATTAATATTTATATTACTAATTAACTAATTAATAATTACTAATTACTTATTAATAATTATTAATTACTAATTACTAATTATAATGAATAATTATAATAAATATTTATATTACTAATTAGCTAATTAATAATTAATAATTACTAATTAATTAGTTATAATTATTAATTGTATTTCTAATTAACTAAATATTTATTATATATGTAATAATTATATTACTAATTAATTATTATATAATTAATGATAATATTACTGATTAACTAATTAATTATGAAATATTTAATTATTAATAATTACTAATTAATAATTAAAAATTATAATGAATAAATGTAATTAAAAATTATATTACTAATTTACTAATTAATTGTTATATAATTAATAATTATATAACTAATGAAATAACTAACTATTATATAATTAATTATTAATAATTACTAATTAATAATTATAATGACTAATTATAATTAATATTTATATTACTAATTAACTAATTAATAATTACTAATTACTAATTACTAATTACTAAATACTAATTACTAATAATTAGTAAGTGAAACCGAAAGCTTATAAATTATTTTTTATCATCATTTTTTATGATTTTTTTTGTTTTCAACTATTTTTTATATGTTTAATCCATGTTTTAAGTTTCATTTATATTGTCCTTATAGTTTATATTTTATAGTCTTTTAAAGTTACGTACTTGAAAAATTTTAAGTTTCAAGTATGCGGTTTTGAAAGCTTATAAATTACTTTTCATCAACATTTTTTTGGAAATTTCTTTTGTTTTAAACTATTTATTATATGTTTAATCAATGTTTAAAGTTTCAATTATATTCGTTTTATAGTTTATATTTTACAGTCTTTCAAAGTCACGTACTTGAAACATTTTTAAGTTTCAAGTAGGCAGTTTTGAAAGCTTATAAATTATTTTTCATTAACATTTTTTTAATTGCTTTTGTTTTAAACTATTTTTTATATGTTTAATCCATGTTTTAAGTTTCATTTATATTGGTCTTCTATTTTATGTTTTATGGTCTTTCAAAGTCACGTACTTGAAAAATTTTAACTTTCAAGTATGCGTTTTTGAAAGCTTATAAATTACTTTTCATCAACATTTTTTTGGAAATTTCATTTGTTTTCAACTATTTATTATATGTTTAATCAATTTTAAAGTTTTAATTATATTCGTTTTATAGTTTATATTTTACAGTCTTTCAAATTCACTTATTTGAAACATTTTTAAGTTTCAGGTAGGCGGTTTTGAAAGGTTATAGATTATTTTTCATCAACATTTTTGAGGAAATTATTTTTGTTTTCAACTATTTATTATATGTTTAATCAATGTTTAAAATTTCATTTATATTGTCCTTATAGTTTATATTTTATTGTATTTCAAAGTCACGTACCTGTAACAGAATCCCACATCGAAAATGCAGAATGATTTTCAGGGCAAACCCTCTTATAAAAGGGAGGCATGGGTAAGAGTTTCTGTCAGAATCCAGACTACTGTAATGGTTGTAGCGCTGGATCTTTAATAGCAGAGAAATTCTGCTGAATTTTTTTGTTTTGTTTATATATATATATATATATAAACAAAACAAAACAAAACAAAAAAAATAAAAATAAAAATTTTCAAAAAAATTTTTTTTAGGAGAAAGGCGGCATCGCGGATGCCGCCTTTCACCCGCAGTGCAAAGGCGGCATCGCGGATGCTGCCTTGCCCCCGAAATGCAAAGGCGGCATCCCGGATGCCGCCTTTAAGATGCATTTTTAAAATTTTTTTTGCCGGAATCATTTTCTGGAAAATATTTTTTTTTAAAAACGTAAAAAAAAAATCCGTAATACCGCTGGTATGAAACTGGTGAAATATCAGCCTTTTCATACTTTGGGAAGACACCCGAGCCGTGCACCTCTTGCATGAAGAGGATGATCTGTGAATCTCTCAGTTTCATGAAGGGAAGGAGAACATATTAAACTATTTTTGTTTGCAGGGATTCGTGTTTTGTAAAGAAGAATAGAGGATTTTACATGGTGAAGGTCAGTATGCACATGAAAGCACGAATACGTCCTATTTAAAGAAACCTAAGGGACTGTGTGTTTGCACAGAATGGTAGAGGTTACATACATGGTGCACATGCATTAAGACCATCTAGAGTCAGTGTGTGTCCGCATGTGAAAAAACAAGAAGAAAGAAGGAGAATCTATCAAAAGGTACACACCCATTTGGGTTTGAAGAAGAACACACATAAAACCTAAAGAGGTCGGAACCAAGTGCAAATAAAATAAATAGAGAGAAGAAAATAAAGAAGTGGCAGATTGTGTGTTCATTGACAAATACAAAGTGGAAAGTGAGTTGCACCAAAAAGGGAGTACATGCACATGCATAAAACACTTACAAAGAACCCAAATTAAAAGAAACAAGTGTGTGTTCAAAGAACAAAAATAAGAAGGAATTGAATATATGTATATCGAGATAAGAACTAAGTGGACATTACTGTAAGTGTGTATTAAAAGAAACAAGTGTGTGTGTATCATGCATGTACTGTCCACTTAGTTCTTATCTCAATATACATAGATTCAATTCCTTCTTATTTTTCTTCTTTGAACACACACACTTGTTCCATTTAATTTGGGTTCATTGTAAGTGTGTTATGCATGTGCATGTACTCCCTTTTTGGTGCAACTCACTTTCCACTTTGTATTTCTCAATGCACACACAATATGCCACTTCTTTATTTTCTTCTCTCTATATATTTTCTTTTCACTTGGTTCCGGCCTCTTTAGGTTTTATGTGTTTTCTTCTTCAAACCTGAATGGGTGTGTAACTTTGGATAGATTCTCCTTATTTCTTCTTGTTTTTTCACATGCATACACACACTACCTCTAGATGGTCTTAATGCATGTGAACCATGAATGTAACCTCTACCATTCTGTGCAAACACACAGTCCCTTAGGTTTCTTCAAATAGGATGTATTCATGATTTCATGTGCATACTGACCTTCACCATGTAAAATCCTCTGTTATTCTTTACAAAACATGAATCCCTACAAACAAAAATAGTGTAATATGTTCACCTTCCCTTCATGAAACTGAGAGATTCACAGATCTTCCTCTCCGTGCATGAGGTGCACGGTTCGGGTGTGCCACGACCCGGATCTGGTCACCACCATTAACGACACCAAACCCGGCCCTTGGTAAGGCCCGAAGAGCGTTCCCTATCCCCATGGGCTGGTACAAGTGCCCGGGTATCAAAAATGTGGCTTGGGAACGATTTACCCGAGTATGAAAGCATAAAACATAAAAAAACAATCAATAATTAGAATATGAAATTTTCATGCTAAACAATTCTTAACAAAACCAGATCTGAATACATATTTTTAAAGACACTACAAGTGGTCCAAAAACAAATAATGACAACATAAAGACATCCCCATGGACTCCACATGATAAGGGGGTCATCACCCTCAAGCCTTCTCCGCAACTCCGCCCAATGATGGGGACTAACACCCTGAACCGCCATCACCCTTAGTCTTCCCTTTACCTGAGTCAAGCATAAGCAGGTCTACTTACACCAAAGGGGTGTAAGTAGGGTGTGAGCCTAAGCCCAATAGGATACCACCAGATGATTCCAAAGGGCATGCAATACAATGTGAACAAAACAAGCAATTTTAATACACAAGGTGAAACAGTGTTAAAATTCGAAGAAATGCAACTTTCAAATGAAAACAGTTTTCTATCTGAGAATTTCAGAATGTTAACACATTATATAGACATGTGAGATACTGTAAAGTACTTCCAAAAACACCCCACAACAAGGGTAAATATCACAAATCCAATGAGCAACAAGATTGGGAACACCCCTAAGCACTAGGTTGTCTCGGGCCCTATGTACCTCGTACCTCGGTGTAAAGTAACCATAGAAAAATCCGTTCTCGTGCACGAGCCACTAGTAGGGAACATACCCATAACCTAGTGGTCCCCAATCATCATCCACATAGTTTAGTTAGAGTTGTCATTATCCAAATGCTAAGTGAAACAGGGACAAAACCCATCTGATCCACTAGCCGTACTAGTACAAATCCGCCCCACCTAGGTACCCGGGCTTCCACTTTTGGGCTCAAACAATTTCAGCAAACAACACACATACTTTTTCATATAAAATATCACTACTGGTAAAAAAAAATAGTACAGTAGCTACACACATTTTATAGCATTTAAAACACACAATAAAATAATTTGATTTTCAATAAAAGAACCTCTCAAAACATCACATTGTTTTGCACCCAAAGCTCTTTAAAATATCCACTTTGCATACTATTTGAACAATTGTAAGTCATTAAAACAAAATTTTAGTTCAATACCCTTTAATGAAACAAAAAATTTAGTTATGGGGAAGCCCAATGTGAACCAAGAAGTTATATCTTTTAAAAACCATCATTTTCACACAAACATGGCACTTAAAGCTCATTTGCTTCCCAAACACCATTTAAACAAACTTTAACAGAAACAAAAAAAAGAATAAACATTCAAAACCTGATTTTCATTCCTAATACAGTTCAATAAAATCAACTATGTAATTATAGGTCAGCCCAAAATGAACCAATAAAAGGTTTGAATGAAAAACCCCCAATTTCACCAAAAATTGGAACTTAAAATTCATTTGCATTATAAATGAAACTAAAACCAATTTTTACAGAAACATTCAAGTGAAATAAACATTAAGGTACCATGAACACAGAAAACTAATTCACAAAAATTTCACACACAATGGAATCACCTACCAAAGTAACAAAAACCCTTGAATCTCCGTGCGAAAATCAAATCGCACCCCCGCCGCACCAAGAGAGACCTAGATCAAACCTAAAACCACAATAATTGGCCAATAAAGCCCAAATTTAAACCCTAGGTTCTAAAACCTAGTTTCTGGAAATTAGTAAACTAAATGATAAGCAAAGAAACCCTAATAACAATGAATGAAACCCTAAGTAGTTTGAAAGAGGAAAGAAAAGGACTCATTTACTTGAAGTATCTTGAAGTAATCACTCCAAAACACCTGTAGATGAAATTAAAAACATCCAAAATTTAGGTTTCATTCGAAAAATATTTATTAAGTAATTTAGGAGCTGTAATGGAGGAAAAATATTGAGAATTGAGAGAGTTATGAAAGAAAGAATTTACCTCTTCAAATCTGGACGATTTGAGGAAGCCTATGAAGTTCAGCACCAAATTACGATTAACCAGAGCTCCAAAGAGTGGTGAGAGAGTTCAGAAGTACGTATGGGTTAATTGGTCTTGGGTGAGACTTGGAATAACCTAAAAATCCCAAAAATTGAATAAGTTATAACATAATCAAAATTTATTTTTAAAACAGGAATTGGGCTTTCGGGCAGGCCCAACCCCTTAGATAAAAACCCAAATAAACCTTGGTTATGGATTTCTAAAAGCTCCAAATTAACTTGGTGGTGTTAATAGGTTAGGGGAGGCCAAGTAGGAATTTGAATGGATGAAATTTTTTGAAAAATGAAAATGTTACAAAAGATACAAAATTTATTTTTCAATCTGGAATTGGGCTCACGGTTTGGCCCAATTCATGAATACTCATCTATTCCTCCCTAAAACCTAGGGAAACCCCCAAAACAAATCAAGGATGTAAATTAAATGAAAAATAACTTTAAAATATGTCATTTATGTGACAATTATCCCTACCATGAAGGAATTTCCGCCCCAGAAAGTCAACATGAAGCTTGGTTGGAAAACAAGAATGGGTACTCTTCCTCGACCCATGACTTTCGCTCCCATGTCTCATGTGTATCATTCCCACACTGCCATAGAACACGGACTAATGGAATAGACTTCTCTTTAAGTATCTTCTCTTGGGAGTCCACTATTTTCACCGGCCTCTCAACAACAGACAAGTCAAGCTCTATTGCCTGTTCTTCCCAACTCAACACATGGGATGGATCCGGGTTGTATTTCTTCAACTGAGAGACGTGGAAGACATCATGGATAGACGTCAACTGAGAAGATAAGGACAACCTGTATGCCACCTTTCCAATACACTTGGTGATCTCAAAGGGCCCGACATATCGTGGCATCAGCTTACCTTGCTTCCCCAATCGAAGATGGCCCAGACGAGGGACCACTTTTCAGAATACCCTATCACCCATAGAAAACTCTAGGTCTCGACGCCTCCAGTCAGCATAAGATTTATGATGAATCTGAGTTGCCAATAAGTGCTTCCTGATCAACTTGACCTTCTCAGAAGTCTCCTGCACAAGGCTCGGCCCCAACAGTGAGGTCTCTCCTACCTCAACCCAACATAGGGGGGACTGACATGGCCGACCATAGAGCACCTCAAAAGGGGCCATTCGAATTGAGGATTGGTAACTATTATTATAAAAAAACTCAAACAATCCCAAATGGTTATCCCAAGAACCTCCAAATTCCAGGACACATGCATGAAGCATGCCCTCCAAAATCTGATTCGCCCGCTATGTCTAACCATCCGTCTGAGGGTGGTATGCCATGCTCATCTTAATCTGAGACCCCAAGGCCTTCTGAAGGCCTTCCCAAAATCGAGAAGTGAAGCGAGGGTCTCTATCTGAGACAACTGCTGAAGGTACGCCCGAGAGTCTCACCAATTCCTGAAGAAACAAATGTCCCAAATCATCCACTTTATTTGTATCTTTTATCAGAATAAAGTGGGTTGATTTGGTCAGACGAACAATCACCACCCAAATGGCATTCTTACCCCGAGGTGTACGAGGTAAGCCAACAATAAAGTTCATGGAGACATCGTCCCACTTCCAGGTAGGAATGGGTAGTGGATGGAGCAAACCGGAAGGCCTTTAGTGCTCTGCTTTCACCTGCTGGCATGTGTAGCATCTCGAAACAAAGTCCGCTATGTCCCGTCTCATACCAGGCCACCAAAACTGCTGACGGAAATCATAATACATCTTAGTGGCACCAGGATGGATAGCCCACTGATACTGGTGGCTATCCCACATCACCACCTTCCATAGAGATAATGGCACTACCGAACGGCCCTTGAAGCACAAGATGCCCTTGGGAGACGATGCCCAATCAGAGGATGCCTCCCCACCATAAAGAAACTGCTTTGACCGCTGACATAGCTCATCACTGGGCTGTTCCCGCATAATCAACTTCAGTAGAGAAGGAGTCAACTGGACGCTTGCCAAGAATGCCCCTCCACCGTGTTCCCTAGTCTCCATATGCATCTAATAAAAGAGCCCCATTAATGCCCACTCATCACTGGACTTCCTCAAAGCCTGCACTAGAACCCTTATTCTCAAGGTGTCAGCCACTACATTACCCTTACCTGGGGTATAGACAATGTCAAAGTCAAACCCCTGCAAGTACTCGATCCAGCGACGCTGCCTCAAGTTGAGGTCCTTCTGTGAAAAGATATAAGCCAAGCCTTCATGATCAGAGTATACCACAAACTTCTCCCCAAAAAGGTAGTGATGCCATGTCTTCAAAGAATGCATCACCACTGCCAACTCCAAGTCATGGGTTGGGTAGTTCTTTTCATGTGGTCGAAGTTGGCGAGAGCCATACGCAACCACATGATCATCCTGTATAAGCACGCACCCAAGACCCATACCTGAAGCATCACAATAGAACACATATCCCTTTCCTGCCTCTGGTAAAATCAGCACAGGGGCGGTAGTCAACCGCCTCTTCAACTCCTCGAACGACGCCTGGCATTCTGGACCCCATAAAAACTTCACCCCTTTCCAGGTGAGGGCAGTCATCGATGAAGCAAGCCGAGAGAAATCCCGAATGAATCGCCTGTAATAACCAGCCAGGCCAAGGAAACTCCTGATCTCAAACACATTCTTCGGCTGCTCCCATGACATAACTACACTAATCTTCTCGGGGTCCACTGAAACCCCCTGCTCAGAGATCACATGCCCCAGAAATCTCACATCCCTAATCCAAAAAGTTCACTTTGAAAACTTTGCATAGAGGCGGTGATCTCGTAATGTACCCAAAACAATCCTCAAGTGATGTTCGTGTTCCTCCTCAGAGCTAGAGTATACCAGAATGTCATCCATGAACACCACAACAAAGGAATTGAGATACTGATGGACCACCCTGTTCATGAGTTCTATAAAGACCACTGGAGCATTGGTCAATCCGAAGGTCATGACCAAATACTCAAAGTGGTCGTACCTGCTTCAAAAGGCTGTCTTTGGGATATTTGACTCTTTCACCCAAAGTTGATGATACCCCGAACGTAGGTCTATCTTTGAGAACCACTTTTCCCCCTTCAACTAATTTAACAAATCATCTATTCTAGGCAAAGGGTATTTATTCTTAATTGTTACCTTACTCATCTTCTGGTATTCAATACACAACCGGAGGGATCCATCAGCCTTTTTTGCGAACAACACAAGAGCGATCCAAGGAGAGACGCTCGGGCGAATGAATCCTTTGGATTATAAGTCGTCTAGCTGTATCTTTAATTCCCTCAGCTCGGTGGGGGCCATGCGATAAGAGGGAAGAGATATCGTCTGTGTTCCCGGTCCCAGATCAATCGAAAACTCCACATCCCGCTCCGGGGGAAAACCTGAAAAATCATCCGGGAATACCTCCGGAAACTCATTCACTACATGAGGTAATGAACCTTCAGGGGAAATACCATCCTCTAGCATGATCTGAGATAACTGGAAGATAACACTTCCCAAATCTGGGAGTGGAGGCCCTGCGCGACCTGACCGAGGATCCCATTCTCCATGAAATACTTGATGACTCCCATCAGGTGCCGTGAAACTCACACGCCATCTGTAGCAATCGATGTGTGCCTGGAAGTGTACTAGCCAATCCATCCCGAGTATGACATCAAAAGAGTCCATATCTAAGACCAAGAGGTCCCACTCGATCTCGACCCCTGACATAAAAAGAGCACATGATGGGCACCTGAGACCTTGCTCCTTCTTCGTTCCCAGCGGTGTCACCTAATCCATCGCGAAAGACATCAACTCAGTTGGAAAATTCAGAATGTCCACAAAATGGGCATAAATGAATGAAACAAAGGAACCAGTATCAAAAAGAGTAGTAGCTATAGAAGATGTGATCAGAACGGTACCTCGAACTGTCGACGGTCCCGCCTCTGATCCTGCTGGTGCCTGATCCACTGCATGGAGATGTCCAATATCTGCCTGAGGAAGACCGCTAGTCTGTGGCTGTGCCTTGAACTGGCTCTGCCCAGAAGATGACCCCGCCCTACCACCACGACTGCCAAATCGAGATCCACCAGTTCTCGATGGATCAAACTGTACTGGCACTCCTCTTGAAGCCACTGACCCAGCCCCACTCGGAAGTGGACGTGCCACACCACAGAAACGCTGCAAATGCCCTATACCTCCACACTGGTAATAAGGATTCGGAGGATGTGGACATGCTGGTCGGATATGCCCGGGCTTCCCATGTAACATCCAAAGTAAGTAATGAATAATAAATATTTTTATCTATGTCTTTTAATGATTAATATAGTGTTTTAGAGGCTTAAAATGAAAATAAATACAATCTTATGCATGGAATACACTAATATTCTTAAAAGATTGTTTTACTGCCTTTTGATGGAAAACCCTTTTTAAATCTATCTTTTGACATTTTTATAAGCTATGTTTTTCAAAATAAACTTATTATTTATTATTGGGACATCAAAATTTACTTTGTCTGAATTTTTGGTATTTTTCCGATAAAGTTCATTTTTTAATGAATAGTGAAAAATGTTGTATTTTAATTCAAAACCTCTTTTTAATCTAATTTATTTATATGATTAGATTATCTTTTGAATTGGTTTTGAAGTGAAATTAGAATATAGTTTTACCATTTTATCCAATGGTGGTCATTGGAATCAATTTCACTTTGAAATTGGACTTAAACTAGTGTCAATCTTTTGACACTTATTGTTTCATAAAAACACGCTATTTGTCATGACAGCGGGAATTGGTTATTAAATTAATTAATGAAACTTACATGTTTTGAATTTTGTAAAATAGACATCATTTTTGAATTCGGAATATCAAATATAGCTTAGGGTGAAGTTTTGGTATCTTTCTGAAAAACTTCAATTTTTGATGAATAGTGAAACCACTAAGTGGTAGTTAAAGAAACTGATTTTTCGTTTAAATGAAACTTTTCCACTTCTGTGATTTGATTTTAAAAAATCCTACATACATGGTTTTCATTAATAAGTAAAATGTGGTTCAATGAGATTAAAATAATTTTTGGTGAATAATAACTTTTAAGTTCTTAATCGCGATTAGTGGTAATTAGTGTAGTTTAAGGTAAAAATAATGTTTTAATAATATGATATGAGCTTGAAACATGTTATACCCTTATTGGATATGTCATGGCCGACCAATAAAATCCATTGGTCAACTTGGGGACCCCATGGAGCTACATTGGTTGGGAAATGACATAAATAATTTTTTATTTAATGTTAAAGTAAAAATGACACAAACATGAGATGTTTTACTAAAACAATTTTTACATGGGGTTATACAAGTCAGATTTTTGATTATAAATAGTCATTGGAAATATAAAAAGAGTTCCTACATAATATTATTTGTTTTATAATTTTTAGACTTTAAATAAATTAAATTATTTATGACATCATGATGATGCAGCGATTACCTCATTAATAATGGATTTAAATAAAATGAAATGATAATGTAAAATCTATGAACTACACATGTCCAAAAACTATTTGATGTGTGTATTTCGAACCCTTATCACCTTAACCTAGAATTATATCAATGTGGGACCTTTTGAATACGAAACTCATTTTAAAATAATGTAACATTTCTTTACATTCCAAGAGTGCCCCTCCTCTACTCTTATAAAAGCCCCCACCTCTACCTCCTTACCCACACTCCCAAAGCCTTTGGATCGGACAAACCCTACCAATTTTGTCTCTCCACATCCCTCTCTTACTCCTTGAAGCCTCACTTTGGGCAGAAGTCTTCCCAAGGAAGCCTTTGAGCTCAAACCAAAGGGAGTTACCCGATTTTAAGGTAATGTCTTCACTTGAGTCCTTTTGTTTTATTTTGCTTCTCCAACCCCCTAAATTTTTTTATTCATTTATTTTGTAACAAATCCAGTATATTAAATATACTAGTATGTTGTTATAAGAAGGATTCGAGCTACACTTACACACACCTATATCTAATGGTTAAAGAACATACTGTTTCCGTGGATGGTGAATTTATGCCTCCCGAAACGATGATTGTTCAACATTCTTTTAACACCTTCAAAGGTGGTCATTAAGATGAAAATATATTTATATATGATATATAATATGTTTATGTTTTCCTTAAGCTTCTGTATTTTTCATTTTGGGAATACCTTTATGGTTTCCATTATGGGTAAACGCGATATCTTCATTTAAGGAAGTGCGGACTACTGCCCCCTCAAAGTGATTTGATTAGTTAAATACCATATGTGGGATGTATAAACGATGGAACTATGATATTATATATGATATTATACTGAAATTATAATATAACTTTATATAATTATGATTTCATTCTATAAAATACGAAATAGAAATGAAAGTAGCGTTCATGCGTACGTACGGCTTACCGTCTCCATGAACGGTGCATTTCATTTCTTACCTCTAAATGATTATGTAATATTATAAATGCATGCATGTACTGGATATATATGACATATATGATATATACATAATGAATACCATTCTGGATATAATGGATACATGAACAACTTGTAATTATAAAGGTCTTATTTTTGACTCAAGTACCAATGATCGTTAAAACGACCGTTATTAACTTAAATAATTACATAGTGTTCATGACATGAAAATAAGTGATATAAAAGGAATAATGAACTTGAAAAAGGTTCTTAAACAAGTAGAAATTAACTCAAGTTTATTATTTAGGAGATTAAAGAATGACTGAGTCAAGTCGGAACCGAGGTACGGGACTTCGTCTCAATCTCTTTTCATTGAGGCATATTTTGTTTTATACACAACCTTATTTTATATGGTGTATAAACCCCTTTGACTTTTATGTTTATTAAAAAGTAATCTTTTTTATATGAAGCGTTTACTAAACGAAAAAAGGGAATGTTTTTGTCGTATGTATGCGGCGACAACGACTTCTCTGCCGCCGTGACCATTATTTGAGTTTCAGCTTCCTCTACAAGCCATACCTTTTTTTTAAAAAGAAAAATAAATACCATGTTTTACTTTATTTTATTTTGGTATTGAAAATAGTTTTCATAATGTTTTTATATCAATGCGTTGTATTGATATCTTGTGATTGAAAGGTGGAAATGTTATGTTTCCTTTATGAAAGTTTTATTTGATACGATTATGTTAAGGTTCTTGGGCATTATTATGAAGACGGGTGGTTCCGTGATAGACTAAGGGCGGGTGAGCCCGATATAGCTCTCCAATTCATTGGGTAACGTGAAGGAGTGAAACGTTAAGGTTTCTCCGAATATATTTAGGGAATATACTGTGATGGGTATTCCAAACGTAACCAAGAGGGTTACTCCCTACGTAAGAATGTTATGAATGCCTCAGGTTACCTTTATGTCTTATGATTTCTATGATTTATTCATGATTTGATGAGGTATGTTAAAGTGCCTATGTTTTATGGGTAAAGTATGATTTCATTCTTATGTATATATGTACCCATGTTTCCTTTCCATATTTTTATATCCCTTACTGAGCTTTTTATGCTCATCCCAAGTTTTTTTGAAATGTTTTTCACAGGTCAAGGGAAAGGTACATGATATGATGATAGTGTCAAGGAAGTGTCAAGAAAGAATCCATGTTTTATTTTAAATATGTTTCCATTGATGGGAAAGAAGAATACTATCTTTATGTAACCACATTGTTTATATGTGGAAGGTAATGCAAGTTTTATGATCTAATTCTCTAAAACTATAAACCCAAAAAGATCCTCAATGTGTAATCTTGTAATAACTCAAGATTAAGTAAGGTTTAAGGCTGGGGCCTTATAGTTGGTATCATAGGTCGGTTTAGATAACTTTAGGAGTTATAATTCTATTAAATGATTATCCAAAAATATTTTTTTTATGGTCAAATCTAAGTGATATAGTATTTGAAGATTACCATGTTTCTTCATCTAAGACATGTTTGTTCAGAATGGTTTTCCGCAGAGGAAACATGGAAGCAGTGCTAGGAAGGCATACAGAAGGAAATAACCTTCCGAATCAGCATCCTGAGATGGTCAGAATTGGAACTGAACAGTTTGTTGTAGTAATGGCGCAGTTGACTCAAGGGATAAATGGTGGTGGTATCCATGCACGAGATCAGCCAGATCAACCGCAGAGGAACATGTCAGTGGTGGAACATTTCATGAGGCAACATCCCCCATCATTCAGAGGATCATCTGACCCTGTGTTAGCTGAAGGGTGGATTAAAGCACTGGAGAAGATTTTCAATTTCATGGGGTGTTCAGACAATCAAAAGGTTAGTCTTTCTATTTACCGTTTGGAGGGTGAGGCAGATCAGTGGTGGTCTATGGTTAAAAATATCAGGGACGCTGATGAGATTGATGCTCTTGACTGGGATGAATTCAAAGGTATGTTTCTTGAGAAGTATTTTCTTAAGGCTGTTCGACTTAGGATGGAAAAACAATTCTTGTAATTGAGGCAAGAGGAAGACTCAGTGGCTACCTATGAAGAAAGGTTCACTCGATTGGAAAGGTATGCTCCAAATTTTATCCGAGACCTTGATAGTAAAATCAATCATTTTTACTCAGGATTAAAGCCAAAATATCGAAGGGCATTAGCTTCTCATGAGTTTAAAAGTTATGAAAAGCTTATTCGATGTGATGAGAAGGTGGAAATGGAGTTTGCCGATGATCAAGTGTTCTATAACAACCAACAGAATAAGAGACCGAGGTGGCAGGAGAAAGGTAAGAATTCTTCAAAAAAGTCTGATGGTAAGAAAACTAAGTTTCCAGTTTGTGATAAATGTGGCAAAAGGCATGCTGGGGAATGTATTCTGAATTCTATAAAGTTCTACCGATGTGGTAAGATGGGACATAAGGCTCGTGATTGCACTGAAAAGGATCAAGGTGAAGGTAAGACCAAATTTGATTTACAGTTAGTGAAATTTTATAAGTGCAATGAGATGGGTCACTATGAAAATGAGTGTCTGATAAAGAGCTTGAGTGATGGGAAGCAGTTAGACTACAAGCAGAAAGGGGTGGTGAAATCCTTTGCAACTACTTCAGCAGATGTCAGGCCATCAAATGAAGTTGTATCAGGTACTTTGTTTGTTTTTTCAGATTATGCCAGTGTGTTGTTTGATTCGGGGTCTACACATTCTTTCATCTCTGAAAACTTTTCTAGTAAAATGGGAATACCATCTCAAGAAATGACTCTTGAACTTTTGGTAAAAACACCTGGGGGAAATGTTGAGGCAAAAAGAATTTATAAGAATCTTCCTATCCTTATATGTGAAAAGAACCTACTTGCAAACCTTATTGTTCTACCTCTAGTAGAGTTTGATGTTATCCTGGGTATGGATTGGATCCCTATTTACCATGCTAAGATTGACTGTAGAGCTAAAGAAGTTTCTTTTCAGAAAGACTTTCAGTTTGTGTACAAGAATGAACCCTTACTGTTGATAACTTATCAAGAGGTCGAGAAACTTGTAAAAGATGGAAATGAATGTTACCTTGCACACATCGTTGAAAATAAATGAACTGTTCAGATTAATGATGTTCCAGTGGTAAATGAGTATCCTGATGTTTTTCCTGATGAGTTGCCTGGAATAATACCAGATCGAGAAGTTGAATTTACTGTTGACTTAGTTTCTGATGCTAAGCCAATTTCAAAACCCCCTTATCGAATGGATCAAATTGAACTTTTAGAGTTGAAGGAGCAATTGCATGATTTATTAGAGAAAGGTTTCATTCGACCTAGCACATCACCATAGGGTGCTCCTGTTTTATTTGTTAAAAAGAAAGATGGGTCAATGAGACTTTCCATTGATTACAGAGCCTTGAATAATGTCACTGTTAAGAACAAATATCCTTTACCTCATATCGATGATTTGTTTGATCAGCTCTAGGGAGCTCAGTATTTTTCAAAGATTGACTTGAGATCAGGGTACCATCAGCTGAAGGTAAAGGAAGAAGACGTTCTGAAGACTGCGTTTCGTACAAGATATGGCCATTATGAATTTGTAGTAATGCCTTTTGGGATAACCAATGCACCTGCTGTATTCATGGACTTAATGAATATAATTTTCCATGAGTTCTTGGATAAGTTTGTGGTGGTTTTCATTGATGATATTTTGGTGTTTTCTAAAAGTAAAGAGGATCATGAAAGACATTTAAGGGTTATCTTGAAAACCTTAAAAGAAAAGAAATTGCATGAGAAATTCAGCAAGTGTGAGTTTTGGTTGCAAAAAATTTCTTTCCTTGGTCACATTGTTTCTAAAGATGGGATAACTGTTGATCCTGAAAAAACAAAAGTTGTGGAAGACTGGCCAAGACCCACAAATGTATCTAAGATTTGTAGCTTCCTTGGTTTGGCAGGCTATTACCGAAGGTTTGTTAGAAATTTTTCATGGTTATCTAGTCCAATGACTAAGCTAACTCGGAAGGGTGTTAAGTTTATCTGGACAAAAGAATGTGATGATTGTTTTTAGGAATTGAAATGATGATTGGTGAAAGCTCCAATTTTGGCACTACCTTCCAGGAATGGTGAGTTTGTTATCTACAATGATGCTTCATTGAAAGGACTTGGTTGCGTCCTAATGCAGAATGATCAGGTAATTGCTTATGCTTCACGACAGTTGAAAACTCATGAGGTAAATTACCCTACACATGATTTGGAATTAGCTGCTGTTGTTTTCGCTTTAAAAATTTAGAGACATATTTTGTATGGAGTAAAGTGTGAAATATATACTGATCACAAAAGTTTAAAGTATATATTCACTCAGAAAGAGTTTAACATGAGACAGAGGAGATGGCTGGAATTAATCAAGGATTATGATTGTACAATTCATTACCATCTAGGAAAAGCAAATAAAGTGGCTGATGCTTTGAGTTGAAAAAGTAATGCTTCATTAACAATGTTGCATTTGGAACGTAATCCTTTGGTTAAGGATTTGATGAACTTTGGCATAGAAGTTTTTGGCGCAGGATGTTCTTCTTTTTTGTTTCAGGTATCAGTGAGATCATCTCTATCAGATAGAATCAAGCAAGCACAGAAGCAAGACAGTGAGTTTCAGAAAAAGGTAGAGCTGGTTCAGAAAGGTAAGTTTTCTGAATTCAACATTGATAATGATTGTGTTTTGAGATTTGGGAAGAGATTGTGTGTGCCTTGTGATTCACAGGTTAAGAGAGAGTTGTTATGTGAAGCTCATAGTTCTCCGTTTTCAGTTCATCCTGGCAGTACTAAGATGTATAGAGATCTGCGGGAGTATTACTGGTGGGATGGAATGAAAAGAGATATTGCTGATTTTACTGTGAAGTGTTTGACATGTCAACAGGTTAAAGCAGAGAGGAAGTTACCGAAAGGGATGCTTCAGCCTTTACCAGTGCCAGAGTGGAAATGAGAGAATATATCCATGGACTTTGTTGTGGGATTACCGAAGACATCTCGAGGTAATAATGGAATCTGGGTTATTGTTGATCGCTTGACTAAATCTGATCATTTCCCTGCTATACAAGATAATTTTTCCCTAGATCAACTTTTCCGTTTGTGTCTTAAAGAGATATTCTGGTTACATGGAGTTCCTCTCTCCATTGTATCTGACCGTGATCCCAGGTTCACTTCTAACTTTTTGAAAGGCCTTTAGAAGTCGTTGGGTACTGAATTAGATTTTAGTACATCTTTTCATCCTCAATCAGATGGGCAGTCAGAATGAACAATTTAGACCTTGGAGGATATGCTACGAGCTTGTTCGATGGATTATCATGGAAGTTGGGACCAACATCTTTCTTTGGTTGAATTTTCATATAATAACAGTTTTCATTCTAGTATACATATGGCACCATTTCAGGCATTATATGGTAAGCGGTGTCGAACTCCATCTTTCTGGGATGAAGTGGGTGAAAGGAAGTTGATGGGACCAGAATTGGTAGACGAGTTGGCAGAAAAAGTTCAGCTGATACAGAAACACATGAGAACAGCTCAGAGTAGGCAGAAGAGTTATGCGGACAATAGGAGGAAGGATCTCTCTTTTGAGGTAGGTGATCATGTTTTTCTCAAAGTATCACCATGGAAAAGTGTGGTGCGATTTGGTAAGAAAGGAAAGATGAGTCCAAGGTTCATTGGTCCATATGAAATTCTAGAGAGAGTTGGATCCGTTCCTTACCGAGTGGCTTTACCTCCGAGTTTATCTCAGGTACACAATGTTTTTCATGTTTCGATGCTGAGAAAGTACATGCCAGATCCATTTCATGTTTTGAGTCCAGAGGTAGTTCAGCTGGAAGAGAACCTATCTTATGAGGAACAACCGGTCCAGATTATTGACCACAGGGAGAAAGTGTTACGGAATAAGGTGATTAATCAGGTAAAGGTTTTGTGGAAAAACCACATGATGGAAGAGGCAACATGAGAATCTGAAAATGCAATGAGGGATAAGTACCCCCATTTATTCGATAAGTAAATAAATTATAGGGACGCAATTTTATAAAGGGGGGAAGGATGTAACATCCCAAGTAAGTAATGAATAATAGATATTTTTATCTATGTCTATTAATGATTAAGATAGTGTTTTATAGGCTTAAAATGAAAATAAATACAATCTTATGCATGGAATACACTAATATTCTTTAAAGATTGTTTTACTGCATTTTGATGGAAAACCCTTTTTAAATCTATCTTTTGACAATTTTATAAGCTATGTTTATCAAAATAAACTTATTATTTATGATTTGGACATCAAAATTTACTTTGTGTGAATTTTTGGTATTTTTCCGATAAAGTTCATTTTTTAATGAATAGTGAAAAATGTTGTATTTTAATTCAAAACCTCTTTTTAATCTAATTTATTTATATGAATAGATTATCTTTTGAATTGGTTTTGAAGTGAAATTAGAATATATTTTTACCATTTTATCCAATGGTGGTCATTATAATCAATTTCACTTTGAAATTGGACTTAAACTAGTGTCAATCTTTTGATACTTATTGTTTCATAAAAACACGCTATTTGTCATGACAACGGGAATTAGTTATTAAATTAATTAATGAAACTTACATGTTTTGAATTTTTTAAAATAGACATCATTTTTGAATTTGGAATATCAAATATATCTTAGGGTGAAGTTTTGGTATCTTTCTGAAAAACTTCAATTTTTGATGAAAAGTGAAACCACTAAGTGGTAGTTAAAGAAACTGATTTTTCGTTTAAACGAAACTTTGAAACTTCTGTGATTTGATTTTCAAAAATCCGACATACATGGTTTTCATTAAGAAGTAAAATGTGGTTCAATGAGATTAAAATAATTTTTGGTGAATAGTAACTTTTAAGTTCTTAATCGCGATTAGTGGTAATTAGTGTAGTTTAAGGTAAAAATAATGTTTTAATAATATGAGATGAGCTTGACACATGTCCTACCCTCATTGGATGTGTCATGGCCGACCAAGACAATCCATGGGTCAACTTGGGGACCCCATGGAGCCACTTTGGTTGGGAAATGACATAAATAATTTTTTATTTAATGTTAAAGTAAAAATGACACAAATATGAGATGTTTTACTAAAACAATTTTTACATGGGGTTATAAAAGTCATATTTTTGATTATAAATAGTCATTAGAAATATAAAAAGATTTCATACATCATAGTATTTTTTTTAATAATTTTTAGACTTTAAATAAATTAAATTATTTATGACATCATGATGATGCAGCGATTACCTCATTAATAAAGGATTTAAATAAAATGAAATGATAATGTAAAATATATGAACTACACATGTCCAAAACCTATTTTATGGGTGGATTTCGAACCCTTATCACCTTACCCTCGAATTATATCAGTGTGGGACCTTTTGAATCCGAAAATCATTTTAAAATAAGGTAACATTTCTTTACTTTCTAAGAGTGCCCCTCCTCTCCTCTTATAAAAGGCCCCCACCTCTACCTCCTTACCCACACTCCCAAAGCCTTTGGATTGGCCAACCCCTGCCCATTTTGTCTCTCCACATCCCTATCTTACTACTTGAAGCCTCACTTTGGGAAGAAGTCTTCCCAAGGAATCCTTTGAGCTCAAACCAAAGGGAGTTACCCGATTTTAAGGTAATGTCTTCACTTGAGTCCTTTTGTTTTATTTTTCTTCTCCAACCCCCTAAACTCTTTTTATTCATTTCTTTTGTAACAAATACAGTATATTAAATATACTAGGATGTTGTTATATGAAGTATTCGAGCTACACTTACACACACCTACATCTAATGGTTAAATAACATACTGTTTCCGTGGATGGCGAATTTATACCTCCCGAAACGATGATTGTTCAACATTCTTTTAACACCTTCAAAGGTGTCCATTAAGATGAAAGTATATTTATATATGATATATAATATGTTTATGTTTTCCTTAATCTTATGTATTTTTCATTTTGGGCATACCTTTATGGTTTCCATTACGGGTAAACGCGATATCTTCATTTAAGGAAGTGCGGACTACCGCCCCCTCAAAGTGATTTGATTCGTTAAATACCATATGTGGGACGTATAAAGGATGGAACTATGATATTATATATGATATTATACTGAACTTATAATATAAAATTATATAATTATGATTCCATTCTATAAAATATGAAATAGAAATGAAAGTAGCGTTCATGCATACGTACGACTTACCGTCTCCATGAACGGTGCATTTCATTTGTTACCTCTAAATGATTATGTATTATTATAAATGCATGCATGTACTGGATATATATGAAATATATGATATCTACATCATGAATACCATTCTATATATAATGGATACATGAACAACTTGTAATTATAAAGGGCTTATTTTTGACTCAAGTACCAATGATCGTTAAAATGACCGTTATTAACTTAAATAATTACATAGTGTTCATGACATGGCAATAAGTGAGATAAAAGGAATAATGAACTTGAAAAAGGTTCTTAAACAAGTAGAAATTAACTCAAGTTTATTATTCATGAGATTAAAGAACGACCGAGTCAAGTCAGACCCGAGGTATGGGACTTCGTCTCAATCTCCTTTCATTGAGGCATATTTTGTTTTATACACAACCTTCTTTTATACGGTGTATAAACCCCTTTGAATTTTACATTTATTCAAAAGGAATATTTTTTATACGAATCATTTACCAAACAAAAAAAGGGAAAATTTTTGTCGTACGTATGCGGCGACAACGACTTTTCCGCCGCCGTGACCATTATTTGAGTTTCGGATTCCTCTACAAGCCATACCTTTTTTTTAAAAAGAAAAATAAATACCATGTTTTACTTTTCTTTTATTTTGGTATTGAAAATTGTTTTCATAATGTTTTTATATCAATGTGTTGTATTGATATCTTGTGATTGAAAGGTGGAAATGTTATGTTTCCTTTATGCATGTTTTATGTGATACGATTATGTTGAGGTTCTTGGGCATTATTATGAAGACGGGTGGTTCCGTGACAGACTAAGGGCGGGTGAGCCTGATATAGCTCTCTAATGCATTGGGTAACATGAAGGAGTGAAACGTTAAGGTTTCTCCGAAGAGATTTAGGGAATATACTGTGATGGGTATTCCAAACGTAACCAAGAGGGTTACTCCCTACGTAAGAATGTTATGAATGCCTCAAGTTACCTTTATATCTTATGATTTCTATGATTTATTCATGATTTGATGAGGTATGTTAAAGTGCCTATATTTTATGGGTAAAGTATGATTTCATTCTTATGTATATATGTATCCATGTTTCCTTTCCATATTTTTATATCCCTTACTGAGATTTTTATGCTCATCCCAAGTTTTTTTGAAATGTTTTTCACAGGTTAAGGGAAAGGTACATGATATGATGATAGTGTCAAGGAAGTGTCAATAAATAATCCATGTTTTATTTTAAATATGTTTCCATTGATGGGAAAGAAGAATACTATCTTTATGTAACCACTTTGTTTATATGTGGAATGTAATGCAAGTTTTATGATCTAATTCTCTAAAACTCTAAACCCAAAAAGATCATCAATGTGTAATCTTGTAATAACTCAAGATTAAGTAAGGTTTAACACTGGGGCCTTATATCCCACATTGGTGGAACACGACCGATCTCGCATCAGAAGTCGCAGAAGAAAACTGCCTGGAAGAGTGGCCTAAACTGCCCCCTCCTTTCTTCACATGATCCTCCCACTTCCTTTTCTTCTCTGAAGAGCTGCCACTACCCACTGCTAATACTGAACCACAGAAACTAGTCCTACCTTTCTTATCAATCTCCACCATGCATGCCCGATCAACGACCTCATCATAGGTCCTCAGCTTAAACAAGAACACCTGGGAGTATATTTCTGGTCGCAAGCCTTTCTCAAACCTCTGGGCCTTCGCTTGCTCATTAGAGACAATTTCTGGAGCATAACGAACCAACTCAGCGAAGTGGTTGGCATACTCTATCACAGATAGATTCTCCTGAACAAGTTCCATGAACTCTCTAGACCTAGAATAATCCAACACCTCAGGGCAGTACTGTTCATTAAAGACAGCCTTGAAATCTCCCCAGCACATCTGCTCATTCTTCCCAGCCTGAAGCACTGACTCCCACCACTTACGGCTGGGACCCTCCAACAGAAAGGAGGCACAATTCACCCTGAGCTCCTCGGGTGTTTACAAGAACTCAAACATACGCTCGATCTTCTCGAGCCATTCTTCTGCTTCCTGGGGTTCTGAGCTACCTCGGAAGGTAGGAGGCTTGTTTTTCAAAAACTATTGTGCGTTTTCTTTTCTAGGACCTGTCTCTTCTGCCCTAACAGGAATAGGAGTAGGATTTGGTCCCTGTCCCAAATCTTGGATAGCTCGAACCACAGCCTCCACGTGCCTCTGATCAATCGGCGTGGGAGAACTCTCTCCAGCTTCCTCTTATGGGTGCGTGGGAGCTTTCCGGGGAGGCATGTTGCTACAAAATGCAATAGTCACAAAACAATATTCAATACCAAAATTCTGAAAATTGTAATCACATACATCAAATATAAATAAACTAAACACATTCCAGTAATAAAAGAAACAACTACTCCACATCCACCTGATGTCCACATGTGGTCTGCAGCCCACACGTCTCACCTAGAAGTGAAGTCAATCCGCAAATTCCAACATCCCCTAGTGACTCAAGGTCTTCCATGAGAGGTGCAGGCCAGGAACCATACTCACAAAAAAAACCCTGAGCCCCGACATTCCTAGCTCTGGTCTATCCCGACTCATCCCAAAATAGCAATATAACCCAAAAACTTTAACATGCTCTGATACCATTTTTCCACGAACCGGATCTGGTCGCCACCATTAACGGCACCAAACCCAGCCCGTGGAAAGGCCCGAAGGGTGTTCCCTATCCCCATGGGCTGGCACAAGTACCCAGGTATCAAAAAATCTGGTTTGGGAATGATTTACCCGAGTATGAAAGCATAAAACATAAAAAAACAATCAATAATTAGAATCTAAAATTTTCATGCTAAACAATTATTAACAAAACCAGATCTAAATAAATATGTTTAAAGACACTACAAGTGGTCCAAAAACAAATAATTACAACATAAAGAAATCCCCATGGACTCCACACGACAAGGGGGTCATCACCTGCAAGCCTTCTCCGCAACTCCGCCCCAACGATGGGGACTAACACCCTAAACCGCCATCACCCTTAGTTTTCCCTTTACCTGAGTCAAGCATAAGCAGGTCTACTTACACCAAAGGGATGTAAGTAGTTTGTGAGCCTAAGCCCAATAGGATACCACCAGATGATTCCAAAGGGCATGCAATACAATGTGAACAAAACAAGCAATCTTAATACACAAGGTGAGATAGTGTTGAAATTCGAAGAAATCCAACTTTCAAATGAAAAAAGTTTTCAATCTGAGAATTTCAGAATGTTAACACATTAAATAGACATGTGAGATACTGTAAATAACTTCCAAAAACACCCCACAACAAGGGTAAATACCAAAAATACGATGAGCAACAAAATCGGGAACACACCTAAGCACTATGTTGTCTCGGGCCCTATATACCTCGTACCTCGGTGTAAAGTAACCATAGAAAAATCTGTTCTCATGCACGAGCTACTAGTAGGGAACATACCCATAACCTAGTGGTCCCCAATCATCATCCAAATAGTTTAGTTAAAGTTGTATTTATCCAAATACTAAGTGAAACAGAGACAAAACCCATCCGATCCACTAGCCACACTAGTACAAATCCGCCCCACCAAGGTACCCGGGCTTCCCCTTTTGTGCTCAAACAATTTCAGAAAACAACACACATCCTTTTGCATATAAAATATCACTACTGTTCACAAAAAAAATAGTATAGTAGCTACACACATTTTATACCATTTAAAACACACAATAAAATAATTTGATTTTCAATAAAACAACCTCTCAAAACATCACATTGTTTTGCACCCCAAGCTCTTTAAAATTTCCACATTGCATACTATGTGAACACTTTTAAGTAATTAAAACAAATTTTCAGTTCAATACCCTTTAATGAAACCAACAATTCAGTTATGGGGCAACCCAATGTGAACCAAGAAGTTATATCTTTTAAAAACCACCATTTTCACACAAACATGGCACTTAAAGCCCATTTCCTTCCCAAACACCATTTAAACAAACTTTCACAAAAAAAGAGAATAAACATTAAAAACATGATTTTCAGTCCTAATATAGTTAAATAAAATCAACTAAGTAATTATAGGTCAGCCCAAAATGAACCAATAAAATATTTGAATGAAAAACCCCCAATTTCACCAAAAATTGGAACTTAAAATTCATTTGCATTATAAATGCAACTAAAAACAATTTTTACGGAAACATTCAAGTGAAATAAACATGAAGTTACCATGAACACAACAAGCTAATTCACAAAAATTGTACACACAATGGAATCACCTACCAAAGTAATAAAAACCCTTGAATCTTCGTGCGAAAATCAAATTGCACCCCCGCCGCACCAAGAGAGACCTAGATCAAACCTAAAACCACAATAATTGGCAAAGAAAGCTCAAAGTTAAACCCTAGGTTAGAAAACATAGTTTCTAGACATTAGGAAACTAAATTATAAGAAAAGAAACCCTAAGAATAATGAATGAAACCCTAAGTAGTTTGAAAGAGGAAAGAAAAGGACTCATTTACTTGAAGTATCTTGAAGTAATCACTCCAAAACACCAGTAGCTGAAATTTAAAACTGCCAAAATTTAGGTTTAGTTTGAAAAATATTTATTAGGTAATTTAGGAGCTGTAATGGAGGAAAAATATTGATAATTGATATAGTTATGAATGAAAAACTTTACCTCTTCAAATCTGGACAATTTGAGGAAGCCTATGAAGTTAAGCACCAAATCATGATTAACCAAAGCTCCAAAGAGGGGGGGAGAGAGCTTAGACGAGCGGCTGGTTTAATTGGTCTATGTTGAGACTTGGAATCACCGAAAAATCCCAAAAAGTTAATAAGTTATAACATAATAAAAATATATTTTTAAAACAGGAATTGGGCTTTCGGGCAGGCCCGACCCCTTAGATAAAAACTAAAATAAACCTTGGTTATAGATTTCTAAAAGCTCCAAATTAACTTGGTGGTGTTAATAGGTTAGGGGAGGCCAAGTAGGAATTTGAATGGATAAAAAATGTTGAAAAATTCAAAAGTTATAAAAGATACAAAATTTATTTTTCAATCTGGAATTGGGCTCACGGTTTGGCCCAATTCACGAATACTCATCTATTCCTCCCAAAAACCTAGGGAAACCCACAAAACAAATCAAGGATGTAAATTAAATAAAAAATACCTTTAAAATATTTCATGTATGTGACATGGTGTCTTCCCAAAGTATGACAAGGCAGAGATTTCACCAGTTTCATACCAGCGGTATTACCCTTACGAAACATAGTGAGGGTTTGAGAGAACTTATTGCGTACTCGCGGTCTTCCTTCACATAGAGGGTGAATCTTCTCTTCTCCCATCATATGGATGTGTTTAGAGTGCATTGAACTTTTGGAATTCCAGTGTGACCTCTTATCATTATTTTCAAACTAGGAAGGTAGATTTTATGTTTTTTAGAAACAAGATCTCTCAGATATGTTAAATGGAATCCCCTTCAATGGGCTCTGTGCTCTTATTTTTATAGCGAGTATTGTAGCCTTTTACATGTTCAAATTACTCATGATATGCTGTGAATATCAAGTATTTTAATTCCTGAAATCCTTGTAATTTAAGTATTTTTTAAACAGATATAAGAGATATGAAAATCTTGGTTTGATTCTGTTCAACGCGGGCTCCTAATTTCTTGGTGTAATCCTCACATGCATGCACTAAGTGTCGCATGAAAATCTTAATAACAGAACCTCGATCTCTATGGCCTCCATAACATTGTTTTCCTTGTCCAATCGCAATATATTTATTTTATTCACATGCATGAAAATGTAATTGCATGCACGAGTTCGTGATTTTCAGAAGATGCTCATGAATTTAATTCGAGCATCAATGGTGGCTGGAAGTGAGATCCTAGAGGTGCGGTTTTTCTCTGATTGTACAACAGTGTTAGTTTCCTCTTTATGAGATCATAGGTAGAAGACGATGGCATGGAAGATCCAAGGCCATTGGATAAACTCATATTGGCCATTGACGGTGATGATTAGATCACGAGATGTAGGATTAGACATGAGGACAAGATCTTGCACGTGATCAAATGGACGGTGAGGTTTGCTTCCGTGTTTTTAAAATCTTTTCCCACATCGAAATGTTCCGCATTATGAGGTTTATTTATTTTACAAGCCTCTTTATCCACTTTCCATATTACGATCTCCCCCTACCCGTTACTGCCTCATATTGGTTTTGAGGGTGCGCTCTGCATGGTGGCGCTGCCGTCAGTTCTCCCATGCGCCCATGTGGGTGCGCTCCTGTGTGCACAGGCCTTACCCCGTTATCTCATTCCACTTATCGGCTAGCCTTGATGGCCTCCCTTGGGCGCGGGTGACCCTGTCCCGCATGTGCCTAGGGTTGAGGTTGTTTGCTGGTTGATGGCTGGCCCTATTATTTTAATATTACCATAGGAAAACACTTGGTGAAATTCAGAATCTATGAATGGATACTTGAACATAGAAATACAAGCCTCCTAATCCTCAAGCATAATTCCTCTTATTCATTATTTTTGGAATTATAATTCCAAAGTACTTCCAGAATTTACCCAATGTGCAAATTATTTTTTCACATCTCTTAAACATCTAAGATAAGCACAATCAATCATCTAATTTGCTATAGATAATGATCAAGAATGACATCCAATGTCAAATAGTAATTCTCCAAGTACCATTAGTTTTGGAAAAATTTCATCATAATCAAAGTGGGATCTTTACTGAGTCAACAACATTACTTTAAGCATTACCAATTCAATCATGATGACAACTTCAATCATTACCTTTCCATACACATATTGACACCTTATTGACAACAAATGAAAGTCTATGATAAAAATTAACAATACCTTATTTTATGATTTTATAAGATATTTTTACCCATTCATTAATTATATTTAATTATTTTCATGGTTTTAGGTGCGTTCGTTTCATGGTTTCATGATCGGTTCATTTGTGTATAATTATAAATTTTCATGTAAAATAGAAAAAGGAACTCTAGAAGTGAAATGAAATGGTATTAAAGAACTTAAATAAGTTTAAATTATATCATATATCATTTTTATTTATTACATGATAATGATTCATTTGATAAAATGTTAATAATAAATTTTTAGTTTCATTTGTCATGTTTTTCTAACCTTCACGAACTAGTTTTGTTTTTATTTAATATTATGTATATATAATTGTTACATAACATTAAATAATTTATAATATAATTATTAAAATCATATATATCCATAATAATAGTTTTATGACCATACATGAAGGTAGTAATGGAAAACAAACAAAAACATTATTCACAGAGGTGATTAACTGGAATAATTTAGACAGTAGTTTCATTTCTTTGAATAAGAGGAGGTAATAAAAGGGATGGATATAAGATATTCCTTTAGAAACATAAAATTACAGTATATAGATTATTTTGGAATTAATATTCCATGATGGATTAAGGATATGATAACAAATTATAAGAAGAAAAGAAAAAAGGAGAGGTGTTTTGAGAAAATTACCTCTTGAATATCACCTCCTTGAAGGACACCTTGAGGACATTGGATTTGGTCTTTTGGTGAGAACAGAAAATTTTCTTATGTGGTTAAAGTGGGTGGGATAGGTTTTTTAGATATGTTATTATATTAAATGGTTTTGAGTTGAAATGGGGTGGTATTTATACTTGAGGAGAGGTGGGTTAATGCGATTAAATAATGATTATTTTATATTTAAAATACAACCACATTGGGGTAAAATTAATTAGACACATTGTATTGTTAATTAATGTTTTGGGGAATGTTTAGGGTCTATAAATTCCTAAAAAAATTAAAATTCGTAGTTTTTATGTATTTTAAGCCTTTACCTTTTAACTTTAACCCGTGTCATTATTTTACCTATACTGCGACAAGTATTTTTTTTACCACGGTAAAATTTTTATACCTAAAAATGAAATCAAACTTACAACATAATTTTGACTTTATGATTCAAAATAGGGATTCTATTTTACTAAAATCAGTTCATATAATTTGAAAAATTATATTTAAAATTAATCTCATAGACGCAATGAAAAGAATGTTTTTATTGTGAAATGTTCAAATGTTTGAAATGTTTTAATATCTTATTTCAATGTGAAATTGATTAAAATGGACTAAAATAGTTTTATTTATGCATAATTAAAATATTTATACTTTAAAACATATTTAAAATATAATTTAACTATATAAATAAATTATATGAAAATGTAGTTTTCAATTAGAATGATGTATTTTTCACTATTCATCAAAAAATGAAACTTATCATAAAAATACCAAAAAAAATAACCCCAAGATAATTTTAATATTAATATTTTAAAAATTGAGTTTTTTTCAAATAAAACTTATAAAAGTTCCAAAATTTATTTTTAAAATAGATGCATCATTAAAAGGAGTCAAAATTGCCTTTTAGAAAAATATGCCTTTTTATGATTAAGATTGGATATATTCTTATCTTTAGAGTATAAAATTATTGGATGAATTAAAAAAAATTAAATGAATATTTAACATAAAAATTTCATTAAAATAATTTAGTAATAGTGATTAATTTAATTTATTAAGATAAAATTTATTTGTGGGTATAAAAATAGTTTTTCATAAAACACATCCTTTATTTTCAATTGGATTTTTATCTACATTTATAATTATTTGGTAACCCAAGGATTCATTTAATAATAAAGTTAATCCAAACCATTATTTCTATTCTAATGTATAGGTGATAACTATTTTGTTAAAATAATAGTATTTTGGAGTCTGTTAGGATCAGTGTTTTGTGAAAATAAGGCTGTTGAAGAGATTAACTTTATTTTAAAAAAGTGACATTCCGTCAAATATTGGGGTTTTACATTTAAAAAATCCTTAAATTTTTTTATATATGATCAACCTTATTCTTTATTTGTTTAAGGTCCTCTTAATCAGATACATTGAGATCCCACTAGATGGAATGCAACTCCTCTATAACAATAGCTATGATCATCTTAGCATCAACAGAGGGAGTAGATGTTGGAGCAGTGGAAGTAGAAGATAAAATTAGAGGTAGGGTTTCTTCCTTTACAAAATAGATTCCTATATCTCTATAAACATGGATCTTATATCCACCATGATATATTTTTTTGGCTTCCATATTATTATCCAATCTTCTATTCTCAATATCAACCTCATGAATCTTCAAAATCATTTTAGGATAAATATTAAAGATAACCAACTAAAATATATGCCTCGTATCAACTTCAATAATATAAGTTACTTTAAGAGTTTTAGATATAATAACTTCACTAAAATTAAAGATAATTCTCACTCTAAAATATTCTAAATCAACTTTTGACACATAGACTGAAGGTACAAAAGGAGTAGGAGATGAAGAAGGAATCTTCTCTAAGATAGAATGAGAAGTTTCTCTATAATTAATTTCAAATGAAGGAACAATATAGGTAAAGTATTTATAATACCTTTCTTCATAAATCCTCTCAATTTTATATCCTTTAGGACATGTTCTATAAACCAATATAAAAGGTCCACCTTGCTTTAGTGGACTACTATGATCATCATCAGTTCCTCCATTTTCATCCGACTCCGAGTAGTCAAGTCTAAGTTGTAAAATTACTATGGACTTTTATTACTTATAAGGTGTAGGGAAATATCCTTTACTATGTGTCTCATCAACAAGAGCTTCAAGATCAAATCTATGACTTAAAGAATTTTGATATTTTAAACTGGGATGAACATCTCCATGAACTGATTCATAATTTTTAGAACCTTGATGAACATGACTAGGACTATACACTTATCTATCAAAATCACCATTATTATCCCAAATCTCAACAATTTTATCATCATATACATTACCATTACCATAATTTTCATTATTCTCATCATTAGATAAAACAACTACCCTCTTTGAGTTAGGATAAGAAGAATATTCTTTAACTTCTTGTTCATTCAATAATTTAATGTACTCAGATTTATCTACTAATTTTAACTATCTAGATAGAAGGGAAATAGGTTGAATTTCATATCCATAAGATAAATTTGGGATTTTAAAATTTTCTTGGATCACTTCCTTCTTCAATAGAAATAACCACTTCTTCTTTAAATTTATCTTCTTTTTCTTCCACTTCCTCATTTGAAGAATAAGACACAATCTCAAATAGATCTAAGACAGGGCCAAATATATTTTTAGGTATAATAGGGTGTTACCAAAGATTAAAATATAAATATATATTTTCATTTTCCCCTACCCATTTCTTTATCCATGTATTTATTTTTACATTTATTCTTTTATAAGAAAAATAACTGAAACAAAAATCACCATGTTTGAGAACTACTTCCTCATTCTATTTTACCAAGCCCTTGTCTTATAATATAGATAAGATTAGCTTAGGATAGATCAAAGTGTTTGATATAGATGAGTTCTTTCTTATCTCCATCTTATGTACCATAAGATATCTGTACAAATTAATTTTATCCCCTCTTTTCATAAGTAATAAAATAAAAACATCCTAATACCTCATCATGCTAAAATCTCATTTCTTGGGGCATAACATGTGATGGATGAATTTGAATAGAAGTCTACACTCACCATCCAGTTTTGTAGTAGCATGTCTTCATACCGTACCATTTACAGTTAATTCTAAAAGGGCATTCTCATAAATTAATATCATACCGTCACTTAGAATAGAACCTTGATAATCATCCTAAATTCATCTGTGAGGTACATTTATGCATTTATCCCATTGATTTGAAGAAAATATAAATTTTTTACCATAAACTATACATAAAATGACATCTTCATTCTCATCAAATTTATACTCTAAAAACTAGTAAAATAGGTGAACCAACCTCTGATAAAATGGAAAATCGTTATTTAAAAACCACTCAATCCATCCCTGGTCCTAAATCACCTTGACCAATAATGAATTCCTTGAAATTATCCATTCTGCATTTATATATTTCTTTTCAAAAACTACTCAAGATGAAATATGAGGATTTTTTCAGTTTGACATCAACACTGCTTGATTCTCTATGAGATATCATCATAGGTCATGGTCCTTCAAGATATTATGAAAAAGGACACTACACTCTCACTATTTCACTGAATTAAATGGTGAAGGAAGATCATTAGGAAGTCTGATAGTCAGGAGAGAAGGGAAGGTTAAAAAGTTAGAAGGGTAAGAATAAAAAGGATAGTGTTCTAAATCAAATTTAAAATCGATGTTATCATTTTAGTATTAGATATTTAAAGTATAATAAAATACAAATACATAAATTGAATTAAAATTAAAACATATCAAAATTGGACTGGTAGAAAAATAGAAACATAGACTCAACTAGAAGATTACCAATAGTGGATCTCCAATAGTAGATCTCCAAAGGTGGATCACCCAATGGTGGATCTTCCAAAAATAGATCTTCTAATAGTGGATCTTCTAATTGTGGATCACCAATAGTGGATCACCAATGGTGGATCCCCAATGGTGGATCGGCCAAATAGTGGATCTTCCCACAGTGGATATTCCAATGGCGGATCTTACAATGGCTGATATTCTAATAGTGGACCATCAATAATGGATCTACAATAGTGGAAATTTGAAGATAAAGTATTAATCAATATTTATCATTCCTAGTTCATGTTTCATATAGTTTGTCCTCTCATAATTCAAATAATTTGTAAAAATATTTGCAAGATAATGGTCAATTCCTATGAATTCAAGAGTTATACCACATTTTTGGAAATGTTCTATCAAAAAGTGATGTCTTAAATCAATATGTTTTGTACCTAAATAAGATATATGATTCTTGGTAATATTTTTCGCACTTGTGTTTTCATAATTTATAGGGACGTGTCTAAATTAATATCAATAATCTAGAAAGGTGTGATTCATTGAAAAATTTTGTGCACAAAAAATTCCTATAGTTATATACCCAGTATCGGTAGTAGACAATGAAACATACTTTTTCTTTGTTACTACACCTTAAAACTAGTGACTTACCCAAAAGGTGGCATGTTTCAGAGGTTCTTTTTCTATCAGAATTACTACCACAAAAGTTTGTATCTAAATAAATTACTAAATTAAATGCTGGTCCTATTAGATAGAACATTCCGAAATTGGGTGTACAATTGAAGAGTTTGGAAATTAAATTAATATAAATTAAATGATATTATTTAGGTTTTTCCTAAAAATGGTCACACATACACACAATAAAAAAATATTTGGTCATCTAGCAGTTAAGTATTGCAAGATTCCAATCATAACTCTATAATTGGTTTAATATAATAACTTTCTAGTTTCATTATGATATAGGTTACAGGTTGTACTCATGGGAGTATCAATACATTTAGTTCTATTAAAATGAAAAAAATTGTAGGTATCTATTTTTCTGTCTTTGATTTAAAATAATTACATATTTATTTTGATAAATTTGAAAACCAATAAAGAATTTAATTTCTCCCATTAAACTAATTTCAATTCACTTTTCATCATTTTAAAAAAATTAATACAATAATAATTGCTTGAACATCCAAAAATAATTTCATAAACATAAATTTGAACTAGTAAAACATCCTTTCAAATTTTTTTATAAATAAATTAGGATCAAATATTGATTTTTTAAAATATTTTGAAATTAAAAAAGAGATGATCATATCATACCAAGATCTAGGACCTTGTTTTAAAACATATAAATATTTTTTTAATTTGAAAACATGATTTAGAAAATGAAGATTTTGAAATCTAAGGGGGTTTTCAACAAAAAAAATCCTTAATAATATAACCATTTAATAATACACTATTGACATACATTTGATATAGTTTGAAATAAAAATGTTCTACATAGGAATGAAGTATTCTAATGAATTCAAGTAAAGAAACTGGTGAAAAGTTTTCCTCATAGTCAGTAATTTCTTTTTGACTATATCCTTGTGAAAAAAATCTATCTTTATTTATAACTATAATACCCACCTCATATACTTTGTTTCTAAAAAATTTTACTTACAATGGTTAGAGTGTATTTAGTTATATCTACTACTTTCCATACTTTATTCTTTTCAAACTAATTAAGTTATTCCTGAATTTTTATCACCCAAAATTCAACATTAATTGCATCATTGATGTTCTCAAGTTCAAGCTGTGATAAAAATAATTATTGTTCAACCTAATTTCTAAGAGAATATCTAGTTTGTGTTCCTCTATATAGGTATAAAACTACAACATCTAGGGTAAGGTATCTATGATTTATAATGGTTCTATGAAATTAAGGGTTAAATATCTCATTGAACTCTATAGGTTCATGTTTAGTTTTATGTTGTTCATCAGACCTGGATGATTTTTCTACTTGTTTCATAGAACTATTAGAAGGTTTGGAATTTATGTTCATAATTGAAAGATCAACATAAAGAATTTTTAAAGGGGTATTAGGTTAATATGGATCTATTTCATCAAATTTGATATGTAAAAATTCTTCAACAATCTTTGTTCTTTTATTAAACACCCTATATGATTTACTATATGTTTAATAACTAAGAAAAATTCCTTCATCACTCTTGGAAGAAAATTTGTCAAGATTATCCTTTATATTTAAAATAAAGACTTTTAAACCAGAAAATATAAAGTAATTAAAATTTTTATTTATTCCATCCCATAATTCATATGGGGTTTTCTTTAAGAGAGGTCTAATAATAACGCTATTAATTATGTAACAAGTTATATTCATATCTTCTTTCCAAAAATAGATAGGTAAATCATACTCATTGAGTGTGGTCCAAAATATTTCTTGAGTGTTTATTTTTCTCCTTTCAACTACACCATTCTACTGTGGGGTCCTAGGATAATAAAGGTTATGATTATAGGAATTTGTGGAGAAAAAGTATTCAAAATATTTATTTTAAAACTCACAACCACGATAACTTATTAAAGTCTTAATTATAAGTCCCCTAAAATTTTATACAGATTTAGCATACATGGTAAAATAATAACATGATTAAATTTTGTGAGCTAGAAATAATATCAAAGTATATCTAAATTTTTTTTCTAATAGAACATAAACATTGTTTTTCCCATTTAAGCTGTATATGGTCAAAAAAATTCCATGTGAAAAAAAATTAGGGGTTGAGAATTTGGAACTTATTTCTTTGATTTGAAATAGATTTTATGATCTTTCCCTTTTTTATATGGGTAACAAACTTTATCATTTGGTAATTATAGTTTAGATAAATCCTTGAATAATTATTTACAAGTAAGATTTGTAATTGAATGTATATTTCAATGGCATAGTATCGTATTTAAAATCTATGATTCTTTTTTAAGTACACTTAGATTGGAAATATTTTGAGAAAATAAGGAATCAAAATTTACAGCATACACATTTTCATTTCTTAAAGTAGTTAAAACTAAATAAATTTTAGAATCAAACTATTGGAAGAAATTATTTTCAAATTTAACATTAAAACCACCATCACATAGATGTAATATTTTAAGAATATTATAATTTAATCTATATAAAAATAAAACATTAGATATAAAAATAGTACTATAATTACGGATTTGGAAAAGGCCAATTATTTTTCCTTTATAATTATCACCAAAAGTGACATGTCCACAATAAACTTTGATTAGTTTATTTAAAATTGATTAGTTCCCAGTCATGTGTCTAGAAAAACCACTATACATATACCATATATTCTTACTAGATCTTTTCAAGAAGGTTTCCTACAAAATAAATTTTAAATAAAGATGACTTTGGTACCCAAATCTTCTTGGGTCCTGAAATGTTAATGATCAAAGATTTAAGAACCCAAAATTGATTAATAGTTTTCATAAAATTATAATTTATAATTTTATAAATAAATAATTTTTATGTGAAGAAGAATAAAAACTAGAACAATATTTTTTAGAACTAGAACCAGGAATAAAATTATTTTTAATGACCCATCTTTGTCCTAGCTGATAGCCTATCCCAATAATATATTTATTTGCAATTTTATTTCCATGAATCTGGGTTAGATTATTTCTTCCATTTTTAATTATTTCCAAATAATTTTTTAATTTCTCATTATATAATTTTCAATCATTGTTTTCTTTTAGTAACTGGGAATTTTATCCTTCTCTATAATAAGATTAGTATTAAAACTAGCAGTTAGAGAATGATTATTCTTTAAATTTTTATATTTAAATGTGAGTTCATTGAAATTATCTTCCATCATAATACATTATTATAACATTTCATAATTATATATGTTTTCATTACTTTTTTCATCTCTAGATATGTTAGAAATATGAATAGGAGATGCAAAAAAAAAACTAGGTACCTCAGATGTGTTTGTCATAAAAAACATGTTAGAATTATCATGGTTATCTTATATAGTTTAATCAGATTCACTTGAGTTATCATTTGAATAAATATACATTTATTTTATAGATTTCTTTTACCTATTATTATTATTATTATATTTCTTTTTAAATATTAACTTAGGATAGTCATCTTTGACATGAACGTTTCTCTTACATTCATAACATATTATCTCATCCATAGTGTCATAATTTTCCCATAATTTCTAAAATTACATTTATTTTCATACTTTTCTTTGTAATTAGGTTTCTTTTTTTCCTGATTGTAATTAGGTTTCTTTAATAACTTCTTCCTATTGTAAAATTTCTTGAATATTCTAGCCAGGTGGTCTATTTCTTCATCAATGTCAGTAGGTGACTCTTCATCACTTGAGATGTCTTCTTTAATCCTCTTTTTTTAGAAGTAGTAGTCTTTGAGGTTACAAAGTTCCTTTTTGGTTCATCCTATTCTTCTCTATTTACCTTGAGTTCCACCTCATACATCATAAGTTTTCATATCATCACTTTAATAATAAATTTTCTCACATCACATGGCTCGCGAATTAGGACTGAAGTTCCTCTCTCTCTATCTAATAAACATCTCAACAGGTGCATCACTTGATCTTTGTTAGGAATTGGTTTTCCCAGTTAAAGTATCATGTTCATGATTTCATTAAAACTGATATATATATATATATATAAAATTATTTCATCAATTTTCATCTTAAAAGTATCATATTTAATAGTATAAGTATTTAAGCACATTACTTTAAGGTTATATGTTCCCTCATTAGAAATAGCTAAATAATCCAAAATTTTAAATGTTGTAGCACAAAAAGAAATTATATTAAAATATTTATCTAAAAAATCATAGTATAAGTAATTCATGGATTTATAGTTATTTTAATATGCTATTTTAGTAGGATCACTCCATTCATATCTTTCAGTTTTGGGTATTTCATATTTATCTTCAATCACGATCCATATTTTAAAACCCATTATTTCAATATGCATCTTCATTTTAATCATATAATAAGCATAGTTTATTCCATTAAAATAAGGTAGCCTATTTATAGTAGATCTCGCTTGTCTATTATAATCTATAAATAATTAAATTTAGAAATGACAAAAATTTTAGATCCTGAAAAGGATTCTAAATCACAGTTGAAAAGATATTTAGAAAAATCATTTGATACCAAATGTTGGTTGGAGTGAGTAACACAAGATGGGGGGGGGGGTGAATTGGGTACCCAATAATTTGTTTTGTTAAAATAATTTAAAAATAAACCCCCTTATTAATTTAAAAATTTCCTATTAATAAAAACAATATAATTATATAAGTTTTATCTTTCAAATAATCTCTCAAAGTAGTATTAGGGATCAATTAAAATAATATTCAAAATCACTTTTACTTTTTAAATTATATTACATAATGAAATGATTTATATAAAAACTAATTAATACTAAATATCAAAGTAATATTTTTTTATAGATTTAAATTTAAAAAATGAAAATTTAGTTTTTGAATTAAAAAAACCAATTGATCACATAGTGTAGTAAAAAAAGGGTTTCAGACTTAAGCTGAGACTTAATCCTCTCCACTTGGAAATCACATGTTTTCAAGAAGATAATTATATCAATAATAAAATCCACAACCTAGATTGGGTTTTACAAACCACAACACATGTGATATCCAAGATCAAAGCCTCTTCCTTAGTTACACATGGGAAAAACAACAAATAGGTCACACACGACCTCTTCCAAAATTACTATGGGTATAAAATAGATAAATTTGAGAGAGTGTATAAATAACACTCTAGTTTATTTTAGGAGATAGTTTATTCCAATATATAGAGTAATAAAACACATTGATCTAATGTAAATCATAAAACAAAGAGAAAAAGAGTAACATTGGGAAAAGATATTGACACTCGATATGTGATGGTATAGTTGTTTAGATGTCCTTGAATATTTCTTGGAAAGTAGATCAAATAGGTTCTTAAAAAAAGTGTAGGCAAATAGAGTATCATAAAGTGTATATTTTTTCCACTTTTCTATTGGTAGATATTTTCAAAAACATCCACATGTGAGTAAGGATTGTTCATCCACTCAGTGTATGAAGGTTCTTATTCTTCTATATTTTCCACACTTCTACACCCAAACATCTTTATCATAAATGCCTACATGAGGGAATTATTCATAATATATATCTCTCTAGGTCTAATTATACATTAAATAATAATAATAAAGATATCCTGGATCCTCATACTAAGTACTAAAATAGGAAACCTATGAATTTTCCTTCAATGCATCCTTGGAATGGTTTAGAAATAATGATTAATAAATCCATGTGACTCTTGAATTAATTAAATATTATAAATAAACAATTGGAGGAATTAAATTCAAAAGATTCATAACAACACTAGTATCATACTATAAGTAGACCATCTGATGATATATTAGTCCAATGGAATATTAGACTAATAGTAGATCATCTGAACTAATGTTATATCTGATCATCAGTATATTTTGTCTAAAATTATTTCAAATCTGGGAGTAGATCTGGTTAGTGGTATATCTAGCTAATGGTATCCCAAAACTACTGGTTTATCAACTCTAGTGGTAGATGCGCTGATGGTAGATCCATCACCGATAGATCTTTTTCTATGGTAGATAAAGTTCACTAGTAGATCTTTTATGAACTAAAGATGGATCTTTTGAAATAATGTTGGATTTTTGAATTGGTAGATTAATTAGTGGTAGAGTATGGTGGTAGATATATTCCACACATACATCTTATTTAACTAATGGTAGATCATTATTTCCAATGGTAGATCTCTTTAAAATGATAGTAGATCTTCATAACTAATGTTAGATATGTACATAGTCAAGTTTATTCAAAAAATGATGTTCTATCATAAAAAATTAACCTCATTATAAATATACCAAACATGATTTGTGGTTATTAAAATAAGGAGGCTCTAAGGGGGATATTAAAAAATCAAGGGAGAGATTTGGATAAATTTTATATAATGTTTAAAACTTATTCCTCATTGATTTTCCCCTTTGGTTGTGGTTCTTTTTGAAAATCACAAAGGGGGATAAATTTGTTAAGAATTAGTTTTTATTTGGATTTATAATTTTACTAATGTGTTTGTTTGAAATTTTTGTTAAGGGGAGGCTTATGTTAAGAAATAAAATAGATAGGATTAGAAAATCATCTTTCAAATGTTAAAATTAAGATGGTTTTTTCATCGAAAGTTAAAATAAGTTTCATTCAAAATATGAGACAAATTTATTTTATCTTATGTTTCTTTCAATTTTCCAAAAGGGAGATAGTTTTGGGTCCAATAGAAAATTTTTCTATGTTTTTTAAAAAACAAAATACACTTTATTGAGATATTTATTTAACTTTAAGTTATTAGTTTTATTATTTTTTTTGAAGATTTTATATATGAATATTTAATGTTTGGTGAGCCTATCAAATATACCATTGCTTCGATACATTTAAAAGATACATTGAAATAAATTAAATGGAAATGAGTTCATTGTAATGGAACTCAAAGTTATTCCCATTGGATGATAGAAGAAAAGTTATATCAATATGACGATGAAATAAATATTCAATTATATTGAAACTATACCCTAAGTTCATAAAATATAACCCTTAGAGTTTAATATTCCCTAATAATGAGTGCACCATTGACAGTGTTAGTGGTGGGGTGGGGGTGGGGATTTAATTAGTGGTTTTTATAATTTCATCTAATTGAAATAAACCTCTGTAATCGGTTAGGATTTGAAACTCTCAAAAATTTATACCATCCTTACCTAAAAGAATAAAGTAATAAAAAAGGACAGGGAACAAAATAATTTTTATAGTGTTTAGTCCTACTGTGAGTACTCACTACTTGAAGTATCCAATTTTTATCCCAGTATATACATTTTCCATTAATAATGCATCTCAAATTAAAAATGGGGAGGGATGTATCATCTTTTAAATTGGTGTTTTTACTAACACTACATAGCATTCTATTAGTTTTAAATTAAATTATAAAAAATCTACAATTAGAAAGATCACATGTGAATATGTGATACTTGAGTAATTGGTGAAGAAATTTCTCTTAAGACTTCAATATAGAAATATTAGAATATTCTAACATCTTTATGTTCTTAGACCTCTGATAACACTAGATAATGAAATATAAGTTGATCAAACTTTCTCAAAACATATGGTATTAGTTGTTGATCCAAATTTTAGTATTCTTCTCAATATTGGTTAATCGAATTCTTAGGGTCTCCTAAGTTTAATTATTTCCACTAATCTCTAGTTAGAGTTCCTATTTTTCTCTTAGTTTTTTAATACTAAAAAATACTCTAAAATATAGTCTATCACACGTGACAATTACCCTTGTTCAAGAATTCTCAAAATATATTGAATTAATTTTAATTTTGGAAATCATTTAATGATAAATATTTAATATAAACCGCATAACTAAATGGTATAATAGTATCCTTGTCACATTTCCTAAATCAATAGTTTATGGGGGTGTGATCCCATGATTTTGGAATATTAAATTATTTATTTAACCATTTTCACCAATATATTTCCAAAAAAATACTTCCACTATTTCATCTTCTAAATAAAATCCACTTTAGAAAATACTTCATCTTCGATAACTATTAAAAGTAATTTGGAAATGAATTCATTTATGAATTCTAGAAATACCCTTTAGTGATCTCATCTTATTCCTACTGGATCGAACATGGTTCACATTAAAACCATTTCTAATTTAGATTCTTGATAATTCTTACACTTGATATCTCAACTTATATCATTTCATAATTATTTTAATGTGATTAATAAACTTTGAATCAATACAAAATCACCCCATTTGAAAATAAAAAAAATATTATAAAGTTTATTCTTTAACATAATCTGTATAAATAAAAATTGATATTTTTAAAATAAAAGTATTTCAAAAATTAAAACAATTTGAGCAGTGATAGACCTTTTTATTTATTATAAGAATCAACTTGAATCAAAATCTTAATTGTGATGTTTGAATAAATGAGGTTTATCTTAGGACTTATCATATTTGATTTTCTATGTTTCAATGGAAATATCATTACTTCAAAAATATTAGAATATTTATAAGGAAAATATATTAGATTTTATACATATGATAGTTTTCCTTTCATATTTTTTAATCTCCTATAGAACATCTTACACAACTTATAAAATATGTTACACATTCTTAGATTCATCTTACACATTAATTCCTTTAGCAGTTTTTCCATCTCATTCTCAGTAAAATTTCTTACATAAAAACCAGAATATATCATGTATCATATTCCTCTAGAAAAATATATTATGTATCATATTATCTTAATATTTATTATATAATATGTTAAAAGTTCTTGAAAAATGTCACACATTAATGAAAAAAATTTTATGCATCATCTACATTGCTGATTTTTTTTCACAAAACAGAAAATATAATATACATCATTTAAAAATATTTCACATATTAGTTGAACTTTCACAAATATCTCACATATCAATAAATTTGTAATATTTTATCCTTGTTTCACCAAAATAACTTATTTATTCCAAAAATAGGTTGATTTCAGGAATCCTATGAAGTTATAATTCTAGATCAAGTTCAAATACCCATATATCCACTATAATACACTTTAAAACTACTCAAACTAACTCAAAAATATTCTCAAATAACTCAAATATATCACAGGGTTCTTTAATATCCATATTCAACTATTTTCAACTTTAATCAACTCTTAAAAATTCTCAATTCTCATAAAAAATCATCAAATCACATCCTTTCTCATATGGGAAAAGTCATGAAAACACACTACAAGATAAATTAATGTTTTTGAGAGAATTATTTCTCTAGTTGAAAAGAAATTGTGGCCATGTGACATAGATTATATCCCCATAACTTTACACTATTATTTCTCCTCATTTATAAATAACCATATCTTTAGATAACAAAGAGATAAGGATAGATAACAGTCACCCTTTGATAAAGAAAACACCCCCTTTTACAAATATAAGCACCACATTTTTTCAATAAGAGTTTTACACATTCTCTACTACTTTTAAGAGTAATATAAACACTAGGGGGATCTAAACTTCCTAAAGTGAGAGGTGAATAATGAACATGTTGGTTTGTCCTCAATTCCTCAAACTCCTATCTTAGAATTGACTTTGTAAAAATATCTACAATCTAATATTTGGTATAAATGTTTTTAAGTTTCATATCATTATTTATAACTCCCTATTTAATAAAATGAAATATTATATCAATATGATTTTACCTAGAGTGTTGTAATATATTCTTTTATATATCAACAACACTTTCAGTATCATAAGAAATATTTTAGTATTTCTCAACTACTAATTTTAGATCTTACGATTTCACTTGAATCTATGAAATCCATGTATATGAATGTGTATCTATAATATAATGCACCTCATATGTACTAAATGAATCTAAATTATAATTTATTCTATGCCAAATCACACAAATCTCACCAAGGAAGAATGTTCCACTGGATGTGGATTTCTTATTAGTACAATCTGTTACCAAAAAACATCTATGTGTCCTTTCAAATACAGAGCAGATATATTTTGGTACAATAGGCTATGGTTTATAGTTCCCTTGATATATATTAGTATTCTTTTAACTTCAATTATATTATACCCTTTGGATCACTATTAAATATTACACATAGAGTCACATAAAAACAATTCCTATCCTCCATGAAGTTATATATAGTAGTATGATAATGATTATTCTAAAATATTTCAAATTCACACTAATCCCTTATTAATATTTTATCATCTTTTTAACAACTACACTGGGTATATAAATTTCTTTACAATCTTCCACACTAAATTTCTTTTATAATTATATGGAATATTTCTCTTGAGATAAGAAAATAAAGTCATCTTTCAGTATAATTTTCAAGCCTAGAAAGATGTTCACCTCTCCCAACATAGACATCTCAAAATTATCTTTCATATACTTTGAAAAAACTTCACCGAGGTACTATTTGTCTCAAAAAATATAATTTCATCAATATACACAATGAAAATTAGAGTTCCTACGGACAACTCTTTCACATATAGGTTTCTATCAACCGTTACCTTTAAAAATTACATCTATATCAAATAGCCATATAACTTTGAATACCAGGTTATAGGGGCCTATTTAAATCCATAAAAATAATTCTTTAACATACATAGCATGATAACAAATTTTTAAAAAATTGAACAATCAATTCACCTAGTGAATACTTCTTCTTTTCAAGCTCCATTTAGAAAGGATATTTTCATATCCATTTGATAAAACTTGTAATGTATGTATGTTTCCACTCCCAAGAACATTTTTAAATATTATATCTTTACCATTGGTAAAAAAATTACTTTAAAATATATTCCTTCCATGTATGAGTGTCCTTTTCAAACTAGTCAACATTTGTTTATTGAATCTTCACCTTTCCAATTCAATTTGTTTCTAAAAAACCACTCGATTCCAATATCATTTTTAATTTTAGGTATTGTAAAAATATCCAAAGTGGATTTATTCTAAATATAATCAAACTATTTATTCATTGAATTTATCTATTCTTCAAGATCAATTACCTCTAAAATAGATCTGGGTTCAACTTGAGAAAAAAGACCAGTTTGATTTTCAAGTCTTAATCCTCTTCTTGTCTGAACTGGGGACTCTCTATTTCGAATAACATTTTTAGAATAAATATGATTTTTTAATATCAGATACCTCAAAATATGATTCTTAATAGTCTCATATTTATCACTAGTTTGGTATGGGTCAACATTAACTACAATATACTCATTTTAGGATGCCTATTCAACCTATTTTCCAAAAATCTATATATTTTGAGCTTCAATTGTTTCTTTATCCATTAAACAAAAACTTCTATATTATACTCTTTTTCAATAATTTTTACATTACAATAATAAATAATCTTATGCATACTTTTATTCTAGCACTTATTGTCACTTCCATTGGATAGGTATCCCATGAAGATTCATTATTGTTTTTCAAACCTTCATAGATTAGTGCCTTTAAAATTCATCAAAAAAGTATTTCTAAATACCTTAATGTACTTCATAGTTGGATTTATTTTAAAATGAAATTAATATGGTGTATTTTTTATCTCAGGTATTAATAAAAATATATTTTTCATATGGATAAAAATGCAAATAACTTCTCTACAAAACAATTTTTAGAGTTTCTCAAATATCATTGTCCCTACCATCTAAATAATAATTTTATTTTAACTCTTATATAATATATTATTATAGGGAGTATAGGGTGCATGGAATTTTTGACTAATTCCATTATTAGAAAGATAATTTTCAAAAGCATTACATGTGTATTCCCTACCATTACCCGACCTCAACTTCATAATATAATCTCTCAACTATTTCTCAACTCTTTATTTTAAAAATTTGGAATATATCAACTTCTTTAGACAAACATTTCATGAGAAAAACTATTTTAATTAGAGTTAATCATCAATTAAATTAATGGATTACAAATAATCATTGGAATAATGATGTCTCATTGAACCATACAGATATGAAAGTATGAGTTCTAGTAGTTGTGTATACAAAATATCCACTCTCTTATGGGTGCATGGACCATCTACCCCTTTTGGATAGTTTCAAGAATATCCTCTATATGTATTTTAACTTAGGGAATTCCTCTAAATACTTTATATTTTTATATTTTAATCAGGTTTATATGGAAAAGGTGTCTAATTCTCCTATGACATAGAATATTTTCATCTTTTTCACTCAAGAAACAAGAATTGGTGGGGTCACCAATTTGTAATAAATTCCTAAAAGTTATTTATTCTTTAGAGATAAATATTATATATATATATATTAATGATTTATGTATTTTTTCATCTAGAAAAATTTATTTCGATCATCACACAATTAGATCACTCTTATAAGACTGTGTTTAATCACCCTTCTACATAGAGAACATCTCTACGTTTAAGCATATTTTCTTCAATATAAGTATTAATAGTAACCATAATTCTAAAATAAATTTTATTTAAAAATTTCAATACCCATCCATCATGTTATTATATGTTTTTGAATGTTTTTTTGTCTCCATAAATGTGTAAGTAATGAACATTGTTAGGATACCATGGATTTCCATTCCTAAATGCTTTCAAAAACACTTCAATAATAAACTATCTTTATCCCTAATTTAGTTTTTGAATTCCCCTCACCATTTCATTATAGAAAATTAGTGCAGGAATGTTTCTCATTAATTCATATACATAGTGAACATGTCGGTTACATCTTCCATATAATTTATTTGAATACTCAACTCTATTTTGTGTGGAATTATTTAGTTTTTTCCTACTTAAATATTTATTCTGTTATGATTTTTTTATGATCTTACCATATCTAATATTCCTTGAGTAATGTATTCTCACTAGTAGAGACATATTATGATATTGTTGACACTACTTGAAAAAGTAACCAAAAAGATTAAAAGCTGGGCAACCGAGCTGCGCACCTGAGCTGCGCGCCCAAGCTGCACGGTCGACCTCCGCTCTGGAAGATTTTTTATGCCCCCATGCGAAACACCTGCGCGGAGAAGATATGAAAAGGATCGGGGTAGGAAACATTTTTTTGGCCAGGCCTCATCTGTTCCTATAAATAGTGCCCTTGGGCTCCCCATTTGAGGTCTAAAAAATTATGAAATACTCTCTGAAGCTCCCATTGGGTAGATCTTTCACCTAGATCTCTCAAATTGTCTCAGGTAGCTCTCTAAACTACGAGAAAAGAGATAATTAATTGGGATAGGCTTTTTTTGAAGTTATTCACATTCTTCAGTCACCAACCATACCTACACAGTATGCCTACGCACTATACCTGTGCGGTACACCTGCATGGTACACTTACGCACCATACTTTCACAATAGAGAAACACGGGATACCTACGCGGCATACTTACGCGAGGTACCTATGCGACGAGCTCAAGCACCCTTCTTAAAATCAATTCATGGCATGGTATCTCCTTCCTTGGTTCCCTTATTTGAAAGGGGCTATGTTGAAGCCTCCACCAAAACCTCCTGACTTCTCAAACCTTTGGATAAGGTACATCAGCGTGTCTCCTATTTGGGTTTGTATTTCCACAGTCAGAGGTTTCCCACATTTGTTCCAAAATGGGGTTAAGATTCATGAGATGTTTGTGGGTTTGTATATCCATAATCACATAGACCTTTCACCCAGGAACAGTGTTGGGAAGTTCCCAGTTTGAAGAGGGGTTTGGGTCTTGACCTCTCCTTTCTCAAAGAGACGACCCGAAACATCAGGTCTCTGGTAGGGAAGGTGTGGTTAACCTATTGCTTTTCCACACAAGCATAGGAGAAGTCTCCCTCCCCCACTAGGATCAATTTTAGGGCAGCCATCCTGGTATAAGACCCTCACCTTCACCCCTTCCTCCTTCCATTGGACTCTTGTCCAAGGTGAATAGAATAGAGGGAAATCTCGTTTCCTCGCCCTCTTCCATGGTTGATGCACCCTCTTCCACTAGCGGAGGAAGAAAAATTTGAAAGTGTGAATGCATTTGTTGAATATTTGACATTATCTTTTTTCTCACACTGAGCATGACTCACATGGGCTTAGAGATTTGTCATGATCACAAAATTTTCACAATTGAATGAACTATGAGAACTCTGATTCCTGTTCAAACCAAGATACAGAGGAAGCCCTTTCAGTGCCTGAGATCACTGGATATCCTCTTCCGGAATCCAACCATAATTCCCCCAATTTGGGAATCCTCCTTAGAAAATAAGCCCCAAAATCCTCAAATCATCAAGGCATCCTTTTTAGGAAATAATTACAAAATCATCTCTATCAGAGGACCATACATTCCTATAATATTTATTGATCTACGTGGGCTTTGATTTCCATCCATATGGGATATGTAGGAAGCCACCTTGAGGTTCAAAACCAATACTTCCAATAAACCCTATTATCCTTAGGCCATATTCCCAATAGGGTCTGATCCTTCTTGAAAATCCATATCCTTTCCAAAGTTCCTTGGGATGCTTCAGCAAAATTCCCACAGTAAATTTAAACTAAGCACCTTTCGCTTATAGGTCCTTACCACATGACCTTAAAAGGTATGATGTGTCCTGTTAAGCGACAACAAACTACGAGGGTTCTGATTCCTTTCAAAAGGATATGTAGGTAGATCATTTTTTATGGGCACGATCCCAAAATCAAAACAAACCTTTGTATCCCTGGATGACAAATAAATTCCAGAGTGCCCCACTAAGTGGCTTAAAAAAACCAGTATCATCACAATAATGATTAAAAGAATATCTAGTTGGTATATTAGAGGATAACATTGATGGAAAACCTCGAATGCATACAAATGTTTCCATTGATGAAGAACCTTGAATGCATACTGGTGATTCTAAATTTTACACATGTTAATAAGTGATTGTAAATTCGAAGGGATAATTATGATATACTTGGTGAATTAATAAGGATTCATGAAAATATTTTAATTTTATAAAGAGAGTCCTAGAGTAGACAAAAATTCCCCCCAAAAGGGTGTGATGAGTCCGATCTTCCATCCTCTCGACCAATGTACGTTCTTAAGTATCATAAAGTTAAAAACTTAACGAACACCTACCTTTGGAAAGCAGGTCCTCTTTGGATAAAGAACTATTGGAAGTTTATGGATCCATGAATAAATCCAATGAAAACCACATGGAAACAGTGATTCTTAAATCTACAACACACGTTTCAAGGACCTGTGAAATAAAAATGGTGAACCCGACGTGAATCCTTAACCAAGTTAATAATGTTACCCACATGTTAGGCCCCTATCAATTGATTAAGGAAGGACAAACAAAGAAATTAATCATGCATAAATCCATCTGAAAAGATGATGCTTTAATAGAGCTTGTTGTTGTTCTTAGTTTTCTATAGAATTTCCTTCAATCCAAAGAATGGATTTCTACAAAACAATATATGTGAACTTCTTGACTACTGCTCAAGATAGATCTTCATCCGTAGGAAGGACGTTATCACCAACTCAGTGTCTTCAATACTGGGTCTCTAATATGCTGGTGAAGGAATATCGCCAGCATGGTACAATCCTGACTTTGGAGGCTGCTCGACAGGTCCTACAGGTCAACAACAGTCCTCAATCATTTGGACAATGATGACCAATGATCAAAAAGAAAACGGTGCCAACCACCGTCTCCAACCATTTTGGGTCCTTATCCCCAGAACGCAACAACCAGTCCCTACCTTACTATAGGGAGGTGAAATAAGAGGTCACCCAAGGCCTCAATTCAAGAATTAATGAGTCCTCCTTGAGGACTCCCATTAGAAATAACTGCCAGAATCATGCGGTAGTGCACCTCCAACATGATGGGGGTGTTGCCTCTAGACATTCGGACCAGGTCTCTTAGACCTGGGCTCGCAAGACAAATCGCCAGGGACAACGTCTAGTTAATAGGGAGTAGGCTCTCACCTATTCCTCTTCCATAGAAATCCATTGAACAAACATAATGGAAAACAATGAGCGGGAACATACACCCGTCCGTTCTACTTTTACTTTTCAGTAGGCTCGTCCGACAGCAACCCACCAATCCCACCAGTTAAACCCCGTGGAGTACCATGAACAAGCACATAAACCTGATCACAAGTTATCAGCCAGTCAGCAGGCTCATCTATCTGCATTTAAAGAGGCCCAACAATCTAATATGTTGGAAACTGGTAAACAGGAACATACACCTCTCTACAATCACCAATTTTGTCAGCAGTATCGTCTTCCAGTATTGAAGGAAACCCATCAACCATACTTGACGGAGAATATCCAGCAGGAACATACACCTACCAATGTTCATCAGGAATTCCAACAGTCTCATTTGGTATCACGCGTAGAAGTCAGTCGAAAAGCTCCGATGACAAATTTGGGGAAGACCCAACTCTCTACCCCTATGCATGAGTACTGTCAATATCCGTTGACAGAAAAAGGAGGACAGGAGCAGGCACATAAACCTACTCTAGATACACAATGGATGTATAGTCCTATTATGGCTGCTGAAGTCACCAAACATATCTTATCAATGGTGAAAGGGCAGGTGCACATCCCTACCCATATTCTGGAAGCATGCCAGGATATTTTAACAACTACTTCAGCATTATCAGGGGAACATAAACATAAATCTATCCCCACAGATGTGATGACACATCAAAATTACTTCCCGGAGTAGATACACACCTATGTTCTAGTCTAGGAGGGTCATGGGGTGTACTCCCCCATATAATATAGACTATAGGATCAAGAACAAACACCGTTTTCAATTGGATTTAATCAGTCTGTTCCAGTAACTACTCCAAGGTAGGCACATACACCTGCCCATTATAACCACTTATCCTAGCAGGTGTCCCCAACTAAGTATAATGGAACATTAAAAAATAATTCTCACAAAATACCGTTGGAAAATCAATAATCAAGTTGTGATTTAGCTCCTCTTAATGCTGGAGTTCTTGAAGAACTAAGACATTTATCTATTGCAGCTCAAGATCCTACCCTCTCATTACCAAATTTTGGGAGTGGTAGTTGTAATTCTATAGTTTCTCATCCGAAACTTCGTCATGAAAGCTTGATTCATGAAAATTCGGTCAATCTAGAGTGCCTATCTCCGAATGAGAGCCACAACAACCCTCAATGTGTCCAGAAGACCAAGGAGCAAGAAGAGTTATCCCTTGATGTAATCCACCATGGTGATCCTCCCCATGATGGATTTAGCTGTGAAAGTCCTCTCCACAGTAGTATTTCACATTGTCAAGACAATTCCATAATTGACAATGTAACAATATAAAATCCCACCTATCTTGAGGCACTTGAAAACTCAAGACCAGTCATGTCTGATGCCTTGTCATTTACGGGTGAAATACTTTCTCAACCATAAGACATCTTAAGGGAATAGTCATTATCCTAACCTCCCTTGGGATATTTGTCTTCCAATACAGAGCATCCACTTTGGTCAGACCAAGTGGATAAACCTCTAGTAAAAGTTAACGAAGATGTGTTAAACATGAGGAAACAATTGTCTAGAGGAGAAATACCAGTCATGTTCTGGCCTTTGGAAAATTCTCAGTATGATATTCCAGAATAGATGACAGAAGATTGTATTCAAGACATTCATATCAACTTATGGAAAACTATTCATCATTTTAAATCCAAAGTATTACCATATGATGAATACCATAATCATATAGAGGTAGTAGAAGGGTTACAACACCAAATTGATTTGGAATCTCTCTCAGTTTCCCACCATCCAAAGGTTGAAAAATAGATAACTCTTCAGTGCACATGTCTCAATTATCTAAAGAGACTATGCCAATTAATTTCTGAATCTTCATCTAGTGTTCGCATCAGAGGATGGGGTGCATATGGAGCCTTGCATTTCACTACACTCCAAAATTGGCAAAGTCTGCCAAAAGTGGTATCATGTAATTTTATTGCCCATGGCCGGGCCTAATCAATAGGTTTTTTATGTAATCAAATATACGCTCAAGAACAGGCCTCAACCACTTCTCATCAGAATCAATCCCAAAGAAAAGAAGTTGTTGAGCTACTTTTACATCAAGCCTCTGAGAATCTTGAACAGGTGTCCCGTTTAGAGGATGTCAGGCATTAGAGAATGAAAATTTCAGAATTAGCACAACGATATTATGAAATAGGTGATGTAAATGATGGTCGGATGATGCACACAACTAATGCCCGAACCAAAATCCCAAAAATAAGAAGAGCAGTTGCATAGATTTCAGCTATAGCGGTTGAAAAATCACCCCAGATTGCAAGGACGGGGCTCATCTAAATCAATCATTGAATTCATTAAAAAATGTTGAAAGGTTTGAAGAAGAAGAACAATAAAAACCCTAGCCTATAGGGCTGGTGTATTTTTCACATATGCAATCCCCTCCTCAATGGAAGTCAGTTTTCTCCCAATTAGGGAAGAAGCCACAAGGAAAATGTACAACTGAATTATCCAATGATTCCATTCGGGTTACTGTCCGCCAAACAGTTCTAGGTAATTTCTTATATAGGAGAACGGAGTCTCATGGAAGACACAAAGGGAGGAAATCTAGCTGAAGAACTGACAGAATTCCATCAATTCATTATGCGTCAGTAAATGTTATCAATACCATTGTAGTAGATCCTCTAGAAAATAAGTCTAGTTCAGGGGAATCAGAAGATGAAGTTATTGTCCATAATATGGTTTACACCAAGGAAAATGAATAAGGTGTGCGTACCCAGAATCAGAGGCTTTCCCAGAATCTAGGCATGCCTTCAAATAACCAACTCCCCCTCTCTGAAAGGCTTCTAATAAGGGGAATGAAAAAAGTCAGATCGCATCTCACTTTTCCAATAGAGAAGGTCAATCTATTTCACATGAAGAGATACTTTCACAACAAGAAGAGGGAATGAAGGAGTTTAAAATACTCAATACAGAGTTACTTCAGAACAACACTTCTGCTAGACATATTCCCCAGGCAAGTCCTCAACTTGTGAATCCTGTTGGAGCTCCTCAGCAAAGAGGATTTGTAGTAACTACAGATGTGGATAAATAATTCCCTCCATTGGGTACACAATCAAGGCTAGACCATATACATCCTGATATACCTGTTCCTATGGGTTATCCAAGGTAGATATCAGCACCACCATCAGTGTTTTTACCATTTGATGCACCAACTCAATCTCTAGTTTCTATACCTGCACAGAATCCAGCTCATCTGGATGTTCCAAAAATGCTCATGAACACAATTGAGGCATTAACAACTCAGTTGGAAGCTATGGAGGAATGATGTGCACTAATTCAGCCAGAAAAGAGAGCTTAAAATAAATGGGTGGATTTAATTCCTCCCCCACCAAATTTTGTGAATACTACATTCCCAATCTTTAATGGTTCCGGAGATCCAGAACAACACCTAACACATTTTTTTCTTGTTGTGATCCTATGATGGGAACTTCTCAACAATAAGAAGTAGTAAAGCTTTGGTGTTTTGTGCAGTCATTACAAGGACCAACTTTGGTATGGTATACAAGTTTGAAATCTCGATCAATTACTGGATGGGAAGATCTCTGTCAAGAAATTCCTTAATCAATTTAGCTCAACACTACCAAAGATGACATTTTTTGATATTACGAATTGTAAACAAAGGGATAATGAAAGAGTTTCAGATTTAATTTCTTGATGGAAGGTATTAACATATTCCTTAAGTTTAACACTCCCTCAAGAAGAGTTGCTGCCAATTTGTGTGGCAAATATGTGTGATGAATTACACACACCACTGATCTCTGTGAAATACACAGGAGGGTTTCGAGACCTTACTTCAATCGCTTAGTAGATAGAAGACTCTATTATAGAAACTTAGGCTAAAAATTGTGTAATTCCATCAGTTCAAGGAAGGAGAATAGGAAAGACAGAAGATGCTATAGTCACACTCAAACATTCACCTATACCTGCTTCTACTTTAAGAACCTCATCATACCGAAGGGCTCCGCATCCTGAGCATCAACAACAACAATCGCCTCGTCAAGATAATCAAAGAGATCAAAGGCAGAAAAAATTTGAGGAATTAAAGAATAATGTTTATTATTTCAGAAATGAGAAGGTTCTTGGATACTTTATCTCAGCCTTAGAAAAAAATTTGGTTCAGTTACCAAGGCCGGAAAAACCAAATAAATATGGAGATGAAGATCTTCTGAATTATTGTCCCTTTCATCAGATGTTGGGACACCCCATTCAGGAGTGATTTGTTTTCAAAGACATTCTGCAAAAGATGGTAGACTCTGGAAAAGTGAAATTGAAAAATTCATTAGCTCAAGTATCATGTGTTACTACTACTAATCCATAGGAAGATGGAGAATGGAAAGAGGTTAAAAGTAAAAATATGCAAAATTATGATGATTGGATGATCAAGAAAATGATCTACCCGACTCATGCTATTTTACGAACACAGTTAAAAAAACCAATTATAACTTCTACCACTCCTGCTACAGTAAAACCATCTTCATCAAAAGTCTATTATTAAAAGAAGAAATGTGATTATAAAGAAAAAGAGAAATCCGAAAAAGATGCGCTCATATCAAGGCCAAATTTGTCCTTGACCCTGGAAGATTTCATTCCATCTGTTTCAGAACCACGTTCACTGCCCCACCAAATGGCACAATAAGAATTGACCTGTCAAGAAGGATCTTCGTCAGATAAAGAATTGATATTTGATTCTGTTAATGTTATTCATTTAATGGATCCTTATTCCAATAGTGATTCTGATTATCATGAGCCAGAATTCCTTGTACCTAATTGGGGAACAAGAGGAAGGAGCCAAGGTCGAGGATACAGAGGAAGACATGGGAATTCCAAAAACTATCATCTTAACTCGACCCTGGCTCAAACCTTATATGCGGAAGAAACTCGTAGAAGGGCCCTTCAATGGTCTCAACAGGAACAAGGAGTTTCTATCATGAAAGACAAGCTTGATTCTGACACAATTATTTTTGAGGATTGGATAGAAGCCACACTGTCTTCTTCTCAGAAAATGAATAGACTTAGTTAGTCTAATCTACCAAAGCCAGCAGTATTCACATCTTCTGCTCCATCACAAAGTACATCTATGACAGAAGCATCAACTTCCAGAGCACCTGCAAAACCACATATCCATGCTGGGAAGCACAGACCTTTAGATAAAAAGTATGATGTCTTGAAACAGTTGGCCCAAGTACTAGCCAAGTTATAAATTCTGGATTCTTTGAATTTATCAAAAGATCTTCGAGAGGAACTCATCGAGGCTTTGTCAAGTCTCCAAGAATTTGAAACTGAATTTGCTGCTGCTGAAGTATATCGTATAGATAATGATCTTGCAGAATGTCACACAGTCATATCTTTTATAGATGAAGATGAAAATGATATTATACATGGGAATATCAGAACTTTGTATTTTTCTAGCAAGGTCAATGACATAGACATATGACGAGCCTTTATTGATAATGGATCCAGAGTCAAACTCATTCCTATTCGTACACTTTGTCAATTAGGCCTCACTGAATCTAACTTATCTCCTTCATCTTTAATGTTGTAAGGATATGACAATAATGAACAAGAACCTATGGGTGAAATCACACTCAGAACTAAATTTGGAGATCTTGTGTCTAATTCAGATTTCATGGTTGTTCGTCAGGACACAACCTTCAATATTCTGCTTGGAAGGTATTGGTTTCACCAACATGCAGCCATACCTTCATCATACCACCAATGCCTTAAATATTATTTCAATGGTCAAATTGGGACATTTTATGGTGACAATGATCCATTAAAAACATGTGAATCTTAATACATTGAGACAAAGTTTTATCACACAAAAGGAACAAATCCCATGACAAATGAGATAACCAGGGTTAATGCTCCAAATGGACTAGAAAAGATCCCAGCAAATCCATTTGTACATTTGAGTATAGATTATGTGTTACCCATCAATCAAATTGAAAGGGTAACCAAATCCAAATACTTGTCCAGTAATTTCAATAATTTCAGTTGTGGAAACTGAGCTTGACAACATGGGAGAAATTATTGATACACCAAGAAATTATGAAAGCCTAATTGGAGATGTTTTCATTTCATCTTCTGAACTAAAACAAGCCTCTACTTTGTCAATTAGAGTAGAATAAATTGTATCAATTCCAAGGTAAGACGAAGATGTTGATTCTCAAACCATCAATTCTTCTTTATTACCATAGGACGACCTTCATCATCAATTAGGTCAGATATGGTATCCTTTTCTTCAAGATTTTCAAATATTGACTCCTCCCCTAACTCTGGGAGTTTTGCCTCATCATCTAGTATGCAAATGGAAATAGAAGAGGTAAACCATAATGAAAAAGAGGAAGATCTTAAGGATGCTCCTCCAGTGTTTGAAGAAGGTGTCTCTACCAGCATGGATGAACTTAGAGAAATAAATCTAGGTATAGAAGAAGATCCACACCCCACTTTAATTAGTGTGCCCATGACCTCTGAAGAGTAATAGGTGTATACTTCCTTTCTAAAGCAACATCGAGATATATTTTCTTGGAATTATATAGAAATTCCAGGTCTTAATCCTGATGTAGCCACCCATCATTTGGGTTTTCCAGAAGAACATCACGGATTCAAGCAAGCAACAAGAAGGACACACCCAACTCATGCCTCTAAAATTGAAGCTGAAGTTGATAAGATTATAAAGACTAACTTCATCAAGGAAGTTCTGTATCCCAAATGGATAGCCTATATTGTCCTAGTAAAAAAGAAGAATGGGAAAATTAGAGTCTGCATTGATTTTAGAGACCTTAACTGACATTGTCCAAAAGATGATTTTCCAGTTCGGATTATAGAACTTCTAATTGATAAAACAGCCAGCTCTGAAGCTCTTTCCTTCATGGATGGATACTCTGGGTATAATCAAATCCAAATGGCTATAGAGGATGAAGAATCTATAGCCTTTAGATCCCCTCAAGGTGTGTTTTTCTATCGACTAATGCCATTTGGCTTAAAGAATGCAGGTGCAACATATCAACATGCCATGCATCATATGTTTAAACCCTTCTTAGGGGAATTTGTTGAATGTTATGTGGATTATTTGGTGGTCAAATATAGACAATGTTCCAATCACTTGGCTAATTTGGAAACCATATTCAATAAACTTCGACAACACATTTTGAAGATGAACCCCTTGAAATGTGCTTTCTGGGTAACCTTAGAAAAATTCCTTGGGTTCGTTGTATGCCATAGTGGTATTGAAGTTGATCCCGTGAAAACAAAATCAATCCTTGGTATGTCACCTCATAAAAATTTGAAATAATTAAGAGTAATTCAAGGAAACTTGGCCTATATTTGGTGCTTCATCGCCAATTTGGCAGGCAAGTGTTTTCCCTTCACCAAATTAATGAAGAAGGGAGTTACTTACCAATGAACTAAATATCGCCAAGAATCATTTGATACCCTCAAGAAATATCTCCTAAGTCCACTATTATTAATGCCTCCTGTTGAAGGAAGACCACTTATTCTCTATGTGACAGCTTTAGAGCAATCACTAGGTGTCTTTATCGCCCAAAAGAATGATGCTGGGAGTGAAAACAGTCTTTACTATCTTAGTCGCACTATGATTGATGCAGAAACTCGGTATTCAAGTATTGAAAAGTGCTGCTTGGTATTAATCTTTACAGTTTAGAAATTGAGGCATTATGTGAAACATCATGAGGTCCAATTGGTATCTCGTAATAAACCACTCAAATTTATCTTCAGTCATCCTATGCTTACATGGAGTCTGGAATGATGGGTGGTTATTTTGAAGAAATTTGATATCTAGTTTGCGCCTCAAAAGGTATTAAAGGGCCAATCTTTGGCAGATTTCCTTGCTGAGCATCCATCTGCAGAAGATACATCATTTAATACTAAATTTCCTAAGGAAGAGGTTTTCTCTATTTAAGATGATTTCCAAACATGGGAAATGTATTTTGAGGGTGTTTCTAGAAGTGAAATGGGAAAGAGACTGGAAAACCCTAAATTCAAGAAGGTTGGACTTGGAATTGTCCTTATTTCCTTGAAAAAGGCAGTATTACCTCATTCTTTCATATTATCGGAAGTTGGTACCAATAATGAAGCAGTGTATCAAGCTCTAATCGCAAGTTCAGAATTGGCCCTTCAGGTTCTAATGGATCATTTAAAGGTAAGAGGTGATTCAAAATTGGTAATCAAATAAATAAATAGGGGAGTACTCTATCAAAAAAGAAGATTTAATCCTCTTGTGTGATTAGGTCATAGAGTTAATGGATGAATTTCCTTCAGAACCAACATTTTCCTATGTCCCGTGATCACAAAATGCCCAAGAAGATGCATTGGCTAATGAAACTACAAATTTTCCAGATCCAAATTGGGATGAGACAGTTATTAGCATAACCCATCGCTGTGTAGTCTCACCTTTTGTTCAAACCAAAATGAAGGAAATTAATAAAATTTTCCCAATTTCTGAACCATATGGTCATACCACGAGATGGAGAATATCCATCATGGAATATCTTCAAAATGGGGTACTTCCACCAGATAAGGATATGAAAGAATAGATCCGGTGATGAGCAGCCAATTTTACTCTTTATGATAGTCCAGACCACCAAAAGATCCTTTAAAAGTGAGGCTTTGATGGAATTATCCTCATATGTATTGATGGAGAATAGACCACAGATTTCATGAAAGAATTACATTCAGGAGGTTGTGGTGCCCACCAATCTGGGCAGAAACTCTCTGATCAGATCCAGAGGGTTGGATACTTTTTCCCTTCAATGATGCAAGATTGTACAGATTTCACTAAAAAATGTCATCCCTGCCAGGTACATGCCAACTTCATTCATCAACCCCCATATTTTCTACATATAGGTAAATACTCCGAGCAATTTTCCAAACGGGGAATGGATGTAGTAGGAATTTATCCTCCAGCCACGACTAAGCATTTTAAGTATATTCTCCCTGCTACTAACTTTTTCTCTAAATGGGATGAGGCAATACCTCTCAATGAATTCGGAGCCAAAAGAATTGTTATTTTTATAAAAACTAATATCATCACCAGATTTGGTGTCCCTCATACTATTTTGACGGACAATGGCACCAATTTTTGTTCTACTGAAGTAAAAAAGTTATATCTGGAACATAATATTTAGTACAAGCATTCATCTCACTATCCTACAATGACCAATGGATATATAGAGGCCTTCAATAAGACTATATAAAATATACTTGAGAAGATGGTGGATAAAGATAAGAAATCATGGCCTGATAAACTTTTGAATGCTTTATGGGATTATCGGACAACTACCTATATTGCTACCCAAGAAACTCTTTATTCATTGGGATATGGAACTGCAGTAGTTTTACTAATTGAAATGCAGTTTCCTTCACATAGAGTTGAAATCTATGATCAATTATCTATAGATGAAAGTTCCCATAAATAGTTCAATGAGTTGGAATGATTAGATGAGAAAAGATTGCATACTTTGCATCATCTTTAAGTATATCAAAACATAATTGCGTGAGCTTTTAATAATAAAGTTCACCTTCGTTCATTCCTTCAAGGAGAATTGATATTGGTCCTTAGAACTCCAATGATACTAGGAAAGAAACCCCAAAAACTTGAGCCAAAGTGGGAAGGACCTTATTCAATACATAAGGTTTATTCAAATGGAGCATATACCTTAATCTCGATGGACGGAGAACTCATCAAAACTCCAACCAATGCGAGATTCTTGAAGAAATACTTTTTGTAATTAGGTTCATATAATGTCCTTACCGCATGATGTTAAACTACATGGAAATCTAACACCCCCATTCTCCATCTGTGTCACCTTTGTATTATAGAAGAGACCCTTACTACTTCCTGTTTTTCACACTGAGCATAGTTTAAGTGAGCTTAGGAAATTGGTAAAAGGTTTCTTCATATAAGTAAGGTGTTTCAATTCCTTATGGGGGTGAAAATGTCCTCACTATAAGACTTTAACCTGCACAATATAATGTCCTTGCTGCAAGACTTAAAACTACATAGACCCCATGTCCTAGGTGCTTGACATTAAATTGCATAACAACAATAAGCATCCATGCTACATGTCGTTAAAGTGCGTAGCATCCTCATCCTTGTCACATTACATTAAACTGCATGACACCATTTGTACAACTAACATTTTCTCTATAAGATGTTAGAATATTCCATAAGAAAACGTCATTGACATCATCACTACTCTTTAGTAGTACATGAGTCCCTCTATTTCCTATGTTGGAGTCAGATATTTATAGAGACAATGTTTTAAGAACTACGTATGGATTGATTCTCATTTTCAATGAGATACGTAGAGATGCCTGAATCTCCAATTCTGGGCCAATCCATAATCACAAAAGTTTCTTATTTTCTTTTCTTCTTCTGTATATGAATCAAATCTATAAGTGTGTTTCTTTAAGATATATGATTTGGTCCGTATACCATTTTATGTATTAAGATTTACCGTTCTCTTAGAATGTGTAAAAATCCCCCATTATTCATTCCAAATTCGATTAACATGAGGAATGATTGTTTAAAGAACTACGTATGGCTTGATTATCATCTATTTTTGAGATATGTAGGGACTCCTAGATCTCCAGTATTGGGCCTAGTCACGATAAAACCCCCCTTTATTTCTTGTATAAGAATCAAATTTACATAAGAAATGTTTTAAGAACTATGTATAAATTGATTCTTTACTTAGAAAGACATATAGTGAAACTTGAGTTTTATCCCTTAATCCAGTTACAATACGTCCTTCTTTTTACATCAGTTCATTATCGTCCTTACCACACGACGTTAAACTACATGGAAATATATCACCCCATTCTTCATCTGTATCACCTTTATATTGTAAAATAAACCCTTACCACTCCTTGTTTCTCACACTGAACATAGCTCACGTGGGCTTAGGAGTTGGGTAAATGGATTTTTTATATAAATATGGTGTTTTAAATTTCTTATGGGGTTATCAATGTCCTCACTGCATGACTCAAAACTGCATAGTATAATGTTCTCACTGGATGACTTAAAACTGCACATTACCATATTCATTCAAAGGAAATAATGAAAGTCTCCATTTTACATATGAGTCAGATCTATGTAAAGGACATAAAACTAATGGTCAATATTGATTCAAATATTTCTCATATTCATTTAACATAAACCCTCATCCATAAGACACACTCTTAATCTTGAATATTTTCATATTTTTATAATTTTCCGTACGATTTCTGGTGACAGGTTTTCCAATATTTGAGAGCTCTTTTTCTTGACTATGCAACACATGCCCTTAGGAAGCCTTGCATAAGTTGCCTACATAATATGTTGGTCAATCAAAAGATTCCACTATTTGGCTATGCAACATATTCCCTAGTTGGACCTAAGTAATATAACCCCCATAATGGGTTTTTCAAATAATGGTAACTTCATTCTTGATTATAGTATCTTTGTCCCCTTTAATATTTGATGACAATATACAATAATTTGTATTTTAAAACAGTCATTCAAGTATACTTTTCCCATTATCTTTCTCACAATCTGAAAGTCTTTAATGTAACACCCCGAGCTTCCACGATACGCTTCTCATTCAAAAATGCAATAGCTTGCATTGTACGCAACTTCGAGTTCTAAAACACCACGACTAATCAATGTAGCCGTTATGAATAGTAATAACCACTTTTTAAAATTATAGAAATTTTATATTTCAAAATGGACTTCATTTTTGGATTCGGAATATCGAAATTAGCCTATGTTGAATTTTTGGTATTTTTCTGGGAACTTCTAATTTTTTATGAATAGTGAAAAATACTTAAAAACAACTTTTTTAATATAAATAATTTATAGTGATAAGTTATACTATTTAGTAGTTTTAAAGTATAATTAGAATATATTTTTACCATTTTATCCAATGGTGGTCATTAGAATTATTTTAACATTGAAATTGGACATAAACAATTGCCAATCTTTTGATATAAATTGTTTCTTAAAAACACGCTATTTGTTGTGACAGCGGGAATTAATTATAAAATTAATTAATTCAACTTATATGTTTGGAATTTTGTAAAATAGACATCATTTTTCAATTCGGAATATCAATTATAGCTTAGGGTGAAGTTTTGGCCTTATTCTGAAAAACTTCAATTTTCGATGAATAGTGAAACCACTAAGTGGTTGTTAAAAACTGATTTTTCGTTAAAATGAAATATTACCACTTCTGTGATTTGATTTTTTAAAATCCGACATACATGGTTGTCATTAATAAGTAAAATGTGGTTCAATGAGATTAAAATAATTTTTTTTGGTGAATAGTAACTTTTAAGTTCTTAATCACGATTAGAGGTAATTAGTGTAGTTTAAGGTACAAATAATGTTATAATAATATTAGATGAGAATGACACGTGTCCTACTCCTATTGGATGAGTCATGGCCGACCAATACAACCCATGGGTCAACTTGGGGACCCCATGGAGCCACTTTAGTTGGAAAATGACATAAATACCTTTTATTTAATGTTAAAAGTAAATTGACACAAACATGAGTTGTCTTACTAAAACAGTTTTTTAGTGGGGTTACACAAGTCCAAATTTTGATTATAAATATTCATTAGAAAGATAAAAAGAGTTCCTACATCATAGTATTTTTTTGATAATTTTTAGACATTAAATAAATTAAATTATTTATGACATCATTATGATGCGGCGATGACCTCATTATTTAACGATTTAAATAAAATGAGAAGATAATGCAAAATCCAAGGCTTACACTTGTCAAAAGCCTATTGGATGAGGATATTTCGAAACCTTATCACCTTAGACTCGAATTATATAAGTGTGGGACCTTTAGAATCCGAAAAGCATTGTGAAATAATGTAACATTTTAATCTTTCCAAAAGTGCCCCTCCTCTCCACTTATAAAAGGCCCCCACCTCTCCCACCTCATTTACACTTTCAAGCCATTTGGCTCGGCCAAACTCTGCCAAAATACTCTCCCAACTTCCACCTCTTACTCCTAGAAGCCTCACTTTGGTCATAACTCTTCCCAAGGAATCCTTTGGCTCAAATCAAAAAGAGTTACCCGATTTTGAGGTAATGTCTTCTCTAATGTTGTTTTGTTTTATTTTTCTTCTCCAACCCCCTAAACTCTTTTTATTCATTTCTTTTGTAACAACACCAGTATCCTCAATATACTAGGATGTTTTTATAAGAAGGATTCGAGCTACACTTACACACACCTACATCTAATGGTTAAATAACATACGGTTTCAGTGGATGGCGAATTTCTGCCTCACGAAACGATGATTGTTCAACACTCATATAACACCTTCAAAGGTGGCCATTAAGATGTCACTTCTTTTATATATGATATATAATATGTTTATGTTTTACTTATGCTTCTATATTTCTCATTTATGGCATACTTTATGATTTCCATTATGGGTAAAACACGACAATTTCATTTTAGGAAGTGCGGACTACCGCCCCCTCAAAGTGATGTGAATCGTTAATGCCATATGTGGGATGTATAAAGGGTGGATTAAATGATATTATATATGATATTATACTGGAACTATATTATACCTTTATATAATTATGATTTCATTACATTAAATACGAAATAGAAATGAAAGTAGCGTTCATGCGTACGTACGGCTTACCGTCTCCATGAACGGTGCATTTCATTTCTTACCTCTAAATGTTACGTGACATTATGAATGAATGTATATACTGTATATATGATATATATGATATCTACATCATGAATATAATTCTGGATATAATGGATATTTCACCACATGAACAACTTGTAATTATAAGAAGTTTATTTTTGACTCAAGTACCAAAGATCGACAAAACGACCGTTATTAACTTAAATAATTAAATAATGTTCATAACATGGTAATAAGGGATATAAAAGGAATAATGAACATTAAAAAGGTTCTTAAGTAAATAGAAATTAACTCTAGTTTATTATTCAGGAGGTTAAAGAACGGTCGATTCAGGACAAGACGCAAGGTAAGGGAACTTCTTAACCCAATTTCTATTCTTTGGGTTAATCTCCTACTTTCAAATTATGTCATGATATTATTATGTATTGTCTTGTATGTGTACTTTATTTATGTGTACTTATAGTGAATACACATAATATATCTACTTTATTTTAAAAAAATGATCTTTGTAAGGGTCTTCGTCTCAATCACCTTTCATTGGGGCATATTTGGTTTTATACACAACTTTCTTTTATACGGTGTATAAACCCCTTTGACTTTTACGTTTATTCAAAAGGAATCTTTTTTTATACGAAGCATTTTACTAAACGACAAAAAGGGAATGTTTTTCTTTCCGTACTTATGCGGCGACAACGACTTCTCCGCCGCCGTGACCATTATTTGAGTTTCGGCTTCCTCTACAAGCCATCATTTTTTTAATGAAAAATAAATACAAAGTTTTAACTTTCTTTTATTTTGGAATTGAAAATGGTTTTGAAAGTGTTTTTATTATATCAATGTGTTGTATTGATATCTTGTGATTGAAATGTGGAAATTTTATGTTTCCTTTATGCATGTTTTATGTGATACGATTATGTTATGGTTTATGATATGTTTAAACCTATTCATATGAGGAATGTATTGGACATAATAAGTGACGGGTGGAGCCTGCTATAGCTCCTCGATGCATCGGTAGGTCTCATGAGACAACTAGACGTGGAATTGGCCGAGGCCCTTTCCCAATTTGATTTATGGTTTTGGCCGAGGCCTTAATCATTTTAGACGTCTTGGCCGAGGCCTTGACAAAATGTTTCAGAATGTACGGCATTATACATTCCCTCATTATGAATGTGGTTATTGATATTGCATGTGATTATTCGACCAGTAGAATATCCATGTGAAGAGGTGAATGGAATTATCTCATTTTACTTTTTCCATATTATGTTGAAGTTCAAGTCTAAAAGGCTTTTGTTTTAGTTATGCATTGCCTTAAATGTTTATGTTTATTGATGAAAGATTCCGCAATATTGTTAACCTTACTGAGCATCTGAGCTCACCCCTTTCAATGTTTTAATATTTTTCCAGGATGTGAAGAAGTAATTTATGAGTGACCTGCAGGGGTAGTCAGAAAGGGATATGATTGTGGACTATGAAGACCATGTTATTGTAGTTTGTTTACTTTTTGATGTAATGAAAGACTTATGAATGTATCTAGTGTTTCCAAGGCTACTAAACTAATCGGTCTTTCGAGACTTGATCTTTTGTGATCATGCCAATGTTACGAAGTAATGCACCGACTCTGGGTAGCTGGGGTCGGGGCGTTACAGTTGGTATCAGAGGAAGTTTAGTACAAACCTTGGAAGCTAGATTTAGATAAACTCTGATTAGAGCACGTAGACCTAAGATAGACTTTGAGGATTAGTATAGAAGAACTTCCTAGAATTTTGGTATTATAGAGATGTTATGAGTTTTCCGAGCAATACATCCCTGTCTGGATACGAGCAGGTAGAGGCGGCTCTGGCACATATGTACCAAGGGGTAAAACCCGAAAACACCGCTTTGAGCTAGACTCGAACGGGAACTGGTGCACGACAACGGGCCTTGCTGCACTCTTGGTTACGACACTCCCAGGGGATATGCTTAGGATAATTCTCATTTTCTTTACAAACCACTATGAAGGGTTTTGAGTATATACTTTCTCAAAGGAAACATTTCTTTTTATGATTATGGATTATATCCATAAATAGTTCAATTTATGTTAAGTGTTTTATAAGTATGGGATTATGTATTTTGATTCATAAACTGATCTAGTTTATGCAATTGTTTAGAAATGGCGCCTAGTGGAAGAAATGGAAACCGTATCAATGCGCGCACTCCGTGTAGGGATTGCCCTCCAACTCAAGATAATTATTGTGGATCTGGAGATACAACTGGTGCTGATCAACTTATTACCATACTGGGACAACTCACTCAGGTTATGAATAATAACCTTACTCGTATGGAGCACCCTGATCCACAATGTGGAGGATCAATGTTAGACCGCTTCATGAGGCAACAACCACCAACCTTCAATGGGAGTACAAATCCTATAGTAGCTGAGAAATGGATAAATTTCTTAGAGAAAATATTCCATGCCTTGGGGAGTAGTGAAAGGGAGAAGGTTGTCATGGCAGTTTACCGCCTCACTGGAGATGCCGATCAGTGGTGGTCGCTGATTCAAAACACAAAGGAAGATGATGACGTATCGAATATGGAATGGAGGGAGTTCAAAGAGCTTTTCTTAGAAAAATACTTTCCTCGTGACCATCGAGCAGATATGGAAAGGCAATTTCCGAGTCTGAGGCAGAAGGAGGATGGGAATGTCGCAAAATATGAGTCTAACTTTACAAGGATAGCGAGGCATGCTGCCGATTATATACGTAACCCAAGGAGTAAGATTGATCGTTTCTTTGATGGGTTAAAACCATTTCTCCGTCGAGCTTTGGTATCACAATCCTTCTCATCATACGAAGATATTGTCTCGTGTGCTATCAAGACAGAAAAAGAATTCTCTAAGTCTTATGACAACAAAGTAAAGCAAGAGAAGAAGAGAACGGTGGAACAAGAGACAGATAAAGGGAAAAATGGAAAGAAGGATTTTCCATTATGTGATAATTGTGGGAAGAATCACCCTGGTACGTGCCTAAAAGGAATGGGAGTTTGTTATAAATGTGGAGAAAAGGGTCACCAGGCTCGTGATTGCAAGGGAAAGAAAGAGGATGTCAAAGTTGAATGCTACAATTGTAGGGAAATGGGGCATTATGCAAATGAATGTCCTAAGCGTCAAGGAAAATTAACTCAGAAAAGGCCAAGGGATCAAGGCCAATCTTATGCTGTGACTACAGTTGAAGCGGAATAATTAATGTATTGGTGCTTTTGGACTCAAGGATTATATTCTGGTTATAAGAATAATGTGATATATATATAAGGATTGTACTTCAGTACTTTTTGATTTCAGTAAGGTTTTAATATGATTAATGTAATCATATTTTTAGTATGTGACAATAAGATAAACTTTTCTTTGTTTGGGGAATCTGATGTTACAATTGATTTTGGAATTAAGAGACCTTTTAGAGAAAGTCTGGACAGAGGTATTTTGGATAACTATAAAGGTTGGAGTGGATTAAGTTGATCTTTGGATAGTATTGTTTAAGGTTAAAGCATTTCTAAAGATTAATTTTTGAATATTATGAAACTATAGTTTTAGGAAAAGGACAACCTGCAGGGTGGGGCATAACCCGTCGCGTCGGACAAAGCTGCAGGAATCGAACCCACAATCATAGTGCGACATGCCTTTATTTCCTACCACTAGCCTACAGGAAGTCCCTGGTTATTACAAAATAATTTTACTAATCTAAATGTTATGTGTTAACATTTGGAACCTTATACAATTAGGATAAGTATAATATTTTTGAGTTTTATTATCTCTTTGAGTGAAAGATGAGTTGAAGGTTGAAACTCTAATTGTCAACCATAAATATATTTATACCTATCTCTTATTCAATGAATAAATTAATTCTTAAACTTTATTAAAGGGATATTAAAACAAAAAAATGTGTTATCCTAATACCTTATGTCTTGTGGAACTGATGATATTTTAAATCAACATAGATTGAAGGCTTTGAGGCCCTCAATTTGACAGTTGATTGTGATTGATGACCTCAATCACTCCCTACAAATATTTACGTTTTTCCTCCAATTATATGTCTCTAATTGCCACCAATGTTCTCCTAATCAAGATCATAATTGGGTGGTGACTTTTTCATTTCCCTTTCCCTCTTATTAAGGCTAAATTTTATTAATCTTATTTTTGATGTGGGTTTTCCACAAAGGTATTTTCTATTTTCAACCTTTTATTTACAAAGCAAAATTTCAAATTGCGAGGACGCAATTTATTGAAGGAGGGGAGAATGTAACACCCCGAGCTTCCACGATACGCTTCTCATTCAAAAATGCAATAGCTTGCATTGTACGCAACTTCGAGTTATAAAACACCGCGACTAATCAATGTAGCCGTTATGAATAGTAATAACCACTTTTTAAAATTATAGAAATTTTATATTTCAAAATGGACTTCATTTTTGGATTCGGAATATCGAAATTAGCCTATGTTGAATTTTTGGTATTTTTCTGGGAACTTCTAATTTTTTATGAATAGTGAAAAATACTTAAAAACAACTTTTTTAATCTAAATAATTTATAGTGATAAGTTATACTATTTAGTGGTTTTAAAGTATAATTAGAATATATTTTTACCATTTTATCCAATGGTGGTCATTAGAATTATTTTAACATTGAAATTGGACATAAACAATTGCCAATCTTTTGATATAAATTGTTTCTTAAAAACACGCTATTTGTTGTGACAGCGGGAATTAATTATAAAATTAATTAATTCAACTTATATGTTTGGAATTTTGTAAAATAGACATCATTTTTCAATTCGGAATATCAATTATAGCTTAGGGTGAAGTTTTGGCCTTATTCTGAAAAACTTCAATTTTTGATGAATAGTGAAACCACTAAGTGGTTGTTAAAAACTGATTTTTCGTTAAAATGAAATATTACCACTTCTGTGATTTGATTTTCAAAAATCCGACATACATGGTTGTCATTAATAAGTAAAATGTGGTTCAATGAGATTAAAATAATTTTTTTGGTGAATAGTAACTTTTAAGTTCTTAATCGCGATTAGTGGTAATTAGTGTAGTTTAAGGTACAAATAATGTTATAATAATATGAGATGAGAATGACACTTGTCCTAATCCTATTGGATGAGTTGTCTTACTAAAACAGTTTTTTAGTGGGGTTACACAAGTCCAAATTTTGATTATAAATATTCATTAGAAAGATAAAAAGAGTTCCTACATCATAGTATTTTTTTGATAATTTTTAGACATTAAATAAATTAAATTATTTATGACATCATTATGATGCGGCGATGACCTCATTATTTAACGATTTAAATAAAATGAGAAGATAATGCAAAATCCAAGGCTTACACTTGTCCAAAGCCTATTGGATGAGGAGATTTCGAAACCTTATCACCTTAGCCTCGAATTATATAAGTGTGGGACCTTTAGAATCCGAAAAGCATTGTGAAATAATGTAACATTTTAATCTTTCCAAAAGTGCCCCTCCTCTCCAATTATAAAAGGCCCCCACCTCTCCCACCTCATTTACACTTTCAAGCCATTTGGCTCGGCCAACCTCTGCCAAAATACTCTCCCAACTTCCACCTCTTACTCCTAGAAGCCTCACTTTGGTCATAACTCTTCCCAAGGAATCCTTTGGCTCAAATCAAAAAGAGTTACCCGAATTTGAGGTAATGTCTTCTCTAATGTTGTTTTGTTTTATTTTTCTTCTCCAACCCCCTAAACTCTTTTTATTCATTTCTTTTGTAACAACACCAGTATCCTCAATATACTAGGATGTTTTTATAAGAAGGATTCGAGCTACACTTACACACACCTACATCTAATGGTTAAAGAACATACGGTTTCTGTGGATGGCAAATTTCTGCCTCACGAAACGATGATTGTTCAACACTCATATAACACCTTCAAAGGTGGCCATTAAGATGTCACTTCTTTTATATATGATATATAATATGTTTATGTTTTACTTATGCTTCTATATTTCTCATTTATGGCATAATTTATGATTTCCATTATGGGTAAAACGCGACAATTTCATTTTAGGAAGTGCGGACTACCGCCCCCTCAAAGTGATGTGAATCGTTAATGCCATATGTGGGATGTATAAAGGGTGGATTAAATGATATTATATTTGATATTATACTAGAACTATATTATACCTTTATATAATTATGATTTCATTACATTAAATACGAAATAGAAATGAAAGTAGCGTTCATGCGTACGTACGGCTTACCGTCTCCATGAACGGTGCATTTCATTTCTTACCTCTAAATGTTACATGACATTATGAATGAATGTATATACTGTATATAGGATATATATGATATCTACATCATGAATATAATTCTGGATATAATGGATATTTCACCACATGAACAACTTGTAATTATAAGAAGTTTATTTTTGACTCAAGTACCAAAGATCGACAAAACGACCGTTATTAACTTAAATAATTAAATAATGTTCATAACATGGTAATAAGGGATATAAAAGGAATAATGAACATGAAAAAGGTTCTTAAGTAAATAGAAATTAACTCTAGTTTATTATTCATGAGGTTAAAGAACGGTCGATTCAGGACAAGACGCAAGGTAAGGGAACTTCTTAACCCAATTTCTATTCTTTGGGTTAATCTCCTACTTTCAAATTATGTCATGATATTATTATGTACTGTCTTGTATGTGTACTTTATTTATGTGTACTTATAGTGAATACACATAATATATCTACTTTATTTTAAAAAAATGATCTTTGTAAGGGTCTTCGTCTCAATCACCTTTCATTGGGGCATATTTGGTTTTATACACAACTTTCTTTTATACGGTGTATAAACCCCTTTGAATTTTACGTTTATTCAAAAGGAATCTTTTTTTATACGAAGCATTTTACTAAACGACAAAAAGGGAATGTTTTTCTTTCCATACTTATGCGGCGACAACGACTTCTCCGCCGCCGTGACCATTATTTGAGTTTCGGCTTCCTCTACAAGCCATCATTTTTTTAATGAAAAATAAATACAAAGTTTTAACTTTCTTTTATTTTGGTATTGAAAATGGTTTTGAAAGTGTTTTTATTATATCAATGTGTTGTATTGATATCTTGTGATTGAAATGTGGAAATTTTATGTTTCCTTTATGCATGTTTTATGTGATACGATTATGTTATGGTTTATGATATGTTTAAACCTATTCATATGAGGAACGTATTGGACATAATAAGTGACGGGTGGAGCCTGCTATAGCTCCTCGATGCATCGGTAGGTCTCATGAGACAACTAGACGTGGAATTGGCCGAGGCCCTTTCCCAATTTGATTTATGGTTTTGGCCGAGGCCTTAATCATTTTAGACATCTTGGACGAGGCCTTGACAAAATGTTTCAGAATGTCCGGCATTATACATTCCCTCATTATGAATGTGGTTATTGATATTGCATGTGATTATTCGACCAGTAGAATATCCATGTGAAGAGGTGAATGGAATTATCTCATTTTACTTTTGCCATATTATGTTGAAGTTCAAGTCTAAAAGGCTTTTATTTTAGTTATGCCTTGCCTTAAATGTTTATGTTTATTGATGAAAGCTTCCGAAATATTGTTAACCTTACTGAGAATCTGAGCTCACCCCTTTCAATGTTTTAATATTTTTCCAGGATGTGAAGAAGTAATTTATGAGTGACCTGCAGGGGTAGTCAGAAAGGGATATGATTGTGGACTATGAAGACCATGTTATTGTAGTTTGTTTGCTTTTTGATGTAATGAAAGACTTATGAATGTATCTAGTGTTTCCAAGGCTACTAAACTAATCGGTCTTTCGAGACTTGATCTTTTGTGATCATGCCAATGTTACGAAGTAATGCACCGACTCTGGGTAGCTGGGGTCGGGGCGTTACATTTAAGACCATAGTTTACACATTTCCCTCACCACGTGTTCGATTCACTATGAAATAACCTTGAAATCACTTGACCACATGTTATATATTTTCCATTTCTGGTCTTAGTTGTATGACCTAAAACTGCATAGACCATATCTTTTACGTTTGGGTCAAACCTTTGTTAAAGTCATATTCCTACAATTCTTTGGATATCTTGGTTGGAAATATCCTTTTCATATTTAGGTACCTTTCTCCATAAACCAAACTCTATGCTTCATAAAATTGGGATCTCCATAAACTTTCTTCGACTTTTAGCAATAGAATGTAAATTTTTTGAGAACTCTTTTGCCTGACTATGCAGCACGTGCCCTTAGGTGGGGTTGCATAAGTTTCCTATATAACAGGCCTGTGAGTCAAAAGATGCCACTATTTGGCTATACAACATATTCCCCAGTTGCCCCTTCATAATACAACCCCCATAACGGGTTTTTCAAGTAATGGTAACTTCGTTCTTGGAAAATACTTCCTCTAATTCTTTTATCCCTTTTCCCATATCATCCCTCGGATCTAGAAATTCCCAAATCACAGTTTACAGTTTTCCCTTGCATACCTGAATATGATAGTTTGTTTCCAAACAAATTTTTAAGAAATTGGGAGAGTTTTATCATACCTTTGGTCAGAGCTAATGAACATAAATTAAAGCCACACAATGTCCTCACTGTATGACTTAAAAAACCACACAATACCAATGTCCTCACCGTATGGTTTAAAACTATACAGTACAACATCGGAAATTTCCCTTTCTAATAAAATTTTAATCATTTCTCATACACCAAATTTGTATAGAAATGGTTTTCCTATTCATGATTTATGTTAGTATAAGATAGCCATGTTTTCATTCTTAAAATTACTTTCCTTGGCAAAACCACCCACTGTGGTCTTGAGTCACCCAAATATTATTTTCCCCTATCTATCAGTAGCAAAATGTTGAACTTTAATGAAATATTTTTCCTGACTATACATCATGTACCGTTAGGTGGCCTTGCATAAGTTGCCTGCATAATAGCACTGTCAGTCAAAAGATGCTACTATTTGGCTATGCAGCATATGGCCTAGTTGGTCTTGCTTAATACAGCCCCCATAATGGGTTTGTCAAATAATGGTAACTTAGTTCTTGGAAAAGACACCCCTTTGTTGATATAGGTTTTAAATTTGGTGACCATAAAAATCATGACTCAAGATTCCCCTTGGAAATATTTAAAGAATATTAAAGTAATTCTTATCCATAGAGTTTTGTTTGGGATCTAATTCATAATTTATGGTCAAAACTATATTTGACCCTAAATATTAGCCCTTTATAGTCCAACGTGCATGACTCTAAACTGCCAGTAACAAAAGACTTGGAACTCATCAGACTAAGAACCCGCAAAGGGCACTCTGAACAAAAGTCGAGTCCCAGCTTATTAATATACATTTTTGTATGATTTAGGTAATATTGAGAAATGAATATTCATAAGATACAAATTTTTTGGGGTTATCCATATAACCCTAGAAATAATCAAATTATGCTCATTAGGTCCCTCAACTCAATAAGAATTTTTTTGAGCACTTCATTCTTATTATTATAATAATGATTGATTAACATAAAGGAATCATTACCATCATTTACCTTTAATATTGTAATAATGAAAGAAGAACAAGAATGGAGACATATATATGATTTAAAACAAAATTTATTTCATACATATGAAAATAGAAGTCCATCCCTAAACCAGATCCTCTCTATCATGTTTTAAAATAGTCTATCAACATGAATTTTCATCTGTTGAACCGGTTCATAAGCTCTATCAGCTGCCTATTGAAGTTGAGATAGTTGAGCAACTCCGAACTCCTATTCCTAATGAAGTGCTTCATTAGCAGTTGAAATGGAAGTTATACCCTCTAATTGGGTTTCTCCTAATGTCTAATTCAACTGGTCAAGTTTTTTATGAACAACATCTAGTTTTTGTTGAAGAGATAACAACTCCTTCATGGTTTCTTTGATCTGTTGGGTAATCTCGAGTGATTTCTTGTTATGATTTTCCTCTACCTCAACTACTACATTTTGGAAGACCTTAATATTTATGAGTCATTTAGCCTCTTCAAAATCATGTCACAGCTTATGATCCTACTCCCGTCATCGAATAGTCTCTTTTATGGCATCGTAGACTGGCCGATAACTGAACCCACCAAATCCCGATAGGCATAATAATTATGGGAGTTTTAAAAAATGTGATGACATTTCATTTAAATGATTTTCAAAAATTATGCTTCAGATCTACCACCATGTTTTCGTACGCTCCATGCCAAGATCATATTTCATCTATATGGATAAATATGAGTCACTACCATGACGTAAAATATACTCTAGAAATATGTCACTTAAAGAGCATCATCACTCTACTTCTCTTGGGACAGTAAAAGCTTCATCTTCTGATCTAGGATATGATAACCCTAAATGATAGATCAAGGTAATTATTTGTTTCCAGATGGGGGAAGAAAATATGATTTAGACGGATGATTATATTTACCCAATAATAAGTCAGCTACTTGATTGGATTCATCTCCTGTATTCTCAGCTTCAGTGTTCTGAATAGATGTTTCTTGAGAAAGGGAATTTCCTTGACTTTTCTCAGTCCTTACATTTGAAGGATCTGGAACATCTCATGATGAAGGATCCTCTGTAGGTATTTCTTCAACTCCAGTAGAAGGATAAAGTGGAATACCTCTTTCTTAAAGAGTCTTTGCGACATTTTCTGTAGACAAAGATCCATAAGGTGAACTTTGATGTAAAGAATCAAGTTGAAGAAAAAATATTGAATGGAAAAAGAAAGAATAGGGACTTACTCCCTTGAAATTATTCATGAAAATCCCTGAATTTCTTGATGGAACCTGGAATATCAATATTTGGATTAAGGGAGTCCCTTATTTCAATGTATACAGCGTTAAATGTTACAACATCCTCACCATTTAAGGTCTCCAACAAACGCTAGTTGATGCCTAAATTGGCTCCGATGAAATTTTTTTCTGTTGGATCCTCAATTGGTATGGCCACATCAGGTCTTCCCAAGTTTGGGTCAAAATTGGAATTTGCTTGATATTGCCCTGGATCTTCATTCATTTATTCTGAAGCAATGATAATATCAGTATTGATTATTTTCAGGATCCTTTAACAAAAGAAACTGAGGAATTTATTTCCTTACCATGGATTTCCTCTCTCTCAACAGAGCCAGGAGCAGGTATAGCTGAATCTTTTGACGATTTATCTACTAAAATTTCAGATTCGTTAGCATGAACTTGGGTTTCCCCAAGTGTTTCTTTTTCTAATATTGAGGAATCAGCTCTTAATACCTTGAGAGAGGAGAGAGACATAGATCCTACAAAAGGATAAAACATGATTACTAAAGTGTATAAATAAAATTCAACACCCTAAGGATTGTATAAATACTTACTCCTTTGGCGAACGCTTTGAATCAATCTCAATGCTCTATTGTGTTTTTGTTCAAAATCTTGGGGAGATATTGAAACACTCCTCTTGGAAGGGGAAACTTGAGGTAATGGTTGAGGATTATCTATCTCCATTACCCCAGTCATGATTCTTTCTCCGGAGAAAGTCCTGGCGACTTGGGAGGATCACTCGTTGTGTCAACAGGAGAACCCACAGGACTATACTGAGGTGACTCAAGAATTAGTCCAGATCTTCCTTCTCTACATTCAAGATGTAGAAATAAGTTTTCATGAAGATTAATGATGATAAATGATAAAGTAGAGTTGGGAAAAAAGAAAAAGGGAAATACATTCTCAGTATTAACATAAATATCCCACTCTTCCTCAGAGTCGATAATTACCCCTTCGTGGAATCCTAAGTCCAGCATATGTGATACTCATTTAGAGGCTGGAATTTGTTCATTATTTGCATATATAAAAGTCTCCAATTCTGTAATATGCTTCTGTACTTCAGCCAAGTTATTGTCCGGATGGCAATTAGAAGGTGCCTTGATGTTACAAATATCTGGCATATATATGCCATGCTGGAGGAATGTCCATGCATCCCTAAGATCACACGTTACATTCTCCCAATAATGAATGGCCAAAGGCTGCACATAATTCAATCTTGGTCTGGTTGACTGTGGAGAAGATTCAACAGTTTCTAATTGAAGAGATTCTTCAGACCTCTATTCCTCAGAAAGCTCAACAGATGGAATAGGAACCTCTGTTTGCTGGTGGCGACTGGATCACCTTGATACTGGAGGTATTGCTTCTTTAGCCCTAGTCTTCCTGGTATACCTACTGAGAAGATGTTTTCAAGGCTCTAAAACCTCCGAAACTTCTGTATCATCAATGGCCTTGGACTTCTTACCATGATTTCCACGTGTAATAGTTGTTGTAGCCACCACTCGATATATTCTTTTTGTCAGAGCTCCTTGAGGATATGAAGAAACCCAAGCTTTGGCATAACCAGATTCCTATTTGATCAATGCATCTGGTGAAGGTAATGTAATTAACAATTTGGATACCTCTAAAGCTGTTAGAATCTATAATTTTCGTGCTACCATTGGGTGCTTCTCATGTTTGACATATGTGGGTGGAAAAGTGCTTGATTGTTGAAGACATCTGAACTGAAGAGAAAACCTATAGGGGACATAAGCCTCGCAATCAGTTTAACCATCAATCCTAGTTGATAAAACACCATCTCTGAATGCCATAATATAAGATCTCAACTCCTAATTCTTTCCTTTACCATCATCAATCAATGTCCCAGTTGGTGGGTCGCCAAAAGGAAAGAAACTAAATTCCCCTGAGACATTTAGTGCCTTCAGCACCACATCAGGTCTCAAGTTCAGATGCTGAATATCAGAAAATTTCTGTAAAAATGGGGTGAATCGACCATTGGGAACTTTGACTAGTTTAACACAGAGTATGAAGAAAAATGTGATACAATCAAGCCCCACAACACTTGGAATGACCCTACAATTCTAAATGGATCTTTCCCCTTATATAAATGCAGCAGGAGATGGTGAAATCTTGCCAATACAGGGGTTGATAACCCAATATACTTATTTTATACCAATTTAGATGTAATAACAAAAGTCCCTGATCTTACACCACCTCCGAATTCCCAGACTGGATGAAAATAAACACTTATCCACATAGCAAGGAAGACAGCTAAGTGTACTTTTGCATCTATATCGGGTTTGACATTATATCCCCAGTGCTTATAATTTCCCTTCTCCAGTTTAGACCAATACATTCTTGAACTACCTCGATTATCTGCAAAAGGAAATACAGTAGGATGTCCACAGGTTGGTCCTTTCTCTATTGTTGATTCTAATAAGGTTTCCATCCACACTCTAGCGTGGATATCTTTATTATCTTTGGGAAAATTCTTTTCAATCTTAAATAATTCATGTTCTAGTAGTGGTGTTCTAGTAACATCACCACATGTTGTAGCAGGTGGGATAAATTCATCATACATTTCCCCAGGAACGGGAATTCCAGCTATTTGGTAAACATCCCAGATACTAATACCAACTTCACCATGCGTCAAATGGAAGGAGTTTTTTTGTAGACTCCATCGACTCAGTAATTTAGGAATGAATTAATTTTTGTAAACATAAGTTTGCCTCATCCAGACAGCTTCGTAAATATGAACGTCTGATAATTCTTTTCTGAATTCTACACAAGTATGATGTACTTAGAATTCCCACATCCACTCGGGTTTTACACCCCCTCTAGAAAGAAGGTCCCAATCTCATTTCCACCCATTAGATTGATCTGTTTGAGAATCCTAAAAAGTGGAATCATAACAATATAGTCTTGTCTCTACAAAATGATCCTTAATATCTGGAGTACAACCACTATGGGGAAGGATGCAACTAATAGGGACTATTCATTCTTGAATTGGAACCCCCTTGCACTAATATTCATGCAGTTACAGTTGGAATACTGAGGAAACCAATTCTTTGGAAAGTACTTCTTAATAGATGGAACACAGACATCTTACAAAATCCCCTGCCCGTATAAGGGTAAGTAAGGACTTTGTGGATAATCACACTGGTACGGAATTAAACCCTTCCATAGCCCAGAGAGAGTGGTCTCAACAATGTCATAATAATCTGGCCCAACGATCTTCATCATTTCAATTTGGAGAGCCTTAGCTTCCTCGGTATGGATCATCAAATGAGTCATTCTTTCCTACATAAGAATTACCAAAATTGCAGATCAGATTTTAAAGAGGAAAGTGAAAAATTTGGCAAAGGACATTGGACGCGTAGGTCCTTTGACTAGGTCCTTTGACAAGGTCCTTTACCGAAGTCAGTCATGTAAATCCTTTGAAAAAGATCTTAGCGCAACTCCATCATTGAAGTCCTTTTGGCATAGCTCTATCATGTAAATAATCTTACCTTGAAGAAATTTCAAGAGAATTACGCAAGAGCACAACACGATACAGCTGGGTGAGCGAGCTATGCAATGAGAGCTCTGTGTTTCTAAAAAATAATAGGTGAAGAAAAATCGCAAAAGGTTGAGACCTATTTATAGGCAACTGAAGACCTACACGTCAGGACTGTGCGCCGTACCTACGCGATGTACCTGTGTGGAAAACCTGCGCTGTTCAACAATCTTTCCTTAATCTTTTCCCCAAAAAACATTCACCTCAGGACTTGATCCTCATTTTTCTTTTCGGATCCAATCCTGAGGGGGGGGGGATTTTTTGACACTAATTGAAAAAGTAACCAAAAAGATTAAAATCTGGGTAACTGAGTTGGGTGCCCGAGCTACGTGCCTGAGTTGCACGGTCGACCTCCGCGCCGGAAGATTTTTTATACCCCTATGCAAAAAACCTATGTGCCGAAGCAGCACAAAGGATCTGGGTGGGAAAATTTCTTCATCTAGGCCTCATCCGTGACTATAAATAGAGCCCTTGGGCTCCCCATTTGAGGACTGAAATTTTTTTAAAGACTCTCTGAAGCTCCCATTGCGTAGCTCTTTCACCTAGATCTCTCAAATTTTCTCAGGTAGCTCTCTAATATATGACAGAAGAGATAATTAATTGGGATACGCATGTTTTGAAGTTATTCACATTCTTCAGTCACCAACCATACCAACACGGTATACCTACGCACCATACCTGTGTGGTACAACTGCGCTGTACACTTACACACCATACCTACACAATAGAGCAATGCGAGATACCTACATGGCATACTTAAACGATGTACCTATGTGATGCGCTCAAGTACCCTTCTTAAAAGACATTCATGGTAGGGTATCTCCTTCTTTGGTTCCCTTATCTTAAAGGGGATAAGTTGAAGTCCCCACCAAAACCTCATGACTTCTCAAACCTTTGGGTAAGGCACATCAGCGTGTCTCCTATTTGGGTTTGTATTTCCATAGTCATAGGTTTCCCACATTTGTTCCACAACGGGGTTAGGATTCATGAGATGTTTGTGGGTTTTTATATCCACAATCACATGGACCTTTCACCTAGGAACAGTGTTGGGAAGATCCCGGTTTGAAGAGGGGTTTGGGTCTTTACCTCTCCCTTCTCAAAGAGACGATCCAGAACCTCAGTTCTATGGTAGAGAAGGTACGATTCACTTATTTCTTTTCCATGAAAGCATAAGGGAAGTCTCCCTCCCACACCAGGATCAATTTCAGGGTAGCCATCCTATTATAAGACCCTCACCTTCACCCATTCCTCCTTCCATTGGACCCTTGTCCAATGTGAATAGAACAGAGGGAAAGCTCATCGCCTCACCCTCTTCCACGGTCGACGTGCCCTCTTCCACTAGCAGAGGAAGAAAAATTTTAAAGTGTGAATTCCTTTTTTGAATCTTTAACATTCTCTTTTTTCTCACACTGAGAATGACTCACATGGGATTAGATATTTTTCATGATCACAACATTCACACAAATGAAGGAACTACAAGAACTCTGATTCCTGTTCAAACCAGGATACGTAGGAAGACCTTTCAGGGGACAAGCTCACTGGATATCCTCCCCAGGAATCCAACCCTAATTCCCCCAATTTGGTCATCCTCTTTAGGAACTAATCCCCAAAATCCTCAAATCATCAAGGAATCCTTTTCAGGAAATAATCCCAAAATCATCTCTCTTAGAGGACCATAACTTCCTATAATATTTATCGAACTACATGGGCTTTCATTCCCATCCATATGGGATATGTAGGAAGCCTCCTTGAGGTTCAAAACCAATACTTCAAATCAACCCTATTCTCCTTGGTCCATATTCCTAATAGGGTCTGACCCTACATGGAAATCCATATCCTTTCCAAATTTCCTTGGGCTGCTTCAGCATAAGTCCCACACTAAATTTCAACTATGCACCTTCCGCTTAGAGGTCATTATCACTTGACATTAAAAGGTATGATGTGTCCTATTAAGAGACACCGAACTACGAGGGTTATGATACCTTTCACAAGGATACGTAGGTAGCCCATTTTTCACGGGCACGATCCCAAAATCCAAACAAACCTTCGTCTCCCTGGATGACAAATAAATTCCAGAGTGCCCCAGTGAGTGGCTTAAAAAAACCAGTATCATAACAATGATGATTAAAAGAATCTCTAGTCACTATATTAGAGGATACCATTGATGGAAAACCTCGAATACATATAGATATTTCCATTGATGAAGAACCTTGAATGCATACTGATGATTCAAAATTTTACACATGTTAATAAGTGATTGTAAATTCCAAGGGATACTTATGATATAATTTGTGAATTAATAAGGATTCATGAAAATATTTTAATTTTACAAAGAGAGTCCTAGAGTAGACAAAAATTCCCCCAAAAAGGTTGTGATGAGTCCGACCTCCCATCCTATCAACCAATGTACATTCTTATGTATCATAAAGTTCAAAACTTAATGAACACCTGTATTTGGAAAGCAGGTCCTATTTGGATAAATAACTATTGGAAGTTTCCAGTTCCATGAATAAATCTAATAGAAACCACCTGGAAACAATGATTCTTAAATCTAGAACACACCTTTCAAGGAACTGCAAAACAAATATCATGAATAAAAGTTTTTTTTAAAAATCCCATAGAACCAATAATATTCACTGAATCCAAGTCTTATATAGTAATAGTGATTTTGTCCATTAATTTGTAAATGATGGATAATCATGTATTATACCTGCTTCTACCTTGGGGATGATGTTATTTTTGACATATTAATTCCTTAATTTAATGTGTAAGGGCGTTTCTCACTAATTTTCATGGTCTACATATGACCAAATTTAGAATTTTAACCTACAATATTAATAATAATAAATTTATTTTGATATTTTACAAATAAGGATACAACTCACTCTTTTTAATTCCCTTTATTAACCCCTATTTATTTATAATATTTGAATTTTAATACATTATTTAAGTAATTTTTCATATTATTTAATTATTTTTTAGTCTCAAGGCATTTATATTATATCTTTTTTTATCACTTCTTCTTTTAGTATGAGTTTCTCTCCATGATCTTTCACGATCTTTCCTTGATCAGTAGCTCTCATCTTAAAATTATTGATTTTATAAATGTGATAATATTTTTGTTGAACCACTCTCTATAATGGGTTTTTCATGACCATAAACACTATTTTATTTTTCTAAAAATTTCATTGAGTGATTTACAGTTATATCTTTTATGATTTAGGTCATGTCATTGATGGAAAAAATGGAGATCATAAAGTTAGTTCAAAGGTGTATTTTTGATCTTTTTGAAGACTTTGACATATCATATTTCATGTTTCAAGACCATAGAATGGATTATAAATATCATTATAAATCATGGACGATTATTAAAGGGCCACTATTTTAAGCAGCATGCTGTAGGCTGCATTGGTTAGTGAGTGAAAAGCCACTAGCCAGCTGGTGGTGAAACTAGTAGAATATTGATACTGTAGAAGGTCATCGAATTGCCGATGGAGGAGAACCAACTAGCTAATGATAGATCTAGAGAAGTATCATTATTTATAAAGTTCACTAACAAGACACTGGCTAATAGTAGCTTATCTGTGGTTGTTTTTCTGTTTCTCATAGCTCTTGGTGGCCAACTGTCCAACCAGTGAGGTGCACCAGGTAGTCAGTGGTGTCAAGGAAGTAACTACAGGAATGCATATTTTTGTAAAAAATAAATAAATATGGTATTATTTAGATTAAATGACTCTTGATGATTCTTTAATCTTTCTATCCCATTTAGTGCCTAGAAAAGGAGTTCCTTGGAATCTTGGAAGAGCTACCAGTTATTGAAAATGCATCTCTGATCCCTGATTCAAAGAAAATATCTAGAAGATCCTCTTAAGTTATCTAAAAGAGAGAATCTCTAATTTTATATCCTTATAAAAAGATATTATCCAATATTATATCCTTATATCTCATCTCAAATTATAATCACCCTTTCGAGAGATTAGGGAGTGTATTTTTAATGGGTTTTCTAAAACAAACCTATCTCTTCTCACCACTTTCTTTAATGGGTTCTTACTATTGTAAAAGAGAAGTATGGGTTTCTTAGCTACCAAAAAAGCTCAAGAGGGTGATAAAAAATCATAATTGTATAGGATGGATTTCTTGATCACTACCAAGATCAAGGGTCTAATATCATAGAACGGTCAATTCAAGGGATGGAGAGGTAGTAGCTCGCATCAAGCTATTTTCAAACTCTTTATCAAATTACATTTTCTATATCTTTATTTTATTGTGTTGCATCATAGAAAATTGATATGAACAATTGCATAAATTCAATATAATCATTTGATTGTTCTTACTCAGTTAATCTACTTTTATATTATCTTTATAATACATTTCATATTTATCAATTAACCACTTCATCAATTTATGGATTTATATTTTCAATATTTTTTAAATTTGAATTTAGATTTTATGTTAACTATAATTTTTTAAAGGCCAATTCACCCCCTATTTCTATATACTCTGAAAAACAATTGGTATCAAAGGGTTATTTGTGTTTTTAACAAATAACCATTGTTTTTAAAATTGTTATTTAATCTTATTTATAATTATTTTGTTTTAAATATTAATCAATTTCAATGTCTGATATTTTTATGATGAAATTTAATTATTATTCTCAATCGTCTATTTTTTATGGAACATATATTTCATTTTGGAAAAATAATATGTTAATATTTCTCAATAATATTAGTTACCCTATTTAGAAAATGGTTATGCATGAATATATTCCAACTAAAGATCATAAAGATAAGTGGAATCCTGATGATATGAAAAACTTTGAACATAATAGCAATGCTATGAATTACGTACATTGTGGTCTATATTGAAATGAGTTTAATAATGTTTCTAAAATTAAAATTAATTTATAAATATATAAATTTATTTAAGTTACACATTAGGGAATGCATAAAATTAAATACACTCAATTGAATATGTCCAGATAATATTTATAAATATTTTCTATATATCCAAATGAATCTTTTAGTTGTATGTTTATATGTTTCACTAAAATTTTAAATGGCTTAAAATATCTTGGTGATGATTTATCTATATAAACCCTAGTAAATGAGATAATCTAGGTCCTCCAAAGAAATTGGGGAACCAAATTCACAACCATACATGAAGAATAAGATGTGATGGAAATGGTGGTTGAAGAACTTACCAGATCCCTAATAATGTATGATATTACAATGAAGTGATAAGCTAAGAAGGAGGCCAATACAGAAAAAGAAACAAATAAAACTATAACCTTGAAAGAGACAAATTATGATTTATCTATAGGCGATGTTCAAGAATTTTCTCAACTCACCTAAAACATAAACTATTTCTTCAAGATGATGAAATTTTCCAATAAAATGAAGAAGGTAAATCCAAAAGTTGAATAGAAACTGACATGATTTGAATATAGGAAAAAATATCACATCAAGACAAAATTAAATATATATAAAAATAATATTAAATAAAGGAAACAAGGTAAAAAGGATTTCTAAGTTATAATGGGGAGTAGAAGTGATGAATCCATGGACTCAACATCCTCAACAACTTCAAGTGACCAAAGTACTAAGTACCTTATAGAAGATGTTTATGTATATACTACACACTTCCATATATTATACTTATGGACTAGATTTTTATTAGACACCATTGGTGATGGACTACTGAGTTTTACCCACATCCTGTTTGGGCCTCCATTTGGTACCTAAGAAGGCTTCATGGATATAGGTAGGGATAAGTTGAATTTCCTAACTATGGATGCTTGGTTTATTTTTTATGATTGGAGATTGGGAGGAGATGATCAATATAGTTCTTGAGGTTCCTTAGGGATAGTTTTTGGTCTTTTTAGGTTACTTTTGTATATGAAGTATTTTTGTGTTCCTTCTTCCATGTCTTCCTATTTATTTATTGGTATCATCTCATGATGTTATAATTTTTACATGGTATTATTTTTTCCTTGTAAATTTATATTATCTGTATGATTTTAGTTTTCTATGATATTATCTTATTTTCGCTAATTCACCTTATATTTATTACTGTTCTTCACTCTGATAAAGAGGGTATAGTCTCCCCACCATTCCTTTATACACCCTTAGGTGGAACATATTCTATTTAGTTTTCAGTAATAAAATAAGGATGTCAGTATGAAATTATGTAAATTATTTCTTAATAAACCTTCTATTAGTATCACAAATGATGTTCTCTCCACCCATTACAATCAAAGAACATGCTCTGTTGAAGTAGAACTTAGATATGGAGTAAGGTACTTACCATTTAGTCTCTATTTTTTAGAATTATTATCAAGTATCTTGGGATTTCGTAGAGCCAGTATTGGTTGCCCTTGGATTAATAAATAAAGGGGAAACTTCTTGTTGAATTTCAACACAAGTCAATTTTGATGGATTTTAAGGTTGTGAAGTGTGTGATCCTTCTCATCAAGTCACACTAATTCAACCATTTGAACATGATATTATCAATATTTGGACAATTTATTATAAATTTAAATGTGAATTGAAGGAAATTATACCTCAAAAGGTAAGACTATATATTTTTTATATACAAGTAAATATGGGGTTGCTTTTTTGGTAGTATAGTTTGTGGCGTGATATGACCAAAAATCATATAAAACTTGTTTGACTCAAATTTCATGCATTTTTAAAGTATATTTTCAATGATATTAGAATTTTTTTTATTAAAGGTATCTATATATTTTTAAACACTATTTAATAGAAGGATATATAGTTAGGATGAATATTGTATTCCTGATACAACTTTCTTAACACAAAAGTATATAAATCTATTCCATTGTTCATAAATATTATGCGAGGGAAAAAAATCTTATAATAGTGTTATACTTATTAAAATTTACGATATAATTTGTTTCAACTTCCATGAAATATATAGTCTCAACCCACTCTCAGAGAAAATTAGTGGTAATAAGTAAGTATTTAAACTATTTGGATATAGTTGGGGGATATGGCCCTATGACATCTACTCCCTACAAAAAAAATGAAAAAGCCTATTTTATGGAATTCAATAATTGTAATGGAATGAAATTTTTAATAATAATTGTTTCTCGAAAATGTGTGTTATATTATATTACACAAAAAAAACTATATTTCATTAATGATGGAATAAGCATATTTTAATGTGACCATCAGGTTTCAACTGTTATATGACCATTGTTCAATATGTCCATTGGAAACTAAACTCTTAAGATTATGATTATTGTTTATAAAGATAAATGATAATGATTAATTAAGTCATAAAGAAGAGTTGATGGCCTCATCCAGTAGAGTCATGTCATATGAAGCCCATTTGTCATAACTTGGGAGGGAGATAACATATTTTGGTTTTTCTCTTGACCAAGCCCAATCTGAGCTTCAACATGTTAATCTTTAAAGAAATCTCCTACAATGGAAGTTCAAGTTAGTGGAGATTACCACTCGGGTGATGTTATTTGAGACGCCCCAAGAGTCTATCACCATCGCACACCTTATACATATGTTGTATACAGGTGTTATAAGGGTTTATGTGTCAAGTATTTAGTCACTTAATGTGTATTCCATTGATTTAAATATAATTGTTATTCCATCATTTCCAATTTAAGAATAGTTTTTCTTAAAAATTGAGATGGAATTTGATAAATTCATTTTCAGGTAAAAATATTACTTTTCAAAGATATATAAATTATTATATTAAACTACAGTTTTATTAATATTTATTATAATTAGATATTATTATCAAAACACTCTTATTTAATTAAAAATGATAATTTTTTTTTATTTTTTTCAAGTGTCGAAAATTTTACTATGCATTTTATTATACATTTCTGTCCACTATTATTTTTAATAAATAAGTATTTATATAGTTAAAAGTTCAATTTATCATATTTTTATAATCATTATGATAAAATAAATGCATTTTTTAAATTATAATGTCGATATTTGGTTACGGTTAATTTATGAGAATTTTATAAAATACATTATTTTTTCATGAATAGTAAAATTACAATTTCAGTTTTTTCAGTATGTTTAATGACAACATAAATTTTTCATAAATGTAATGAGTATTAAACAATTTTTTTTGAATCTTTTGGATTAAAATAATTTAATATGTTTCCCAAGTGATAAATACCATGGGAAAATACCATGGACAAACCCATTGATTTGCTAATACAACTATTGAGGTTTACAAGGAAATTAATAAAAAAATCTATCACTTTTTCCATAAATACCCACCCATTTATTTGTTCCTTTCATTAAAAATTCATAATCTAAGAATATATGATAGTTTTACCTCCCAAGGAGTACTTCCAAGGTGTCCTCAAGTCCCCACAGTCCTGATATTTGAGTTTTAGGAGTTACTCTTCAAGGTAAGGGAAATCTCAACTTCTCTTTTCCTTTCAAGTTATATTTTTTATGTGGAATGTATTTAAAATTTCCATAATATGTTCTTATTTAAATTTTATTATATCACTTTACTATATTAATATTCTCTTATGAATGTGATACCCTTTTCACATCACTTTTTAATGTTTTTTAAAACCATTTTTTATACCTGTTATGTTGCCAATTTTACTTTTCAAAATCTCTCTCTTTTTCTCAAAAAATTATTTTATTTTGTGAATGCCCAAACCTATTTATTCTATAGGTTTATTCACATATATGTTAAAATTATCTATTTAATTTCTGGATTAATATACATGAAACCTTCTTTCCTTTTCTATGGGGTTTAAAAATACATAATGAATTTGTCTTTAAGAACTTCTTAAAAACGTCATGATTTTGATATGAAACCCATTTATTTTATTCTCCATGGTTTATTTATGAATTTTTTTATAATGATATATGTAGATAAAATTAATTAATACAAATTAAGGTTATAACCTAAGATCACTTCAATTAATTGGGTAAATAATTCAATCTCTTCAGATGACCAGTTTTACGATACCTTGGTGAATAACCTTGGTAATTTTTATGGAACCAAAATGATAAAACTTAATGATATTATTATGAATGAATGAATTAAATTGTTTATCCACATTTAAAATTTATGAATCATGTTTTTTTATTATGATATTCCTCTTTTTCTATTTATCATACCTTTATGTATTTCCTCAAGTTCTTATTGACTAAAAGTAAACTGCTCCCTTGTTTTCCATTACTAGGACTTATGCTCATACTTTACATTGATGTATGTACCCAAGTTATGATCCTTTAAGAAGTATTTCTAATGGAATATAATAATGTTTTATGATTTTATGTATTATAAACCTTTTTATAAGAATCTAAAATTTAAAAGATCCTATGTTTATAAAATGTAATGAAAAGTTATGTAATAAATAGGTGGGATTCCATAGTTGGTATCAAATGAAAATTTAGTTATTTGTGTAAATTAGGATTTGAAAACTTTACTAATAACCCTATAGAAAAGTTTAAATGTAGGAAAACTTTGGGGTTTTTTGGTGAAATATTAAGTAGGTGGTTTTCGAAAAAACAAATCCCTGTTTGGATACGAACAAATGGATGTGGATCTGGCATAGATATAACCAGGGGTAAAAACCAAAAACACTGATTTGAGCTAGAATCAAATGGAAACTGGTGCATGAAAATGGGTCTTTATGCACTACTATTTTGACACTCCTGAGGGATATGTTTGTTTAATCAGAAGATTTTTATGAACCATTATGAAGAATTTATAAAAAAATTAGTTCTTTTTAATGAATATTTTTTTAATAATGATGATATATAAAATAAAATTTCATATAGAATTATAAGATTATTAAATGAAACACATTTCTCACTAATATTTTATTCTTTTATAAATTGGTGGGATATAATAGGAACTGCATAAATAGTGAGCATAACAGACCATGCACTAACAAACTTCTTATGGACACTGGAATGGAAACCTTCATGAGAATGATAAATCAACTGACTTGAGTTATGGGAAATAAATTGAATGAAGCCGAGAGACTAGATTCACCATGAAGGGAAAAAATTTCCATTTAGTATTTTATGCATCAATGACCCCCATATTTTAGTGGATCTACCGACCCATTTATTGATTAATAGTGGATATTCTCTATCGAAAATATATTTTCTGTACACTGTTTTTCAGAATAAGAGAAATTCACCCTAGATGTTTACCTCTTAGAGGGAGAAGCTGATCAGTGGTGGGAACTAATCAAAAATATAAATCCAAGTGTGGAGATTGAATCTATGAAGTGGGATGATTTTCAAGGAACCTTTTTCAAAAAATATTTCCCCTATTAAATGTGAATGAAAGTAGAGAAGGAATTCATAGAGTTCAAATAGAAGGAAAATGAATTTGTGAGAATCTATGAGATGAAATTCAAAAGGATTTATCACTACACATATATCCTTTTCATGGATCCTAATGGGAAGGTTGATATATTATTCAATGAACTAAGAGTGAATCTATGAAATAATATTTCCAACCAATACTATGAAAACTATGAGGCGACAGTGATAAGTGCTATGAAAGGTGAACTAGAATTTGATGAGATGTACTGGTCTCACAAATTGAATGAAAAAAGTAATATTTTGAGAAAAACCTAAGAAGAAGCATTGAATAAGTAGGAGGAGTAAAAAAAGAGAAACTTTCCAAATTCAAAAAATGTTGGAAGAAGCATTCGGGGAACTACCTTCTCCGAAGTGAGACGTGTTACAAGTTTGGAAGAGATGACCATATCACTCGAAACTATCATAGTGAAGTGAAACCTCAACTTCTCAACACAAATGATAAAGGGAAGATGGTGAAATATTTTCTTGATGTCCAATGCTTCAAGTGTGAAAAAATTATCCAATTTTCCAATCAATATCCAAATCCAAGGGTAGTAGAGGGGAATGACCATTAACCTCAACATAATCCAATGGATCAAGGTTGTGCTTTTTCTATCATGACAGATGAAGTTGAAGCTCCAAATGATGTTGTGGAAGGTACCCTGTTTGTTCTCTCAAATATAGAAATTACTTTATTAGATTCTATTTATATACATTATTTTATTTCCTATATGTTTGAAAAGAATATAGAATCAATCTCTAAACTTATAGAAGTAGAGTTATCAATGAAGACTCCTGGAAGGATTATCCAAGCATTAAAAGTGTATAGAAACTCTAGTATTTACATTGGTGAGAATAATCTAATTACAAATCTAGTAGTCATTCCCATGATAGAATTAAATATTATACTAGGGATGAAATATATCTCAAATTATAATAATAATAATATCAACTTCAGAAACAAGGAAATCTTAGTAGTCTTGAATAGAAAACCTACAGTTGTTTTCAAAGAATAGATATCTCGACCAGATATTGGTCTAGAAGCACCACCTGTAGAATTCTTTATGAAATGATCTATGAAAATGAATAAGGAAATGGAAGTATATGATTATAGAATGTCCCCATCATTTAGAAATACATTAATTTATTTCCTGAGGATTTACCGGGACCTCCCCTAAAAAAGAGGTAGAGTTATCCATATAACTTATTCATTGGTATAATCTTATATAAAAGACCCCATATAGAATAGGAAATCAAGTGCTGGAGGAATTAAATAAACAACTACAAGATCATTTGGTGAAGGGGTTTATATAGCCAAGTGTGTCTCCTTAGGGAGAACCTATTCTCTTTGTGAAGAAGAATTATGGATCTATGCGGTTATGCATTGATTATAGAGAACTTAACAGGATCAAAATAAAGAACATGTACCCTCTTCCAATAATTGATGATTTATTTGACCAGCTTCATGGGGATAAATTATTCTGCAAGATTTATCTTAGATCTGGTTATCATCAATTAAGGGAAAATAAAGAAGATATTCTAAAGACTGCATTATAATTGAGATGTGAGCATTATGAGTTTTTTTATTCCCTTTGGATTGACTAATTCTCCTGTTATTTTTATGGATTTTATGAATAGAGTCTTTATGGAATACCTTGATAATTTTGTTGTAGTTTTTATTGAAGACATTATGATATATTCCAAAAGTTGAAAGGAGTATGAGGATCATCTAAGGGTTATATTGAAAACTCCTAAGAAGGAGAAACTATGTGGAATGTTTAAAAAATGTGAATTTTGGTTACAACATGTTTCTTTCTTGGGGAAAATTGTAACCAATAAAGGAATCTCAATTGAACCTACAAAGAAAAAGGTTGTGGAATAGTGGCCTTATCCTACAATAGTAATTGAGATATATAGTTTCCTTGTATTAGCGGGATACTATAGGAGGTTTGTGAAATTTGTTTCATGACTTTCAAATATACTAACCAAGTTAACTTGAAAAAGTTTCAAGTTCATCTGGAAAAAGGAGTGTAAAGAAAGTTTCCAAGAGTTGAAGAAGATATTTTTTACTACACTTGTGTTAAATCTACCCTATATCAAAGTAGGATTCATTATTTTTAGCAACGAATCTCTAAAATGGATTGGGTGCATCGTTATTCAAAATGACACGGTTATTGATTATGAATCTTGACAGTTGAAGCCTCATGAGAAGAAATATCCTACAGATTACCTAGAGCTGGCTATGGTTTTTATGCTCAAAATATATAGAGATACTATATTTATGGGGAGAAATTTTATATATTCACATACCATCAAAGTTTAAAGTATATTTTTATGTAAAAGGAATTGAACATGAGACATAAGAGATGATTGTAACTTATTAAAGACTATGATTGTTCAATTCATTATCACCTTATATGAGAAAATAAAGTCACTGATGTATTAAGTAGGAAGGACCCTATTGTGCGGGAAATGATAAAGAATCAAAGAGATCCTTTGATTAAAGACCTAGTAAATCTAGACATGGGAATCGTAATGGAACAAACATCATCAACCCTATCCCAAATAATTTGTCAACCGTCATTACTAGATAAGATCAAGAAATCTCAAAGGGAATATCCTTTATTATAGAATAAGATAGAGGATGTGAATAATGGGAAGTTTCATGAGTTCAATATTGATTAAGATGGTGTACTGAAATTTTGTAAAAGGCTATGTGTTCCATCTATTCCAAAAATAAATAAGGATATGATGGATGATGCTAATAGAGCTACTTTCTTTATTCATCTTGTAAGCACTAAAATGTACTGGGACCTTTAAGATAATTATTGGTGTGATAACATGAAAAGGGAGATTTATGACTACACTAAAAGGTTCCTGGTGTGTCAATAAGTGAAACCAGAGATACAAATTCTTAAAGAGGCATTACTACCACTACCCATATTAGCATGGAAGTGGGATAATATCACTATAGAATTTGTCACTGGTCTCTCGAAAACTTCCAAAGGAAACAATATGATATGGGTTATAGTGGACCATCTTACAAATACTACCCATTTTATCTCTATTAGGAACGATTTATCTCTTGACCAACTTGCCAAGATATATGTGAAGGAAGTGGTAAGGCTGCATGGAGTTCCAATTTCTATCGTATCTGATCATGATCCAGGGTTCGCATCAAAATTCTAGAGAAGTATTCAACATGATTGAAGTACCGAATTGAATTCCTGTATGGCCTATCATACCCAAAATGATGGATAATCTAAAATGATTATTTAAAAACTTGAGGACATACTGAGATCATGATCAATGGAATTTAAAGGTGGATGGTATCAAAATCTCCCATTAGTTGAGCTCTCATACAACAACAAATTCCATTCGAGCATTCAAATGACACCCTAGGAAGATCTATATGGGATGCAATGTAGAACACCTAATTTTTGGGATGAAGTTGGGGAGAGAAAGATTCTTAGGCCTAATATTGTGAAAGAGGTGATAGAAAATGTTCATTCCATCCAACAACAAATAAAGACTACTCAGAGTCGGAAAAAGAGTTATGTTGACAACCATCGAAGGGACATGGAGTTTGATGTTGGTGAAAATGTCTTCCTTATAATTTCACCTTTTAAGAGAGTCAATATGTTCAAAAATAAAGGGAAGATCAACCCTAGGTATATTATCCCCTATTAAATCCTTTACCACAAAGTATTATTATCCTATCGACTTACACTTTTTCCAAATATGGAAAAAGTTCAGGATGTTTTCCACATATCTCTTTTGAGGAAGTATATACCTGACCCTTAACATGTACTTAATCCTAAGGTAGTATAAATGGATCATGACCTATTTTATGAGGAGTATCTAGTGGAGATATTTGATTGTAGAGACAAGGTTCTATGCAACAAGAATACCCACCTCATTAATGTGTTGTAAAGTAACCACAAATATGAAGAAGCGACATGGGAACTAGAAGAAAAAATGAGGCAGAATTTCTCAAATCTCTTCTCAACTAAGATAACAAGTTTAAATTTTGGGGAAAAAATTATTAAGTGGGTAATAATGTAACAACCCAAACTTTTTAATAATAATTGTTTCCTAAAAATGTGTGTTATATTATATTACACAATAAAACTATATATCATTAATAATGAATTAAGTATATTTTAATGTGACCATCAGGTTTCAAGCATTATATAACCATTGATCAATTATGATCATTGGTCAATTTGACTATTGGTCGGTATGACCATTGAAATCTAAATTCTTAATGTTTTGATTATTTTTTATAAATAGAAATGATAATGATTAATTAATATAGAAAGAATATTCGATGGCCTAATCCAGTATAGTTGTGCTGTATGAAGCCCATTTGTAAGAACTTGGTATGGAGGTAGAATATTTGGGCTTTACTCTTGACCAAGACCAACCCAAGGTTCAACATTTTAAGATTTAATGGAATCACCTATGGGAGAAGTTCAAGTTAGTGAATATTACCACTCGTGAAATGTTATCTGAGCCTCCCCAAGTGTCTATCACCATCACACACATTATCCTTATGTCATATAAGGGTGTTATAATGTGTTATGTGTCAAGGGATTGTTAAATTAATGTGTCATCCCTTTTTTTAAATATAATTGTTATTCCACCATTTCGTTTTTAAGAATATTTGTGCTTAAAAATTGAGTTGAAAGTTTATAAATTCATTTTTACGGAAAAAAAGTTCTTTTTGGAGAGATATAAGTTATTATTTGAAAATAAGGTTTTATTAATTTTTATTATAATTAAATATTATTATCAAAACACTCTTATTTAATTACAAGTGATGAAATAATTTTTTTTAAGTGTCGCAAATTTTACTATGTATTTTTTATCTACTATTATTTTTAATAAATGAATATTTATATAGTTAAAAGTTAAATTTATCATATTTATAGAATTATTATAATAAAATAAATGCCATTTTTTGAAATTAGAACATTGATATTTGGTTATGATGAATTTATGATAATTTTATAAAATACTTTAGTTTTTCATGAATAGTAAAAATACAGTTTGAGTTTTTCGATGTGTTCAATGAAATAATAATTATGTCATAATTATGTAAAAGGGTATTATAAATTTTTTTCAACTCTTTTTGATTGATATAATTTAATACTAATCCCAAGGGGAAAATACCATGGCCAAATCCATGGTTTTTCAAATACCACTACTGAGGTGTTCATGGAAATTAATTGAAAACTCCCTCACTTTTTCTATAAACACACACCCATTCATTCATTTATTTTCATTCAAAATTCATCCTCTAGGAATATGTGACAATATTACCCCAAAGAAGTCCTCCCAAGGTGTTCTCAAGACATCAAGGTCCTGATCTCTGAGTTTTAGGAGTCACTCTTCAAGGTAAGGGAAATCTCAACTTCTCTTTTACTTTCTAGGTCTATTTTTTATGTGGTATGGACTTAAAAATTACATAATATGTTCTTCTATACATTTTATAATTTAACTTTACTATATTAATATTATTTTATTAATGGTATACCCTTTTCACCTCTCGTTTTAATTTTTTTCTAAAACCATGTTTTATACCCGTTATGCTATCGATTTTGCTTCTCAAAATATCTCTCTTTTTCTTAAGAGATTATTTTATTTTTTGAATGACCAAAACTATTTATTATATAGGGGTATTAAAATAGATTTAAAAATTAGATATTTCATTCTGGATTTAACATACATGAAACCCTCCATTTTTTTTGTGTTTTAAAAAGACATAATGAACTTGTCTTTAAGAACATCTTAAAAATGTCATGATTTTGATATAAAACCCATTTATTTTATTCTACATAGGTTATTTATGAAATTTTTTATCATGATATATATATATTAAATTAATTAAAAAATATTAAGGGTGCACAATGATATCACTCCAATGCATTGGTTAAAGAATTTAATATATAGAGATGACAAGTTTTCTGATACCTCGGTGAATAACCTTGGTAAGTTTTATATCACCTCTGTGATAAAACTTGGTGATATTATTATTTATGACTCAATTAAATGTTGTAGACACATTTCAATGTTATTAATTATTTATTTTTATTATGATGTTCCTCCATTTCGAATTATCATGTCTTTATTTATTTCCTCAAGTTCTTATTGATCACAAGTAAACTTTTTCCATTGTTTTCCCTTACTGGGACATATGCTCACCCTTTCCTTTGATGTATGTCCCCAGGTTATGAGATGAAATAAATTTAATTATGATGAACCTTTAAGAAGACATTAATTTTTATTAGAATAATATTTTTTTATTTCATGCATTATGAACCTTTTTTCCAAGAAACTAAACTTTGAAAGATCCTCTGTTTGTTAAATGTAATTACAAGTTATGTAATAAAAAGGAGGGATTCCATAAAAATTATATGGGTTGATGAATAAAGTTTGTATGTATCCGAAAATTATGAAACTTCTATGTGAACTCTATGATAACTTTCATCTTTGATTCCTACAATTATGCAAGTCTCTTGATTTTATAGAAGAGATTGGATCCGGACTGGTGAGAACCACATGCACTGGTATAGATTTCCTATATAATATTGAGAGTTTCTCATCCTTTAATTAACTTGAGGAGGAATCCATAAAAGCATCATTTATAGAGGATATTTTAAGAATTGAGGACATTATATAGGATTAAATTTATCACTCAATAATAAATTCATTCCTTCTTGGATCGATCTAATGGGAGAATCCCATTTTGGAGGTAGTATATTATGGGAGACATCCATCCAATTATAGTATATATCAAAATGGGTAGAGGTTCACATTTAATTATGGTGATGTTAAACTCATTGATTTATTCTATATCATTATTGATAGACTTTGGGATGACCTTGTGATGTGTGATGCAAATGACCATCTCATTCTATTCTGGGCCAGCCAGGGCCATAACTGCATTGGATAGTGTATCTTCTTTGGAATTATATGAAAACAAGATAATATATAGTGTTTTACTTTATTATAATTAGACTATAAACCGTCATACATAATCAAGACTTGGAATAAAATATTAATTCTTGATGATGTAATGACCATTGTTTTAATTGTTTACAAACCCTGAATCACCATTGATATTCAACCAGCCTACTAGTATCTACAAGGACATATCTAAGCCAACAATGAGGGCTTGGTATTACACCTAATTTTTGTTAAAAACTTTTAACATGATGAAGGAATAATTATGAATTAATATAATCCCCAATAAAACCCTATTGAGTTTTTATTTTTTCTATCCTTTTAAATAAAAAATGCATAGAAGATCCATCAAAGTAGAACTGACATGTTTGGGAGGATTCAAAGACATATAAGACTCCTTTATCACTGAGTTACATGTTCAAAGGTTCCATGAAAGTAAGTCCTCTAATTCTTTCCTATTGATTGTCTTTTGAGATATTAATTGGATACTGAACTATTCAAGAATATCCACCCACCATGATAGATACCAACTTAACATTGGACGACTGAGGATATAATTGAGAGGTTTTATATGAGAGAGAAATTGGAACTCATGGTGATATAAATAATGTCCCCTATTTTTCACTATAAAGATAAATGTGAACCAATTCTTCTTAATATCAGAATATTAGGTCTAAACATCCAACATTGTTCCATGGAGATAATAGAGACTATTTTCCTTACCCAAATCATTATTATGAGTAAATAGGGAATCAAGTGGTCACTCTAGGGTTTCCACATAGAGGATGAGTGTCTTAAATTATACTGGTGACATCAGTACTGAGGGGTGTAAAAGTTTTTTTTGAGATTATTGAAGGATTTTTTACAACCCACATCCCACTAATAGGTAACCCCTTTTTTATAAAAATTATAAAGGTAAAACACTTACCCATGAGGTTTTTAATGAAGCACTTAATATAAGAAATGAATCTATGGAGTCCTCCCAACTATTTTACGTTTTGAGGGGGTAGGGGGATATTGAGTATCACATTTATCTTTTTTGGTTATAATTCAATGCCACAATGAAATACTATAAGGCCAAGGATTTTTTCTGATGTTACCTTGAAAGAATATTTTAAGGGGTTTATCTTCAATCCAAATTTCCACAATTGTTGAAAACTATTTCAATATTGGTTAGATGAGAACAATATAATTGATATTTAACCACCAGATAATTGGCATAACAGTACATGATTTTTATTAAAAAGGACTTGATGATATGGTGCATTACATGTTAATATGTGGTGGAAAGTTTCTTTAAGCTAAAGGGAATTAATTGATAATAATGTATAACTTGGGGTACCCTAAAATAAGTGACCTACTTTTCTTCATGGTTCTTTTAGATTTGGTTATATCTTAAATACCCATACATAATGGATAGGTTTAGAAGAAAACTATTGTGTCGATCAATAGTTTAGTGATCAAGATTGGGTAATAATCCTTTGGACAGTTCCAATTGATATCTATGAATTTTATGTAGACCATGATGTACTCATTATTTTATTAAAGATGATAATATTTTTGAGACACTTTAGTTATTGGGATTCCTATATGAATTTTGATTTTATGATCTTATCAACATCAGATTCCGCCTTGTAGGCATGAGTTAGATGAGTTATCCTTGCTTCATATTTATAGCCACAATGGTTATCCGAAAAACCCAAGCAATTGGTATCCAGCTGGGTATTCGATCTGGTAATCTCCATGTAGTTCCATGAAAAGACATCTCAATTTTTATTGAATAAGGAGATATACGTCTCCCATTATTTATGGGTCACAGAGACACTAGAAAAAGTAGTCATAGATATTCCTTGATACACATATTAACCTGTCTAGGTTCTTTGATGATGGTTAAAATACCTTCCTCTAATACTAGAGAAAATATTTTGATATCATACTTCTCTACTTCCTATTATACTAAACTATTTTCATAATTGGATGATAAGTGTAAATTTTCAGACCCAAAAGAAGATATTGGGAGTTTAAAATTTTCTTTTGGGATAAAATTCTTCTTTTTATATGTCAAGGTTCATTTGATGCCACCAAAACCATGAGAACATGAGAAAATATACCCCAACCCCATGTTTTTCTTTATCTAGGATTCATAACTAGTTTATCTAAGATCCACATATATGTTTTATGTATATCAGTCATACCCTCATTATGGTATAAAAACACAGGGGTGAGATTGATATTCATGGATTGTACTATAATCATTCCGACCATTGGTGGAAACTATACAATGGAAGCATCCATTTTTCTCTCCAATAATAGGAAAGGGATTGAATATTTTATTCTATTATCTAATAATACCCATATGACTTGGTGACTTAGTAGATCATAATTTTTCACCTCAATTTGATTCATGATCAACATATATCCTTCACTAATTTCGCTATATAAATTGACTAGAGTGACTTCCAGGCCATGGGAGGTAGCAACTTGGGTGGCCTTTTCTACCATTTACTACTTCCATTCACTTTTATAGTATCTTGTGTTAATGAATTGATGTTCATAGGAATCAAAATGGGAAATATCACCATATATTACCCCAAAATTTATATGAATATGATATTTTAGGCACCAATGATATGATGAGAGAACAAAAACATGCATATTTAGTCAGGGCCTCCCATGAGAGAATTGAATGATACATCTTTACAGAATACCATAAACTCATAGTAGAAAATTATATCTCCAAACTAGGTTATAAACTTGACCATTCCATGAGGTTTCTGTACTCCCTTATTATACTCCTCTATTATCCGGTTAGAAGGAGTCAATTCATCTTCTCTATATCCTATGAATCAGGGAGTTTGAATCTGGATGATATTGATTCCAAAACCATTATCATCCATATATTGATTATCATCGATATTTCGAAGATTTATGGATATATACTTGGGTCTAATGTGCCCTTATATGGTAGATTCTCTTTTTTATCTTTGAAATAACTGTATGACATTCAACGGAACCAGTATCTACACGATATGTTTAAGCTATATCGACTTCATCCTCAAACACTTAAGGGATTAAGAGGGAATTAATAAGATAATATATAAGTTTCATAGAGATTTTAAGGGAATATATTTATAAATCTTCTATATAACAACAAAAACCTTCTTCATGGTGTCATAATTTTGGAATAGGGGCATATTCATTCTACCATGAGGTTACTCCCTAACTTGAAGCTTAGGGGACTAAGTAGACTATGCTGAAAATTCCTTATATTGAATGGATGTAGGGGACACCTTTGTGGTTTGTGGGATAGGTTGAGATAAATTTACCACATTTTATTGTTGACCATACAATCACATAGTTTATTGTCAGTCCTCTAGTATAATTATTTGTAAATAAGTCCTAGATGATTTAGGATTAGACCAATGTCACTATTGAGATCATTGGAGTGTCTGTCTATAGGTTTTAGTTGTGTATATGGTTACTATGGGAATGGTGAAAAAGTGTTTAGGTACACCATGAATCCATCTTCCTTGATTATTTTTTTGGAATTTAGGTTCATATAAGTCTTAATATTCATCAATAAATGGGTCTATTAAGTGGATGACATTGAAAGCTCCATATTATGTCTATTCATCTGATGAGAATACAAATTTTTTGTTTCCCACCATAATGAATATAATTATATATGAAGACTATTTTGTTTTTTCAAATTCCAAGTCATTCATAGGCTGGGAGAAGGGATTTTAGCAGTTGGTGGTAGTAGGTGGCCACCAACTAGTAGGTAAGGGCCGACAGAATACTTGCATGTTTTTTGGTGACACTGAGCAGATGGAATACCCCCACCGGCCCACTAGTGGGATCCCAATAGATCATTGGTAGAGTCCTGGAGGGTGAAGTCTCTCTAACTATAATCACTGGTTAGTTGGTGATGCCCAATAGTTAGCCAATGACACTATTGGGTAAATTAATAAGAGATAATATGTATTTTAATCTTGAAATAATTAATTTAATTCTCCAATACTACTCCCTAGATACAAATTCTATTCCCTTTAGTTTAAAGGATCCTTTGTGAAGTTTTGTTTTCTCTCCCTCTCTCTGGTAGTGAATTGTTGTGCCGGTTGGAAGCTTATATCTCCCTTGGGTATAAGATAGTAAGTGTATCCGTTTGAATCCATTTTCATCTGTTATCTTCCATGGGTTTGATGAATTATGATACAATATAACTATATATATCATGGAAGAGTATAATTTACATTTTTTACACTAGATATATGTTCTTGAGAATATTATTCCTTCCAATCCCATCACCAGTCAAGGAGGTAATGAGTTTTCCATCAGTCTTAAGGTAGGTGCCTCTATCATATGATATATCCCTTGGTGATCTTTATGTTATTATGCTCTCCTTTGGGGTTGGTTTATGAAATTCAATTCTTTGATATTTGGTGGATGTGGAAAGTGTTTTAAAGATGGATTTTCTTTGAAAACATGATTTAATGCACATGATGTGTTTCTTAAAATCTCTCAAAGATGATTTTGAAATGGAAATTAGTTTTCAAGAATGGAAATTGGTGTGGAATAACTATATAAAATGGTTTATAAAATCATGGGCATGAAGATTAAATTTATTTTCTTTGTTTAGTGTTTATTGAAATGAATTTCCTTGGAAAATGTATATAAAAATGGAATTTGTTCCTTGAAATGTAACGATGATGTATTAGCACATTGGGAGACCTTGGGGTATGGGGAAAAACTAAACATAGATATGCCTTAGTGGATTAATTTATCACTAATGGAGGTTCCCATGATGGTATGTTTTTTAGTGGGTAAACTTTACAGGGGACCATGGTTCTCAAATATCAGGGTTCATTCATTCTAGCTACTATTTCTTGTTTGTCTTAGTTATGTATAACCTTATGCCATGGATTTACATTTGGTGCTTCATGGATACATTACATGCATGATTATTTGATATGCTTATTTTACCACTTGATATGGATAATGTTGCATGATTTTTTTATTAAGCTACTTATGCCTCATAGATAAATGAAATTCCATATTACCTTATTAATTAAATATATAATGTTTTTGATAAAAGAAAACCAAATTTTGATTTTAAATGGTAAAATTATTTATTATGGAAATATCTTATAAATATTTATTATATAATAAGTAATATATTAATGTGGATAAAAATTGTATAGATTCTTAGTGGTATCTTACTAAGATTTAATGAAAACACTCTACGTTTTCCATCATGAACTTTTAGCCTTGGTTTTATAGGATATAGGTAAAGGGAAGAGCATAATGTAGAGGAATAATCTCTTGGAACATATTTCTTTTTTGGTGGGTTGGGATGGGGTAAACTTATGGTCACATGGGTATATACCCATTGGGTTCTTTGGGTTCTATTTTTTAGTCTTCATCTTGTTTTCCAAGACCTTGTTATCCATTTATTAGATATTACCTTTTGATTTAGTTGTTTGACATATGATTTATTATGAATACCTGATGTGATACACTATTTGTTTCTATACTATCATATGTATTTCATGGGTGAAATAATTCCCATGTTTCTTTATAAGATACCCAGGTTATTATCATCATCCCATGACATTCAGGACTGCACTTTGGGCCTCATGATAAGCCTCAGGTGAGTGGTCTCAGTCTCCCAATGCAGTGTTTCACTTCTGAGGTAGGATGGTTTTTCTGATAGACCTAAGACATGAATTTATGGATGATGAACACTAATCCAATTGGTCTATGCAACCTTGAGCTAAAAAATGTATAATGACTTGATGAATCATTATTGGTTGTCTGGAATGAGGTGATCGATTGTAGATTTTATGTCTCGGTGCCATATGTGTTAGATAATAAATGTGAAAAATCATGGGCCTACTAATTTTCTAAAACCTTTACCCATTCTAGTATGGAAATGTGATGAGATAACCATGAAATTCCTGAATGGGATTCCATGGAATCCTATTGATAAGGATTTGATATGGGTTATTATTGATCAACTCAAAAAATTAGCACATTTCTTACATATCAAGGATTCAACAAAGGTAGAGATCTTAAGCACCTGTTTGTGCAATAGATTGTAAGAGTTCATGGTATTCCATTGAATATCATTTTAGATAGGGAAATTCACTTCACATACCGGTTTTTGAGTGGATTACATGCAATGATGGGATCTTAGTTGAAGTTTAGAATTACTTATCATCCCTATACAAATGAACAAAACGAGTGAGCCATATAGATTCTTGAAAGTATTCATTGAGTATGTGTGCTTATCTTTAGTAGATATTAGGAGAAAAATATACCATTAGTGTAATTTTATTATACAAATAGTTATCAGGATTTGATCAGGATGACCCCATTTGAGTCATTGTATGGAAGGCCTTTCTGATGACATGTTTTTTATAAGTGGTTGGATAATGTTCTTTGGTTAGAATGAGAATCATTTAGTAGATGAAATATATAATGTAACTGATCAAGAAAATTTTAGAAAAATCTTAGAGTCAACATAAATCATACTCTAGTTGAAATCAACACCTATTGGAGTTTGAGGTAGGTGATTAATTTTTTCCTCAAAGTTTCACCTTTATTGGGAGATAGACATGTGGTGAAGTAGGTTAAGTTAACACCATATTTGTAAATAAACACATCTACCATATATAAATATTATATATTAATAGATGAAATTCATTACATAACATAATTATCTACACCCAAATCATTTATGTCTAGTTCCTTTGGAAACTTGTAAAGATAAAAAACTAGTCAAGAAGTGAGATACATCATCTCCCACTAAGTTAATTATAATTAGAATCCTTCTTAGACATATTATACATATTTCCTTTTTTATAGATTAGGGAAAATAAATATAATAAAGGGTGAGATCAGATTATCAGTAAGAGAAAACAAGGGAGATATCAACATGACTTGATTATAAGGGTATTTTAACATGAGAATAACATTCGAACACATACTATACATATCATATATTATAAACATGAGTCATGAAATAAATCCTTAAAGTTTATAATAAATGAATCATAAAGAAAAAAACATGATCTATGATATTATAACATTGGCATAAGTGATAGATTTGTTCCATACACATAATCATAGAAAACTTTATTTCACAGATACCCACCAAGACATTCATAACATGTTAGGCTTGGTCTAACCACCCATGTACCTTCTATGGGCTTCGAATAACCTCCTATGTACCCTATTTTTTGGGCTTGATATAACCACCCATGTACCCTCTTTTTCAGGATTGGGATAACCTCCAATGTACCCCCTTTTTAGTCTATTGGATAACCTCTTATGTACCCTCTTTTTTAGGCTTAGGATAATCTCTTATTTACCCTTAGATTTCATAGAATATTAATCATTACCCAATGAACTTGAGGGATATACATGTCCCACACATAAAATTATCTATAAATCAGTGTTCAATAAAATCATAAAACTTTCACCATATTATAACCCATAGAAAGAAAATATATTTCATAAACATTTCATCATATAATAACCCATATAAAGGAAATGGGTTTCATAATCATCTCATCAATTCATCATAGAATATCCTATATAAAAGTAATGGGTTTCAGAAACATATCTTCATCATAATCATAAAACACCTAGATAAAGAAAAATGATGGTACAATTGGATCATATCCCAAGAAAAACATAAGCAATACCAATTTTTTTTTCACTAATGAATAAAAATTCCATAAAAAGACCATTAAAAAATTATTCTGGAAAACATCCATTCCATTTTGAAAAAACTTATTTAAAATATAAAAAATTATCAAATAGTAAATAAAAAAAATTATTTGAAAATAACCTTGGAAACTTTTAAAGGAAGATTTAAATCATTGTGTGGTCGTGAAGGTGGAAAATAATATTCAGGATGTACATTTTAAAATAAATTTTTCTTTTACAATTTTGGCGAAAAGTCCAGAGAACCTTATTCGAATGAAAAACAAGAAGATTAATTTTAAACCATTTTTTGTAAAAATTAAAACATGGGTAAAAAGGTCTTTAAAAAATCATTGTTTAATAGTAACAAATTTATTTAAAACATTTTTAGAGAAATGGTCATGGAAGAAAAATGGGTTTTAACCAAAGAGAGAAATAAATTTGGTTTTTCCTTAAAAATTTTATTTTGGAATACTAAGTGTATAAAGAGGGGATAATGAAGAGAAAACATATATTTTCATGAAATAACTAAAGAATTATAAAATTAATGATTTTATTAAGATATATATACAAATATTTCATCATCTAAAGAATAAACACATACAGTCCCTATAAAGAATGATATTGTAACATAAAACCTTTACCACTTTAGTAGTGCTTGAATCATAAGTTACATGAAAGAAATAACATTATACATATATGTAAATACCCATAATTTTCATAATAATAATCATAAAAAACATTTACGGATATAATATACACCACACAAACTAAACACATGGTGAATATGGTATGTGTCCCACAAAAATAAAAGTGAGACGAAAATCCCCTTACCTTAAGTCCTGATTTCCTTGGTACATGTTAGAACCTATTGTGTAATAAATATAAGTTTATTATAAATATATTAAAGATACATAATTTTATATAATATACCATATATGATTTACTTATGACCTTTTATTAAAATTTTATTAACAGTTATTTTTTAAAATCATGTTTCAGGTAATAAATGCTTCATTTTTCATGTAGGTTTTTGATTGGTATTTTCAGTCCTTTTAATTTAATCATGGTTAAATAATATCAATAATTTTAAACATGATATAAAGATAATATATATATATTATATATGTATTATATTAGTCCAATAAATTTATAGATAGAAAATGAATTACACCATTCATGGAGATAGTAGGTTGTACGTACGCATGAATGATATTTCCATTTTCTTGAAGGAAGAAATTAAATGAATGTAAATATTAACTAACCTTTAAAAAATAATATATATTCATTTAATCTATTTGTTTTAAAAAATTTGGGGCCGATGTATCATTTATTATTTAAATAAAATACCTCTTTCAAATTGGGTATAGGACACCCCTTTCATTTAATCTATCCTTATTTACATCCTAGTCAAAATAAAATGAAAAACATATCACATCGCTTCATGAAGGCAGTAGTCCACAAGTACGCATGAGCGATGTTATCATTTCCCAATAAATTGTAAGGTAATGATTTAGATATGATGTTATAAATATTTAGGTATAATAATTTCATTAATATCATATATAAACATTAAATACATCATTATATCCATCCATGGGATGTGGTGATACAAAACAAATTATATTAGTTCGAGCAGCGACAGTCCGCTATACACATGATTGATAGTTTCATTTCCCACTTGATGGAATAGTAGATAGATATAGGTTATTAGATTAAAATAATAACATCTCATTATATGGGATAATTTTTTTATATTATAATTTTTGAATAAAATTCTAAGGAGTTAGAGGAATAAATGAAATTAAAACACAAGGTTAAGGACTATACCTCTTCTTTGGAGAATTCCTTTAGGTTTTATCCCAATGCCTCATTAGGATGGTTTCCTAATGAAAATAAGAACTATAGGATGTTGTTAGGGAAGTAAATAATATATTTGGGAAATTAGTTTTCAAACCAAAGGGTTTTTTATGTTTTTAGAGGAGAGGATATGGGATACACTTTAATAAGTGGGGGAGAGGATACACATGAAATACTTGAAAAGAAAAAGGTGTACCCATGTTTTAAACATTAAAAAGGATAAAAAATTGATAATTATCAAACCTTTGATGATATAAGGTCTAAATATGTCTAGATAATGGGATTTGGGAAGGTTTCTAGGTTATTTACCCCTTATCTTTTTAGTCTAACCCTTTAATTAACCCATTTTAACCTTAATCGTGGTAATTAATTTTATCTATTCATTTTGACCAAAAATTAAATATACCTCATTATATTATAATAATTTTTATGATTAGAAATATGGAATGAATTTTATTCCAAATTATATTCACAAAAGTGAAAAAATTTAATTTAAAATTAAAACTGCAGAAGTGAAGAAAAAACGGTTCTCCAAAGAGAAAATTTTCATAAGTACTAAAAGTTTTAATATCAAAATTAAATATGAAATTGATTATAATGAACTAAATTGAATTGATAAATATATAGTTGAACTAATTTTACATTTAAAACCATCTTAAAGTAAAATTTATATTGTAGATGATATAAATAAAAAGGTAGCATTTAATATAAATTTGTGTTTTTTACTATTCATCAAAACATTAATCTTTAAAGAAAATTATCAAAAAATCACTCAAAAATATTTTTGACAAATAGATTTTAAAAATTATGTTTTTTTAAAATTAATATTCTAAAATTGGAAAAAACACTTTTATTATTTGTGAAAAAAAGTAATAAAAACATTTTTTGATAATATATTATTTTCAAAACATATAGAATCTACAAAAAATTAAATACTTTTTTATCAATATTAATTATTTATATAAAATAATTATATATAATTTTAAAAACATGGTTATTCATATTAATCACATCGATTTTCATGGATAGGTTATAATGATCATGGTTAAATAATAATATTAATTATATATTGCAGTACATTAAAACATGGTGTTGTGTGTAATGAAATATATTAAAGAAATTAAATTTATTTGAATTTTTTTCTTAAAAAATCATGGGGTTACATTCTACCCCACATAAAATAAATTTTCAATTAAAATTAATCACTCTGATTGAAATAAACAAGGATACATTTTCCTCATAATATCCTTAGGTTTAGATATAGATTTTTTAACTTGGTGGTTTCACCACAAAACCTTAACAAGGTGAGTGATATTATTTCATAGAAAATTATCTATACAATATATAATCTCATAGAGTTATTTTTGATAGGAAATATCATGTTCCATTGGTATAACCTCTTAGTTTAGTACATGTGAAGAATCAAGTATGTACTTCCTCCAGGGAGATACACGGAACACATCATGGACGTGAGAGAGGTTTGGTGGAAGTTCCAATTGATAAGATACTGTTCTGATACAATTAAGACTTTAAAAGGAGCCAATATACCTTGGTATTATTTTTCCATTCTTTCAAAAATATCATTACCTTTTCCCATAGAGAAATTATTATAAACACATTTCCACCAAATTCAAATTTCAGATCATGACAGTGATTATTAGCATAACTTTTCTGCCGACTTTGTGCTGCCTTTATGTGTTGCTGAATAGATATAACCTTTTTTACCATTTATTTAGCTATATTATGTCCCAATAGATTTATTTCTTCAACTCCATCCTAGTATGTTGGAGTTATACATTTTTTTCCATATAGGTATTCATAAGGAGCCATATGAATGCTCAAGTGAAATCTATTGTTGTATAAAAACTCAACCAGAGGAAGGTTTTGACCTCAAACACCATTGAAATCCATATAACAAGATATACATATATCCTCTAGGGTTTTATTTTTTCTATTAGACCAAACATTATTATAAGGATGATATGTAGTTCTAAAAGTTAGCTCCATATCCAAGGCCTACTGATGACTTCACAAGAACTTCAAGGTAAACCTCAGATCCTGATTAGACACAACATAATGTGCTACACCAAGAAACCTTGAAACTTCCATATTGTATATCCTAGAATGATGATCCAGAGTTAAATATTCTCTAATATAAATTAAGTGTGCTAAATTTTTAAGGTGATCGACTATAACCCTTATAGAATAAAGTCATTTAGATTTTTTTGGGAGTCCAATAATAAAATACAAGGTGTTGTTTTCCTATTTCCATTATGGTATGGGTATTTATTGTAACATCCACTTATAATTTTATATCCTAGACGTAACTTTCTAACATACTAAGAATCAAGATTCAAAATTTTCAATATCTCTCTTCATTCCATCCCACCAAAAATAATCTTTCATATCTCTATACATCTTTTTTTTACTTCTAAGATGAATAGAGAATGAAGAACTACGAGCTTCATCAAATAGTCATTTCTTACAATCTGGTATTGATGTAAAACATAAAAGGTTCTAGACCCTTATCTTCTATCATGATAAAGGTTAAACTCATGAACATTTCTAACATTTCTCATATTCTTTTATGGATATACATCTTCCTACCACACCTCTTTAATCATAATTTGGATAGATGGTTGAACACTCATTTGAGAAAGATAATATTTCTCCCATTCCTTTAGTATTTATAAATACATGCCTTTAAAATAAATAAATAATCGATATTTTGTGATACTCATAATAGATAATATTGAATGATAAATTTGACACAAAGCTTCATCCTCCTTGTTCTCTTTCCCAAGGTGGTAATTTATTGAGCTATCATAACATTCAATCATCCCCAACCATCTTCTCTGGTGTATGTTCAACTCCTTATTTGTGAATATATACTTTAAACTTTTATGATCAGTATATATATGTCCCATATTTCTCTATAAATATAATTCCTCCATATCATTAACAAAAAAATTCCCATAGCTAATTTTGAATCATGAGGTGGGTAATTTTTCTCATGAACCTTAAATTTTTGTGAAGCATAAGCTATCACCATATTATTTTTAAATCCCATGGTTAACTATATGATAAAAATTATGTTCCCAAAATGAACATAATATATATCTATAAAATTATTTTCAAAAAATAAATGTCATAATAACCCATAAATCCCATAGTCTAGTGGTATACATTGCACCCTTATCACCCTTTGGTTGTTGGTTCAATCCCCGCAACATTTCTGGATGTGAAAGGTTTTACTTTTTATTTATTAAAACTATCTTAAAATAAATATTATAAAATCCACAGAAATATATTTAAAATCCTTGAAAATATATTTCATAATCAAAGATAATATAAACCTTGATGGTTATCAAGACCTTTAAACTCATGAAAAGAGCATTACTCTCAAATAGTACTTCATGTTAAACCTAAGGGTTATATATACCTTAAAAAAATAAAACTTCTCCAAAAATTTCATTAATAACATTAAAATACCATCACATAAAACCTCAGAAGTGGTTTTTAAGAATTTGAACTGATGATCAATCTTTAACTCCTAAGCCTATGATGGTATCCATAACTATTAAGTTAATCTTACATGAAGACATATATTCTTTAAAAATTAACACATTACTTAGATGTTTTATGATTATTATAACCAAAATAATATTGGTAAAAATACTTCTACAACATTACTATTGAATCCCAATACACACACTCTTTAATCTAATTCATTCTTAAACTATTAACTAGGATTCATTATCTTATTTCTTAATACCTCATTCCCTTAGTATATCATTTATAGTATCTTCATCATCAATAGAAAAACAATTAATTTTATAGAACTACTAATATTCTTCTTTATATTTAATACTAGAACATATATTTACATAATTCACATAATTGACACATTTAAAACATTATACTATTAATGATTACTTAGAGAAACCATTATTCACATCTATTTCATAAACTAAAATTTTCATTTTTCCTCATAAATTACTTACTATGTGTCCTTCTTCTCCAAACATAAAAATATTATCAGTCCTTTAATATATTCCCTTAATTTCTTCTTCCAACATTATTGGAACATATGAAATGAAATCTTCTTTCCTCTATGGTCTCCCCACCCGACCTCTCAATGAAATCTATCCTTATCTTCTTTGATGACTCTAGGAGTTAGTGAAGGATTAAGTTGTTAATAATATATCATGATAACCTATTAGTTATAAATATAATAACCTTCACTCTAGTCATAATACCATTTAGTTTCTCAATAAAACATTATCTATCACATTCATCATTAACCTAGTTCCTTTTGGTTCCCTACATTTTCTAAAACCAAAAATCATTGTGAGAAACAACATTTATAGTGGGAAACCACATAATCATGGAACATCACTTATATGATTTCTAATTAATGACATATTAATATTAAAATAAGCCATTCATGGTCATAATCTATTAAAATCCTTCATGGTGGGTTGTAAAGACTTTTTGAATTTCCAAATCATATCCACAGGAGTGTCAAACCAGGTGTGTATCATGGCCCATTGTCATGCACTCGAAGATGATCCAATCAAATCCCAATGCACCCTTCTCAGAGTTATTACCACTAGGTATAATTGTGCTCGATCCACATTAAGATATAGTATCAAGAAAGTGATATAATTTCTTATAAAAAACTCTCTCTATCCTTCATCAAAATTCTAGGATATTTTCTTATACTTAGACTTATCCTTAGACATATCCCAAGGGATCTCACTAAAGTTTCTCATCCTAGTTTATAAAGGTTAAATAAATACTTATCATATAAAAACTATAAATATGCACACGAATCATACATAAATATTAAATATTAATATATAAATATTCATTATATAACATAACAATTGATCCCAAAATCATTTAGGTATAGTTCCTTTTGAAACATGGAAACATAAAAAACTCATCCATAAGTGATCTAGGTCATATCTCGCTAATTTATTCATAACTAACAACATTATTAGGTATATCATCCAAAATAACTTTATTCATAACCTGAAAAAAAGAAAACATATGATATGGTGATATTATATTCTCTATAAGGGAAAACAAGGGAGATAACAATATGACAAGAGCATAAAGGTACGAGAAAATGATAATAACATTTGAAAACCATACCCTTCATATCATATATGTAACACTAAAAAACTATAAAATAATAACATTTTATTTAACACAGTATGTGAAAAAAAAAACATAAATATTATAAGATAACAAAGCACCCTAATACTTTACAATATATTTCTTTTATAATAAAATTAATTTCTTTGATAGATTGCATTACACACAAGGCTGAGTTTTACCGAACAAGAATATACTATTAATATTATTATTTAATATGATAGTTATCAAATACCCATTTGAATGATGGATATGAATAGTATTAACTTAATTATGAATATATATAGTTTATACATGTTTATTTGGTATCTATTTATTAGTAATAAAAATAAAATCATTTCAAAGGAAAATAAATATTCTCTGAAAAACTGCATTTTTCTAAAAGATGGTTTAGTCGCACTTTGTGCACATAATTTATAATTAATTTTTACCAATTTTATAATATTTATTTGAAATAATGAACTTTATTTTTGAAATTTTTATACAGAAATTTTATTAGGGTGATTTTTTGGGATTTTACAGAGAAGTTTCATTTTTTGATGAATAATGAAAAATACTGAATTTTCATTGAAAATTGCCTTTTGGTTTAAATAATTTGTAATGTTAACTCATATTTTTAATTTATTTTAATGTAAAATTCATTAATTTTTTTAAAAATTAATCCAATTTAGTTCATTATAATATTTTTCTTATTGAATTTTGATATAAAACATTGTAAACTTTTGAAGATTTTCACTTTAAAAACCCTCTTTCTTGTCGCATCTATGAGATTAATTTTAAATTAAATTTTAACCCTTCTATGAGGTTAATTTGAAAAAATGTATTCCATACTTTTAATAATAATAATTTATATTATCTAATATGTTTAACTTTAATTTTCACCATAATGCGTTTGTATTAAAATTATTTTTACACACAAATTGGATTTTTATTTCAAAAATTGAATTTAATATTTATAATATTTTTTTATTAATTATATAGTAAAACTAAATTTAGTTGTATTATTTAATTATAAATCACCTAGGTAAATAAAAATATACAAGTTATCGTGGTATGATAACTAAATAGGTAAAATTGAGTAAACTTAAAGACTAAGAAATATCATGATAAAAACATGTTTATTTTTATGTATTAGAGGTTTTTATATACCAAATAAAACTAATATATATTATTATTCTATTTTTTATCCACTTTGGGTATGGTTTACCTCCCAATATTGAATAATATTGGGTATTTAGAAAAATGGTACATCTCCTCAACTATACTAGGGAACTCAATCCCCTCACTTATTAACACCTATCAAGCCATTTTTATCAACCAAACCATTCCCAAATCACTTTCAAACTTACCTCCTATCATACTAGAAGCATTATTTTAGGTATAAAGACAAAATAGGAAGGATTTAGTGCAAACCTAAGGATGGTATATGAAGAAGAGACAATGTTCTTCAAAAATCATTTTTATTTTATTTATTTATCCACCTCCTTAAATTCTAATTAGAATGTGATGATATAATAACCTAAGTATATTAAATATAAATAGATTTTTTATAATGAGTTAATTACCTAAAAACACCTCAACTTCCATGAAATGTTTTATGGAATCATCGTTAATGTGTACGGAGGGCTACCGCCTCGTGAACCAATGCCATTCATTTTTTTCCTTTACTACCTCTCACGATTGGGTTTGATGATGGATATAAAGTATATATTTATTATACTTATAATATAATTATACCATTATATTAATTATATCATATATTACCTTTTAATTTCTATTCCATTGGAGATACAATAACGTCACTCATGTGTACAGTGGACTATAGCCTTGCGAAATGATGTGATTCCTATTTCACGAACACTTTACATGGAAGGTGATGAGGGTAAGGTTAATGATTATATGCGATATACATGAAATAATTATGATATTAATGAACCATTTATCATTATAGAAAAATAATATATATATATATATATAAATTTCTTTCTTACTTTTTCACTCACTTAAAGATGACAACGTCATTCGTGTATGTGTGGACTGCCACCTTCACAAAGCGATGCGACTCTCTTTTCATCACAAAACCTCATGGATGATATATATAAGTATATAATAACGTATATATGATATTATTATCATTATTTAAATACAATATATTACTTACATTCTTTTCCTAATGATCATTAGAAAATGGAAATGCTACCCATGCATACGTACAACTTACCAACTCCATGATCGTAATGTGCTCAATTTCTCATAATTATCTTTAATGATTGGTTTTAAAAGTGAAATTAATGTAAAAATATTATAATTATGTAATTATTATTATTCTTTATATTATGAAAATATTTAATATGTTCAATAACCATATCTTTAATGAAAACAAATGCATAAGAAAACAAGGCAATTAACACCCAAAACAATGAAATATTATTAATGAAAGGGTGATAAGTTATTATAAATGGATCATATAAGATACTATAAATATTAATATATATTGGGTGTAAGTTAATAACATGTTTAAAACCACTAGACAATAGGTTAAATTAAGTTTAATCCCAAGGAAGTGTGAGGTAATAGATTTCTTCTCAATTTACATTCCATTGAGACTTATTTGTTATGATACACCAATTCACATTTATATGGTGTATATATTTCCCATTTTATATGAAATTTCATGATTATTTCATAATTAATGGTATTTTAAGTATCACTTTGAATTATATCATATAATGGGATCTTAATTTAAAATTACCAAGTGGTAAAAGTCATTATACAATCTCACTTCCTATTGTGATTGCTAAATTTTTCTTAAAATAATTGATTTTTGGTAATAAATTTTCATTGAATATTAAATTTCTCTTCAAGATCCATATTCTTTTATAAGTGATATGATTATTCCCCAATATGTATATGAATTTTTTATACAGTGTTTACATTTAAAGTTATTTGATTTACTAGGGAAATATCAATAAATCTGTATCCTTGTGGTACTTCATTATAAGACACATCATTTATGAATTAAATTGATTATTCTATATTTGAGAAATTATTTGGATATTCAAGACATGGTTTGGGAACCATTTATAGAAATCCTTTCAATGCATCAGTAATCCCCTGAGACAAAATGAGTTGAGAAAACCACTGTTGGGTTTTTAATCAGTATGTTTTAAACTATCTGGAGGATAGCTCTTGTCAGTAAGTGTCTTGTGAAAGGTCAATACAAAAATGAGTTGTCCAAATTGTATCAATTTAGACCCAGTATGTTTTAAAATTTCTTGAGGATATATCTATATGGTAAAGGTATCATGTTCATGGGAGACATGATGTCCAATAACTAAGCATTGTATTAATTTTGAATTCAATTATTTTTATCCATAATATTATTTACAATGATATTATCTCTAGATACATTTCTTTTTTAGTTTAATAATTAAATGGAATATATTTTTTTTCCAGTTATTTACTTTTCCATATTTATTAATGACAATGTTCTCATGACATGTCAAATTGATTATATTTTTAAAGTTTATTTATAGTCTAGGGAAGACCCTATGTCATCTCTCAAGGAGTGTTTATTGGTTTAGAGTGTGTATTTTTAATAAAAAGTAATAAAAGAGGGGGGGGGGGTAGTTTTGAAAACAACATTAAGAAAATATCTTAATTTAAATAGTTTAATAGTTAAAATACAAAGTATATTTTTAAAAATATGAGATAAAGGGATCATTGTGATTTCACTACACAAATTTAAATTTTATTTTTCTATAAATTAATTCAAGTTTAGAGTAATTATTTGGTTGAAATTAATTAAAATCCATATTAATTCCTAATATTTTATTTCAATGCTTAATGAACCAAAACTTGAAATAATAATAGTATTGAAAGGGTCCAGTACTTATGCATGGAATAAGAGCATACAAATCAGATTGAAATATCAATAAAGTGGGTAAGAAATTTATTCTTGTGTTGTCCAATTGGAATAACACAAGTCACACACTCAAAACATCACACAGATCGGTTAGAAATTAAGATCATAACATTAAAATGCATCAAAACAAGAATTAAAATATTATATCATGTAATATACATGGAATGAAATTTTTTAAGACCCAAATTAATCCAAACCGGTAGCTAATATATGAATCAGAACCCCCTTGAAATTTTTGTATCTCCCTCATAATGAATACCCACTGTTTAGCCCGACATTGAGAGGAGGAGAAAGATCGGGTTGATATACTTCTTAATCCTTGACATCCCTATAAGGATAGGTTCCTAAAGAAATTTTAGGATGATAATAGGACTCCTTTTGAACTCCAAAATGGAAGCACTTCAATCCATGGTAGATCTTGCAAATGAGGTACCCATGGTTCCCTTTTATAGCCAAAATGGGAAGTGGTTTTGGGCATCCAGTTTTCGAGATAATACTTGTGTCTCAGTTTTTGGTTGGTAAATGGAATTATTTCTACTTTAAAAAAAGTTAAGAGTTGTTTTATAGACTCTTTAATATAAATGTGTTAAATTTTGAAGCCATTAGACATCTATAATGAGATATATATAGTCATAATACCAAACAAACTTTTGACTTCATGCCGATTCGGTTCCCTGGAGATATTTGTTTGGATGGGCCAATTATTGGATGAATTAGGATAGGGTGTCTTCATAAGAGTTGTATCCCATTAAGTTTTGGATCGGAAAAAAAATTTCAACCCATTTTGATTCAATTATTTTTATAAACATTCAAAACAGTGGACAAGTGTTCATGGGCTTCCATGTCGTTTGGACCATTTTTCTTAATCTTCATTTTGGATCATCCAAATAACCTCATCCTTTAATGAAATAATCAAAACAAGTGAAATGGATATTTTAAATAGTTATAAAAATTAAATAATTTAACTAATCATAAAGTTAAATTCATTATCATATTTGGAATTCACAATACAAAAATTAGTTTAATACAACAATCCAAGGGTGAAATAAAATAATGAATTGTGGTGCGATCACACCCCCACACCTAAACATATGCACTCCTAGGAAAAGTCAAATTTCCAAAAATTATGGATGGGGATATACCAAACTTCCTGAAGATTTAACATTAAATTAATATTTAATCCATGATAAAAATTTGATGAAAGAAAAAAATCACACCAAGGAGTTATTTTAAGTGATCATGGGAAAGATGTATCATAAATTTTATCATAAAAAAATTATAAGAGATACATGATACCAATATGAGAAAGTAATTAATATGTTAACCATGTAACTAATTCTTCATGTGTTTGTGTGACAACCATTTCATTATATTCTTCCCACTTTATTTGTAGTAAATATAGGTTATTTTAAAAAAATTATACTTATGTGTTTATGTCCACCGAACCTACCCTATATCCCTTGCAATCAAATTTCAAGATACACTCACTTAAGCATTCATAGAAGTTAAACCTTGAGCTCCCACCTAGATATCCTCATATACTATAAATTTAATTACTCCCCTAATTCATTATAATTTTTTTAAAGTTGAACTTGGGACAAATCTCATACGCATCACTCAACCCTTGTTTGATCTCCTCACGAAACTAATTGTAATAGTTATAACAAGATCATAAGTCAAGGAAGAGTGGTTTTTGACCTACCCAAGACAGAATAAATTTTTTAATGTTTTTTTTTATTTTTAAATTTTTTGAGGGACTACAATAGTCGGATAATAGGTACACACACATAGGTTAATCTGGTACAGTAATGAAACAGATCGGATAAGGAATGAACATATGGAAAAACAGTTTTGGAAAGTTGATAAATATTAACCTAACTTATATTTACCTTCTATTAAGTAATAAATATTCACACTTTATGGTTTGGTGCAAAATTTGTGGAGAAATTAAGTGAATTTTTTTATTATAAATTTCTCACACAAAGGGTACCATTTTTCTCAAAGGTTTCAAAATGATACAATCATTCATATAATTGAAAAAAGATAATTATTCAAGAAATATTCACACTTAAATGTTATATTTATGCAAAAAACAAACATTTTATTAGTGATTTTTTGATAGATAAAACAACTTGAAATAGGGAAATTCATAATGCATTTTCAATAATTTCCATGATTAAGTGGGAATCATTTTACATAATAAAGTGGGATAATTTTCCATGATAAAGTGGGAATAAAAGATTAAAATTTTGACATAAAAGTGAGAGGTGAGTGACAATACTATCTAGTAATCCAAAAAGAGAAAAATAATAAATGTGGTGAAAATTCCGAACTAAACCATGAATATACCCACCCCACAACTAAAGTGTGAATTGTCCTTACTAAAATAAATGAGAATGTGGTAATGAAGAATAAAACTTGTTGGGTGTCATTGGTAGGTAGATTTTTGAACTTGGAGTTCCTCTATCGAGGACTCTAGAATGGGTTCATGAAAGTGATTCAACCACTACTCATTGACCGTGAAGGTTAGTTTGGTTTCTTTATTTTGAACATGAAAAAAACCAAATGGATAAACATTAGTAACATTGTATAGAATAAACCAGTGGGAATGAAGATTACTTGGATGAAAATTCAGTCTTGAATTGAAAAGGAGGACTGTCTTCCCAATATGGAATTGAATATGATAGATGAAATAGTCTTGGGAAGGCTTGGTTCACTCATTATAAAAATGTGAGTTATAATATGAATATCTATGAATTTACCCCAAATTCTGAATCTACAAATTCCATTGATCACCTAAACTAGAAATATTAGAACTGAATTGTTTAACAGACTAGTAGGCTTGGTGATCTATCTCAATAGGGAGGTTTCAACTCTTTCCAAAAACTAGATGATATGTTGACTTGCCAATGGGAGTTTTGAAGGTAGTTTGGTAATCCCATAATGAATCATTGAGTTTAAGACTCCAATATTTTCAGTTGGATGGAACCATTTTTCAAGATTTGTTTTACCTCTAAATTAAACACCTTTACTTGACCATTGGTATATGGGTGATATGTAGTAGACACTTGATGAATGACCCCATACCGACATAAAAGTGATTGCATTGTATGGTAGAATAAATAAGAGCCCTGGTCATTGATGATAAACCTAGGAAATCCAAACCTATAGAAAATTTTGTTATCCAAAATTCCAAAACATCCTTAGAATCATCAGTCCTTGTAGATTGTGCCTCTACCCATCCTAACACATAATCAGATACCATAATAATGTATAGGTTTCCAAAGGAATTAGGAAATAGACCAAGAAATTCAATACCCCAAACATTGAAAATGTTATGGAAGATCAAGGTTTGTTGTGTCATTTCATTTATTTTCAAGACATTCCCCATTCTTTGACAACTAGGAAAATATTTAAGAAAATTATGAGCATCCTGAAAAAATGTTGTCCAAAAGAGACCTAAATCAAGAACCTTGTAAGCAATCTGTTGGGGACTAAAGTGGACCCTATAAGAAATAGTGTGGAAGAACCTAAAGACATACTAAAACTCACTATCGGGAACAAAAAACCTAAGGACTTGATCACTATATGTGCACCAAAGGTAGGGGTCATCTAAAATGTACCAATGAGACTCATGTTTTAGATGGTAGACTTGGTTTTTATTGAAATTAGCAGGAATTCAAGATGCTAACAAATAATTTACAATTTGGAAATATCAAGGAATAAAATATTTCACTTGGTATAATTTCTCATAAAAAAGCATGTCATTTATGGGAATACAGGGGGATGAGTCAGTGTCTGAGGATTGGAGGATCCTACTGATATGGAAAACCACCACATTATCTGCTTCTTTTTATCCGTAATTTCTAGATTAAATTCTTGAGGGAGAAGCATCTAATTAATGAGACATAGTTTAGCTTCCCGTTTCTTTGGAAGATACCATAGGGATACATAGTCTGAGAATCCAATGACTTTAGACCCTAAAAGGTATGACCTAAATTTATCTAAGGAAAAGACAATTGAAAGGAATTATTTTTTAGTTGTGGTGTAGTTTTCTTGGGTTGGGTCCTATGTTTATGAGGCATAGGTAAGGATATGTGGATCTTAATCAACCCATTGTGATAAAACTACCCTAACCACATAGTTATAAGAATCACACATGAGATCAAATGGTAAATCCCACTGAGTTGGTTTGATTACTGAGGGCGATGTGAGACTCTATTTCAATTTGTCAAAATATTCCTCACATTATTTATCAAAAATAAAATTACTTTTATTTTTTGGGGCAATTGAGAGAGGGGGAGTGAAATATTACTAAAGTCACGAATGAAATGATGGTAAAATGAAACACGACATAAGAAAGAACACATATCATGAATTTTTTGGGTAATGGTAGGGAATAAATGACATCCATTTTCAATTTATCTACTTCAATACCATACCTATAAATGACATGCCCATGTACTATACCTTGTATCACCATAAAATGATATTTATTATAATTTAATATGAGATTATTTTCAATACAGTGATGTAAGACATAACCAATACTACTCAAACATTCATTAAAATAGGAGCCATAAATAGTAAAATCATTCATGGATACTTTTATTAAATTCTACAGGTAATCCAAAAAAATACTAAACAAGCATCAGTGGAAAGTACTCACAACATTGCACAAACAAAATGACATCCTTCTATATGAAGATGTGAAAAAGGGGAAACTGAAGGTTATCTTTTCCTGATCCTCAGGTTCAATATAGATATGAAAGTATCCAGAATACCCATCAAGGAAATAGTAGTGGGACTTCCCTGCTAGCCTCTCTATAATTTAGTCAATTAAAGGCAATGGGAAATGGTTATTCCTAGTGTATTGGTTTAATCCAGATAGTCTATAAAAACATGCCAACTATTCTCCACATGAGTTGGAACCAATTCATTGTTTTCATTTTTAATTATTGTAAGACTAGTTTTTTAGGAAATACATTCACTGAACTAACCCATTGGATATCAGAGATGGGTTAATGATTCCAATGGAAAATAATTTTTTTATATCCTTTTTAAAAACATTTATGAGGATTGGGTTCGGTCTACATTGTGCCTAACTCACAGGTTTAGCCAAATCATTTAACAATATATGATGTGTAAAAATTTGTGGGATAATACCAAGAATGTTAGTAAGTGTCCATCCCAATGATTTTTATACATCCTCAAAAGGTTAAGCAGGTGAAATTCATTCCCTAGAGGGATTGAATTATCAATGATTTTAGGAATATTATTTCCATTATCTAGATAAGAATATTTTAAATCTTATGAAATTTTTTTATGTATCAATTCAAGTAGATTTTAGATTTATGGGAGTGAATGTGAAAGTGAGAGGTCAATGATCTCATGTAACCACTCAATGGTTACATCCTCATGAGAGGAATGATATTTTACAAGATTATAAGTCTCATCAATGGTCATGGGATCCTCAGTGTTCAAGAAATCATTAATTAACAAACCTGCATTACATTTTTCTAAAATGGTAAAACATTCAATTCTTGATTCATTACCTATCAGGTCTATCAAGGATGAAAACAAAAAATGGGGATTAGGGGAAAAAAATAATTTGTTTTATGGGAATGAAGTATATAAATTGAATTTACTAAAAATGAGGAATGTTCATATCAGGGGTTCTTCATGACATAAAGGATATTGAAGTGGAAAATGTCTCTGCCAAAATCCATAGATAATGTAACATTAAGGACATTAATTATAGTTTTGATGGTTTTCAAGAAATTACTCCCCAATATAATTGGGTTGTGTCCATTCATCCTGTCATATTCCCTTTTAAGCACATAATAATTAGTAGGAAAAATCAAGTTTTTCACGCTCACAAGAACATCCTCTAACACACCAGTGGAGTGTGCTAAACTCTGGTTTTCTAGTTGAACAACAATTATTGTGGGATTCGATTCCTTGACTTGCATTGAAGAGAAAATGGAGTGAGTCATCACATTTATAGAACCACCAAAATTAAGCATATCAATGGAAAAAATACTACACTGTGGTATACAGAATTGAGAATGTTCCGAGATCATTGCATTTGGTAGGAAGTGATGGTTCTATCAATGCTGAGATGTTCCTCCCCAAGCTCACATTCTCATAACCTTGAAGTCGCCTTCGGTGTGTACACGTCTCCTTCAAAAACATTCCATATCTTTGAATTTTCTTCACGACATCAATCAAGGGGATGCTAAACTGAAATTTTTTGAATGCTTCCAAGATTTATTTATCAAGTTTAGTTACTTTTTATTTTATTGGTTTGTAATCCATTTGGATAAATAGAAGATTAATGGTTGGGATAAGTTCCTCATTGACAGACACACTCTTTCCTTTGATGGTATTTTTCTCTGGATACAGATTTTATTCTCTTAGAATATTTTCAGTGGTTGGGATGGTGGTTTCCTTAGGTGGGGATGGATATAAAAGAGGATTTATTTGGATTTTTTTGGTTTTACACTCCAAAGGGTAATGGAATTGACATTCCATTATCCTTAGGGTTTAGTAGTGGTTGAGAGGGTAGTTTACCCATCCAATGACATTGGATTTCTCCCAAAGAGTTGGCAGGTTAGCCTAATTGGATTTAGGTTTTTCATGTCTTCTTGAGTAGTTTTTTTGGAATTAGAGATTATTTTTAGCCATTTATTTCATAATTTATTCTAGGATCTCCTCAGCTTGGGGGTGGGGGCTTGGAAGTCCTTTGTGGTGATTGATGATTTTTAGGTGGTGGTGGTGGATGACTACTCTACCCTGGTTGGTTTCATTGTTGATAAGGTTGGTTTGAATAACCCATTGAGTATAGGCTTGGTTGTCTCTCCACCTAGGGTTTGATGGATACTATGGTTCTTTACTAATGGGTTGGTTATAGGGGAATCCTGGTAAGATTGCCTCACAAATCTTATAATTTTATCACAATTGAGGGAATTGGTTAGAATAATGGGTGTCTATAGAAAAAACACCATAATGTATGGTAGGAGGAGATTGATATTTCCCTTGGGAAAGAATATGTTGTCTAAGAAGGGTACTTACCTCTTTAAACTTTTTTCCACCTTATTTTAAAACTCATAACTTTGTACCTCATGGACAATTCGAATGTGTACACTAGACCAAGAAACAAATTGTTTAGTGTTTTGCGCTATGTTCTCAATGAGGTTATTGCAGTAGTTGGGGTTTTCTAAACTAGAACACCACCTATAGCAGCATCAATCATGTTATGATCAATAAGAATTAAACATTCATAAAAATACTTTATTAGAAGTTGATCACTTATTTGGTGGTATGGGAAACTTGAAAAAATCCTTTTAAATCTTTCCTAGTATTCATGAAGTGTTTCCCATTGTGATTGACTTTTCCCACAAATTTATTTCCTTATATTAGTGGTTCTAGAATATGGGAAGTATTTTTCAAGAAAAAAGGCATTTCATGTCCTCCCGACGTCTAATTGGTGAATTAACTGAGTAAATACAATATTTTACAATGTCTTATAATTAGAAAGGAAATGCACTAAACATTACATGTTATTTATCCCCATTTTTAGGTTTTAATGTAGAACACACAATATGAAATTCTTTTAAGTTCTTTCTTGGATATTCTCCTGTGAGTCTTTTTAATCTTGGTAATAAATGAATTAGGCTAGATTTTAGTTCAAATGTTTGTGCTTTGCCTTTTATTTGAAAATAAGTGGGTGGGATATGAACATTAGGATACGTTAGTTATTTTAGTGTTCTATAATTTTCATCCATTTTATACAAGTTATATCCTATTTCTAGTTTAGTTCCATATGAAGAGGGTTTTAGAAAACTAGAAAGATGTGGTGTTTCCTCTATCAAAGGGTCGTCTTGTGAGTCTTGGCATCGTTGATGTAGGATCCTATTCAGTTCAGTTTTGAAAGGTGGAAAATATCTCAAAGTAGAACACATCATGCACAAAAACTACAAAATGAATATTCTAGAACACAAAAATATTTTAAAAGGTAGAAGATAAAAAAATAACTATTCATGAAATTTAAAAATATCTTATAAAAAACACGCACTAAAAACCAAATCACTCTCTGAAAACGGTGCTAAAATTTGACCGCATTATCCAGAAACATCAAATTGATTATGTTTTTAAATTTTATTTATAGTCAAGTTTAGAACCTATGTCATCTCTCAAGGAGTGTTTATTGGTTTAGAACATGTATTTTTAATAAAAATTACTGAAAAGGGGGGTGGTTTTGAAAATAGTTTTAAAAAAATATCTTAATTTAAAGAGTTTAATAGTTGAAACAACAAGTGGATTTTGAAAAATATGAGATAAAGGGGTCATTTTAATTTCATATCACACATTTTAAGTTCATTTTATTATAAATTCATTCAAGTTTGGAGTTATTATTTGGTTGAAATTAATTAGAATCACTATTAATTCATAAGATTTTAATTCAATGCTTAAAGAACCAAACCTCGACATAAAAATCATATTTCCAAGGTCCAGAACTTATAAATGTAATAATTTCTTCAAAAGAAGATTTAAATCTCAATAAAGTGGGTAAGGAAAGGATTCTTGTGTTTTCCAAGTAGAACAACACAATTCACACACTCATAAAACCACACTGGTCGGTTAGACATTAAGATAATAACATTCACATGCATAAAAAATCATTAAAATATGATATCATGTAAGATACATGGAATGAAATGTTTTAATACCCAAATAAATCCAAAACAGTAGCTTATATATACATCAAAACTCCCTTGACATGTGTATATGTCCCTCACAACGAACACCCATCGTTTAGCCCGACATCGAGAGGAGGAAGCTTAGGTGGATCTCCTTCTTCATCCATGATCCTTCTATAAGGATAGGGGACTAAAAATTTATAATATTATAATAAGAATCCTATGGAACTAAAAAATGGAATCAATTCACTCCTTGGTTAAACTTTAAAATGAGGTACCCATGGTGCCTTTTTATAGTCAAAATGGGCAGTGGTTTTGGGCACCTAGTTTTCAAGATACCATTTTGTTTCATTTTTGGGCTGGTAAATGGAATTATATACACTTAGAAAAAAGATAAAATATGTTTTACATCATCTTAAATATCACCATGAAAAATTTGGTTGCCATTGGACATCTATAATGGGAGATATAAGTCTAATACTAAACCAAACTTTTGACTTTAGGAAGATTTTGTTCCCTGGGGAGATTAGTTTGGATGAACCCCTTAATAGATGAATTGGGATTGGGTGTCTTAAAAATCATTACATTGCATTGATTTTTGGATCAACTTAAAGAATTTTATACAATTTTAATTAACTTATTTTTTTGGAACATTCAAAAAAGTAGACAAGTGTTCATGGGAGTCAATGTAGTGTGGCCTATTTTGCTTAATCATCATTCTAGATCCTCTAAATCTCCTCCTCATTCAATGAAATAATGAAAACAATTTATGTTTATATTTTAACAGTGATAAAAATTAAATAATTTAGGTTATCATAAAGTGATATTTTTTTATTATATTTAGAATTTATAATACAAAAAATAATTTAATACAGTAGTGTAAGGGTGAAATAAAACCATGAATAATATTGAGATCACACCCCAACCCCTAAAATTTTCACTCCTGGGGAAAGACACATTTCAAAAAATTATGCATGGAGATATTTCAAACTTCACGAATATTTGAAATTAAATGAAAATTTAATCTGTGATATAAATGCAACCAAAGAAAAAATAACACCAAGGAGTTATTCTTAGTGATCATGGAAAAAGATTTTTCATAAATTGTATCAGAATGAAATTATAAGAGATGCATGATACTGATTTGAGAAAGTAATTCAGAAGTTAACCATGTCACTAATTCTTCAATTCTTTGTTGGACAACCATTTTATTTTTTTCTTCCCACTTTCTCTCTAGTAAATATAAATTAATTTAAAATTCTTCTACTTAAATGATTCTGTCCACCGAACCGTCCCTACATCCTTTATTGTCAAATTTCAATATACACTCACTTAAGCATTCCCAGAATTCAAAACATAATCTTCTGAAATATATATCCTAATATTTTGTGAATTTCATCCATCCCATCATTTATTATAATATTTGGTTTTGTTTTTTTCTTCAAAATTTAAACTTGGGAAAAATCCCACCATCATCACTCAACTATTGTTTGATCTCCTCACGACACTAATTGTAATAGTTATAACAAGATAAAATGTAAAGGAAGAGTGGTTATTTAACTTACCAATATAGAACCCATGTTTTTAGGTTTTTATGCTTATGTTTATGTTTTTTTTATTTTTAGTTTTTTTGAGGGCGTACAATAGTCGGATAACATGTACACATGCATAAGTCAATCTGGTACAATAATGAAATAGATCAAATAGAGAATGAACATATGGAAAAATTATTTTTTAAAGATGATAAATATTAAACTAACTTATATTCAGCTTCTATTAAGTAATAAATATTCAGACTTCATTGTTTAGTGAAAAAATTCATGGTGAAATTAAGTGGCACAATTTTCTAATAAACTACTCACACAAAGGGTACCATTTTTTTTATCAAAGGTTTCAAAATGATATAACCATTCATATCATAAAAAATGAATAATTTTTAGGAAAAATTCACACCCCAATATTAAATTAATGCGAAAATACACATTATATCAGTGATTTTTTTTAATTGATAAAACAACTTAAAATGGGTAAATTATTCATGCATTTTCAATAATTTCACTGATTAATTGGGCATCATTTTCCATGATAAATTAGGAATTATTCTCCATGATAAAGTGGGAATTAAAGATTAACATTTCGGTACCAAAGTGAGGGGGAGAAATTGGGGGTGGGGGTGGGAGTGAAAATACTATCCATCAAGTGAAAAAGAGAAAAAGAGGAAAGATTATGAAAATTCATAACTAACCCAGGAATATACCCATCCCCCACCTAAAGTGTGTAGTGTCCTCACTGATTTAAAAGTGAATGTGGGAAGGAAGGATAAAACCTGGTGGGTGTTATTGGTAGGTTTCTTCTTAAAATTGGAGTTCCTACATCAGGGAATCTAGAATGGCTTTGGGAAAGTGCTTTATTTGCTACCAATTGATAGTGAATGTTTTTTTGGTTTCTTAATTTTGAACCTGAACATCATCAAATAGATAAATAGTAGTAATAATGTATGGGCTAAAACAGTGGACACAAAGCTTTCCTGGATAAACATTCTACCTTATATTGAAAAGTAGGACCTTATTCCCAATTTGGAATTGATGATGAAGGATTAGGCGGTCATGGGAAGCCTTGATTCACTTATTATAAATCCTGTAGTTCTCATATAAATCTCTATGCTTTTTCACCAATTCTTTTATCTGTAACTGTTTTTTGTCACATGAACCAAAGAGATTAGAATTTAATTGTTTAATGGACCAGTATACCTAGTGATCTATCTCAATAGGGAGGTGAAAAATCTTTCAAAAAAATATCTAATATGGTGACATGCCAATGGGAGTTTTGAAGTTAGTACGATAAGACCATAATGAATCATCTAGTCTAAGAATCCAATAATTTTTGTTGGGTTGAACCATTTTTTCAATAATTTTTTTACCTATCTATTCATCACCTTGACTTGAAAATTGGTCTATGGGTGATATGTAGTTGACACTCGATGCCCAAACCCATAATAAAATAAAAATGTTTGCATTGTTCAGTTGTAGAAAATGAGAACCCTTCTCACTGATGATGAACCTAGGTAATCCAAACCTATAGAAAATTGGGTTCTCAAAAATTCCAAAACATCCATAGAATCATCAGTCCTTGTGGGTCGTGCCTCTACCAATTTTGACATGTAATCAACTTCCAGAAGAATGTACATATTTCCAAAGGAATTGTGAAATCATCGCATAAAGGCAACACCCCAAACATAAAAAATGTCATGGAAGAGAAAGGGTTCTTATGAAATTTAATTTCTTTTGGATACATTCCCTATTCTTTGAAAATGAGGAAAAGATTTAAAAAAATCATGAGCATACGAAATATATTGTTGTCCAAAAGTGACTTGAATCAAGGACCTTGTGAGCAGTCCATTGGGGACCAAAGTGTCCCGTACATGAAAGAGTGTGTAAGAACCTAAATACATGATAAAAATCGATTTCAGGAACACAAAGCCTAAGGAAATGATTACTACATATGCGACAAAGGTAGGGGTCATCCCAAATGTACCAATGAGACAAATTTTTTAGAGGGATGTATTTTTTGTTGTTGAAATTAGTGGGAATCCTATATGATAGAAAATAATTTACAATTTATTTATACCAAGGAATAAAATCTCTCACTTGATACAATTTCTAATTAGGAAAAATGTCATATATGGGAATACATGAGGATGATTCGATGTACAAGGATGGAAGGATCTTACTGATATGGTCATCCACCACATTCTCTTTTCCCTTTTTATCCCTATTTTCTTGATTAAATTCTTTAAGGACAAGCATCCAATAAATGAGATATTTTTGGGAATCCGATATCTTAAGAATATACCAGAGGGCTGCATGGTCTGAGAACACAATGACTTTGGACCATAAAATGTTTGACCTTAATTTATCCATGTAAAAAAAAATAGAAAGGAATTATTTTTCAGTTGTGGTGTATTTCTCTTGGACAGGGTCCAATGTGCTTAAGGCATAAGAAATGAAATATAGATCTTGATCGAACCGTTGCGACAAGGCTGCCCAAAATATATAGTTAGAGGCATTAGACATGATCTAAAATGGTAAATCCAACCTAGGTTGTTGGATTACCATGGGTGACATGAGACTCCATTTAAATTTGTGAAAATCTTCCTCACATTCCTTATCAAAAAATTACTTTTATTTTTAGATAAATCAGGATAGGGGGAGTGAAATATTACTAAATTCACTAATGAAACGATGGTAAAATCTATCATGACATAAGAAAGAAAGAAGATCCCACACATTTTTGGGGAATGGTAGGGAAGAAATGAAATCCACTTTTGATTTATCTACTTGGATACCATCCCCAGAAATGATTTGTCCAAGTATTATACCTTGTCTCACCATTAATGGAATTTATTATAATTTAATAAGAGATTATTTTCAATATAGTGACGTAAGACAGAACCAATATTGCTCAAACATTCATCAAAAGGGATCTATAAATAGTAAAATAATCTATGAATACTTCCATGTAATTCTCCAGGTAATCCAAAAAATACTAACTATGCATCATTGGAAAGTATTCATAGTATTAAAAAGACCAAATGGAATCCTCCGATATCGAAATGTGCAAAATGGGTAAGTGATGGTTGACTTTTCATAATCCTCAAGGGAAATATGGATATATAATTATCTAGAATACCCATCAAGAAAACAATAGTGGGACTTCCCCACTAGCCTCTATAGAATCTGGATAATGAATACAAATGGGAAATGGTCCTTCCTAGTGTTTTTGTTTAATCAGAAATAATATATACAAACACACCAAATATTCTACACATGAGTTGGATACAATTCACTATTTTCATTTTTAATTACCACAATACCAGTTTATTTAGGAACTAATTGCACATAACTAACCCATTGGCTATCAGAGATGGGGGGTAAATGATTCCAATGGAAAATAATTTTGTTACCTCTTTATTAACAAGATCTATGAGTTTTGGGTTCAGTCTACATTGTTCCTGCCTCACTAGTTTAGAATCATCATTTAACAATATATGATGCGTGAAAATTGATGGGATAATACTAGAAATGCAAGTAAGTATCCATCCTAATGCTTGTTTATACTCCCTCAAAAATTCAACCAAGAAAAATTCATGCTCTTGAGGGAGTGAACTAGCAATGATGATATTTTTTTTCCATAATCAAGATTAGAATATTTTAAATCCTGTGGTAGCTGTTTAAGTTTTAATTCCGATGGATTTTGGATCAATGGTAGTGAATGTGAAAGTGAGAGGTTAAGTATTTCATATAAATTCTCAATGGTTACGCCCTTAGGTGAGGAATGCGCTTTTAAAAGATAATCAGTATCATCGATGGTCATTGGATACTCAGTGTTCAAGAAATAATCAATTAACAAAAATGCATGAAATTTTTCTAACCCAGTACAACATTCTATTCATGATTCTTTACCTAGAATATCTATCAAGGATGAAAAAAATCAAAATGCAGATCAGGGGAAAGAAAGTAAGTTTTTTTAAGGGAAGGGTGTACATGAATTGAATTAACTAAAAATGAGGAATGTTCTTCTGAGGGGTGATCATGGAATCAAGGATATTGAAGTGGAAAATTTCTCCACCAAACTCCATAGATAATTTACCTTTATGGACATTAATTATGTGTTTTATGGTTTTCCAGAAAGGAATCCCAATATAAGAATGTTGTTTCCATTCATCCTATCATCTTCCATTTTAAGCACATAAAAATTAGTTGGAAAAATTAAAATTTCACCCTCACAAGAACATCCTACAACACACCAGTGGGGTGTTCTGTACTCTAGTTTCCTTGTTGAATAAAATTTTTAGGGGGATTCAATTCCATAACCTACATTGAAGAGAAAATGGAGTGAGGAATCACCTTTATAAAGCCACCCAAATCAAGCATAGAATTTAAAAAGAAATACCACCTATGGTATAAAAAATCAAGAATGTTCCAGGATCATTCCATTTGGTTGGAAGTGACAATTCTATCAATCCTAAGATGTTCCTCCCCAAGTTCATCTTCTCATAACCTTGAAGTCTCCTTTAGTGTATACACACATCCTTCAAAAACTTGGCATATATTAGAATTTACTTCACAACATCAACCAAGAAGATGTTAATATGAATTTGTTTTTGAAAGTTTCCAAGATTTCTTTATCAATATTATTTTATTTTTATTTTATTGGTTTGGTGTCCCTTTGGGGAAATTGAATAGGAATGGTTGAGATAGGTGTCCCATCAATAGACAAACTCTTTCCTTTGGTGGTATTTTTCTTAGGAAAATTATTTTATTCTCTTAAACCATTTTTAGTCATTGGGATGATGGTTTCCTCAGGAGGGGATGACTCAAAGGGAAGTCACCACACAGAGAATGAGAGTTGCTGTCGAAGCTGCGACCCCTGTTAATTAATACAATTTCACTCAAATGGAAGAGTTATTTGGATTTTAAGTTTTTTCCACCCCTAAGTGTGATTCCATTGACATTTACCTTATACTTAGTGTGGAATAGTGGTTGAGAGGGTAGTTTACCCGACCCTTGACATTGGATTTCACCCACCAACTTGTAAAGTTGGAATAATTGGGTTTTTAGGTATCGTATGGATGCTTGAGTGGTTTGTTAGAATTAGATATTATTTTCAGCCATTTGTTTCATCATTTATTCTATGATATCCTTTTCTTTGGGGGGTGTTAGAAAGGGCTTTATGGTGGTTGAGTATTTCTAGGTGGTGGTGGTGGATGACTACTCTGCACATGTTGGTTCCATGGTTGACGAGGTTGGTTTGAATACCCAATTTCCAATAGGCTTGGTTGTCTTCTACCTAGGGTTGAATTTATATTTTTGTTCTTTTATAATGGGTTGGTTATAAGGGCGTCTTGGGAAGATTGCATCAAAACTCTTATAAGTTTCTCTCAATTGAGGGAATTGGTCAAAATAATGGGTTTTAACAGAATATATACAAAAATAGATTGTAGGAGGATATTGGGATTTCCCTTAGAAAAGAGAAAGTTGTATGATATGGGTACTTACCTATTTAAAATTATTACCCACCTTCTTCTCGCACTCATAAATTTTCACCTCATGGACACCTTGAATGGGTACCCTGGACCTCAGAACAAATTGTTGAGTGTTCTACGCCATGTGTTTAATGAGGGTCCTTACAAAAATTAGTATTTTATCAATTAGTGCACACATAAAATAGCATCAATCATGTTATGATCAATAGGAAATAAACCTTCATAAAAATATTTTATTAAAATTTGATCACTTATTTGGTGGTGTGGACAACTTGAACAAATAATTTTAAATATTTCCCAGTATTCATGAAGTGTTTACCCTTGTGATTTCCCTATCCCACAAATATCTTTACTTACTATCATGGTACTAGAGGATGGGAAGTATTTTTCAAGAAAAAGTAATTTCATTTCCTCCCAGCCTCTAATTGCTGAATTATCATTGTAAATACAATATTTTACAGTGTCTTCTAATGAGAAAGTGAATTCCCTAATATTAACGTATTATTAATCCACATTTTTTAGGTTTTAATTTATAACACACAATATGAAATTATTTTATGTGCTTATGTGGATCTTCTCCCATGAGTCCATGGAATCATGGTAATAAGTGAATTAGGCCAGATTTTAGTTCAAAGATTGGTGATTTTCCTTACATTTGAATATAAGTTGGTTGGATATCAACATCAGTCAAGGTTAGTTCTTTTAGTGTTCTATTATTTTCATCCATGTTATACAAGTTATGTTTTATTACTTGTTTGGTTCCAAATGAAGAGGGGTTTATAAAATTAGAAAGATGTGGTGTGTCCTCTTTTAAGGGGTTGGCTTTTGTGTCTCAGTGTCATTGATGTAGGATCCTCTCCGGTTCAGGTTCAAAATATGGTAAATATCCCAGAGTAGAAAACATCAACATTGAAACTACAAAATAATTATATCATAACACAAAAATATTTTAAAAGTTATAAGATAAAAAAATAAATATTCACAAAATTTTCAAACATCTTATAAAAAACACACACAAAAACCAAAGCACTCCCCGACAACGGTGCCAAAATTTGACCAAATTATCATGACACATCAAATTTATTATTTTTTTAAATTTTATTTATATTCTAGTTCATACCATAGGTTTTATATCAAGGATATTTTATTGGTTTAGAGTGTGTAGTTTTAATAAAAAAACTAAAAGAGGGGTGGGGGTCGGGGATGGGGGGTGGGGGTGGTTTTGAAAACAATTTTAAGAAAATAACTTACTATAAAGAGTTTAATAGTTGAAAGAACAAGTGGATTTTGAAAAATATGATATAAATGGGTCGTTTTGATTTCACTACACACATTTCAAGTTTGTTGTTCATATAAATTCATTTAATTTGGGAGTAATTATTTGGTTAAAATTAATTGGAATCTCTATTAATTCATAAGCTTTTATTTCAATGCTTAAAAAACCAAAACATGACATAAAAATCATATTTACGAGATCAAGAAATTTTTCATAGAAAAATAAGTTATAAATAAGATTGAAATATCAATAAAGTGTGTAATAAGATGATTCTTGTGTTTTCCAATTATAACAACACAAGTAACACACTCAAAACCTCTCACTGATCCGTTAAAAATTAAGGGCATAACATTCACATGCATCAAAACAAACATTAAAATATGAAATCATGTAATATAAATAGAATTAAATGTTTTAATACCCAAATTAATCCAATAAAGTAGTGAATATATGCATCATAATTCCCTTTACATGTGTGTAGCTCCTTCACAACAAATGCCTACTGTTTAGCCTAAAATTGAGAGGAGGATGCTTGGGTGGATCTACTTCTTCATCCTTAAACCCCTATGAGGATAGGGGCCTACAAAACTTCTAGGATGAGAAGGTAAATTCTATGGAAATACAAAATGGTAGCACTTCACTCCTTGTTTTATCTTTCAAATGAGGTACCCATGGTTCCCTTTTATAGCCAAAATGGGAGTGGTTTTGGGAACCCAGTTTTCAAGATGCCACTTGTGTCTCAGTTTTCGGTTGGTAAATGGAATTATCTGAACTTTGAAAAAAGATAATAGTTTTTTTACTTTATATTTACTACCACAATGTCAAATATTTCTGACATTATACATCTATAATGGGATATATATTCATAATACCAAACTAAACTTTTGAATTTATGCAGATTGAGTTCCTTGGACAGATTGGTTCAGATGGCCCCCTTAATAAATGAATTAGGATTGGGTGTCTTAATAAGAGTTTTATCTAATAGAATATTGGATAACATACAAAAATTTCATCCAATTTTAATTGACATATTTCTTGTTACATGCAAAACATTGGAAAAGTGTCCATGGGATTCCATGCAGTTTGGACCATTTTTCTTAATCTTCATTTTGGGTCCTCCAAATCACCTACTCCTTCAATGAAATAATCAAAACAAGTGAAATATATCTTTTTAATAGTTATAAAAATAAAATAAAATAATTAATCATAAATTTAAATTTTCTATTATATTTGGAATTTATAATAAAAAATTAGTTTAATATAATAGTGTAAGGGTTAGATAAAATAATGAATCACGATGCGATAAATTATGCCTTATTCAGTTATTTATGTGGAGTGTCTGTTATGTAATCTACCTTAACATATTGATTCATAATGAATTCCATATTACATAACCCTTATTGATAATTTTAGCTCAAAATTATTTTTTCTCCTCCTAGTTATGAAGATGAATCCTTTCAATGAATTTTAAGGATGATGAGAATTTTATTTTGTTATGTTTTATTTTATATTCTCGATGTTAAATGGGTATCATGTATGTATCAATTTATCCAAAACTACTAAACTAATCAGTCATTCGGTATTCGAAACATTGTATATATTCCATTGTAATAAATTAAGGCAACAACTCCAAGATACTTCGGTTTGGGTTGTTATAATAGATCATAAACATGAGTCATGACATAAATCTTGGTAGTTCATAAGACATGAATCACTAAGGAATAAAATAACATGATCCATGAGATCATAATATTGGCATAAGGATTATATTTTTGGCATACACATAAGCATAGAAAAACATATGTACCCGCTACCCACCAAGACATTCAAGTCATGTTAAGATTGAGATAACTACCCATGTATTTAATTTGGGATTGAGATAACCTCTTATGTAACCTCTTTTTTAGTCTTGGGATAACATACTATGTACCTTCTTTTTTGGTATTTGGATAACCTCCCATGTACCCTCTGAGATCATAGAATATTAATCTTTTCCAAATGTATTAGAGGGATATATAGTTCCCAACCATAAAAAAATACATACTTTTGTGCTAAAAAAGATCATAAAGCATTAATTATATAATAAACTATAAAAAGGAAATAGGTTTCATAAATATTTCATCCTATAATAACCCATAAAAATGAAATGGGTTTCATAATCATCTTATCAATTCATCATAGCATAAACCATGTAAAAAGAACAAGTTGCAAAAAAATATCTTCATCACAATCATAAAATACATAGAGAAATAATAAAGATAGTAAAATTGGATGATATTCCTATAAAAACATAAAAAACATAATTTTTTTTGTTGTTGTTTATGAATATAAATTCCATAAAAATATAATTAAAACATTTTTTTAGGAAAATATCCTTTACCTTTTGAAAACACTTCATTAAAATATAAAATTTTTCAAATATTATAGAAAAAAATTTCTTTAAAAATAATCTTGGAAACTTTTAAATTAATTTTGAAATCATTAAATGGTCATGATGATGGAAAACACCATTCATGACGTACATGTTAAAACAAAGATTCCTTTCACATTTTTGGTTAAGAGTCAAGAGTACTCTATTTAGAAAAAAAGAATATCCATTTTAAAGAAATTATAAAAATTAAAACATAGGAAAAAATTAGTTAAGAAATCATTGGAGAATAGTGAAAAAGTTCTTTAAAATATTTTTATAAAACATTTATGTAGAAGAAAAAGGGTTTTTGACCAAAGAGGGAAATAAATTCTGTTTTTTCTTAAATACATTATTTTAGAATTTTGATTACATAAAGAGGATAAAATTAATGTAAGACATTTATTTTCATGAAATAACTAGAGTATAATAAAATTAATGAGTTTATTAAGTGATATATTATGAGATTTCATCATCAGAAGCATAATCATAAATAATCTTGATAAATATTGAGAATGTAACATAAAACCTTTACCACATTGGTAATGCTTGAATCATCATACCCATGGAAGAAATAACTTTATATAGATATGTAAAAACAAATAAGTTTCATAATAAGTATCATAAATTACATTCATGGTCAAAATATGCACCACACAAAAGAAAAAAGTGGTGAATATAGCATGTGTCCCACCAAAATAAAGGTGAGATGAAAATCCCCTTACCTTAAGTCTCAAATTCATTCATACACATTCAAAACTACTGTATAATAAATTTAGGTTTATTAAACACATATTAAATAACCATAATTATATATATCATACCTATATGATTTAATTATGACCTTTTATTACCCATTTATTAAGAATTACTTTTTAAAAATCACATTTTGGGTAATAAACGGTTCATTTTTCTTGTTTTTTTGGTTTGGTATTTTCATTAATTTTAATTTTATCATGATTCCATAATATCCATAATTTTATTGATGATATAAATATAAGTTATATTCACTATATATGTATTTATATTAATAAATTAATGTTAGAGTTAGAAAATGAAACACACTATTCCCTGAGAGGGTAGGTCGTAAGTACTTTTGAAGGCTATTTCCATTTTTTGATGGATGGAAAAAATAAAGGTAAATATTAATCCACCTTCTCCAAGATATATATATAGAATATATGTTCTATATATTCATTTAATATATCTTTATTTCTATCTAAGTCAAAATAAAATGAAAAACACATCACACCGTTTATGGAGGCGGTTGTCCACACATACATAGGAGTGACATTATAATTTCCCAAAATATTGGAAGGGAAGAATTTATATGTGAATATTATAAATAAAAAATTATAATAATGTCATGAATAAAATATATAAAAATTAAATCCATCATTATCTCCATCCATGAGAGGTGGTGATGGAAAATGATTTACATTAGTTCACGTGGTGGTAGTCTGCCGTACACATGATCGAAAGTTTCATTTCCCCCATGATGGAAGTGGAGATATATATAGGTAAATAAATTGACATAATATTATCTAATTATATGTTATATAATAATTTTTTTATGTTATCGTGGTTGAATAATATTTGAAGGAGTTAGAGGAAGAAATTAAATGAAAATTCATGGTTAATGACTATACCTCTTCTTCAGAGAACTCTTTTAGGTTTACACAAAAAGACTTCTTAGGATGGTTTCCCAATAAAAATAAATACTATAGAATGTGGGTATGGAATTTAATAATAGATTTGGATATGTTTTTTTTTCTGAAAAAAGGGTATTTTGTTTTATAAAAGGTGAGGCACTACTACCTTTACATTAAAACAAAAAAGCAATGAACATGGGAGAAGTGTCAAAGCTGAATACAAGACAAAGTCAAGAAATTAGCTTCCCTTAGATCTTGTAAACATGATGTGATGTGAAGATAATACACCTCTACCCCAAGGATTTCACCCTCTTCTCCCTGATTTGGCCTGAATCCAAGGTCCACTGCCTTCATCAAGTAGGTCGGCAGCAACCTGAATCCATCATCTCCCTGATTTGAAAAAAGGGTATTGTAAGTGTGTATTAGATAGTATAGGGGGTACCCTTTTATAAGTGTGGGAGATAACACACTTGGTATTTTTGAAAATAAAAAGTTTCACCCACGTTTTATACATGAAAAAAGGCTCTAAAGTGGATCATTATAGAACCTTAGATGATATAAGTTAATATGTGTCCAGAAAATGGGATTTGGGCAATATTTAGATCATTTTATTCCTTATATTTTTAGCATAACACCCATTAAACTCATTTTACCCTTAACCACGATAATTAATTTTTATCATTTTTAATATTAATTTGGACCAAAAATTATGTTGAACTTATTATATAATATTAATTATTATAATTTAAAACATGGAATATTTTTTTTCAAAATTATTTCATTAGAGTGGAAAAAATTAATTTAAAATTAAATATGAAAATGTGATGAAAAGTGGTTTTCCCAAGAGAAAATATTTATAAGTATAGAAAGTTTAAATATAGAATTTCAATTTGAAATTTATTCCAATGAAATAAATTTTATTAATAAAAATATAAAAAAACTAAATATTAATTTTAAAATAATATTAAAATTAAATGGATCTTTTAAATGATTTTAAGGAATACAATGTTTTTAATAAAAATAGTATTTTTACTATTCGTCGAAAAATTAATCCTTTCAGAAAATTATAAAAAATTCACTCGAAGATAATTTTGACATATATATTTAAAAAATGACATTTATTTTTTCTAATATATTTTCTAAAATTTTCTAAAATTATTTTTATTATTTGTTCACAAAGATAAATAAAAACTGTTTTTAGAAATTAATATTTTCAAAACATGTATATAATTTTCTAAAAATTAATTAATTTTATATCAATATTATTTCATTATAAAAAAAATTACACTTAAATTTTAAAATATGGTCTTTGCTATTCATTATACCAAGTGTAATGGCTATGTTATAATGTTTGTGTTTAAGTAATAATATTAATAGTATATTTTGGTTCATTAAAACTATGTACTGTATATAGTGAAATCTATTAAATAAATTTAAGTTATTAAAAAAAACTCATTAAAACTCAAGGTGTTACATTATAATGTTGCCCCTTTTGAGAATATAGAGTAACTCAGGAAGGTGGATTGTCGCTTGGACTTACCTACTCATTTGAATTGTATTTATAATGTATTCTATGTTTTCTAATTGAATAAGTATCATCTAGACCCTTCCCATGTGATTGAGTGGGATGATATTTAACATGGTCCTGAAACCCCAATGATTGAAAGTCCTATTCATATATTGGACCGAAATGATATGGTAATTTGATGCAATATGATCCCATTGATTTGAGTGATATGGAAGTGTGGTATGGAAAACTATGAGACATGGGAACATTTGTCCTTGATGATGCAATAATGGACCTATCTTCGGTCAGGTTCATGATCTTGTGCCTTTTTCGGAACAAAATGCTTTTATGGTGGGGAGAATAGTCACACCCCATTGTAAGTAATCAGGTATGGAGCCTATATTTTTTTTTCTCTTTCACATTCCAGGTCATTCATATATTGGAAAAAGGGATTTTTAATGTTGGTGGTAGGAGTAGGCTATTAGCTAGCCAGTGAGAGCCACTAGCTAGATGGTGAAGGATGATAGAACACCTGTATGTCTACAGGTGCCACTAGATATTTGGTGAACTCACACCATCTAGATTGCGGAGGTTTGGAGGTTACATGCTCTTTTCATATACCCACTGGCTATCTGGTGGACCACGATCCTTCTAATGAGGCCTAATGGATTGCTGGTGACACCGTTGGTCATGTAAATTAATAGGGGATAATATGTAATTTTAGACAAAAATAATTAATTAACTCCTATAATACTAATCCATCAAACCTAAATTTTTTTCCTTTGGTTTAGAGTATCCTTGGTGATATTTTTGGTTCTATCCCTCTACGTGGTGGTAAAATTTGTGCCGGATGGAAGATTAGATCTCCCTTGGGTGTAATATGGTAAATAGATGATTTCCAATTGATTTTATTATCTTATTCTTCATGTGTTTGATGAATTATTATATTATATTTCTAAATATATCTGGGAAATTGAGAATTTACATTTTTCAGTTTGAATATAGGTTCTTGAGAATACAATTCCTTCTACTCTCATCACCAGTCTAAAAAGAAGATGAGGTTTCCATCGATCTTGAGGTATGTTTTTCTATCCTATGGTCTATCCCTTGATGATAATTTTAATAATGTTATCTCTTTTGTTTTTTATGAAATTTAGTACTTTGATCTTTTTTGGTTGTTGTTTCCCACCAAATGAGCATAAAAAAAATAATAAATAAATACCTGAATATGGGTATTATTTACCCTAAAATACAAAGGAACAAGAAGGTGGACATGATCATATGTATCATGTGAACCTTTAGGAGACACATGATCACATGCTCTTTGGAAGGTCATACAGACAGTTGCGCACAACACCTATCATACAAAATATCCCACAGAGACCCATTAAAAAGTCCTTTTGCTCTTGAAAAGATTCCCCAGACAGTGAGTGACTGTGCAAAAGTTACCAGACTAGCACCCCCAAGTTACATGAATCGTTAAGAGGAAGGCACCTGAAAATACATCAAAAACAATACTTGGACAATATAAGGAAAATATCCAAAAGGAGGGAACCTCTTTCGGTCATAAATATCATTAAATTCTTCACTAATAGGTAGAGTGATTTTCTTTGAAAACACTCATAAAACCTTTTGATATCCCCAACCTCTTTAAAATAAACAAAAGAAATAAAAAGGGGAATGGAAGGAGCCTCTTATGGTCATAAAAGAAACACGACACACCCATCCAGCCCGCGACACTGCAGAAGCCCCGGTGACTTGTCCGCCTTGTTGCGCAAGAGACCACTTTCTTTTCACCCCTTTCATATGAAAGGCTTTAGATATGTCTAGGAAGTATCAATATCCCCCTTTGCCTCAAAAAATAAGCAGAATGGTTAATCCATGAAGTGATCACACATCACCATAAGACCATTTATTATTCACACGGTGCATCACCGATAAGAAAAGTGATTGTCTTTGACAACACTCATGAAAGCTAACACAATCCCTAATTCTTTGAAAAATAAAATAAGGAAATAAAATAGAGATGAAGGGAGGCTCTTGTGGTCATAAAACTCATACGATGCACTAACAAAGTATTTTAATACCCCCTGACAAGTTTGTTTTATCTCACAAAAGTCCCCCAATCAAGACATCCTTGTCTCATGGAATATCCCCTATAAGGCATCAAAGATAACGGGAAAGTCTCTCAGAAGGAATCTTGATATCGTGAAATTACTTAAACATGTTGACCTAATAATATGAAAGTCCCTCGGTATGTCTACATGATGTGGAATTAATTGGATGATCTCAAGTTTTCTAGAAATCATATAATGCCACCAGAATGACCTAAAATAGGATCTCATGAAAGGCATGACATAAAATCACTCCACTGACTCCAACCTCGATTTGTGAAATGAATACCATGAAAAGTGGAGAATAACCCGGGTGGTGAGGCCTATAAATACCCCACCCCATCATGAAAAGAGGGGTACTTTTCCTTAGGACCTCACACCATCACACCCAAGAATCAGTGTAGATTTCTTAGTGTGGATGATCTCATGATCAGGACCGTTTTCCATCAAGTACTATCCACAGAACAACCAGATCGATCCTGAAACATGCATAGACATTTCACATGATCACTCCTAGATCACATGGAGTACTTATACAGGTTATGTGAAGGATGTAACAAATATTTTATAAAAATAAAGAGACTTAAAAAATATAACACTGAACAAATATGAGGTATATTCAATAAAATGTTGGAATAAAGTATAAAATACAGGGGACTTATGCAAAGAACATATACACTGATCCTCATACGCTTCACATGAACCACCTGGGTTATTTTAAAACAACCTGACATGTCACCCAAGTTACATGATTCTCCTTTTTTATACTATTTGGATGATACAAACTCCCTAGGACAAGTTAGATCAAGTCACATGGTGCCCCTCAAGTATGCCACCCAAGTCTCGCAAAACCCTCCGATATTTCCATCCAAGCCTCACAATGTCCTCTAGAAATTTCTCTCAAATCATATGGAAACATCTGTACACATCATCTATGTCTCATGATAGCACTAGTTAATGTCAAATGGATCTCAAAAAATCCTCTGAACAAGCTAGGAAAACCTTGTCACACCCTCTAGGTATGTCAAATAGCTCTTGCGACTTCCCCAGATATGTTAGTTGGATTTCGTGATGACTCATGGACAAGTTATCCTATTCATAAGACACCCTCCAATACATGTCACACTGATTATAACAATTCCCTCCAAGAATGTCCTCCATATTTCATGATAAAACCAAGAAAAGTCATTTAGATGAAGAAAATCCCTCTGAGTATGTCAGTTAGGATAATTCTATGTCTTCTAGGACAAGCCATTCGGGTCTTGTAGTGTCCTGTATAAAAGTTAGGCTTGATAATGAGACAAAAATTAAACATTCCATATAGGTTATGTGACATCCCTCTGAAAATTCAACTGGATTATGTGATTTTTATTAGACATATCAAGAAGACACCCTCCAACATATCAATAAGACAATCAAGGCATGCCGAACAGACAATCATTGCATGTTAGGAAGATATTAGCCTAGTTCCGTAAGACATATCAATACATGATAACCTTGTCTAGCCTCTACAAAGGGTAACATCGATGTGTAAGCCACGACTAATTAAATTACGATGAATCTTATTCCTACTAACACCAGGATACATAGGATTACTCCCTAAGGATTGAGCTTCATGTTAAAACCTTAGTAGGGAAGTCCCATTACATAACTCCCACACTCACAAGCAATGAGACTATTTATTCTCTATTCCATTTTTTCTCACACTCAGAATAGATCATGTGGTCTTAGGGAGTCGAAATGATCATATAATTCACATCACAAGCCTCTATCCGGGCAAGGGAAGCCTCAGTGTGTTAGCCCCAACTCATTGAAATTTGGGAACTCTGATTCCTGCTATAACCAGGATATGTAGGATTCCTTCATGAGGCCCAATACTAATCTTAAATGGGAATCCAATTCACTGTAAGTCCCATAATTTCTCCAACATTCCAACCATTAGGACCCAATCTCTCCCATGGGATGATCATATTTCCTTATCCACTAATGGAATGAGATATCACTTAACTATAATATATCCAATTCCTTCTATAAACAGAATACATAACACACCTTCCAAAGGTTTGAGATCTACATTAATTATCCAATGATCTATCCTGACATATAAGCCCTACATTTATATGTAATGAGGCTGATTAGTTTCTATCCCTTATTTCTCACATTGAGAATATATCACATGTTCTAAGGTATTTTCAATGACAACATCATTAGAATCCAGAATCTCCACTATCTAAGGAAATTTCAGTGTGTAAGACCTGGTCTGTGGCATGATATAGTTACCCAATATACATGAGTATCTACAGTGGGTAAAGTCTCAAGGGAGTGAACAAACTAAAAAAACTCTGATTCCTACTATAACCAAGATACATAGGATTCATCTTCGAGGTTTGAGATAAAATATCAAGTTTCCAAGTACCCATATATATGTCTTTTCCATATTACATTAAACATCATGGGTTTAACAAACTATGTTAATTTTGATTCCTGTTATAAAATAGGATACTTAGGATGCCTCATAATGTCCCAATCCCATCCTTGAGATATTAATCACCTCCCTGGATATCAATTTTTTTGGAGTGCCTAGTTATATGGATTAAACATATAGAAAGATACCCATTAAAGGGAAATATATGAAGAACCATAGATACGTATAGATAGATTCACCAATGAGACCTCACTTCTCTCTACATATAAAGAGAATCAACCTATGATCATTCTATTAGGGTATTTAGTCCTATATTGATATTTGGAAGTGATTGTAGAACATATCATAAATATATAAGAGAATATTAGAGTAGAAATAAAATCCCCCCTAAAGGGTATGATGAGCATGACCTTCCATTCTCTTGACCAATGTGAGTTCCTAAGCATCATTGGGTCTGAAATCCCAACTGACCGCATGCCTTTGGAAAGGAGGTCTGTACCTAGTTATGGAAGTAAGAACCATTGGGAGTTTTTGTGAAAGGTGAAATTTTTTTGATCCCAATGAAAATTATTTTGAAAAACCTTAAACCCCCCCCCCCACAATCAGACCACCAGATGAAATACACAGACATATTTCTGAGGAAACAAAATGGTGAACCTGACATGAATCACATCTCCTTCGCAACATAAAAAGGGTATATTTCACAATTTTCATCAAACCATTTTGTTCACCCAATGAAGGTGTCCAATTGTCTCTATTAATTGAAACAAAAATTTCCAACCCAATGTGAATCTCGCAAATGATAGAATGATTGGTTAATCATGCATCAATCTATTTTTATTTGCATATTCTATAAAAAAAATTGAGCCTATGTAAATACTTCAAATTGAAGGATGGTTGGTTTTACATGTGTCATACCAATTTTGGAATATTAGAAAAAGATCATAAGAATGAAATAAATCTTATAACTGAAAAACTATAACTGGGGTTCCCATGAAACAAATAAATCCTCTCTTTGACAAGTTCACAAGATCATAATGGATGGATTAGGAATAAAAGGAAAATTGTCTTAACTATTTATACTGATTAATTGCGCATCATGCCTATGATATTGAACTAATTAGCGACCTTGTTCCTTTTTTTCTACATGATTGAAAATATTTCTCTCGTCAACAACATCCCAATCTAAGATAATTTCTTCATTTAGTGATCATTCTGGAAAATCAACTATGGTTGTGACCCTTAAGGGCTCCAAAATGATCTCACCTGCCTAAAAACTTTGAAATCAAGTAGAAAACACAATGGTCAAGGAATACCATCAATGTGGTAAAATAATTAATGTTGAAGCTTCTCTTGAGGGTCTCCAAGTACTAAAAGTGACGAGTCTCCATCATCCAAGGAAATATACAGCTAATCCATTAGAGCTTGTTGATACAACCAACCACTTCAGGATCTTATTCATAGAGTGCGACAATCAAAACCTTCAATATCTGATGAAGGTGGACCAGGGAGTCAAATATGAATCTCTTCTAGTTTAGGGTTTGTCGAGGAGGGATCCTCTCGACTCCCATCACCGGTACCATCCCAATAGTACCCATCATTCACTAGTTGAGGTTACCACCCTACACACATCCACCTCTGATACCCATGCACGAGCAACAAGGGTGAAAAATCCAGAGATGAAGGTTCTAGAGAACCGTGAGTTGGATCCTATACCTACTACTACTGATGATGTCTTCTAGGATATTTTGACTGTAACCAGTGAGTAGGTTGATATCCTTTCTTACCCAGAACAAGTCTATTAGAATATTCCTACAACTGGCATGGGAGAGGCACATATCCCTACCCTCATTCATGAAGCCCGTTAACATATTTTGGTGGTACAAAGAGAATATAAGTGGGATCATATAATTTCTTCAATTGAAGATATCTGCCTATATATAGATGAGATGGAAAATGTGTAGGCTTATATCCCTACACACACTTTAATAAAATTCCATCACATCTTAGAAAAAATTGAATACCTCTTCTAGAATATTCCAGTATTGGTACAAATATAGGGAAAAGTGTATATTCTTATCCCTATATACATGGAATCTTAACACTCAGATCATTATGAATAAGTGGTTTCTTCAGAGCAAGTGAACATCCTTACTCACATTCAAGAGTATTAACGACATATTCTGGTAAAGTATGAGGCATCATATTGGGATCATATTACCATTCCAACCAGGGATCACCAGGTGAGAGTGGAATGTAACTCATGATAGGGGAATATACCTACCTAAAAAGTCCGGTGACATATTGAAATGGCCAAGATCTAGCTTATATCCTCATTCTGGCTGGGGCTCACCAAGTGAGAGGGGAACATGCCTTGGGATAGGCTCATATTTCTATCGAAGAAGATTAAAGGTATAATCTAAAGGCCTAGGATCAGACTCATATCCCCATTTTGGATGAGGCACACCAAGTGATATTGACACATGCCTCCAGATAGACTTATATTCCAATCAGTGAATCTTTCTGGTATATTTCCATAGATCACGGAAGCCAGGATCATATTCCTACTTCCATAGACAATCGACTACACCCACATCCTTCCAAGACAATACAAGAGGAGGCTCATATCTCTTCTCCCATTCTAGAGGTCTGTTGGCATATTACGAAAGGTAATGCATATTCAAAAAAAGATCATATTTCTATTCCAACTGAGGATCACTAAGTGAGAGAGACACATGCCTCAAGGTAGGCTTATATCCTTAACAAAAAAGACTAACAACATATTCCAAAGGCACAAGATCAATCTCATACTACCATTCTGACTGAGGATCACCAAGTGAAAATGGAACATTCCTTAGGATAGATTCATATTCCTATCAATAATGAGCAAGATTATTATCATATTACAACAACTTCTCAATAGCATGATCATACTATCACAACACCAGATGATTATAAACAAGTTTCATAAATCATCATACAACATGCTCATATCCCTACACAATTCTAAAACATGGGTTGACATATTCCATCCATGATGTAGAACAATGCCCATATCCCTAATTTGATAAATGCCAGTGTCCTTGAGGTTGTTTGGTACACATTATCAACACCTAAAGGGACCTTAAAATATTGAACCTAATAATAAGACAATCATTACCATGATAGTAATCCTTATGGTAGTGTGGATATGGAACACATGGACTCTACTCCTGACATTCACCATGGTTAACCTCTCTATAGTGGTATCTTCCACGGATAAGGAAATCCTCCCCCTTCATAACAACCTTTATATAGAGAGGTTTCCAAAACTAAGATGAATTTATATATAGAGGTTCCCAAAATATAAAGGTTAACTGCAAATAATTCCCCATCAACTTTTATCATCACTCCACTCTAGTCAGCAGGTAACCCCAAGAATAATATTCTATGGTATGATTGGATAGAGGCATGTAAGTCTAATGAAGAGGAGACAAAAATTGACATATGGATAGAGGTATCCTAAAAAACATCCCCACCATGTTCCTTACCCTCACCACTTCTAACTATGTTTTCCTAGATGATCTATAAAAGGAGTTTATGCCTTCTCTATGGTAAAATATGTGGCCTAGTCACCAAAAACTAAAGGATAGACATATAACTTATCTAGGATAATAGTATCACCTTAATATCATTAATTCACTTTATTGTCAGCTGTATATGACCTCCTTTTCTATAGTATAGAACCCAAGAATATAGGATCATGAAAAATGCCTATACAGTGCTTGTCTCCGTACCGTGACAACTCTTCTTCAACTGATTTACAATGCACCGCCATATGGGAGTGTCTGAGAATGGAAAAAATATGGATCATTTCTCTTCACTATAAACCCATAACAATAGAACCATTCAGATATGGCATCCCATAATGTCATATCATGTGGTGAGATCTGAGGACCAAGTAATGCTCAGGCCATTCGGTCAATAGAACAGAATTACCCTGCTTCAATGATGCCCAGACATCATGAACAGAGGGAGTGGATAGCCATTATATCTTTGAAATGGTCCCCTCAAATCAATGATAATTCATTTATAACATAATATCCAAAGTTGCAACCAACTATAATACTGCCTGTAAAGAATTATTCCCATCATGGGATTCTATTTCACCCATCTCTTACATGAGCACTACTGTGCCATAACAAATGAGTTGTAGTAGCAGCTACCATAGAAGTCCTCCAGGAGAGAACCCATCCCTCCAGGTTCGGTGAATATCTACCAATGAATCCACCCCTTATATTATCAATTTTTAAGGGATTCAGGACATATCATCAGTAACTGAAAATAAACCCCAACCCACTGTTCTAGGGGAATTTATATCTCAATCACCATCACCGGGTTTATCATCCCCTGAAAAGGTCCTGGATAAATCAATGATGATTCCAGATCAACCCCATCCCTATGGTATGGGGGAATTTATATATCAATATTCATCTCTGGAGTCATCAAATCCCCAACTGTAATAATTGGATCCTCAAAAAAATGATCAATTAATGTCAATTATGACCCCAGATAACCCCCATCCTATAGGTTTGTGGTAATTTTCATCATCATTTTCACCACTACATATAGAATCAGTCTTATATATGTTGGGATGTAAATATCAATGGTGTACATCCCATACGCTCCTCCCACCATAATACAAACCACTACGATAGAGACCCTACTTTTTCTTACATAAATTATAACATCTTTTTATATACAAACTACATAAAAGAATTACACAACCAGGATCCAAAGGTTTAGTGTATTGGGAAAATTAGGACCATACATAACATTTGAAACATAATCATTTATTTAATTCCTTCTTCCCTAGATTCTTATTGGCCCTCGTGTTCTCCCCAGTACAAGTAATCACCTAAGGATAACATTAAATAAAGGGGTGAGCTAAAACCCCAGTAAGAGGATAGATAAGAAAATGAATCCATATAACATGGGGTTAGAATAATCATTATAATCACAACATAGGTATAGGATCATAATCATGAGATTAAACATTAAGAAAGGTCTTAGAATGTATCAATTCATAAAAATAAAAGTCTATGTCTTATCGGTCAACTACCACATATAGTTGTAAAAAAAGATTGCACTTATTTTAATTTTTCTCGTGAGATAAAACATATTACCCAAAGCATTGTATTTCTATATAATTCCATGCACACCCATCACATCATAACATTTACATTGCACTATAATTCTGGGCTCACCCATCACATCATAAAATTTACATTATCATGCATGCCACATATAACGTATATCAACCTTGGACATAAAAATAACCCATGAAAAGGAATGGTTTCATTTTAAAAAGAAAATGTTCATAACATTTGTATTTCCCAAGATAAAAAATGAATAATATTCTTGGTATTAATCTTTATTGAAGAATAAACAAACACATGATATGTAAAAGATGCGTTTTTTTGAAAGAAGTGTTATTTTGGAAAAATCATTGAATTTTTCATAAAACCAGGTTGGTAACATGTATATCCCATAAAAGATATGATAATTATTAATAAATGAAATATAGAAAATAATAAAAGAATATCCATACATAAAATGGGGTGAAAGTGGGAAAACCCTAAGAAAGAGACTTGGGTTTGAGAATTCCCCTTACCTTATGTCTGAATGATTTATTCACATTAATATCATGTATAATCACATTAGATTAATTAATTAAAAAATATATAACCTTTTATACATGAATTTTATTTATTATGGTTTTATTATGTTCATTTATGTTATTTTTTATGAGTTTTAGAGTTTAATTTCATCGTTCGAGAGTATTCATTTTCTTGATTTTCATGATCAGTTTACTTGTATACATGAATTGATGTTCATGTAAAATTTGGATAAATATACAGAATTGTTATTATATAATATTAATGATCTTAAATAACTTTAAATGTTCTTATAAATAATTTGGTTATATGGCATGAGAATGAATCATGAGATAAATGTTAATGATGACTATTTTAGGTTAAATTTGGTGGTTTTTCGATCCCAACAAACTCATTCTGTTATATCATTTAGTATTATTTATATATGTTAATTCAAGAACATAAATAGGGTTGTAAAAATACATTTTAAAAGATTTTTGAAACATTATAATGGTTTTATTGACATCCTTGAAGGTGATAAATGAAAATGAAAGTGCATCACCCACGATGTCTGTAAATTAACACATCACAAACGATGATTTCATTTTTAGAATAAAAGAGAGAGATAAACGAGGTTGACGGAGGATATTACATTAACATGATATAATTATAGTATATCAGACATACTAGTGTTATCATTCTATATTTATAAGTTATGGTGAAGGGAATATAATAAAATAAATGAAATCTAAAAAAAATTAAAAGAAAAAGGAAGAGGATTCTACCTCTTGAATTTATCCTCCTTGAGAACCTCTTTAGGGATATTTTTTTGGTCTTTTTTTAGACCAAGATCTCATATAAATGGGAGAGGGGATTGAGGAAATATTTTTTCAGAATTTTGACAGGGCTCAATGGTTGAGAGGTGCGAGGAAAAGAGATGGTGAGGGGTTTGTACAAATCTTCCTCTAACCACCATTCTATGCTCTGGCATCAAGCTCCATCATTACACTCCAGGTTAAGTCTGGAAGGATGGACACACTAAGGCAATAGGATTGTGATTTGGTAAGTGAGGGTCCTATTAGCATCACTTTTCTTCATCTTATTGGGTTTCAACCCCCGGTTCTATTTTAGGGTTTCATGCCCTCGTAGTTGTGATTTTTAGTTTTATTTTACTTTCCTTTTAAGGTGTTTTTCCTAGTTCAGATTAGGGTTTAATCACCATTTCTTCTTCCAATCTCTCATTTTTTGGGTTGTTTTTCATTTAGGTTCTATTGTGACAAGGATAATAGTTGATATGGTGAAATGATGATAGGATGACACCTGTTCAGTCTATTCCTCGATCTAGCTTCTTCGATGGATTTGTTTTTGTGGAACATGTTCTTCCTATTTTTTTGGGAGTTCTTATCATGGAATTGGAAGGTTTTGGTGGATTTTGATAGTATTTCACCAATGTGTTTATGGCTTGGGACTAGTGTAGATGGTCACATCAACTAGCTCCTCACGAAGGTCATTTCTGAGGTCTGATTTGTTCACGTTTTTGTTCTATTGGTCACAGATCCCTGGTTTGTGTTTTCCCTATTTGGAGAGGGTGATGGTCTTCTTCAGAAATGAAAATGGTGTTGATGTTAGTGATGCTATGTTCATGCTTCAAGATTGGTGAGTGATGATGGCATGGTGTCGACGGATGCGCAGTTGAATCGACGCATGTAGTAAGGACAATTGGTGTCTCGAGGTAGTTTCATGTAGTGATGGGTGAAGGTTTTTGAATTTTGAATGTTGTGATTTTTTGGATGGTGGCTTGGAGGTCCTAGAATCTGCAGTGTGTTGGATTTTGAAATTTGAATTTTGTGTGCTGAAACTTTCTTGGTGGGTTGTTTATGGTGATTTGTTGTTAGGGTTCACACTTACCCCTTAACAGTGTCACTAGAAAATACAGAAATAGGTATGGATGTGGTTTAATGACTATGAATAGTTTGAGAATTATCACTAAATATATTAAATTAATGAAGGGGAGTTCAGAATTATGGTGATTAAATCAGTGATGACTCAAGGAATAATTTATTTAACTTATAATGTATATATACCATAAATTACCATATTCTACCATTCCTAAAAAAGTATTTTAGAAAAATACCAAAAATCACCCTAATCATTTTTTGACATGTTGAATTAAAAAGTTTACTCCATTTTATAAAAATATTTTCTAAATATGAGTAATTTAATTTTTAGTAAAAATAATCATTTACTTGGAAAATAAATATTTTAAAATTATAACTTATTTTATTACACTTTGAAAAATTACATAAGGAATCATAAAATTATCCTAAAATCATAAGACATAAAAATATTAATTTATAAATAAATTATATGAAAATAAATTTTCTTTTAAATTATTTTATTAATCTTGAAATTTTAATTAAATATTTATGATTTACAAAAATGCCGATACTTAATTAATAATTTTTAAAACATTAATTTACTTAGACTATGATATAATTATACCATACTTTCATTTATAATATACCTAAATTTTTTTTTTATTTTCAAAGGTTAACTTACTATTTTATAGGATGGTTTACTATTCATATGGGTCATGTTACTATTCCAAAGTTACTATTACGTTATTATAGGTTCCTCAACATGTAGAAATACTTCTTATTTATTTAATTATTCTTTTATAAAGTTTTTATTATACTCTATAATTTATTTTTTATGCTTTATACTATATGAAATTACTATAAGATGGTAGAAATTCCATTGAAAAAAGTTTAGGACGTTATATTTTCTTTATGGGGACCATTCGATAATAAAAACTGGAAACTCCCTCAAGGTCATTACTTATAGGATGAGATAAGAGGTGCGTACAGTGAAGGAATTTAGACCCTGTTGAGGTTGCAAGCTAAAACAGACCAATATGGCGAGGGGTTAGAGAAAAGACCATAATGAAGGAAATGAAGAATCATCCTGTTTCATTGAAAGTAATGGAATAACCACCATTTCCCAATACACTTATGTAAATTTCATCACACAATAGGTATGGTGGAATAAGATGAAAATGGAGAGGGATGTAACATGAAAAATATATCCCCATATGAGGGTAATTTGAATTCACCAATTGAGGCCGCATACGTCTGGAACCAAAGAAGGCTCCAAAATATAGAACCTTTGAATATCGAGTTAACACCTCTCTAGATGAACAATATTAAATACAAAGGGAAAGGTGTTGATATATCCCAATCACCACCTAAAATATTTTAGGTTCTGTCCATTGATGAACAATTTGTTGTAATAGTGGGTTCTGTAGACCCAACTATGCATTATTTTTTATTACCATATCATGTGTACAGTTATAGATACACATGATGTTTACATACCATTATAGAATAGATATTTCTGTGTCCACTATTTAATGCTAATTTCTATATATTTATTATTTCATAAAAATGTTATAGCAGATCCCATGCTATAATGAGAACCTTGAGATACCATGAAATTAATCTTAAATTTATGTCCTATGGTCTAGATACATCATACTAACTAGGTAGATTATATTTTTTACTATCAGGTGTTGGGGACTCATAAGTATTGAGAATTGTTCTCATGAAGTTCTCACTTGGTGATCTCTAGTAGTGAGATCATGTGGAAAGATCCACCAAGAGGAACACCATATATTTCGGGTGTCATTGGATGTTCCTATCTAAGGAAATGTATAATGGGCTCCTGAATTAAGACTATTACCAAGGTGTTACATTTTATTGTGTACTTTGATTCAAGGAAAAACTAGGATAATGAAATTGTGGTGAGGTAGCTTATGTTGGGTGCGTCATTGGTGGTATGACATTGGTTGAGTGGTCAAGAAAGGATTCTTTGCCATCCTGTTAAGAAAGTAATATATATCAGGCCATGCTGATCATGATGGTAGTACCTACATATATCTATGGCCATGATAGTCAAGGGTAAATATATCCAGTTAGAGAAACAATCAATAAATCAAGAAAGTGCAATGACATGGGTGTGCGTCCAGCTTTATGACATATTAAAGTCAAAGAGATTATATTACACAGTGCGTGTTCGTAGGTTGGTTGTCGTTGCTATGACTATACTTATCTCTTTAGGGGCCATGAAAGATTTCTAGATCCTTCCCTTAGTCTATGAATAACATTCAATTCTATTGAGGTAAGGGCCTATTGGGTCACACACAATTGCACAATCAAGAATCCACCATATTTAGTTGAGTAGGAGATTTGGACAAGGTGGGCCCCACCCTTAGGGTCAGGGTTTTTTACAAGGAGAAATGACCACCAAAGAAAAAAAAATCCATATTATTCAAGTTAATAATAATTGAAATTGAATTTATTTATTAAATGTGTTTATAGGTTTTAAAGTAAATACATGAAAATATTAATTGAATGAATTTTAGTTTAAAATATTGAAGGTTCATTTAAATTTTGCGGGAATGACGAGTCGAGTTAAAATATTAGTTATTATAACATAATATATTAATTATTTTAAAAGGATGTGAGTATAATATAAATAGGTCAGTATAGTATTCATTTTAGTGAGAAATAAATATTCGGGTTTCGAGAGTTTATTCCAAATATTTTTGTTTCACTATAAATAGGGGAGGAGATCCTCCCACCTGGTACTATTCACTACCTCTATCTCTCCTCTTATATCTCCCACATTCTAGAGTGAGAGGGTTTGGATCCATGATCTCATACCAAGCTATCTCTCTCACATCGTAAGTAAGATGATTCAATGATCATCTGAGCATCGAAAGCGTCATCGAAACTCTGCATTAGAACCCAGATTTTTACGATCGACGCTCCCATAGATTTTTGAGGTGCATGTGGAAGATCTAAAGGAATTAAGCTTTAGATTATTCAATTAGTGACCACCAATGATGAGAAGACATCGACCATGGCTTCAGATCAAACAAATTATTTATGGTTTTAAGTTTTGTGCTTAAAATTCCTCACATGGGATCCTTAGGCTCATATTGGGCAGAGTTTCACCGACGGCAATGAGTTCATGTCAATCGCTGCTAGATTTTTTTAAAAACCCATTTTTGGGGCTTCCATGCATTCCGGGTACCTTCAATTGGTATCATAGACATAAGTGATAGATTTAAGCCAAAAAAAAATTTAAATTTTCATAAAATTTAAAGGGAGGATGTTGCTGCAGGATGCCATCAATTGGGACTACGAGCATAGGGGTCCACTACCTCCTTCTATAGTGCGTGATTCCGCAGTCGACCCAATGTCGATCTTCCGCACACCACACTAATCACTCCACTGTCTGCGAGCCACCCTCTGCCTAGTTGAATCCCAAATGGCTAAGGATTCCTAGCAGGCAGCCACCGTGAGCACAGCACAGGCCACCCATATCTCATCGGATGAGGGCCTCTATCCATGGAATAATTCCTTCTAGTCGACCCTTAATTATGCTTAAAGAATCTCGGACATCGCCTTCTCGTCTGGATTGCACCACCACAACCCAACTCCCACAGTCGGTCGGATCTACCACCCACCCTTCGTGGCTGGCCCAATAGCGAGAGGTGACTTCCTATCATGCCTCTTTTGGGTTATCCCTGACCCAATTTGTCCCAAATCAGACCTAGGAAGGTCTGCCTAACCCAGAACAGGTTTGGGAAGATATGACTATCCCCTATTAGCCTTGCATGGGATTTTCATGGCCCAAAATGGGCCTATGTGGGTACAACCTGACCCGCACAGGCCCTACCCAGGTTTTCGAGGGCATGGTTTATTTTAATATAATAATTTTTTTTATTAATTAATAAGTTTAGATTATAAATAAAATTAATTAAATATTAATTTTTTGGTTTAAAAAATAATTTACTTGATTGTGGCTTAAGTTAATTTAATTTGGTGATTAATTAAATTAATTAATTAATTGAATTTTTTGTTTTAAAATTAAATTAATTAATTGGATTGAACAAAATAATTATTGAATTAAAATAAGAGTGAATTTTAATTCAATAAAATTCCAAAAGTATATTTTAATGAAATTTAAATTTTTATTTATGCATTTATGTTTAATACGTAAGTTTAATGAGTATTAGAGTGGTCATGCGACCTTAGACCGACCAATGTATGTTTGGTGCATATTTTATTTATTTAATTAATTATTTAATGTTTTGTAATACACAGTTTAAATAAATGGTGATATGGGAATCTACTACATCATTAAATGTATAAAGGCCTATATGTCCATTTCTCAGATGTATTTTATACTCCCAAGACCCCCTCAATTTCAAGAATGTATTGCTGTATAATGATGAGATGAGCAGAGATTAACTTTGCACCAAGCTATAGTGATACACCTGACAAGATCTTGATGCATAGGATAGATAGTTGCTCCAACATGAGTTGCAAGCGACGTGACTCAAGGTATATCCCATAGGGTCTACGTTGATCCATTCATTATTTTATTTTTTCATGGTTTATTATTTTGTGAATGTCTAGTTTATGCACGATCAGATAAGAAATAATAAACAAGCATGAAAGATAAAATGAACATGCGAGGTGATGGATATTTTCTATTGTATTGTCAGTTTTGGGTGTGGTCAAATTTTACATGCATATAAAACATAAAATGATATCCTTTATCACTTCAAAAATAATAAAACCATCAAAGAAATATTAAGTCTTAACCATCTTCTGTTATTCGAATTTGAACAAAACCGGGTGTTTGAGGTGCTCGTCATGACATAACTGAGGGTGACTCTTACTATTGGGGAGTTATTATGAGAGTGATGGGATAACTTAAATAAAGCGGTAGTAATAATTATCCATAGATAAATTTATATCCTTTTTATAAAATCATTGAGTAAATCAATTTATGATTTTAGAAGTTGGTACTTCACTAAAAAGACCAAGGAACCGTGAGTTAATGTGGGTTTCCAGTCAAACAACCACCTTAAACCCTCTGCGTAGTGGTGTAAAAAAAGCTTGTAGACTATGAGGGGAGGTTCATGGATCCTTTCCACTAGAATACTCAATCAAAGAAGTATTAAAATTCTCTTACATAGGGTTCCTATAATTTTATAAAATAATGGGAGACATTCGATGATTTAATTAATTAATAAAAAATGTCTAAATCGGTAATCAAGATAAATTTACTAATCTGATTAAATTATAATTGTAAAAATGGTAAGTTATACCACAATGAAATACTATGAATAATAATGTAAAAATTTAATTTCCACACTATCACTAATGTCCAATAGTAGTACATTCTCTTGTGGAAAATACTAAGATACTGGGATTTTCAGGTGCTCGTGTCCCCAATACATGTTAAACTACTTCAGGAATTGATGGTGTAAAAATTTCTTAAAAGAGACTACTGTACAGTTAATATGACGATTATGTTATTATTAAATCATAAATATCCAATGTTAGTTGTGGTCACTACATTGGACATCAATAATATAACATGTAGTCTCATATCTGAGTTGTTTACAAGGAGAAATTGAAGCAAAGATATGAATATGAAATGATTACACCAGATATTTGTAAACTTTAAGGTTGATTATTTTATTTCAATGAATCCTATTCTAATATCATTATCACCCATTCACTCAAGTATCATTTTATGTTACAAAATGTACAATATAGAGTAAACAATTCATTACCTATTTTGGTTAGGTTAGCCAAGTAAATAAGAATATAAAAAACAATTTAATATTAATTTGAATGGAAACAAATTGAAATTAAAGGTGAAAATTTCAATGGAAGGTAATGAAAAAGTAATATTCACAACCTTTTTTAACAAAATAGGTATTATCATGAGGTTTATTTTCATTTCATATTATGAAATAAGACTATGGAAGTTTAATCGTAATAAACCGATTTAAAGAAGCGATTCACTGCTTCTTCTTTAGATATATTCATTTATATAATGTGTCAGTTTTACTTCTTGGGTATTCAATACAATATGTTTTTCAAATATATGTATTTATATATAATAACCAAGTAAGTATAGAAATATTACAAGAAGTCATGTGCATGTTCCAATCAGCCGAGAATGGTTGATTCCTAAGTCAATGGTAAGAAACACATAAATTTTAATTTCCAGGTGATTGATTTTAATTTAACATGTTGTTGAGTATAAAAAAAATTATCTCATGTGTCAATTATAAGAGACATTATTACAGGTTAAGGAATTAATGTTTTTTGTAGTTTTTTACCCTCAACCAATAGTTCAGTGATACATAAATGATTGGAAATACCAGATGAATATAAAATGTAATACTTTTATACCCAATTGTGGAAAGATAATTATTTTTCAAGTAAAACTAAAATTTGATGTCATGTTTATACCTATTTTGGTATTTAGGACTGGTAAAGCTAAACAACTTTGGTATTATTGATGACTTTAGTTTGGACGAAAAAACATTTAAAAATTAAGGTATGCCACAAAGGTTTCAGAATTACTTCATCTTGAGAGAGTGATCATTTCCAAGGGTAATATAGAAGAATATATACTTCATAAGATTAATTTTAGTAATTATGGAATGGTAAAGTGAATTATATTCATGGATATGAGTTGCTTTGGGTTGACACGCCAAAGAATATCTTAACCATGTGTTCATCGATCAAAACAATATAGCATGGAGTAATTCCGAAATCTTCATTACCTTATATACATAACAATATATATGTTAATGAAGATGATTTAGGATTAAGTCTTTCATGTTAACACTGATCAACAAAATGTAGTGTGGAGTAATTCCTAAACGCACATTTTATACATCAGAGTTACGATGTAAGCAGTGTCAATGTTGCAACTTGTAGAAAATTGCATTATATTTCATGATGTTATATGAAAATAATGGTGATATCACATTAACCATATGTAAAATATAATGAAAAATGGATATCATATAATTTATATTATAATGGAAATCCGTTATGTCATATGTAATGTGTCTAGATGCAAAGAGGTTGTTTGGGTATAATCAAACATGAATCAAGTACAACACAATGGGAATCTAAAGTAATTATCCTAACGATTGCTTAGGATGTTACATAAATCAATAATATAGAAAAGGACATAGTAAAGTGGTAAAATATATTTCTATACAAGGATTCGTATATCTACTTGAGATAGTGGGATCCAAATTGACTTGGGTTTAGTCAATGCTCAAAATGTAGAGGTAGTTTGCATAAGAACTAGTTCCACAAGTGCACGTGGAACATGAATGTTCTAAAGACACATACTAGGTATGAAAGATAAAATCATGGTGACGGGTTTTGTATTCACCATGGTTGGTGATAAATTATTCATTATGAATAATATTTCCTACAAGTAAATAGTCTATGGAAATTAGCTATGATTTACAAGATCAAAAAAAATTCAATAATGGATTCCATGTATCAAAGTGAAAAGAGGATTTCAATATTGAATACTATGGTAGGTATTCAAGTGAAATGATACATGGATTGAACGAGCGTGGTACCAATAAGGCTCGATTAGTTATACCAAGTCATTCTTCCTAATCCAATTATAATTTTACTTTTCATAGAAAATATCTATAATCATGTTATTGAGAATTGGATTTCATTACCACCAATCATGGAAGGTGTCTATATGATGCAACTAAAATGGGATGGTCATGTCATAAAATGCTAATAAAGGTTGAAAGTTACTAAAATCCACTTTAGGATTAAAGTAAGCAACATGATCATAGAATATTCATTTGGAATGAATCTTTTCCATGTTTCTACCAGTGGTTAGTGGGATAAGCATTGTTTTCCAAGTAAAATATGTTCTACAACATATGGAAGTACTATGTTGGTCTTCAAGATAGTTAAGACTAGAATGAAAGAATCTATTATCCAGTGATTGAATTAAAGTAGAAACCTATGTTCTAGGGTACATGATCTATTGAGGTAGATATGAAGGTTTCTTGGAACTAGTAAATCATACATATAGTGACAAGGTATTGAAAAGTAAAAGTTGGAAAAATTCAAGGGAAGAATTGTTAACAATGTCACATGGAATAATATCTATAGGTTAACATTTTCAGGACCAGGAGGAGATTAATATGGTGAGTTGAGTACTATACACTTCAACGATGGATCAATCACATATTCCATTATATGTACAAAAATTGATAATTCTAGGATATAATTTATAGTAGGAACATATCAGTTATATCCAAGATAATTTGATGTGATGTATTCAAGACTATCTGATTGTACTTTGGAAAGTACAAAAACATTTTACCTGTTAAGTGGAGAAGAAAGAATACTTGTTTTTAGGGGACACAAACTAGTCTTTTTTATCTAGTATCGCAGTTAGTCTAACGTATTGAGTGAGACAAGATCATAAAATTGAGTCATAGACATACCTATAAATACCGAGTATGTTATTGCTTCTGAGGCGACTAAGAATAAGTTATATATAGTTATTTATTCCAATTCTTAGAATCAAACCTAGAAAGTAAAGCATTATCATAATGAAAATTATGATGTTCTTACTAGCCATGATTTCAAGTTATCATAGTGGAAAAAACCAATATACTTATGGATACAATCTCTTGATATGTTTTACTCAAGGATATGAGGTTTCATATAACAGAATTTCCTTGCATCAGAATCATGGAAGGCCCCACAACTAAAGCCCTAACTATATAGAAACATGATCTTCGTCATGTGAGAGCTAACAAGGTTGGTTAGCAAGTTGTCTCTAGTGTAAGTTGGAGTGTTGTAATAGTGGGTCCCCAAGACCCAACTATGTAGTACGATTACCATATCATGTGTACATTTAGATATACATGATGTTTACTTACCATTATAGTGTAGATATTTCTATGTCCACCGTTTAATGGTAATTTCTATAGATTATTTTTCATATCAAAAGGTTATAGTAGATCCTAGGATATAATGAAAACCTTGAGATACAATGAAATTAATCTTAAATTTATGTACTATGGTCTAGATACATCGTATTGACTGGGAACAATGGATGGTCGACTATCCTATGCAGGGGGATCATAATAGTTGATACTTTTCCTATAAATTTCACACATAGTGATATCTTGTAGTGAGATCATGAGGACATACCTGCCAATAGGAACACCACATGTTTTGGGTTTAATTGGATGTTCCTATCTATAGACGTATGTAGTGGTATCCTGACTTGAGATCATTAACAATATTCTCCATTTTATCACGTACCTTGATGCAAGGAAAAACCCAGATAATGAAATCGTGGAAAGGTAGCTTGTGTTGGGTGCATCATTGGTGGAATGAAATTGGTTGAATGGGAATGAAAGGATTTGTTTCTTCCAGGTTAAGGAAGTAATATATCTTGGGCCACATTGATCATGTTGAAAATACCTTTATAAATCCATGGACATGGTAGTCGAGGGTAAATCTATACAATTAGATCAGTAAATAATAAATCAAAAAAGGGAAATTAAATGAGTGTGTGTCATTATTTATGAGATGTTAAAAACAAAAAGATTATATTACACAATCCATGTTCGTAGGTTGGTTTTCACTATTGTGACTATCCATATCTCTGTAAGGACCACGATGGTTTGATAGATCCCACTCTTGGTCAATGAATAACAGTCACTGATATTGTGGTAAGGGCCTAGAGGGTCACACACAGTATCACATTCAAGAAGCTTCCCTATTCAGTTGAATAGATTTTTTGGACATGGTGGGCCCCACAACTTGGGTCCATGGTTTTTCCAAGGATAAACGATCACCAAAAAATAAATAAATTCATATTATTAAAGTTAGGAATAATGGACATTGGATTTATTTTTTAAATGTGTTTACATGTTTTAAAGTAAATACATTAAAATGTTAATTGAAGGAATATTATTTTTAAATATTCAATGTTCATTTAATATTTATGGGAATAATGAGTTGAGTTTATGCATTAGTTATTATCACATAATATATTTATTTTATTATAAGGAAGTGATAATAATATAAATGGATCAGTACAATAGTCATTTTAGTGAGAAATAAATATTTGGGTTTCAGGAGTTTATTCCAGTTATTTTTGTTTCACTATAAATAGAAGAGGAGAGACTCCCACTAGGTACTATTCATTAACTATATCTCTCTTCTTATATCTCCCACATTCTAGATAAATAGAATCTAGATCCAAGAGCTTAGATATAGATATCTCTGACATCAGAAGCAAGGCAATGTAGTGATCATCAGAGCATAGAAGGTGTCCTCAGAACTCTTCACCAGCACCCGAATTTTGATGATCGATGCTTCCAAATATTTTTGAAGTGAATGTGGATGATCTAGAGAAATTTGACTTCAGATTCTTCAATTAGTGATCCCCAATGACTAATATACATGAAATGTGGCTTTCGATCAAACCATGTATTAATGGTTTTTATTTTTGTGCTTAAAATTCCTCATATGGGATCCTCAGGCTCATACAGGGTAGTGTATCACTGACAAAAATGAGTTTATGTCGACCATCGAAATAATTGTTTTATAAAAACAACCTTTTCTGGGATTCCTCTATGTTCCTAGTACCTTCATTGTTGTCATAATATGATAATGAGATACAAACTCTTAGAAAACTCATTGAGGAGCTACTCAGGGGAAATATTCCCGTTGTGTATCATCTTCAGGTTGGGGTAAATATTCATTCAACCATACATATGGAAAGATATAATCCACCAAAAAGAGTGATATCTGAGTTTCAAATTGGATATATATCTATTCACCTAGTATACATAAATAAGGAAGTCAAAAATGATCGTGAATTCCCTCCATTGCAGGGATAACCTCTCCCTCTCTAGGGTGATCATTAAATTTTAGGATGAATCGAGAAACATCGACAGACAAATGTGGGTCCACCTCATTGACCCCCACCTTCTCCCTGTATATGGGAGTTGGCTCAGACATTAGTACCCCCAACACTTCTTAATGTCATCGAGTCCCTAGACACTTGAGTGAAAGCCATGGAAGGGAGATGCACACCTCTACAGCCTGAGAGGAATCCATATCCCGAGTGGGAGGATGATACTCTTCCCCAAACTAATTTTTTAATCCTACATTATCTACCATTGATGGTGCATGTTACCCTGAACAACATCTCACACACCTTGTATCTGGATGTGGTCCAATGATGGGATATTGAGATCAATATGAGAAAAAAGAGTTAAGGTGTATTGCACAGACTCTGACAGAGTTAAACCTTTTTTTGTACAACAGTTTTCCAGCAGGATCCATTTTAGGAGGGGAATACCTTCATTGCAAACTCCTTTTTCAATTATGCTCCATTCAAAGGAAAATGAAAATATAGAACCTAAAGAAATGCAAAAAATATGAAAATGAAGGGGTTCCTGACTTTATTGTCAGATGGAAAGGATTAACCTATTTACTCAACAACCCTCTCTCATAGGAGAAATTACAAGAAATATATGATGAAAATATCTGGGATGAGCTGAAAACTCCTATGATCCCAATGATGTGTCCAGATAGGTTCTGTGAGTTTAAAGAAACTAAAAATGATTGGAATACACTATTCATCGAACCCAGTCCAAATCTCAACTCATTCCCATTAGTTCAGGGGAAACATCTAGGAAAAGTAAAAGCTATAGCTGTCACTCTAAATCCAATAATAGTTCCCATCCAAAAACTTAAGAAGGTCCTAAACTACCCATCAAATCCTATTGAAGAATGAAAACCACAAAATCACCCTCATCTAGAAGCATAACGAAATTAGGGTCACCCAAGATTTGAGTAACGAATGAATAAAGAATACACCTTTCAAAATTAAAAGGTCCCTAGTTATTTCTTGGAATCCATGGATATTAACCTGATTAAGCTACCCCCTGAAATCCCAATCTAGTCAACCTCACCGACCATCCCAACTAATTCCATTTATATAGAAGCCCTGGTCACAATATCCAGGACATCTTTGTCTTCAAATATATCCTTCAAGGCATGGTTTATTTCAAATAGGTGGTGTTAAATAACTCCTCAAATCAGGTGGTCTTCATAACTATTTCCCAGTCAGAAGAAGATGGTGATTGGATGATAGTTTTAACTAGGCATGGACAAAAGTTCAAAAACTAGATGACTCATATAATAGTTGATCGAGATCATTCAACCCTAATAAAACAGGTGCGAAGTACCACAATAGATCTACCACCAAGGGAGGTAACATTAGATGTGCCTCCCAAAGATGGATTTCACCATCAAATGTAGGAAGAAATAGAAGAGAAGGATTCTTATTCTTCTCCAACGCAAGTTCTGACTCTTGAATATTTCTTCTCTGTAACATCCAAAGCACGAGAACCACCCCACCAAATAGAACCGGCATCATATGAGGATATCATCTTTGGTTATATCAATGTGATATACTTAGAGGAACCCTTATCCGATAATGAATATTCCTATGAGTATGAGTTCCCTATACCATGCTGGGGAACATGATGCCACATGCATAGGAACTGAGGATACAAGGGACAACATAGACATAGTTGGACCTAATATTTCAGTCACATCCATACATAGAAAATATATTTAGTTGAAACCCACGTGAAAGTGATCCTAAAATACTATCAAAGATAAGGAGGTGTCTCAAAACCCTCCAATGATCGTCCACACCTAGTCATATTGCATAACCTCTTAATGGGGGTATGATTATCCAATCATCCTAGGAAACGGGGAAGGTCGACCCAACCCTCACCACTAGTAGCAGATACTCCCATAACCTCTACACAATCCCTAGACCCTTGCACCTCAAATACCTCAATTCATGATCCATATATTTAAGAGAAACCCCACCTCGAGAAGTGCTGACCTCTAGCATAAAAGTACGACATCTTGAAACAACTAGAGGTTCTTCTAGCCACACTCTCAATCCTCAATGCACCCCATATTTCAAAATAAATCATAGAGAAACTCATTAAATCCTTCCAAATAACATAGGAATTCGATACAGAAGTCACTATAGGAAAGGTCTATCAAATGGAGACAATTTATATAGAATTCCATGCAACCATCTTGTTCAAAGAGCATGATGATGAACTTGTCATCCAAGGACACATCAGACCCCTATATGTTTTTTGAAGGCTCAATAATATCGAAATTTGAAGAGCTCTAATTAAAAATATCTTCAAGATTAACCTCATCATAATTTGAAATATCCAATGTTTGGATTATAGTTAAGGGGAATTTTCTCCCACAAAGTTGACCATTCAATGGTATGATAAACGTGAGAAAAGACCTATCATGAAGATCAAAATCAAATCTTAGTTGGGGATCACTAATATGTTGTAATAGTGGGTTCCTGAGACCCAACTATATAGTAATTTTGATTATTATATAATTTATATAGTTATATATACATGATGAAATCTTATCATTATAGTGAAGATATTTCTATGTATATTATTTAATGGTAATCTTTATAGATTTATTGTCATATTAAAAGGTTATAGAAGATCCCATGCTACAATGAGGACCTCTAGATACTACGACAATAATCTTAAACAATTTTATTATAGTAAAGATAAATCATACTGACTAGACATAGTATATATTTGACTATCAAGTTCTGGGGGATCATAAGCATCAAGATTTTTCTCATTAAGTTCACACTGAGTGATCTTTAGTAGTGAGATCATGAGAACATACCCACCAATTGGAACAAAACATTTTTTGAGTTTCATTGGATGTTCCAAACATTGAACTTGTGTAATGGTCTCCTGAATTGGTATCATTACCAATGTGTTCCATTTGATCACATAGTTTGATGATAGGAAAATAACTTGATAATGAAATTGTGGAGAGATAGCTTGTGTTGGGTACATCATTGGTGGTATGACATTGGTTGAATGGGTCAAAAAAGAATATTTTGATTCTATGTTAAGGAAGTAAAATATATTTGGATTAGTTGATCAGGATGGTAGTACATTCTTAAATCCATGGCCATGGTAGTTGAGGGTAAATACATCGAGTAAGATCAAAAAATAATAAATAAAAAAGGGTGATGACTTGGGTGTGCGCCCATCATTATGAGATATTATCGACAAAGAGATTATATTATACAATGTGTGTTCATAGGTTGGTTGTTGTTACTATGAATATCATCATCTCTTTAGGGGACATGATGGGTTACTAGATCCCACTCTTGGTGTATGAATGGTATTCACTACTATTGAGATAAGGCCCTAGGGGGTCACACACAATATCATATTCAATAATCTTCCATATCCATTTGAATAGCTATATTAGACATGTGGGACCCACCACCAGGGTTCTGGATTTTTAGAAGGTGATATGATCACCAAAGCTATAAATAAATTCATATTATTCAAGTTAATAATAATTTGAATTTAATTTATCTATTAAATTTATTTAAAAGTTTTAAAGTAAATACATGGAAATATTATTTGAATGAATATTAGTTTAAAATTTTCAATGTTTAGTTAATATTTGTAGGAATGACGAGTTGATTTAATGGCTCAGTTATTATCATGCAGTATATTTATTTATATTACTATAAATTGATAATAATATTTAGGAATCTGTAAAGTTTTCATAATATGTTGTTCATAGTGTATTCATTATTTGAGGGTTGGTGAGGCAATTTTGGGTAATTTATTAACATGATATAAATATAAAAAGAGTGAAATTCTCCAATGACTATTCACTAACTCTCTCTCTATTCTTCTCTCTCCAGCATTCTAGAGAGAGAAGCTCTAGATATAGAAGTTTGGATCGATCTCTCCCCCATTAATTGCAAGAAAGGAAATGTTGTGATCATCAGAGCATCGAAGGCATCGTCAGATCTTCACATTATCACCTAGAATTCAGTGATCAGCATTACCAAAGTTTCTTGAATCATCTGTGGATGATCTAGAGGAATTCAAATTTGGATTCTTCAAGAATCGATTGCCGACGATGAGAAAACATCAAGCATTTCTTAGAATCTAAGTAGGTATTTTATGGTTTAAATTTTATTTATTAAAAATCTTCACATAGGATCCTTAGCTTTTAATGGCATCATTTTACTGATGATGCTAAAGCCATGTCGATTATCGGTGGAAAAATTTTAAAATCACAAGTTTTGGGGCTTTCGCTGCATGGCCAGTACCTGCAATTGATATTATATCTAAGTATGATGATTTTAATCTAATTGAAAAAATAATTTTTCATTAAATCTAAAAAAGGTACCGTTTTGGTCCCAACGCCACAAACAATGAGTAAATTTGACATTGGATGAGAATTTTACGACCATTCAAAGTTATAAATTTGGATTGAAATAAATCTTTTTGGGTATTAAAATGAATAAAAATGAGTAACCCTTAATAGGTTCAGTTAGACCTGATTCATCCCAAAATGGGCTCAGGTGGGTCGACCCCACCTAGAACGGGCTTGGGTGGGCCAGCCCGACCCATCACACCCCTACACGGGGTCTAAAAGGCCCAAAATAGTCTCATGTGGGTTCAATATGACCCAAAAAAGTATTTCTCAGTATTTTCAGGGTCCTACTAATTTTTATAATCAAAAATCAATTTAATTAATTAATTATTTTTGGTTTTAAATTAATTTAATAGAGTATTAATTTTTTTTGGTTTAAAATTAGTACTACAAGTTAAATTAATTTAATTTATGGCATTAAAAATAAATTAATTAATTAATTAATTTTTTGGATTTGAAATTAAATTGACTAATGAGACATATTGTTATAAACATTGAATTAAAATAAGAGTTAATTTTAATTCAATAAAAACACCTTTGAGATTAATTTAATATAACTATATTCTTATTCTGTATTTATTTCTAATATAAAAGTTTAAATCATATTAGACTGATCATGATCTATAGACCATCCAATATATGTCTGGTTATTATTTATTTATTTATTTAATTTATTGTAATTATTTGTAATAAGTATTTTAATTAAAAGGTGATCTGTAAGTCGTCTACGTCATTATATGTATATGGGATTGCATATACATTTTTCTCAATTGTATTTTTTAGTATTGATACCCCCTTTCATGCATAAGAGTATTATTGTATAATGATAAAGACGATAAGTGACATACATTGTGCTAAGTTATGGCGATGCATCATATAAGATTTTGACACATTGGATAAGAAGGTGCTGGAACTCAAGTCGCAAGTGATGTTACTCAAGGTATTACCACAAGGGTGTAGATTGATCCATTATTCACTCAAGGGACCAAACATTATTATTGGATCATTATCACATCATTATTTTATTTTTTCACATTTTATTATTTTGTGAATGTGCAGTTTATGCGTGATCATATAGAATAATAAACAAGGGTGTACAGATAAAATGAACACGTGAAGTGATTGATTTTTCTATTTATTAAATAGTTAGTTATGAGTGAGATCACATAGAATATTCTTATTAAATAGAAAAATAATTTATTTATTCACTTAGCCTCAAAGAAATATAAAGTGGTAATCACCTTTCATTATTCAAATGTGGAAAAAACGGGTATTCGGGATGCTCAAGCATCCTTAGCTAAGGGTGTCTCTTACTACTAATGAGTTCTTATGAGATCCTCAAATTTTATCAGAAAATGTTTCAATGAAGACGAAAAAGTTATGTAGATCATTGGTAGAAAAATGTTAAAATCCCAAGTTTTGGGGCTTCCACTGCGTTCCCAATACCTCCAACATCTAACATTGAGTTTATGGACATCCAGTAAGACAATGCATACAATTTCCTACTAGGAAGTCACTAACTCCACAACCACATAACGATACCTTCAACATTCCATCAATGTATGAAATTCACCATCAATAGAAAATTTGGCATACCACATGGTGATAGTTACCCCATTGAGACTTATGAGGCCATATATGCTAAATCAAGATTCTATAAAAGGAAATACAAATAACAAATTGTGGATGATCATATACATGTGACAACCCCAAATGGGTTGGGGACTGCCCCTGAAAATCCCTGGAGTTTGATTGAAAGAGACTACATGATCTCCATAAATATAGTTGAGGCGATAGACATAGTCCTAGGGGCCCAAACCCCTCATATTTCCATCGATAGTATAAAATACAATCATCTATGACATCTCTCTGTAATGACACTCGTAGTCGGGGAGCATAATGTCTCTTCTCACAATCTCTCTCAATTCGACAGTGATAGAGATACCCCCATATTTACAAATCTATCTGAGAATGCGTCTGTGGACATGGATATAGAATAAGAAGAGAATAACCTCAAGAATTACCCTCCCACATTTGATGAATGCATCTCCACCACCATTGACAAGCTCAGGTAGCTGAATCTAGGAACAAAAGAAGACATGTGGCCTATGATAATTAGTGTCACTTTCCCCCTTGAATAAAAAAGATATGTATATTGTATTTCTAAAGAATAATTGATATGTGTTCTCTTGGAACTATATAGAAATTCCTAGACTAAATCCAAATGGGGATATGCACCATCTCAGCATACCTCATGAGCATCGAGGTTTAAAGCGGGCAGTTAGGAGGATACACCCCCCATGACACCAATTTAAAGGCGTAATATGGCAAATTGATCAAATAAAACTTTTTCCAAGAAGTGAAATACCCAATATGACTCACCAACATCATCCCTGTCTAGAAAAAGGATGGGAATATTAGGGTCTACATCGATTTCAGAGACCTTAATTGACATTTTTCCAAAGGATGACTTCCCATTGAAAATCATAGAACTCTTAATCAATACAACTATTGGATTCCAAGACCATTTCTTTATGGATGTGTATTTAGGGTAAAACCAAATAAATATGGCCCCTAAAGATGAGGAAGCCATTCAATTCAGAGTGCTTAAGGGGATCTTTTTCTATCAGGTATTCACTTTGGGTTAAATAATATTGTCACTACATATCAACATGCCACACATCATATATTAAATCCATTCTTGATTAGAATAGTTACATGTTATGTTTATGACCTGGTAGTAAAATCCTAATGGAAATGTGATCACTTCACAGATCTTCAAATAATATACAACAAGCTATGACAACACATTCTAATGATGGGCATAGGCATGTTGGCCTCGCCCAGAACGGGCTTGGGTGGGCCAGCCTGACCCATCACACCCCTACACGGGGTCTGAAAGGCCCAAAATGGTCTCTTGCGAGTTCAGTATGACCCAAAAATGTCTTTCTCAGTCTTTTCAGGGTCATACTATTTTTTATAATAAAAAAATTAATTTAAGTAATTAATCTAATTTTGGTTTTAAATTAATTTAATGGAGTATTAATTTTCTTTTGTTTAAAATTAGTACTATAGGTTAAATTAATTTAATTTCGGATATTAAAATTAAATTAATTAAATAATTAATTTTTTAGTTTTAAAATAAAATTAATTAATGGGACCAAATTTTATAATCATTGAATTAAAATAAGAGTTAAGTTTAATTCAATAAAACAACTTTGAGTTTAATTTAATCCAACTATATTTTTATTCGGTATTTATTTTTAATACACAAGTTTAAAGAATATTAGACTGACCACAATCCTTGGAGCATCCAATATATTTATGATGTATATTTATTTAATTAATTAATTTATTGCAATGTTTTGTAATAAGTATTTTAATTAAAAGTTGATCTGTGAGTCATATAAGTCATTATATGTATAAGGGATTGCGTGTACATTTTTCTCTGCTATATTTTATAGTGCTAATACCCCATTTTCATGAATAATAGTATTATTATATAATGATAAAGCTGATAAGTGAAATACATCATGCTGAGTTATGGCGATGCATCCTATAATATTTTGACACATTGGATGGGAATGTGCTACAACTCGAGTCACAAGTGACGTGGCTCAAGTTATCACCACTAGGGTTTAGATTGATCCATTATTCACTAAATGAATCAACCATTATTATTGGATCATGATCACATAATTATTTTATTTTTTCATGTTTTATTATTTTGTGAATGTGCAGTTTATGCGCGACCATATAGAATAATAAACAAGGGTGTACAGATAAAATGAACACATGACAGATGTATTTTTCTATTTATTAAATAGTCAGTTATTATTGAGATCAAATAGAATATACTAATTAAATAGGGAATGATTTATTTCTTTAGTTAAAAATATAAAACCCTCAAATAAATATAAATTTGTAATCACATTTCATTATTCGAATTAAAAAAAAGGGTATTCAGGATGCTCAATCAGCCATAGCTAAGGGTGTATCTTACCACCAATGAGTTCTTATGAGAGTGGTGGGTTGAATTAACTAAAGTGGTAGTAATTATTTACCATAGTTAACTTTATATCATTTTAGAGTCAATAATTGAGTAAATCGAGTTATGATTTTAAAATTCTGGACTTCAGTCAACAGATCAAGGAACCACAAGTTAATGTGGTTGGATAGTCAAACACCTACCTCAAACCCTTTGAGTAGTGCAGTAACCATATATTGTAGACTAAGAGGTGATATTTGGTGATCCTTTCCACTAGAATACTCAAGCAACATATTATTCTGATTACAACATAGATGATTCCAATAATTTTATTAAATATTGGGACACATTTAATGATTTAATTAATTAGTCAAACTGTCTAATTCAGTAATCAAGATAAAAAGTAGATATATGATAGAATTTTATTTTTATAGAAAATGGTATGTTATACCACAAGAAATAATGTGATAAATAATGGAAAAAGTAAATGTCTACAATGGAAAAAGTTCCTAAGTATAGTACAGGTGCTTGCATACAATACTACAGTATGAGAAATTCAAGGTCCCAATGTCCCCAATACCTATTAAACTACCTCAGGAAGAGAGGGTGTAAATTTATTACAAGTGACTCATGTATAAAACCTATTATGGTTAGGTCATTTTGATATCATCAATATCTGATTCTAGTTGTAGTGACTACATTAGGACACGGGTGATATAACATGAAGTCTCATATCCGAGAAGTTTGTAAGGAGAAAGTGAAGTGTGTTATGAATAGGTTGATGGTTACACTGGACATGTGTAAATTAAAAGATGGATCAATATCCTTAAATGGATCCATTTCTAACATCATTTTAACCAATTTCATCATTTTTTGTTTGAGTTCATAAAATGAATGGTTTTGAGTAAACACTTAATTACCTATTTAAGTAAGGATTGACAAGTAGATAAGAATATAAAAGACAGATTAATATTTAATTCTTATGGTGAAAAACATGAAAGGAAATGGGAAAAGGCCAATGGAAAGTAAATTTAGAAGAACATTCACATAGTCCTTCAATGTAATGGGGTTGGTTAATAGACATGAGTTTATTCTCTTCACATATCATGAAATAAATTTATCATAATGAACTAAATTAAAGATGAAAGTTACCGATTCTTATTCAGGAATATTCATCAATAAAATGTAATTTTTTGGTCATACTTCTTGAGTATTAAAAAAAATATGTATTTCACATATGTGTATTTAAATATAGTAACCAAGTAAGTATAGAAATATTGAATGAAGTAAGGTGTATTCTACAAGTGGCTGAGAAAGGGTTATTCATAATTCAGCAGTGAGAAGTACATGAATTATATATTTCCATGTGAATGATTCTTGTAATAATATTATTTAGTGTAACCAAAACATTTATCTCATGAGTCCTTTGCACATAAGGAGACATTATTTCTGTTTTAGAAATGAATGTTGTTTGTGGTGTAGAATACTCAATGTAATAGTTTAGTAATACATGAATCATAAGCAATGTGCGATGATTATAAAAGGTAATCTTATTTACTGAGTTTTATAAAGATAAAACTTTTTCAAGCAAAAATAAATGTAGATGTCAAGGATATACCTAGTATGGTATTTAGAGTCATCCAAGATAAAGACCTTTTGTATTATCGATGTATATAATTAGTTTAGGAGAAATGAACCTTTATATAAAAAGGTATGCCACACCGATTTTTTGAATTAGTTCATCAAGTGAGCGTGAAATATTCGAATTGTAAGCTAGTGGTATATATACTCCATTTGATTCCTTTAAGTAATTAAGGAATGGTAAAGTGAAGTGTGATATATGTATGGTCAGAATATATGAGTTTTTTCGGGCTAGAATTAGAAATAATTTCTTGACCAAGAATTCATTAATCAACATAATGCCGCATGGAGAAAATCCTAAATGCATAATTTTATATATCAGATTTATTATGTAAGGAGTATGAATCTGGCAACTTGCATAAACTTCCATTATATTTTTTGACTTTCTTCACAAATAATGGTGATATCCCATAACCATATACCAACTATAATGACAAATGGATATCATATGAGACATAGTATTATGTAAATACATTATGTCATAAGTTCATGTGTTTGTATAAAAATATTTTTTAGGATATAAAAAGACTTGTATCAATCTACACACATTCTGAATCTTAATAATTATCCTAATGATTTCTTAGGAAATTAGATAAATACCTAAGATAGAAAAGTGGTAGTCAAGTGATAAACTAAATTTATATATAAGGGTTCAAATATCTATTAGTGGTAGTGGAAGAAATATTTACTTGGTTTTAGTCAATGCCATATATGCATATATAGTTGTCATAGGAACTATTTCCACAAGTGCATGCAAAACAAGAATGTTCCAGATACACATACTGCATAGGAATGATAAAACCATAGTGGTGGTTTTTGAATTCACCGTAACCAGTGATAAATTATTCATTATGAATAATAATTCCTATAAGTAAGATGTGTATAGAAATTATCAAAGATTGAAAAGATCAATTAAAATTCAATAATGTATTCTATGTATAAAAGTGAAAAGGGGATTATTATTTTGAATACTACGGAGGGTATTCAAATGAGATTATACATGGATGGTACAAACGTAGTATCACTAAGGATTGATTGGTAATACCAATTTGGTATGCTTAAATCTGTTAGAGTTTTACTTGTCATAGCGAATATCTACGATCATTTTATTGATCATTGGATGTCATGACCACCAATCATGGAAGGTGTCTATACAACACAAAAAATGTCACATGGAATAATATCTCTAGATTGACATGTCTTGGGACATAGGAGGAGATTAATGTGGTGAGTTTAAATCCATATTCTTAAGAGATAGATAAATAATGTATTCCATGATATGTACAAGAAATAATATTGAAAATATATACATTATAGTAGGAAAATATAAGTTATATCCAAAAGAACTATAAGTGAAGTAGTCATGACTATCTGATTGTACTTCAGAAAGTACAAAAGATATGTACCTGGTATATGGAAAAGAAAGGATGCTAGTTTTCAGGTTATAAAAACTAGTCTTCTTTATATCCATGTGATCTAATATCATAGTTTGGCTAAATTTTATGAGTGGAACCAGCTCATAAAATCCAGTGGTATCCATATGTAAAAGTACAAAGTATATTGCAACTTCTAAGGAAACTAAAAAATAGTTAAATGCATAGATTTATTCCAGTTATTAGAATCACACAAAGTAAGTAAATTATTATCATAATTTAAATTATGATGTTCTCACTAGCCAATATATCAAGTTATTAAATTGGGAAAAATAGATATACTTGGGAATACCATCTCTTGAGAAGTTTTAATCATGTAGGTGCGGTCACACATAGCAGAGTATCCCAGAGGAAGAAACATGGAATACCCTATAACAAAAGTCATCACTCAGTAGAAACATGATTTTGATCATGTGAGTGATAACAAGGTTGGTTAGAAAGTTTGATCTTGTACAAGTTGGAGTGTTGTAATAGTGGGTTCCCTAGATCAAACTATACAATACTTTTGATTACCATATCATGTATATAGATAGATATACATGATGAAATCTAACCATTATAGTGTAAATATTTTTTTGTCCACTATTTAATCATAAATTTCATAGATTAATTATCATATCAAAATGTTATAGAAGATCCCAAGCTATAATGAGAATCTCAAGATACAATATCATTAATCTTAAAAAAATATCTTATAATATAGATACATAATAACGATTGGGCACAATAGATGTTTGAATATCAAGTTATGGGGTCTCATAAGCATTGAGACTTCTCATGAAGTTCACACTTGGTGATTTGTAGTAGTGAGATAATGAGGAAAAAATAGCCAATAGGAACACCACATGTTTTGGTTGTCATTGGATGTTCCTATCTACAAACATGTGTAATGGTCTCCTAACTTGATATCATTACCAATGTATGCCATTTAATCACCTAATTTTATTCAAGGAAAAAATCAGGATAATGAAATCGTGGTGAGGTAGCTTGTGTTGGGTGCACCATTGGTGGTATTGCGTTGGTTTAATGGTCAATAAAGGATTTGTCACTTCCAGGTTAAGTAATAAAAATATATTAGGATTGGTTGATCCCGATGGTAGTGCCTTCATAAATCCATGTCCATGGCAGTCAAGGGTAAATCCATCTAGTTAGATCAACAAATAATAAATCAAGAAAAGGGTGATGAAATGAGTCTTCATCCTACATTATGAGATATTAAAGACAAATATATTATATTCCATAGTGCATATTCATAGGTTGGTTGTTCTATGAACATCCTTGTCTCTTTAGGGGCCATGATGGGTTGCTAGATCCTACTCTTGGTCTGTGAATAACATTAAATACTAGTGTGATAAGGGATTCGAGGGTCACACACAATAGCGTATTCAAGAATCTACCCTATTCAGTTGAATAGATATATTTGACATAGTGGGCCCCACCACTAGAGTTCGGTATTTTCAAAGGATATAAAATCACCAAATAAATAAATAAATTAATATTATTCAAGTTAAGAACAATTGGAATTGAATTTATTTATTAAATGTATTTACATGTTTTAAAGTAAATCCATGTAAATATTATTTTAACAAATATGAGTTTAAAATATCTAATTTTCATTTAATATTTGAGGGAATAATGAGTTGAGTTAATTTATTGGTTATTATCATGTAATATATTTATTCATATTTAATAATATTTATGACTGAATATAGTAGTCATAATAAGTCGTTTATAGTGTGTTAATTATGGGGGGGTCGGTGAGGCAATTTTTGGGTAATTTCTTAACTTGATATAAATAGAGAAAGAGTAAAATTTTTCAATGAATATTAATTGACTCTACATATATTCTTTACTATCACACATTCTAGGGATAGAGAGTCTCTAAATCGGGGAGTTCAGATCGAGCTCTCTCTTGCGCATCTCAGGAAAGGCGATGTAGTGATTGTCAGAGCATCCAAGGCGTCGTCAGATCTCTATACTAGGACCCAAAATTTGATGATTGGTGTTACCATAGTTTCTTGAAGAATGTGTGGATGATCTATAAGAGTTCAGATTTAGATTCTTCAAGCAATGATCACCGACGATGAGAAGACTTTGAGCATGGATTTAGACCTAACCATGTATTTTGTGGTTTTAATTTTGTGGTTAAAACTCTTCATGTGAGATACTCAACTTTTATCAGGAAATGTCTCAATGATAGTGGAAAGGTTATGTAGATCCTTGGTAGAAAAATTTTAAAATCCCATGTTTCGGGGCTTCCACTTAATTCCCAATACCTCAAACATCTAACATTGAGTTTATGGTCATCCAGTAAGACACTGCATACAATGTCCTTCCAGGAAGGCCCTAGCTCCATAGCCATATGACGATACCTTCAACATTCCATCAATGTATGAAATACCCCAGCAATGGAAAATTTGGAATACTACATGGTGACAGTTCCCCCTTTGAGACCTATGAGGCCATATATGCTAAATTGTGATTTTATAAAAGGGAATACAAATAATCAATGGTAGATGAAGATAGACATGTGGCTGCCCGAAACAGTATGGGGACCACCCCTAAAAATCCTTGGAGCATGCTCGAAGGAGACTATATGATCTCCATAAATATAGTTGAGTCAATAGACCCAGTTATAGAGGACCAAGCCTCTCCTATCTCCATCAATAGTGTAAAATACAATTAGCTCTGACATCTCTCTATAATGACACTGGTAGTCTGGGAGGATAATGTCTCTTCCCACAACCTCTCTCACTTTGACAATGATAGAGATACCACAATATTTCCACCTTTGTATGATAATGCCTCTATGGAATTTGATATGGAATAAGAATAGGATAACCTCAGGAATTCCCCTCCCACATTTGATGAATGTGTCTCCACCACTATTGACAAGCTTAGGTAGGTGAATATGGGAACAAAAGAAGACCCTTGGCCTATGATAATTAGTGTCACTTTCCACCTAAAATAAAAATATCTGTATATTGTATTTATAAAGAATCACTGATATGTGTTCTCTTGTAACTATATGGAAATTCTTGGATTGAATCCGGATGGGGCTATGCACCATCTCAGCTTCCCTAATGAGAATTGAGGTTTGAAGTAGGAAACTATGAGGATTCACCCCTCCCATGACACCAATGTAGAGGCATAATATGACAAATTTATTAGAGACAACTTTTTAAAAGAATTGAAATATCCAATATGACTCATTAGCATCATCCCTATTAAGAAAAGGATGGGTCTATTAGGGTCTACATCGATTTCAGAGACCTTAATCGACATTTTCCAAAGTATAAATATCCATTTCCAATCAAAGAACTCTTGATTAATCCAACTACTAGATTCCAAGACCATTCCTTCATGGATGATTATTTAGGGTAAAATCAAATAAAGATGGCCCCTTAAAATGAGGAAACCACTAAATACAGAGTGTTTGAGGGGTTATTTTTCTATCAGTTCATTCCCTTTGGGTTAAAAAATGTTGTCACTACATATCAACACTTCATGAATCATATATAAAATCCATTATTGAGAATAATCGTAAAATTTTATGTTGATTACCTGGTGGTTAAATCCTGATAGCAATGTAATCACTTCAAGGATCTTTAAATAATATTTAACAAGCTATGAAAACACATTATGATGATGAATCTTTCTAAATGCACCTTCGGGGTAATATCAGAGACGTTACTTGGCTTTGTGGTATGTCACCATGACATCTAGGTCAACCCAGAGAAGAATGGTTCTGTTTTAGCAATGTCACCCCCCAAAAATCTCAAAGAGTTGAGGAGACTCTAAGGGAAAATTTCTTACATTTGACGTTTCATATCCAACAAGGATGACAAAACTCCCCCCCTTCACCCGGATAATAAAGATGGTAATCAACTACAAATGGTACAAGGACTTCCAAGAAACCTTTGAAAGTCTCATAAAATATATACTACACCCATTGGTTCAGATGCCTCTGACAGAAGGGAGGCCAATCATCTTATATATGGTATTGATGGAAAGCTCACTGGGCACCCTCCTTACATAGAAAAATGATGTGGGAAGTGAGAATAGTCTCTATTAATTCATCTGAATAATGATAGTTACTAAGACCCAATACTGAGACATCAAATAGAACTTCCTTTCACTCATATTCATAGTGAAAAATATGAATAATTACTTACATCACAATAAATTCAATCTAGTATCTCTTATTGACCTTCTTATGCACATCCTTGGCCTCCCCATTCTAACTGGGTGTCTGGCCTGGTGTTCGATCATTCTATAATAATACGACATCCATTTTTGTGTCAAAAAAGGCTATTAAAGGGAAATACCTTACAAATTTTCACACAAAATAACCCACCCCATAGAATACACCGGTGGATTTTGAGATCCCGGATTAGGGGGGGTCTTCTATGCCCATAACACTCCCCAGACATGGGATATGTAACGACCTGAATTTTTATTAATGAAAATTGCTCTAGATCTAATGTCATATTATGTAAAATGTCTATATAACATACACACTTATTTGGTTTTATGATTTTGAATTTTAAAATACCATTAATAATTGTTACAGTTTCTAATATAGTTTTTGAACAATGTTGACATGATTAGTATAAATATAGGTCTTTAACAAATCCATTTTACTCAGACGAAGGAAGTGATGGCCTCATCTAGATGAATTTCTCCATATGAAGACTATTTGACGGAGCTCGGAAAGGATGTGGTGTCATTGGGATTTTCTCTTGACCAAGCCCAAGATGAGCTCAGACACGTTAATCTTGAGCGAAACCACCTACAGGAGAAGTGTAAGTTAATAGAGACTATCGCCTGTGCAATATTATCCAAGCCACCCCAAGATTCTATCACCATAACACACCTTACCCTAAGGTCTTACTCTTGTGTTTTAAGGGGTTATGTAACAATACCCTAGCATTACGATTATCAGCATTATTTTTATATAATATACATTCATTTTATTATTGTTACTTTGTAAATGGTTTTTAAATCACAAATAGTATTTTTAGTTAATATCGAATTAAGAAATATATTTTGAGGAATTAATGGATTTTTTAATTAAATAATATTTTAAAATATTATTATTAAATCTTTTTTTATTAAATATAAATTATTATATAATTTTTAAAATACAATTGTAATTTTTATTAAGGTTTGAAAGTTATTTATGTTAAACCCATGAATTTTTGATAAATGTTAGTTTTTATTTTAAAAGTAAAAATTCACATATTTGGAAAATTATTTTGATAAAATGAATATTTTTTTCGAATCATGATGTCAAAATTATCCAACGGTTAATTTTTCATAATTTTCTGAGACAATCAAATTTTTGGGTTAAAATTAAATACCGTTTAAATATATAATGTGTTTTATGACATAATGATGACCCAATAGTTATGTAATAAAACACTATAAATGATATTTTCGGCCAATAAATGTTTTATCCTTAAAATAATGTGATTTTAGATTTGTTTGATTAATTTTGTGGTGCCTTAATAGACCCTACAAGGCTTATAAAATATTTTTTCTTTTTAAATTGTTTTCCTTAAGAGTGTGACTCACCTCCACATAAGCAAGACTGATATTTTAAGAAGTTCGGCCATTGGCCTTGTAAAATATTTTTTTACCAATCCACTTTTTCAAAAAAACATTGTAAAAAACCATGGGATGGTTTGTGGTTTTGATTAGTTTAATGTGTATGGTCCAAATCTTAAATAATAAATAATTCCCTCTCCTTTCCTATATAAACCCAACCAAGCTCCCGCTTCCTCTTCACTCAAAGCCTTTGGTGCTCGACCAAACCCTTCCATCCAATCTATATAATCATTCCAAGGTACCCCAAGCTCCCAAGAAGCCTTTATCAAGCCTCTCACAGTCCTTTGGGATCACACTTCCAAGTAAGGGATTTCTTCCTTTCTCATTTTTTTCCAAATTTCATTATGTTGTTATGAAATTTTATTTTCAATTAAAAATGTTGGGGTATGATTTATCACCTCCCCCATACTACCATACTTATGTTTTAATGACGAGATACCCCTTTCTCTCTCAATAAATCCATCCATGTATACCTGTTACCATGTCGAAATCTTGTAAGGAATTTCTCTCTCCTCATTTACATTCTAACAATTATTTTGTATTATGAATATAAATTCGATTAATTATGTTGGGACATATTTATATATGAAACCCTTACTATCCATTTCATGTAAATATTATGATACACCCCCTTATCTCTCATCAACCATTTTTATAAATTCTTATGTCACACCGTTACGCTGCCGAAATTGCACCGCGATTTTCCAAGCCAAAGTCATTATGTAGTGAATACCATTCCTATTTCTCTATCAAGGGCATTAAACTTTATGAACATTTACTTATTTATTATAGAGTTTCATGTATTAATTACACATTCCATTATCATGGAATAAATGATGATGTTTAATGAATCCATGTTATATGATCCATGTGGCACACTTATGCATGAAATGAAATGATTTAGAAGGGTGCACCATGATAGCACTCTAATTCATTGGGTAAAAATTAATATCATGATTCATCAAGTGATATTAGGGTATACTCATGATAATTCAAGTGGAGTTTAATAATTCTCCATTTGAAATTATCCTTGGCTCATGCTAATACCATGTTAAGTGTTGTTTCCACATTTCCATGTTACGATAATCATGCTATATCATGACTTTATGTTCATGTTTCCCTTATGCTCCATTGATATCCCTATTTTCTAACATGTATTGTATCATTCATTTTATTACTTGTTTACTCCCTTACTAGGCTTTATAGATCATCCTTTTCTTATGCATGTCCTCAAGTTCTCCCATACAATGCTATGTACAAGGGAATGTTGTGGTCATGTAAAGGAAGTTTTCAATAAAGATATCGTGTTTCATGTTTTAAGTCATTATGTAATGTTCCTAATCCCCAAATACACTAGACCTCTTGATCTTCTATATTGTATCAAGTGAATATTTTATGTGATAAATTATGTTAAAGTGTTTAATAAAAAGCAGGATTGTTATAGTTGGTATCAGAGGACAGGTTTAGTTATTTTTGGGATTAGGATTAGAAAACTGAAGTGAAGCCTTAGGGATAATACTAAGTATAATAAAAAAATCCCTAAATTGTGGTGAGTATTGAGTTAGTGGTTTATGAATCAAATAAATTCCTTTCTGGATACGAGTAGGTAGTGGTGGCTCTGGAACAAATGTAACTAAGAGTGAAAACTGCGACAAGGTGTTTTGAGCTTGACCCAGAGTATCCTAGTACATGAAAATGGGATTTGATGAACTTCTAGTTACGACACTCCCAGGGGGTATGCTTTGGTAAATTCACAAGAAAAGTATGAATCATTTTTAATAGAATAAAAAAATTCCCCTAAGAATATATATTGGGATGTAGATCATGGATTCATAAGTCAAAGAAATAAAAGTTATTTATAAATCATATATTTTTTCCGTGGATTATCCTTTATGGTTACCCATAAATATCTTTTTATTCTAGGAAATGGAAGGTAATATGAGGACTCAGGCTAATAACTGATCCATAGATCAATGTGACGACTATTCTAATGAGATACCCAATCCAATGGGAGTAGAAATCACAAAATTTTTCATGATACTCTCTTAGTTAAAATCCCCTTGAATGGCCCGAAGGCCTTCATTTTTTATTTTATTTTGGTTAATCCCCCTTTTAAGGGTTGAATGGAAACCCGTACATGACTTATAGGCCCAAGGAACAAGGCCCGATATGACCCGAAATACATGAACCGAAGGCCTAGAGGCATATCATTCCCATTACATGACCCATAGGCCCAAACCACTAGAACTTCTCCTCCCCAGATTCAGAATCATTGATCACAGAGCTCCCCACATTACATTGCTGATCGGCTATCATTACCCCTTGTAAAGTTGCACAATGCATGGTCCCGATGGCAGTTTCCATACCCTCTCATTCTTCTAACCTGGTTAGCTCTGCTTCTGGTGACTGCTACTCTTGTTGCTCTGATCCTCATCTGGGGCCTGCTCTGTGTAAACTTGGCTACTCCATGGTCTCTGTGGCCTGAAGGCCCTATGGCCCGAAGTCTTTTGATGACCTGAAGGCCCTTGATACCCATAGTCCCAAACCAATGGCCCAAAGGCCCAAATCGGGTGAATAGTTATGGCTGCTACATTACTGAACAATACTTGCTACAGTACTACTATAGTACCTGAAAATTTGCCTCCACCCAGTTTTGAACCTGGGTATCTTGGATGCTAAGCAGGAGCCATTACCACTCGGGTATGGGCTCTTTGGAACTCTAAATTAACTTATGTTTTGAATAGAATCATAGGTTAAGAGGAATGTTCAACCCCCCCCCCCAAAAAAAAAAGAACAAGTCACAATCGAGAGCTTCATGATACAAAGGCATCTTAATTTTAATGGATCATCTGATCCCTCAATCGCTGAATAATGGGTCAAATCCATTGAAAAGATCTTATCTATCCTCTAATGTTCAGAACAATAGAAGGTTATTCAATATTCTTATCATATGGAGGGTGAATCCAATCAATGGTGGACATTAATAAAAGATACGAAGCCCGAGGAAAAGATCGAGGCGTTGGAATGGAAGGATTTTCAGAAAATGTTTTTCGATAAATATTTTCCATGCACCATACGACTTAAGATAAAAAGGTACTTCCTTGCCATCAAGAAAAAGGATGATAAATCTATCATAGCATACGATGGAAACATTACAAGACTTTGACGATATGCCTTTAGCTTTGTCGTTACCCCCGAATGCAAGGTTTACCATTTCTTTGGTGGGATGAAACCTAGCTTATGGAAAGACCTGGTGATCTGTGACTTCAATAGCTATGAAGAAGTTGTCCAATGTGCCCTCAAGGTCTAAATTAAGATTGGCGAATCTCAGGGGTATCATGGGAAAAAATTAATAAGGCGGAATTTAATTCTGGAGGTCCGATGGATAAATCCAATGGTGCTAAGAAAATCTAGCACCACACTTGCCAAATGTGCGGAAAGAAGCACCTCAGACATTTCTTGAAGGGGACAAAGAAATGCTTTCGGTTTGGAAGAGAAGGGAACCTAAATATTAAATTCCAAAAAGAGAAACCTGCGGCTTTGAAAGATGAGAGGAACACTCCATTCGACCCTCAACACGTTGTTAATTTCTTTAACTGAAAACAACCAGGGCAATTTGCAAACCGGTTCCCTAAGCCAAGGGTTTTTGGAGGCAACCAACAACTTCCAAGGTAGCAAGGGTGAGATTTTTCCATCACTACCACCGAAGTGAACCCCGACAACGAAGTGTTGACAGGTATGCTAGTTATTCATTCAATAATAGTGAACATACTTTTTGATTTTGGTTCTATGAATTCTTTTATATCCCAAAATTTTAGTAGAACAATCCCAAAGCCACCACAAATAATTGAAGTAAATATGTCAGTGAGTACAACAAATGGGGAAATCATTGCGTCCCACAAAAATAAACCTCCCCTGTCATAATTTTTGGATTTAACATCTCGAAAAACCTCTTCATACTCTATCTGGTGGAATTTGATGCAATTATTAGCATGGATTGGATTTCCTTATATAGAGCCAACATAAATTTCCATGGGAGGGAAATCACTCTCCATGTGGGAAATAGACCCCCGATTATGTACAAGTGCAAGGAGGAGGCTGAGTCTTCTTTAGCTCCATCATCTTAATAAAGGATATTACTGCCCTAGGATCATGCATATCTTGATTAGATGATGGATTTTAAGGAAGCAAACATCATTTAAGACATTCCTATTGTGAGGGAATTCGATGAAGTGTTTCCTGAGTAATTTCATGGTCTTCCTCCTAGAAGAGATGTTGAATTTTTTATTGATCTTATACCTAGGGAATTGCCAATATCCAAGACTCCGTATAAAATGGTTCTTGTAGAGATTGAGGATTTGAAGAAACAACTACAGGAGAATCTGGATAAAGGGTTTATACACCCAAGTACTTCACCATGGGGTGCACCAGTCCTCTTCATCAAGAAGAAGGATGGGTTAATGCGTCTTTGCATTGATTATTGTGAGATAAAAAAATGATAAACAACAAGTATCCAATGCCCCGAATTGATGATTTGTTCTATCAGATATGTGGAACATAATAATACTCCAAGGTGGATTTGCGGTCAGGATATTACCAAGTACGGGTGAAGAAGGATGATATTCCCAAGACTTCTTTACGTACAAGGTACGAGCACTATGAATTCATATTAATGAATTTCAGACTCACTAATGCTCTCTAAATATTCATAGAATTGATGAATAGAGTCTTTAGAGATTACCTCGACAAATTTGTGGTAGTCTTTGTAGACGATATTCTAATATACTGCAAAACCAATGAGGATAATGAGGATCATCTAAGAACTGTATTAGAGACCTTGCAAAAGGAAAAGATCTATGCAAAGTAGAACAAGTGTGAGTTCTGGTTAAAGGAGGACTCATTCTTGGGTCATATCATCACAATAAATGGGATATCTGTGGATCCCTCCAAGACAACAGTAATTGAGGGATGTTTGAGGCCAACTTTGGTAATGTATATCTCTATATTCTTGGGGTTAGTTGGATATTATCACCGATTTATGAGAAATTTCTCACGATTTTCAAACCCTCTTACCAAGCTAACTTAGAAGGAAGTCATGTTTTCCTGGAGTGATGAATGCGAAGAAAACTTCAAGGAGTTAAAAAGGAGGCTTATCACTGCGTCTGTGGTCACATTACCCACAAGTGGAGAAATTTTTGTGGTATTTTGTGATTCTTCGAAGAAGGTCCTGGGATGTGTGTTGATGAAAAATGAAAAAGTAATTTCCTATGCCTCAATCCAAATGAAATTTCATGAGAAGAACTATCCAATACATGATCTAGAGTTGGATGTAGTGATCTTCACATTGAAAATTTGGCAGCATTTCCTCTTTGGGGAGAAGTGTAAAATATATACGGACTACAAAAGCCTCAAGTATATATTCACACAAAAAGAGTTGAACATGCGCCAATGAATATTGTTAGAGATGATCAATGACTATGACTTATCAATCTATTGCCACCCTGGGAAGGTGAACAAGGTGGCAGATGCTCTAAGTAGAAAGGAACCATCAATTATATCATTGTTGGGAATTGAAAAGGATCCAATATTCTTAGATTTGATAAATATAGACATGAGAATCATAAATAAGGGAACATCATCAATCCTTTCACAAATTATTGATCAATCATCACTTTTGGAAAGGTTAAAGGATTCCCAAAAGGATGATGTGGGAATTCAGAAGAAGGTGGAAACTATTAGAAATGGGAAATCCTCAAAGTTCAATGTTAATGAAGAAGGAATTTTGAGATTTGGGTCAAGACTACGTGTTCCATAAAATCCGGAGTTAAATAAGGAACTTTTGGATGATTCAAATAGTTCAAATTTCTCCTTTCACCCAGGAAACAAAAATATGTATCGAGATCCATGAGAGCATTATTGGTGGAATAACATGAATAAGGAGATCACTGAGTAGACATCAATGTACCTAGTATGTCAGCAAGTGAAGGCTGAGAGGTATAAATCTAAGGGGATGATGCAAACATTACCCATACCAGTATGGAAATGGGAGAACATCACCATGAACTTTGTCACCAAACTTCCAAAGAAATTAAAAGTAAATAATGTTATCTGGGTTGTTGTGGACCATCTTACAAAGACTGCACACTTCATTGCGATTCAAGAGAATTTCTAATTAGATCAACTAGCACAGATATACATCAGAGATGTGGTAAGGCTGCATGGAGTACCACTATCGATTGTATCTACTAGAGATCCAAGATTCACCTCTATGTTCTGGAAGAGTCTCCAAAACCCTCTGAATACTGAGATGAACTTCAGTAAAACTTATCATCCTCAAACTGATTGTCAATATGAGCATACTATCTAGAAACTAGAGGACATGTTGAGAGCATGCTCAATGGACTTCAAAGGAGGATGGGATCAACACCTTCCTCTGGTTGAGTTCTCTTACAACAATAGTTTCCACTCAAGCATCCAAATGGATCCTTATGAAGCCCTGTATGAGAAGTGGTGTAGAACACCGTCATGTTGGGCTGTAGTTGGGGAGCGAAAACTTCTAGGTCAAGAAATGGTTAATGAAATAGTGGAGAAGGTTAAGACCATCTAGTAACACATTAAAGCTACTCAGAGTCGACAAAAGAGCTATACTAATAATCATCGATGAGACCTAGAGTTTGATGTTGGATACATTTTATTTCTCTACATATCACTTTGGAAGAGATTTATGAGATTTGGGAAGAAGGTGAAGCTTATTCCAAGGTATATTCGGCCCTTTTGAGATCATTGATCGCACTGGAGTAGTCGCCTATTGACTAACACTCCCACTGAACCAATATCAAGTACACGATGCATTCCATGTATTACATTTGAGGAAGTACATATAATACCCATCACATGTACTCAATCCTGAGGTGGTACCATTGGAGAATGACCTCTCCTATGAAGAGAAGCTAGTGATGATCTTATATTGTGGGGAAAAAGTTTTACGAAATAAGACAATTTCCCTCATGAAAGCGTTGTGGAGATACAACAAGTTTGAAGAAGAAATGTGGGAACTAGAAGAAGTGATGAGGTAGAGTTACATACATCTGTTTTAGTGTGGGAAAAGGAAATTTCTAGGGTGAAATTTCTAAGGGGGGAAGATTCTAACGACTCAAATTTTCATCGATGAAAATTCCTCTTGATCTAATGTCTTATTATGTAAAATGGTTGTATAACATACACACTTATTTGGTTTTATGATTTTGGATTTTAAGATACTGTTAAGAATTGTTACCATTGCTAAAATAGTCATTGAACAGTAATCACATGATTAGTATAAATATAGGGCTTTAACAATCCAATTTATTCAGACGAAGGAAGCGATGGCCTCATCTAGTAGAACTGCACCATACGAAGCTCATATATCAGAGCTTGGAAAGGAGGTGGTGTCATTGGGCATCACTCTTGACCAATCCCAAGCCAAGCTTGAACACGTTAAGCTTGAGAAGAACCACCTACAATAGAAGTGGGAGTTAATAAAGATTACCACCCATGCGATGTTATCTGAGCCACCCCAAGAGTTTGTCACCATAACACACCTTACCATAAGGTCTTATGGGGGTGTTTTAAGGGGTTATGTAATAATACCCTAGCACTATGATTATCTGCATTATTTTTGAAGAATATACATTCATTTTATTATTGTTACTTTGTAAATGGTTGTTAAAGCACAAATAACATTTTAAGTTAATATTCAATTAAGAAATATATTTTAAGGAATAAATAGATTTTTGAATTAAATAATATTTTAAAATATTATTATTAAAATAATTTTTATTAAATATAAATGATAGTATAATTTTTATAATACAATTGTAATTTTTATTATGGTTTGAAAGTAGTTTATGTCAAAACCAATGAATTTTTTATAAATGTTGGTTTTTATTTTAAAAGTCAAAATTCACATATTTGGAAAATTATTTAGATAAAATGAATATTACTTTTGGAATGAGGATATCTAAATTATCGAATAGTGAATTTTTCATAATGTTCTAAGATAGTCGAATTTTTGGGTAAAAATTAAATACCATTTAAATATATAATGTGTTTTATGACATCATGATGACCCAATAGTGATGTAATAAAATACTATAAATAAGTTTTTCGGAAAATATATGTTTTATCCTTAAAATAACGTGATTTTAGATTTGTTTTATTAAGTTTATGGTGCCTTAGTGGACCCTCCAAGACTTATAAAACATTTTATCTTTTTAAATTGTTTTCCTTAAGAGTGTGACTCACCTTCACATAATAAAGCCTAATATTTTAAGAAGTTTGGAAATTGGAATTATAAAATATTGTTTTCCACTCCCCTTTGGAAAAAACCGTGTCATGGGTTGTGGTTTTGATTAGTTTAAGGTGTAGGGTCAAAATCATAAATAATAAAGAATTCCCCCTCCTTTCCTATATAAACCCACACAATCTTCTACTTCCTCTTAACTCAAAGACTTTTGAGCTCGAAAAAACCCTTCCATACTCTCTCTATAATACTCCCAGGGTTTCCCAATCTCCAAATAATCCTTTCTCAAACCTTTCTCAAGCCTCTCCCAAGCCTTTGGGATCACACTTCAAAGTAAGGGATTTCTTCCTTTCTCATTTTTGTCCAAATTTCATTATGTTGTTATGCCATTTTATTTTTAGTTACAGGTGTTGGGGTATGATTTTGAACATACCCCATAATTCCCTCCTTATGTTTGAATTATGAGAGACCCGTTTCTCCCTCATTAATTCCTTCAATGTACAGCTGTTACCATGCCAAAATTCTGTAAGGGATTTATCTCTCCTTATTTACATTCAAGCAATTCTTTTGTATTATGAATCTAAATTATATTACTTATGTCGGGAAATGTTTATATATTTCCCCCTTACTGAAAATTTCATGTAAATATGATGAGACACCCCTTTATCTCTCATCAACCATTTTTATGAATTCTTAGGTCATGCCGTTATGCTGCCGAAATTACACTGCGATTTTCCAAGCCAAAGTCATTGTGTAGTGAATACCATGCCCATTTCTCTATAAAGGGTATTCACTTTTATACACCTTTACTTATTGATTATAGAGTTTCATGTATGAATTCCTAATTTGTTTATCATAGAATAAATGATGATGTTTAATTAATCCATTTATATGATCCATGTGGCACACTTATGCATGAAATGAAATGATTAAGAAGGGTTCACCCTAATTGCACTCCAATGCATTGGGTAAATATTAGTATCATGATACATCAAGTAAAATGATGGTTTACTCATGATAATTCAATTGCAATGAGTTTTTACTCATACTCCATGTTCAATGATCCTTGGATCATGCTAATACCATGTTAAGTGTTGTTTCCACATTTCCATGTTTTGATAATCATGGTGTATGATGCCTTTAGGTTCATTTTTTCCTTTTGATCCATTGATATGCCTATTTACTAACATGTATTGTATCATTCATGTTATACCTTTTTTAATCCCTTAATGGTATTTATATATAACCCTTTTCTTATACATGTCCTCATGTTATCTAATGCAATGCTAAGTACAAGGGAATGTAGTGGTCATGTAATTGATGTTTTCAATAAAAATACATTGATTCATGTTTTAAGTCATTATGTAATGTTCCTAAGACCCAAAGAAAGTAGACCTCTCTATCTTCTATGTTTTATCAAGTGATGATTTTATGTAATAAATCATGTTTAAGTGTGTAATAAAAAGTAGGATTGTTATAGGAGATGTATTTTGATGGTGCCTCTCGAAGTCCTATCAACAAAAGGATGGAAAACCTGAAGCTCAATCTGGTGGGCTTAAAGAATATATTTATCTCTCTATAAAAACTAGTCTTTCCATACTCTTTCTCACTATATGAGGGATACAGGAATAATTATGATGAATATCAAGACATTATCACTATCTTGGAACTAACCATACTATTACAGATATCCTACCTGAGTATCAAAAGAGTTTGAAAACTAGTGATAAAGAATATCAATGGAGAATATCCCATAAAAAAGGAAGAAGTACCCATATCACTGGAAACATCAGGGGACTGATGTAATGGTTCCCTTTTGATCTCACATTGCATCATGTTCCACAATCATAGAATGCTCATGCTGATGCATTGGCTAATATATCCATAGACCTATCTGACCCTGATCAGGAGAAAGAAATATTCCATCGCACACTGAATAATGGTATCATCGATCTTATTCTAGGATATGGAATAAATCAATTAGGTAAACACCACTCGGAGCATGATGAACCAATATCCACCCCTAGATAGATGGATCCCATGATCTATTATCTCCAAAATGGGACTCTCCTGACAAACTGAGATGAAAATGAATAGTTTCAGCACCGTTCAATGAACTTTACCCAGTGGGATGAACCAAATTATTTGAAATCCCTATAAAAGTGAGGCTTTGAAGGAATCCTCCTTATATGCATAGTATAAAGGTGGAATCACACCATCATGGAAGAAGTCCATCCAGGATCCTTTAGTTCTCATTAGTTTGGGACCTAGATATCCCACCAAATCATGATACTGATTTATTAAGGGAAAACTATGATACATGGCTATGTTTAATTCACCAAAAACAAAATCATGCATTCTAGAACCATGAAAACCTCATCCATAAACCCTCAAAATCTCTACATACACCTAAATATTCCAAGCTATTTTCTATTTGGGGAATTGATGGTGTGGGTCCATATTCCCCATCCATAGCTAAGAAGTAAATGTACATACTTACTACTACCAACTTCATTTCTAAATGAGTTGAGGCAATACCTCTCAAGGAAGTTGGAAAAAATAATATCATCAACCTTGTAAATTCCCATATCATCATTGTGTTTGGAGTTCCTCACATAATATTGATAGAAACTACATGAGATTTTGTTCTACAAAGTTGAATAAACTATACCAGAAGGAAAATATGGAGAGTCCAATCACTCATCTCGGTATCATGTAGTGAAAAATGGACATATATAGCTCTTCAATAATAATCTTTCAATTAAACTCCAGAATATGATGAAAAACGATAATAATTCATGTATGGAAAATCTACTCCATGATTTATGGGCATACCATACCACAATGTATAATGATACACAAGAAATTCCATACTCATCGGTGTATGGGATTTATAAAGTGCTAAGAATATAAGTCCAACTACCTTCACTATGAATATACATTTCTGGAAAACTAATGGATGCTGAGTAATAAAAAAGATAACTGGATAAATTGTATTGGCTTGGTGAGAACAATTTGTTTATATTGCACAACCATGAATTCCATTAGAATCAAATCACAATAGAATTTAATAAGAAGGTTTAACTCTGTTCATTATTCCATGGATAACTGGTGTTGGCTATCCAGACCCCAATGATAATGGGCAAGAATCCTCTGAATTTGGAACCCAAATTGGAAGGGACTTACACTATACATAAGTTTTATCAAAACAAAGCTTACCCACTAGACACAATGGACACGAAACATGTCAACCCCACCCATGTGAGGTTTATCAATAAACACTTTTCATAATTATCATTATGAACCCCTCATCCCAGAAGAAGTACATTAAACTGTATTGTGTATCAAGGACTAATAGTAGTACTTTAAACTGCAAAATGTCTCATGTTCTAACAACATTATGATAAACTATACAGATAATGTCCTCACTGCATGAAATTAAATTGAACAAGAAGCACCATCTCACTAATGAATCACTGAACACTAGCTAGATCTATACAAAATAAGGATTAAATGCTCTCATCCTTGTGTGAGAGTTAGATCCACATAGGGAGTCCCTCCTTCTAAGAAAAATGCATGGATAAATTCTTTTCATCACATGATACATAGTTTTTCCTAAAACTCTATTTTTGGTCCTATACATAGTGTTACATCCCTTTCAAATCAGTTAGCCCTTGTCCTGGCAGAAAGAAGTTAAACTACATGATATCTCAAGTCCTGAAAAAAACATTAAACTTCACAACATCTCATGTCTTAACCGTATGATGTTAAAATGTATTGATTTTTCCTAGGCCTCCTAGTCATATGATGTTAAACTATGCAGACACATCCAGGTTACATGATGCCAAACTGTACGAAGCATTTCATCACCACATGATGTTAAACTGCTCGAATCCCCCAATGGTTCATCTTTATTCACATCGAGTGACCTACGTCCTTACAGAAAGACATTAAACTGAACGACTGGTGTCCTTTCCATGTGACATTAAACTACATGGGTTCTTTAGAACTACATATGGACTGATTCTCATTTTCAGTGAGATACATAGGGATGACTCGATCCTATATTTTGGTAAAACCACCAAATGATACAAAATTCCATATCATATCCTTAATCTCCTCCATATGGTGAGATGAACCTTTTCCATTACTTGTTTCTCACATAAAACATGGCTCACATGATCTTAGTAATTTCAATAAGGACTTCCCTACACAAACAAGTAATAATAGATCACGACAGGATTATCGTGGTCTTGAATGAGGTAACTTAAAGTGCATACCCTAAATCCTCACCGAATGACGTAAAATTGCATGGTGGATGTACCTTCCATGACATAATGTTTCCCATTCCGATGGAACTCACATGAGAGGACCATTATTGTTAATGATTTCTATCCAACCACACCTCCATTCAATAACTACATGTGACTTGACTCCTGACATCATAGGATACATAGTGACACATGGATTTCTAATCCCACATCCATTCATAAAAAATAATCATAAACATTCCCCCACCGCACGTGTTGGATAAATTTTCATAGGAAGATCCTTCATTTAGAACTATGTGTGTCTTGATTCCTGTTATCATGTGACACATAATGACGCTTGAATCTCCAATCTCGAGACTAGATAAAATAATCAATCAAAACAATGCCCACCCCTGCATATGGTTTAGACCCATGTAGTGAGTTTCCTATTCAATAACTACATGTGACCTGATTCCTATCATTATAAGATACATATTGATGCCCTGATATCCAATCCTGAAACTATCTATAACAACCGATAAAATAAATTCACCCCAAATGAATAGGGGATGATCAATACAAGACCGTTTACCTATGTAAGAGCTATTACTATGTGAAACCTACTTGTGTATGAAATATATCTTGGAACTTTTTTCACATCAATTCCCAATTACTTATTACAAGGCGATTAAATTGCAAGGAAAATATCTTGGTCTCATTACATTAAAACTACACAAAAAATACATCCTTACCATATGACATTAAACTGTAAGGAAAATTTCCTCACCGAATGATGTTAAACTACATGGAAGCAAGTACATCCCTACTACACTATGTTAAATTATGAAGACCATCATCCATTATAATCATTTATAAAAGTAATATAATATCATTACCCTAGTCAAGTAGAGTATGGGGTGCGTCCACCATCTTTTAAGAAACTCAATGCATAAATAAAACTTCTTGTCTCGGGCACCAAAAGTTTCCGCAAACCTTTCAAGGATCTTGGAAAAAATACCTAGATTATTGGGACCCTTTTTTTAATTTTCATGCATTCCTTTGGATCCTGCATATGCACCTATGGTCTTCAACCAAATACATCACTCTGTAAAATGGGCATTCTGATACTTGTTGGCCCTGACATATCCACAGAAGAACTCAACACCCTCGTGTGTTCTGGGCTATTCTTGGTATGATTGTCTCATATCAATACTCATGTGCCGAGAACCTTGATCCATAATTTACAATATTTTCATCTCCCATATTTAAGGATGTTAGGGTAATCTTGACCCTAGGTATCCTAATTAGGCTCTGTGTAACATCCCCCATGTTAGGCCCATCTACGTGTTTTCCTTAAACTGTATTCACTTAGAAAAAGATGTATGACCATAAAATCTAGCTTATAATGGTCCAAAATAGACTATAAACTACTAGAAAAAAGTGACACAAATATTTTATGGTTGATAACTTGCAAAGAGTGGTCTGAGAAAAAGGCCATTCATCAATTTCTAAACTCTTCATATCTAGAGTTTAGGGAAAAATTAGGGTTTAAATAAATAAGGCATAAATCTCATTGGGCCTATTCTATATCCCTAGTAAAATACAATCTATATTCACTGAAGCCTCTGGTTCTGAAAAAAGTTAGAGTAAATTTTTTTAATATTACCTCTCCATGAGAATTTGTTCTTTAGACAATGACACAAATTTTAGGGTGCTCAAACCCCTATTAGATATTATAATTTCCATAAATTACACTTCATGATTTGAGAACCTCAAATCACCATAAACCTTCGATGTCCCCTAGAAAAGGATAACCAGCTTTAAGGGACCCTTTTTTTACTATGCATGTATGCCTATTACTTCTTCATACACGACTATGGTCATCGACCAAATTCATCACTCTGCAAAAGGGATTTGTAATCCTTTTGAGCCCTAACATCACCATGGAAGAATGTAGCACCTCAGTGTGTTCTGGGCCATTACCGATACGATTTTCTAATATTATACTCCTAACCCAAGCACTTTGGACCATGATTTACAATCCCCATACCAAACAATCAAAGTATATTCGATGTCCTTAACGTCAATTCACCTTGTTTTGTACCCTTTCTAAAAGGACGAATGCAACACTCCATTCTCGAACCATTGATGGACCACAACTCAGGATTCAAAATCACAGATCATAGGGATAGAGATTCACAATTATGAGATGAACTTCTCTAGGGTTCCATAACCCTTCCTAGAGAGGTTTCCTCTATACCCAACTTCATAATTTGGACATTTGAGTCTTAAAAAATCTCTAATTTCCCAAAAAAATAAGTATAGATCATCTTTTATTGACCATGATATCAATAAACAAGGGCTTTGACCTACCAACTAAAGTCATTTCCATTATGAAAGAAAGGATATTCAATCCTTGTGAGCCTTGGAAACACTGTGGTAGAACTTGGAAACCTAGGGTGTTATGGGTCATCCCCTGCATGTACGTCCCATCCCAAATTCATTAACTCAAACTTTTGGGTAATGATTTATATCACTCATACTTCAACTAACCAAGTGGATCTAGCATCCATAGTATTTCTCCCTCAACCAATATTCCTACCATAAATATTCCACGACCCTTGGAAAAGAGTAGATACACCTCTATTTTACAATACTACCGATGCATAAGGTATTTGACCTACCAACAAGAGGCATGTACTCCATATAGGAAATGATCTCTCATGCTCATGATCCTCAGCAACACAACATCATAACTCAACACCCTAGGGTGTTTTGGGTAATTCATAGCATGTATGCACCATATTACATGATCATCAATCATGTTATAGTAGTAAGAATTTAAATTGCATGGAATCCTAAGGTCTAAGATAAAAGAAAAAAATACAGTGATATAATATCCGATCTAAAGGACCCTAAAATAAAACAATATAAATTATGATCTAAAATAACCTAAACTAAAACAATATAAGGTTTGAGCTAAAAGACCCTAAAATGCAGAGATAGAAGGTCCAAGCTAAAAGACCCTAAAACCACATCGATAATAGGTTCAAGTTAAAAGAAACTAAACTAAAAAATAGAAGGTCTGAGCTAAAAGATCCTAAAATACAACACAACTAAAATTTAGTCTTCTATAATGGAAAATCTTGTAACTCCAGCCATATATACTTGAAAAAAATCATGTATCTCTCGCTAATCTTATTAGATTCAAAAAAAGACAGGGAACTCTCCCTATGGGATATATATTCTACCAAATCATCCTTTTTCACAATAGGTAATCTTAAGATAATAAGAATAGATACATCGATGAGGAACCTCATGATGTTTGGAATTCATGAACACTTCTTGAGAAGAATCAGTTATGATTTAAATATTCAGATCCATACATTCAGGTTTACTTGATATTATGAAAAGGAAGAGTATCATTGGATATTCATATAACATTGATTAATGAAAATTCATGCGCATCATGAAATAAATAAAAACTAGACAATAATTTGAAATGTTCAAAAAACCCATTCATTGATAGCCTGAAATAAGTGGAATCTCCACATTTCAGAGTCTCGTCAAGAATGCCATAAAAAATAGAACACATATCAATGATCAAACTATAATATGATTTGATCGGCTGAGTTGGAAAATTTTCCAAGAATCTGGTGAGAAGTGTCAATTTAATACTAATGTTCCTCTCACCTGTCTCTTATTCTTCTCCCCTAGGATGGAAAATCTCGAAAAAAGTAGTCAAATCCTCAACTATTTTTTGAGCAGTTTCTAATGAGGATGATGTCGTTTAAAGGTCATACCTCAATAAAGCTATGATTTCCTCATATATCATATTTTAAAATTCCATACATCCATATGGGCATGTAATTTAGATATAAACTAGAGACTAAGCCCCAGTGACTCCAACACCTCCTTCATTTGTCCAGAAAGGGGAGCCTCAATTTAAAGATCATGAAATACCCTCTCATTGGTGGCCAAATCATGCTGAGTCAGGACATTTTTTCTCCATATTTTGAACAGAGGTTGGTGATCAAATCCATCCACCCAAGTCATTAAATAATGGATGATGATGTTCCCCTAGTCATGAATTGTTTCCAAAGGAATCACAATAATCAAGGTGTGAATCTACTAGCAGATCAACCTATGTCACATTTGAGCTTCTATAAATGATGGGATGGGTACATCAGAAGGAAGAATAATTAGCTGAGCTGGAATGGAAGCAGGAGTGGAGGATCCATATGTCACCCCCTAAATATAAGAATGACATGTTTCTTATTCCAAAAGGATGATTTCCTCAATAGATTTGGTCCCACTACAAGGATGGTCCCCACTAGGACGAGGGCGCTTCTTAGATGTCTTGCCCAAGTTATTAATCCACTCCATTATTGTTATGGACAAAGGGATTGGTGAGGAATATGTATTGTCCTCATGATGAACCAGTTGGTTAACACACCACCTGGGTATGCTGCTACCCAAGCCTGGGAATAATCCTGGGTAATAAAAGAGGGAGCATCAATGGATGGAAGAATGATCTCAACATCAATGTCTTCACACACCAAAATCATCCAAAAATGAAAAATGATCCTGGGATGTCACTCTCATCGCATGATGGATGAATGGGGAAGGGAGACCCATTTGATGTAGATGAAATGATGATTAAATCGATAAGGTGTATATGGATCACAGATGATCAACTCTTTCATCCTAGCTGCAAGAACCCCATCATGAAGGGAGAGCTTATAAGACCTTTCGTCGATATATTCACTACAATTATCAATGATCATCCCATTCAGTGTAGGATAAGGGGTGAAATAAAATCTATCAGATCAAGTCAAAACCTAAGTAACCTCATCCAAGCCTAGTGACATAGCCCTAATCCCATCTATTTTCAGAACCCTTGGATGAGATAAGGCATCAAGGATCCTGGTGGCATTGTAGTATTCATAGGAATGATAATTCTACCATATCTAGCCAAATAAAAACTGGAAATTAGAACTAATCCTATAGTGGATACTTCCTTGTTGAATGTCGCCCATGAGTTGGTAAAGGCGTGCAAGGGTTGGAACCACTAGATTAAGGTGTCGTCCCTATGCTAGCCATGTTTCTATCACTAGTGTATTGACCCAGATTACTGAATACGCATCCCCAATTGGGAAATCCACTCATTCAGGAACATGGACATAAATCCCTCCAACCTAAGGCTTAGAGGGATCTCTAGATTCACTTGATATCCACATTAATTATGACCCCCATATTCCAAAATGGCCCAATATGAGCCGACATAATCACAATCTTTTCTAAAAGGTCACTGATGGGGGTGTATAGCGGTCGGCCTGGCTATACTGAGATAGTGGAAAAGGTTGATCCAATATTTGAAAGAGATATTGAATTTCATAGTCAGATCCTTTCTTAACATATTCATAAAAATGATGATAATTTCCCCCTACAAGACTAGAGTCTACAAAGGGTCATCCTGGACATCTGTGGCAGGAAGGAACTCATCAAACATCTCTCTGAGAGGGGGTATCCCACCCAGTTGGTAGATATCCCATAGGCTAATTCCCACCTCTCCATGGGATAGATGAAATGAGTTAGTTCCCGGAAACTAATGGATAACTAGTTCTCAAATAATATTAGGCATGTTATTGAATATAAATTTGGGAAATCCATAATACTTCATAAAGATATACAAAATATAACTGGTCTGCAAACTCTAAGAAGCTTTTCCTAACCCAGAATGGCCACACCAATTCCTCAGAAAAATTACCACCTGGATGTAGATCCTTTTTCAAGATCTATATGCCACTTGATGTAACAGCCCAAGATTTTATAAAAAAATATTCTTTTTAATTTTATTAAAGTCTTGTGTTGTACGCTACACCAAAAGGAGCTTGCACAACACGCATCCTTGACTTGCCTTGCATTACACGCAATCACGACCTTCCTCGATAGCGTGTGTAATACGCAATACCGAGTTTCACTAAACAATGATATGCTATTAAAACTAGCCGTTATGAATAGTAATAACCACTTTTTAAAACTCTGTAAATCTTATTTTTCAAAATGAACTTCATTTTTGGATTCGGAGTATCGAATTTAGCCTAAGGTGAAATTTTGGTACTTTTCGGATAACTTTCATATTCTGATGAATAGTGAAAATTACTAAATTATAATTAAAAACAACTTTTTTAATCGAAATGATTAATAGTGATAAATTATTAATTTGAGTGGTTTTAAAGTATATTTAGAATATATTTTTACAATTTAATACAATGTTGGTCATTGGATGTAATTTCACATTTAAACCAGACATAATCAAGTGTCAATCTTTTGATAGATATTGTTTCTTTAAAACACGCTATTTGTTTTAACAGCGGGATTTAATTATAAAATTAATTAATGCAAATTCTATGATATGAATTTGGTAAAATAGACTTCATTTTTGAATTCAAAATATGAAATATAGCTTAGGATGAAATTTTGGCATTGTTCTGAAAAACATCAATTTTTGATGAATAGTGAAACTACTAAGTGGTAGTTAAAAAACTGAATTTTTCATAAAACTTAATTTTACCGCTTCTGTGAATGGAATTTCAAAAATCCGAGAGACACGGTTAATATCAAGGACTAAAATGTGGTTCAATGAGATGAAAATAATTTTTTGGTGAATAGTAACTTTTTACTTTTTTACCGCGGTTAATAGTAAATAGGGTAACTAAGGGTAAATATGATATTACTATTACCCTAACACATGTCCTAATTCTATTGGACAAGTGTAATTCGACCAAAAACAAACTTAGGAATAAAATATGACCATTTAGGCCCACTTGGATTAGATTAGGACATTTATTATTAATTTATTTAAAGAAAGGTTAAAATAGTTAAAATCAAAGTTTAATAAGTAAATCATTTTTAATATGGGGTTATACATAAGATAAATTCTATTGTAAATATTCATTAGAAATCTAAAAAGATTTCCTACATGATGGTATTTTATTTGTAATTTTTAGACATCAAATAATTTAATTTATTTATGACACAACGATGATGCAGTAATTATCTTATTAATGAAATATTGACATAATTGATGTTATAAACACCAAAATAAATGTAATTTGAGATTTTTTATGAATTCCAATAATTTTCTAGGTTACTATGATATATTAATGTTGATTTAATCAACTTGGTTCGAACATTTAATTCTGTTATGACTTTCACAAAAATCATATATCAAATAGTGTCAAAATTGACACAAAATAGTTTTTAAATCAAATATTATATTATTAATTGTTATTGTATTCCTAAAAATCTAAGGTTCGGCCAAATGACTTAGATAAGGATATATATATTAATAATAAACAATTTGGGGTTCTTTTGGCATGTTATAGTAAGTTTATTAACCGTATAGTGAAAGAAAACAAAAAGACATGGTAAAAGTTAAATTATTTAACTTAGAGTTAAATTTAATTGATAAGGTTAAAATAATATCCTAAACTTGTCTAAATTCTATTGGTTGATATTATTTCGACCCATCCCCACTTTAGCTTTGAAATAAGACCCTTTGGAACCATTATAAACCGATTTTGACTTTAATATAAAATAATATTTTGAGATATTCCTAAGTTGCCCCTCTCCTCCCCTATAAAAGGACACCTCCTCCCCCTCCTCCTCACACCAATTTGAGCACTCAAGCTCGGCCAACCCCTGACAAAATCTCTTCTACACTTCCCTAGAAACATCCTAGAGATTATGGTCTTCCTCAAAGACCAATTCTAGTGCCCTAAGAGGAGGTCTCAAAGAGGCACTTCAAAGAAGAGGTAATTACCGTTACCAATTCTTTCATCTTTATTTCTTCTTCCACTTCTTCTTCTTAGGTTTTTTCATTATGAAGTAATAACATCAGTATCACTCATATACTGATATGTTATTATAAATATGAAACAACCCTATTTCACCATCTATCCATCCTACGGAAAAAGAAATCACCGCGCGTGCGTACGTACGGAATACCGTCTCCACGCCGTGGTGTAATCTATTTTCCACCACCACCTTACATGGATGGGTATAATGGTGTAAAGAATAACTATACATAGTTATTACAACATCATATTGATTCTGATATATTTTATAATCCACTCCAATTCAATTCAATATTTATAGAAATGATATCATCGCTCGTGCGTACGTACGGACTACCGTCTCCACGACGCGATGAGATTCATTCTCCATGTTAACCATTTAAGAATGATTATAATGTATATATAAGAAATAATAATGAAATATATGACATTATAAAGCTACTGGATTTATGTATATATATACATATGTATGTCATCTACTTACTTCCATTTCAAGACAATAAGGAAAGGAAAACAGCGTTCATGCGTACGTACGGACTACCGTCTCCATGAACGGTGTTTTTCATTTTATTTATCTACCTGTTATATATATATATACTGAATATATATGATATATAAATCATATTTTATATTCTGGAAGTGAGTAAATCATGATATAAGTAATAATGATGTCAAGAACAACAAGTCAAAACACCTACGATAAATGAAACGATTTTACCCAAAATGCTTCTTTAACATGGAATTTACAAAAGAACGGGTAATATAATGTCATAAGTGAACCATATATGATATCATAACAATGAATATGATTATGTAATAAGTCAATGACATTATTTAAACCATTATACAGGAGCTTCGGACACGTACAAAGCAAATCGGACCTAAGGTAAGGGAAATATCACAATCTCATTTTTATCCGAGATTGTTTATACGTTGGTATTTACTGGGGTGTATTTTATCATCCACATCCATGTTTTCTCAATATGTAATATTATTTCCATCCACCTACAATTGTTTAAAACCAATTTTACCCTTCTATGAGTTTTTAGTAAAAGATATGAAAGGAATCTTTTGTCGTTTTTTTATACGAGGTACTTTTTGACTTTTCCGACAAAAGTACGAAGAATGTTTTTTTTAAACGTATACGGCACGAACGGATTTCTAATGTTTTATAAATCCTTATTTTCATGAAGCTTCCTCTAAAAGATTTCATGACTATTTTCAATAAAATCTCTTTCTTTTAAAATTGCATGATTTTTTGTGAAAAGAAATTGATTTTGAAGAAGAAAGGATATTTTCCTCAAGAATTCAATTCAAGTGTTTTATCAAAATTATTTTCCATATAAGATAATAAAGGGTTCTGTTTCTATCCATATTTTTACATTGTTTTGACTATGTTGTGATGGAATTATGTTTATGAATTCCTTTATCTTATATGAATGGTTTTATGATGTCATGTTGTTTAAGAATCCCATTTTTATTACATGGGTTATGCAATGATGTATGATTTATGATTTTGTGGCACACATAAGAAAGGATTCATTAAGAGATGGGTGGGACCTATATCTCCCTCCAATGCATTGGGTAAAGATTTTATATCTCATGAGATAGACATGGCTGGAATGGTAGGTTATACCGGTTCAGTGAAACAGGACTGAAACGAGGATTACTCGATTCAGAAAGGGACTTTGTCCACTAAGATAGTCTTGGCAATGAGTCTTGACTAACAAGAAATGATTCTCTATGATTATGTGTGTATGCCACAAAGTTTCATGTTTTAAGTTATGATTATTGGGATTTCATTTCACTACTATGATTTATCCCATGTTATGAAATTATGCTCTCTTTTGCAGGTTAAGATTTCCAAAAGTTATGTTCTTATGAATATGATGTAATTGATTTTTCTTTTGTTTACCCTTACTGAGCATTTGAGCTCACCCTTTTATGTTTTCTTTTCCCCAGGATATAAATAAAGGTTTTATATAAAAAAAAGGAAGATCTTTATGGGAGATGTTGAAGATCTTTCCCCACGATTAGAAGATTTTATTCCGAGTTTCCAAAGACACTAAACTATTACGATCCTTGTGTGTGTGTTTTTGTTATGTACTAAGTATTCCACAAATGTAATGTAATGTCCATGTACGTTAGGCTTCGGGTCTCTACAGTTGGTATCAGAGGAAAGGTTTAGTCAACCTTTGGAAACTAGGATGCGAAAACGTTAGTGAGATCTCTAGAGATATTTCTAAGGTATGTCTAGGGATGCCCCTAAGGATAAGTATACGTATAGGATATAGTTCTAGAACTATGGTAACGATATTAGATTAAACCAAAGATGATAGATATTTAAGTTACTCCCCCTTTATTACGATTTTTGCATCTAACACTATTCTGTTTGGGTTTTAGAAAATGGCTGGAAACAAGATGATTCACAATAATGGAGGATATGATGGACAATGGAATGATATTCTTCATGAGCAACCAAATGAAATGGGATTTGGATGTCCAAACATCATTATTATGCCGAATCAGCAATCTCACAACATGATCAATAAAGTAAAATTTGGTAAGTTTCCTGACTCGACTAATAAGAGAAAGATGGAGTTCTATGATGATCATAGAGGAAAGAAAGTTCAATTTCCCCTATGTAAATCATGTGGGAAGAGGCATCAAGGAGAATGTTTCAAGGGAACTGGAAGATGCTTTGGGTGTGGAAAAGGACACAAAGCAAGTAAGTGCAAAGGAAAAGGGTCGGTTAACACCATGGATGAGGATAATGGTATTGCTATGACATCAAAAATGGTTAAGTGTTTTAAATGTGGAATGTATGGGCATTATGCAAACAAATGCCCTAAGGGAAAGACTCATGAAGAGAATCAGTATGGTCATATGGGTAGTATTTATGTGGATGATGATGAAGAGACTACAAATGATATGTGAGATGAAAGAATTTTTGAAGCTCGGTCAATGGTTTGAGAATGTAGTGGAATGATTACATGTTTATCATGTGTAATTTTGGAATAAAGAGACATATATGGATTGTTACACTGTTGCCTTTCCTTGTGTTTTGAAAGTGTATGATTAATGTTACCAGTATCCATGAAAGGTTATTCAGATATTTTTGGAATGTAGATGATATGCGCATAATGAAGGGATAAGAAGAAAATTAAATGTTTGATAGTATTCATGAGCTCATGATTGATATAAGGACTAAGTGATATCATGGTTTGAGTATATAGAATTTTGAGGATTTTGGTATGTGGAAAGGTATAACTTTTAACTGCACTCATGTTTTCACTAAGGTATTCAAGAGAATACACGATTAAGGACTTTGAATGTTTGGAATGTGACCAACAAGACATATCTTATGATATGTGGGGATCAACGACAATATTAAATCTCTGGTAATCGATGTCACTATATTATGAGAGTAGACTGCAGTATTATGTATAAGCCTAAAGATTAGACTGGATTATGTTGGACATAAGTTAGTATTGTTTAAGGATAGAAGATTTTCGATATTATTGATGGGATGTTATAGTAACGTAGTTTTAGAAAAAGGGACAACCTGCAGGACGGGCGACAGCCCATCGCTTCGGACAAGGCTGTAGGAATCGAACCCACAACCGAAGTGCGACTGGCCTTTATCGCCTACCACTGGCCTACAGGAAGTCCCTGTTTAGTAGAAACTAGTTTTATTATATTAAGCAGTATGATATATGAAGTATAAGTCCATTTTAGGAACTATATATGATTAATCTCACTATAGAATGACTTATGTATATTTAATAACTTTTGCTTACCTTTTGTTTGAGATAGATGGAATGACCCGTCATTCTATCACATGATCTGCTAACACTTCACGAATAACAAATTCAACATCATTTATTTAAGAGATGAAGTGGAAATTGTTCAAGGCACGAACAACAGTGATATTGTATCAAAATAAAGTAAATATTTATTCTAATTCAAATTTTCAACTTTAGGGAAATGATCTTGAAAACCAAAAATGTTGTCCTAGTGATCTTATACCTGATGAATCAGATGGTACCTTAGATCGTCACAAATTTATGGATTTGTGATTACTGGATTTTCCATAGCCATGTTCTCTACCACTCTCCATCAGAACATGATGGTTAGATTTCTCTTCCATATCCATATTTTCACCTATGTGGAAACCCAGTGATTAGTTTATTTGGGTAATCGTTACATTTCATACTTTAGTTTTTAAAGCCAAGTTTTGGTATTCCCTTTTACGATGTGGGTTTCTATTAAAGAAACTTTCAAATAGTAAACCATTTATAACCCCGACGAATTTCGAGGGCGAAATTCATTTTAAGGGGGGTAGAATGTAACAGCCCAAGATTTTATAAAAAAATATTCTTTTTAATTTTATTAAAGTCTTGTGTTGTACGCTACACCAAAAGGAGCTTGCACAACACGCATCCTTGACTTGCCTTGCATTACACGCAATCACGACCTTCCTCGATAGCGTGTGTAATACGCAATACCGAGTTTCACTAAACAATGATATGCTATTAAAACTAGCCGTTATGAATAGTAATAACCACTTTTTAAAACTCTGTAAATCTTATTTTTCAAAATGAACTTCATTTTTGGATTCGGAGTATCGAATTTAGCCTAAGGTGAAATTTTGGTACTTTTCGGATAACTTTCATATTCTGATGAATAGTGAAAATTACTAAATTATAATTAAAAACAACTTTTTTAATCGAAATGATTAATAGTGATAAATTATTAATTTGAGTGGTTTTAAAGTATATTTAGAATATATTTTTACAATTTAATACAATGTTGGTCATTGGATGTAATTTCACATTTAAACCAGACATAATCAAGTGTCAATCTTTTGATAGATATTGTTTCTTTAAAACACGCTATTTGTTTTAACAGCGGGATTTAATTATAAAATTAATTAATGCAAATTATATGATATGAATTTGGTAAAATAGACTTCATTTTTGAATTCGGAATATGAAATATAGCTTAGGATGAAATTTTGGCATTGTTCTGAAAAACATCAATTTTTTATGAATAGTGAAACTACTAAGTGGTAGTTAAAAATCTGAATTTTTCATAAAACTTAATTTTACCGCTTCTGTGAATGAAATTTCAAAAATCCGAGAGACACGGTTAATATCAAGGACTAAAATGTGGTTCAATGAGATGAAAATAATTTTTTGGTGAATAGTAACTTTTTACTTTTTTACCGCGGTTAATAGTAAATAGGGTAACTAAGGGTAAATATGATATTACTATTACCCTAAAACATGTCCTAATTCTATTGGACAAGTGTAATTCGACCAAAAACAAACTTAGGAATAAAATATGACCATTTAGGCCCACTTGGATTAGATTAGGACATTTATTATTAATTTATTTAAAGAAAGGTTAAAATAGTTAAAATCAAAGTTTAATAAGTAAATCATTTTTAATATGGGGTTATACATAAGATAAATTCTATTGTAAATATTCATTAGAAAGCTAAAAAGATTTCCTACATGATGGTATTTTATTTGTAATTTTTAGACATCAAATAATTTAATTTATTTATGACACAACGATGATGCAGTAATTATCTTATTAATGAAATATTGACATAATTGATGTTATAAACACCAAAATAAATGTAATTTGAGATTTTTTATGAATTCCAATAATTTTCTAGGTTACTATGATATATTAATGTTGATTTAATCTACTTGGTTCGAACATTTAATTCTGTTATGACTTTCACAAAAATCATATATCAAATAGTGTCAAAATTGACACAAAATAGTTTTTAAATCAAATATTATATTATTAATTGTTATTGTATTCCTAAAAATCTAAGGTTCGGCCAAATGACTTAGATAAGGATATATATATTAATAATAAACAATTTGGGGTTCTTTTGGCATGTTATAGTAAGTTTATTAACCATATAGTGAAAGAAAACAAAAAGACATGGTAAAAGTTAAATTATTTAACTTAGAGTTAAATTTAATTGATAAGGTTAAAATAATATCCTAAACTTGTCTAAATTCTATTGGTTGATAGTATTTCGACCCATCCCCACTTTAGCTTTGAAATAAGACCCTTTGGAACCATTATAAACCGATTTTGACTTTAATATAAAATAATATTTTGAGATATTCCTAAGTTGCCCCTCTCCTCCCCTATAAAAGGACACCTCCTCCCCCTCCTCCTCACACCAATTTGAGCACTCAAGCTCGGCCAACCCCTGCCAAAATCTCTTCTACACTTCCCTAGAAACATCCTAGAGGTTATGGTCTTCCTCAAAGACCAATTCTAGTGCCCTAAGAGGAGGTCTCAAAGAGGCACTTCAAAGAAGAGGTAATTACCGTTACCAATTCTTTCATCTTTATTTCTTCTTACACTTCTTCTTCTTAGGTTGTTTCATTATGAAGTAATAACATCAGTATCACTCATATACTGATATGTTATTATAAGTATGAAACAACCCTATTTCACCATCTATCCATCCTACGGAAAAAGAAATCACCGCGCGTGCGTACGTACGGAATACCGTCTCCACGCCGTGGTGTAATCTATTTTCCACCACCACCTTACATGGATGGGTATAATGGTGTAAAGAATAACTATACATAGTTATTACAACATCATATTGATTCTGATATATTTTATAATCCACTCCAATTCAATTCAATATTTATAGAAATGATATCATCGCTCGTGCGTACGTACGGACTACCGTCTCCACGGCGCGATGAGATTCATTCTCCATGTTAACCATTTAAGAATGATTATAATGTATATATAAGAAATAATAATGAAATATATGACATTATAAAGCTACTGGATTTATGTATATATATACATATGTATGTCATCTACTTACTTCCATTTCAAGACAATAAGGAATGGAAAACAGCGTTCATGCGTACGTACGGACTACCGTCTCCATGAACGGTGTTTTTCATTTTATTTATCTACCTGTTATATATATATATACTGAATATATATGATATATAAATCATATTTTATATTCTGGAAGTGAGTAAATAATGATATAAGTAATAATGATGTCAAGAACAACAAGTCAAAACACCTACGATAAATGAAACGATTTTACCCAAAATGCTTCTTTAACATGGAATTTACAAAAGAACGGGTAATATAATGTCATAAGTGAACCATATATGATATCATAACAATGAATATGATTCTGTAATAAGTCAATGACATTATTTAAACCATTATACAGGAGCTTCGGACACGTACAAAGCAAATCGGACCTAAGGTAAGGGAAATATCACAATCTCATTTTTATCCGAGATTGTTTATACGTTGGTATTTACTGGGGTGTATTTTATCATCCACATCCATGTTTTCTCAATATGTAATATTATTTCCATCCACCTACAATTGTTTAAAACCAATTTTACCCTTCTATGAGTTTTTAGTAAAAGATATGAAAGGAATCTTTTGTCGTTTTTTTATACGAGGTACTTTTTGACTTTTCCGACAAAAGTACGAAGAATGTTTTTTTTAAACTTATACGGCACGAACGGATTTATAATGTTTTATAAATCCTTATTTTCATGAAGCTTCCTCTAAAAGATTTCATGACTATTTTCAATAAAATCTCTTTCTTTTAAAATTGCATGATGTTTTGTGAAAAGAAATTGATTTTGAAGAAGAAAGGATATTTTCCTCAAGAATTCAATTCAAGTGTTTTATCAAAATTATTTTCCATATAAGATAATAAAGGGTTCTGTTTCTATCCATATTTTTACATTGTTTTGACTATGTTGTGATGGAATTATGTTTATGAATTCCTTTATCTTATATGAATGGTTTTATGATGTCATGTTGTTTAAGAATCCCATTTTTATTACATGGGTTATGCAATGATGTATGATTTATGATTTTGTGGCACACATAATAAAGGATTCATTAAGAGATGGGTGGGACCTATATCTCCCTCCAATTCATTGGGTAAAGATTTTATATCTCATGAGATAGACATGGCTGGAATGGTAGGTTATACCGGTTCAGTGAAACAGGACTGAAACGAGGATTACTCGATTCAGAAAGGGACTTTGTCCACTAAGATAGTCTTGGCAATGAGTCTTGACTAACAAGAAATGATTCTCTATGATTATGTGTGTATGCCACAAAGTTTCATGTTTTAAGTTATGATTATTGGGATTTCATTTCACTACTATGATTTATCCCATGTTATGAAATTATGCTCTCTTTTGCAGGTTAAGATTTCCAAAAGTTATGTTCTTATGAATATGATGTAATTGATTTTTCTTTTGTTTACCCTTACTGAGCATTTGAGCTCACCCTTTTATGTTTTCTTTTCCCCAGGATATGAAGAAAGGTTTTATATAAAAAAAAGGAAGATCTTTATGGGAGATGTTGAAGATCTTTCCCCACGATTAGAAGATTTTATTCCGAGTTTTCAAAGACACTAAACTATTACGATCCTTGTGTGTGTGTTTTTGTTATGTACTAAGTATTCCACAAATGTAATGTAATGTCCATGTACGTTAGGCTTCGGGTCTCTACACTTGAGATGTTCAAACAAGAGACAAATATACTTGAGTAGCTCCGAGGGATGAGATGATGAGCGAAATCACAACCATTCAGAACCAAGGGATATTTTTCCAACATATAAGGAAACCCCTCAGATCAAGATACATCAAGTTTTCCATCCTCAAAAATTGTCATTTGTGTATAGTAAAGATATATTTACATCCATAAAAATGGATGATTGAAGTCATAAGGAGTATGAAAAAATAATTCAACAAGCTGAACCCATATAGAGAAATCTGATGTGATAAAGCATAATTTTCAAGCTCGAATAGAGGAAGCTATTTTAGAATTTCGTTATCATAATTCATGAAATATCGAGGGTTATCATTGAAGTTTCTAGTAATAATGGACCTTTTATTAGCCAAATTAGATTAACTATGATTATATATTTTATCCAGTTGAACAAAATTAAGTTCCATATGTTGGACTGATAAAATACAATATTTTCAAAAGGAATAAACTGGGAGAATAATGAAGATCACATGAATCATAAAAGGGATTCAAAAATCACATAAATGTCTTGAAAATATTTTGAATCCTAAAGGTATCATGGATCAAATAAACTCACAATATGTCACAAAACCACATGAACCCTCAGAATAATAGAAAATGTGTGACCTTGACATGGACACATGAGATGCATAATAATCAAAAGATGATTCAATAAATCCATAAGATACCACAAAAACCTCAAGATGATTATTCATCCCCATGAACAGAGTTTAAACAATACCAAAGATAAGTTCATGGGTTAATTTTAGTTGGCAGATGGGAAAATGAAGTCTTGAGTAACAGTTCTTGTAAAATAGACTCATGGTGAGGTCTCATAATGAGTTCTTGTGGGAAGGTCTTACGACAAGGTTACACAATGGGAGTATAGTGAAATAGAGCTAAGAATCGAGTATCCTGTGAATGAACCACTATGTACTCCCCCATTTATAGGTAATTAATTAGAATACCAAAATGTTTCTTGTTAGACCAAACGTCACACAAGACACCAATTGGAGACAACACAAAATCCTTAGGAGGGAATTTAATTTTCATAGAACCAATCCCCATGAACATCACTCCTGAGGGCGGGGGGGGGGGGATTTGTTGAGGCCTACCAAATGATCATAGGTAAATTAATAAAGGTATAAATTCCTGAATATGGGTATTATTTTCCCTGAAAAAAAGGAAGAAGGCGGCCATGATCATGCAAATCAGTGAACATATAGGAGACACACGATCACTTGACCTTCAGAAAGTTATGCAGACGATCTTGCGCAATGCATAGACTACATAATATCTCGTAGATCCCATTATACAGGGTCCTTCTGCTCTTGGTAAGGCACCACTTAAAGTTAGGAACCATGCGATGACTGCCGGATGAGGTCCCATAGGTTACGAAACTTTTAAGGTATCGGGTGCCAGACCAGCCATCCAAAAGTTCTTGAAAATAGAAGGTAAATATACAAATGGTGGGAGCCACTTGTGGTTGTAAATATCATGTGATACATCAACAATATGTAGAGTTATTATCTTTGACAAAACTCATAATCATAAGATCCCCAACCCTTTTGAAAATATACAATGAAAATAAAAATGGGAAATATGGTAGCCTCTTGTGGTCATAAAAGTCATGCAATATACCTGTGAAAACTATGAGACTCTGTGGAAGCCCTAGTGACATCTATTTATAGTCATGAAAGAGCCCACTTTCATGTCACCCCCATCACATGAAAGGCTTATGTAAATTTCCAAGAAGTCTCATGCTCCCCATTTGGATCCAAAAATATGTAGACGAGTTTATCCATAATGTGCTCATACATCACCAAAGACCTTTTTTTGATCATGAGGTGCATCACCCATGGGGAAAGTGATTGTATTACACCATAATTGTGCAATTTCCAAAAATCACAATCCTTTGAAAAACAAAATAATTAAATAAAAGGGAGATTATGGGTGCCTCTTGGGATTATAAAACTCATATGATGCACCATCACGGTCTCACAATACCCCTTGTCAAGATAGTTTGATCTCGTAAAAGGCCCCCTAGAAATACCTCATTGTCTCACAAAATATCCTGGATACGGAATAAAGGATAAAAATGATGCCCCTCAATTGAAATATTGATATCGTGAAAGTACATTGACATGTTGGCTTGACAATATGAATGTCCCTCGTCATGTACTCATGATGATATATTGATGGTATGATCTCACATTCACTAAAAATCATGCAATTCTCCTGAAATAGCCTACACCAAGATGTCGCAAAATGCCTGACAACAAATCCCTCCATCGACTGTTGCCTGTATTTAAACGATATGAACCGTGGCAAGTGGTGAATTTCCGGTGTGGAGAGTCCTATAAATCCCCCACCCCAGCATAAAAAAGAGGGGGAATTTTCCTTAGAACCTCACACTAGTGAACCCAAGAATTAGAGTGGATTTATCGAAGCGAATGATCTCATGAAAAGGAAATTTTTCCATCAAGTAAGATTAGTAGAAAAACTAGAGTAATCATAAAGCATTCATTGGAACATCACATTGTCACTCATAGATGACATAGAGGAATTATGGTGGGTTACGTGAAGAACATACCACATATTTGTTAAGACTCACGAGACTTAAAACAACACACTTAAAAAATCTAAGGTATATGAAATAAAATTCCAGAAAAAAGACTAAAATATTGGAGACTTATGCGATGAACATATAAACCGATCCTCATGTGCTTCGTATGAACAAATCAGGTCATGAAATAACACCAGGACATGTCTCCTTGTTCATGTGACAATCCTTTGGTATACTATTGGGATCATGAAAAGTCCAGTGGACAGGTCAATGTAAGTCACGTGGTGCCCATCGCACATTCCACCCAAATCTCATGAAACCCTCCAGGCTCGCTATCCAAGACTCAGAATTTCCTTTAGAAATGTCACACAAATCATATGGCAACATCATTATATATCAGCTAAGTCTCATGATAGAACCAGGACATGTCAACTGGCTCTTGTAACATCCTCCTGAACAGCTATCCAGACCTTGAAATTCCCTACAGGTATGTCAGTTATCTCTTGGAACATCCCCTGGACATGTCATTCGGCTTTCACGATGACTCCCAGACAAATCATAAAAGTCATATAGAACCCTCCAAGACATGTCACACTAGCTCTTTAAATGTCCTCCAATAATGTTAGGAATATTTCCCTTTGAAACTTGGGAATTTAATCTAGATCATGAGACAACCTCTAATCATGTCTTATGGGATCATGCGATGGCTTCCAGGACCAACCAGTTGGGTCTTGTGATGTCCTCTAGACAAGTCATCCTTGATCATGTGAAAAAATTCAAACATTCCATATAGGTTATGTGACATCCCTCATAAAAGTCAAATATATCATGAGATTATATTTGGACATGTTACAAAGACATCCTCTGACATTTCAAGAAGGCAATCGGGGAATGTTGAGTAGAAAATCAACACATGTCAGTCAGACAATTAGGCTAGGTAAATTGGGCATCCCAAGACTTGATAACCTTGTCCAACCTCCACAAAGGGAAACATTAATGTGTAATACCCAACCAATCTAACCATGATGAATATAATTAACTCTATAACTAGGATATGTAGTAAGCCTTTTTATGGCCCAAGATCCATTTTAAAGCTCAGTAGGGAATTTCCTGCACATAAGTTCAACATCAAAAATCAATGAGACTAATTATTTTTTATCCGTTGTTTCTCACACTAAGCATATCTCATGTGGGATTAGGGGTCACAATGATCATATCATTCACATTAGAATCCACTATAAGGATAACATAAGCCTTAGTTTGTAAGACCTAACTCATAGAACTATGAGAACTCTAATTCCTGCTATAAAAAGGATATTTAGGATGCCTTAGTAAGGAATGATCCTGATCTTAAATGGGAATCCACTTTGGTGTAATTCCCATCATGTCTTTGACATTACAACCATTAGTACCCAATATTTCTCATGGGATAATCATATTTCTTAATACACCAATGGATTGAGAAATCATTGAAATATGATGACTTTGATTCTTTCCATAACCATGATATGTAGGAAAACTTCCAAAGGATCGATCTCTACATTAAACATCCAATGGGCCATCCTGGCATGCAATCCACACACCCGTATGGAATGAGTCTTATTACCTATTACCCATTGTTTCTCAAATAAACCATATATCATGTGGTGTTAAGGAGTTTCAATGATCATATCATTGGAATCATGAATCTACACCATCTAGGGAAACCTCGGTGTGTAAACCCTAATCAATAGGATGATATAATTTTCCAACATACACTAATATCTATCTTGGATAAGATCTAAAGGGCATGAACAAACTATCGTAACTCTGATTCCTTCTATAACTAAAATATTTTGGATGCCTCCTCAATGTTCAAGCTCAAATATCAAGTTTCCAAGTTCCCAAAAATATGTACTTTTGATACAACATTAATATGTATGGGTTTAATAAACTATGTGGATTTTGATTCCTATTATAAAATAGGATATATAGAATCCATCATAATGGATCAATCCCATACTCTAGATATTAATATCCTCCCTGGATAAAAAACATGGGAGTTCCTAGTTATATGACTTCAACATATAAGCATATACTCGTTAAAGGGAAATAGATGAAGAACCGCAAATTTATATAGATGGATTCACCAAAAAGACATCCATTCTCTCTACATATAAATGGACTTAATCTAAGATCATAATTTTAGGGAAATCTATCTCATATCGGGATTAGGACGATATTATCGAACATATCTTAAATCTATAAGAGAGTCACATAGTATAAAACAATTCCCCCAAAAGGATTTGATAAGACCAACCTCCCATCCTCTTGACCAATGTGAGTTCCTAAGCGTCATTGGGTCTAGAAACCCAACCAACCACTTACATATAGAAAGTAGGTTCGTACCCAATCATGGATGAAAGAACCATTGGGAGTCACTATGAATGGTTAATAAATGGTGAGACCAATGTGAATGATTTTGAAAAACAATAGACCAACTACAATCAAACCACAAGATGAATGCCTCCTACATCCTTCCAAGGAAACAAAAATGGTGTGCTCGATAGGAATCACGACACTTTATTTATAAAATAAAATGGGTAGACATCCCAGTTATCATCAGACCATTTTAATCACCCCATGAAGCTATCCAATTTTATATTTACATCCAAATAGATGTAATTGAAAGTGATTTTAAAATGATTTTTCTTTGAAAAATATATTTTATATACATGATGTGTTTTCTAAAATGACTCCAATATTATTTTGAAATGTAATTTTTTTTCAATCATTGGAAGTGGTGTTTCATTACTAGAGAAAATGTTATATGAAATTGTGGGTATAAAAATGAAGCGAATTTTCCTTAGTGAATGTTTATTGAAATATATTTCCTTGGAAAATATTTATGAAAATCGAATTGGTTCCTTGAAACAAAATGATGATGTATTAGCACATTGGGAGACCTTAAGGTAAAGGAAAAAATAAAACAAAGATGAGACTTAATGGTGTAAGCTATCAATAAGAGAGGTTACCAGGATTCCATGGTTTCCAGTGGGTATCCTTTTGATGGGATAAGGTTCCATAAAATTATAGGTAACTTTTGACCACAATTGTTTCATATTAGTTTTAGTAGTGTACACCCTTTTGTCATAGATTTCCCTATGGTTCTTCGTAGATACATTACATGCGTGATTATTTATTATTCCCATTTTAACACTTTATATGGACAATGATTCTTGAAACCCCTTTATTCATCTTTTTATTCCTCATGGATAAATATTTTTCAACATTTCATTATTTATTGAATATTGATTTTTTTAATAAAATAAAATCAAAGGAGGATTTTAAATGAAAAAATGATTTATTTTAGAAATTTTTTAGAAATATTTTTTATATAATAAGTAATAGATGAATGTGGATTGAAATTGTATAGATTATTAGTGGTATCCTACTAATATTTTGTGGTCACACCTTAATTTTTCCTTTAGGTATTTTTATCCTTAGTTTTGTAGGATACATATGAAGGGAAGAGAATCATGTAAATGATGTATTTCCTGGAATGTGTTTGATTTCTAATGGGTTGGGATGGTGGTGAATTATGATCAATTATAGATATGCACATGCATTGTTTCAGGTTCATTTTTTTCTCATCACCTTGTTTACGTAGACCTTATTATCTAGTTTTTTGATGTTACCTTTTGGTAAGGTTTTTTAACATATGATGTATTATAAAAAAATTCTATAATACTATGTTTCTATATTATCATATGACTATTAAGGGTGAAATAATTCACATGTTTCTTTGTATTATACATTAGTTCTTATCACTATCCCATGGAGATTATGAATGTTATTTGGGGCTTGTGGCGGTCTAATTCAAATGACATTATTTGTTGAATTTAGTTGGTCTATTATATGTGGGGTGCTGAATTTCCTCTAAATGATGGGGGTAGGATATTCTAAAGGGTTTAGACTGTCTTGGGTATTGGGAAAGGCTCTTCTAACCATTACTTCTTCTACCATCATCAGTTTAATCAACTATTTGAATATTACAATGATGAAGATGTCACCTTTAACTTAACATAGATAATGGGAGTCATAATTAGATGGTTTAGTTGATCCATGAGTATAACATGTTCCTAGGTGACTGATTTCATGGTAATCCAATCATTTAATTTATAATCCTCTTTTATTGGGACTTATTTACACCCTCCTTCTTTTACTGAAAAAGATACAAAGATATAACTCACCTACACCAGGTGTTTACACAACATAACTTTCCTAGAGTCAACCAAATTTTGGAGTGTATCCCTAAATATGAATCATTACTATATATTTTTACCTAGCATATAGTGGTGGGGGAAGTAGTTTGGGTGATCACTCAGTTTTAATTCATTGGGTTTCCTAATCACTATTATATTAATCACACATTTTTCCAATTCTAATATGAAGAATCCTAGGAATTATTATTTTTAGAAAGAATAAACATTATCATTATGGTCCTTGAACTTTGTGTGATTCTACTACATCTTCCCATATTTATGAGGATGTTGTAGCTACTACCATTGTTCAAGAGGAGGTATCAGGTGATGCTGAGTAGTATTAGGAAATGGATATGGTATTAGTGCTAGTTTCATCATAATATCCAGCTTGTTTGTTCTTATAGGTTTCTTCCCTTATGAAAAAGGTGTTAATTGAGAATTGGAATTGGAATAATAAATTCTATCTTCTTGGAACTATGATATCTCTAAAAATGCTAAAAAAATTCCTAAGAACATAAATGGAATGAGTAGTTTTTGTGACTCGTCGTAATGATATTATATATAAATCTTCAAAAACTAATCCTTCATAAGTTTCATGTTTAAGGAGTAGGTCAGTCCCTTCCACATAGAAATTAATTTTGAAACCCTCTAGTTTTTATATTGTTATTAATGGAACCATAATTGAAGACCTTCCTAGTTGATGATAGATATTTCTATTAAATTCATTACCAGAAGAACGTTGGTCCCTCTAATTTATTCACTAAGCACCATATCATTACTAATTCCTGATGTTCCAGTGATCCCATCATTTCCATGTATCTATATATACAATATGTAAGTTTCTATTTTAGATCCCCCATTCCATTGAATATTAGAAATGTGGGATTCCAAAAGTTGGGTGTCAGAGGAGTCTAGAATAACCATTCTAGATATAGTTTTCTCTATAAATGTAATGATTTGTATGGCCCCTATATGGATTCTATTTGAATAGTATAAAAATTAATGGATTAAAGGAGTTTATATGGGACCATCAACTTGATATATTCTCTATTGGAGGTAGTTACCAGAGCCTAATGTGATTAGATTTCACATGTTTCTATTGATATATACCTTGGGGTTTCCTAGGAAGGATTTCATGAAATAGTGGAAGTTGTTGTCCCAAAAGAGAGAATTATTAATAGTTCTTTTCCACTAGAGTTAAAAAAATTCTTGTTTGGGACTTGACTTAGTCATAAGACTATATTCTTCTTTGATGGGTTAAGTGGTTCCTTCTTGTAAAATGAGATTTTTTGAATTTGAAATATTGTCCTCATCTTAGGAGTTCTATTCCATAGTAATATTTCCTCTGAATAACTCAGTGTTGATTATACTAATCTTATATTAATAAATTTTGTATTGAGTAATCATCTCATTAGTAGAAATGGGATCAACTTTTTCATGTGGAGGGTGAGATATATCCATGCCTTTCCCTTTATTGTTGGATAAATTTCATTATTATGGTGGTAGTATAATGTAATGATGGGCTCTCTAACCATGTGACTACCTCTGATTCTAGGTACACACACCTTCTTCATGAACATCGATGTGGACTATGTTTCAAATAGATACATCCTTATAAAATTCTTCTAGATCAGTATAATTCTCCAGATTATCCATGGTGTTGATGTTAATAACATTTATAGATAAAAAGCGAACAACAAGAGAAAATATTCATCAAATTTATAGGGGGATTTTTCATCTTATGGATATCTATTTATGTAAAAAATCATAATCCTCCTTGATATTCAACCTCTCAGTAGAACATTTTGACATATAAAAATTTCACGTATTTTACTATCATCCTTTATAATCTCTCATAAGTGGTTTATAGAGGGTGATATTTAGGGATTCACTAATTATTTTAACTAAATGCATTCCCAGTGAAGAATATGGACCGTAAAGATGAAAGAACTATGAGGGTGCCTCCTTTGACACGAATCCCAATCTAGAGAAGACTATATTCCTTAAAGTATGAGGGTGTAATAATTCACCCATATCTCTAGGATAGGGTGGACTATAATATTCCACCATGATGTAGTGGATATTATATATATTTAATGAACCCTAGGGTGGTGGTGGTAAACATTACATCATCTCTACAGGTTAGTGTTAGTCTTATATCGATAATGAGGTAGCTATAATTAGGGACATATTGTATTTTTAAGACACTATTCGAGTATGGCCTAGATGAAACACACATTTAGGGTGTGAATTTATTTCCATTCTGGGTTTCTCTATGGTTGTTGGCTGTACATTCTTAGAATAGATGCCTTCTTGACTTTTTTACCAACTTGATACAAAAGTCTATCAATGTCTTGACCATGCAACGAATTTTATTTCTAAACATTATTAATAAATTTATTTCATTCAATAAAAAACCAATATATACATACCAAGGGGTCAAAACATAGCTTGAAGTAATAAAATTTCATTTTTCTTTCCCTAACTAGCCTTGTTTTCCTATGAGTGGGGTGAAATATAGGGCTCCATATTCACCCCACCCTATGAAAGACATATCAGGAAGAGTGTTAATGACTACCTAGAAAAGTGGCTTTATGATGTTGAGGTATATATGTTAGATACCCTTATAAAATGTCCATGAGATCGGGTTCTGGTCCACTAAAAAGCTAATTAATTTGACTTGGTAGCATAGTTCATTTTTTCCATGATGTGGTTATCATACTTCCTGTAAGGTAGGTATTTTACCTTAAGATGAAAAAGAGACACCAAAAAGTTTGGTTGAAAGTAGGGTATGTACTATCTATTCAATATCTCTATAATTTTATATAGGGGTGTGGTGATAATCTTGAAAATGACCAATATTGTACCCTTAACTATCTCCTTCTACTTAAACATGGAATTCTGTTCATCCTCTATGAGAATATCTTCAACTAGATCTGAATATAATGGCCATTTCTACACTTTTTCTATAGAGCAGTGGAATCATCCATGATATCCTTAGCTACATTAAAGGTTACACAGTCTGGGGGAGTCATAGATGATGGTCTTCACCTTGGACCATCCCTTGACTGAGATTATATCTTACTGATTGATGATGAAGTTCCTAGTGCCACTTGACTTGATTTATCTAGTACCTCTTGATATGATGTAAAACATGAAGTGACTTATAAATGGATAGGACATTCATTTCTAGAAGAAAATTTATTATGGGGATGGAATTGATAATGATAACTATTAGGAATCTATCCATGGATGATATTAATAGCATCATAGATAGGACCTTCATAATGGGTACTCTGGGGAAAACATATAGAGTTTCTAATCATGGAAATATATGGGGAAATTTCACTACCATGGTCAACTTTTCATGTTGATTATGAATTTTTAGTTTCTTGGGATACTATAAAAATATACCAAATATCCTCAATAATATTATCATCTGTAGGGGAAGAGATATTATCAAATTCCAAGATTTCATATTTCCTTTGATGATACTTCCTTTAATAAATTCTTTGTTAGGTGAAATGGTTTGGACCCTTGATTATAATTGGGGTCATGTAGTGTGGAAAACTACCATTATGAGTGGGATTCCTCCTATGAGAATCCTCAGTGGATATTGTAACATACTGAATACCTTTATAAATGGGAGTAAGAATATGAGCCCACTCTTGAGTTACCATCATGTTATTCTGATGGAATTATGGAGTGTGAGAAAGAATATGGGAATTCTATTTAGTTTAAAATATGACATTCTAATTAACCTCTTGATAATGGGAAATAATATGATTTTACCCCATGGTTTCCATCCAAAATATTCCACTAGGACTTATCAGTATGAACATGGATATAAGCCTTATCCTTGGTTATTGTGGGAATATGCCTATGAAATTCCTACGTGGGAGAATGAATATGAAACTATAGTAAATTTTCCACCACAATATTATGATGATCCTAGCAAATGAGTAGAAAGATATGAACATTCTCAAGTTTTTCCACGAGAATATTCCAATAGGTCTCATATATATCGATGAGAGCTGGAATATGATCCCACTCTATGAATTTATTTGTTGCTAAGATAATCACAAAGAATTTAGAAGTGGTAATGATAATATGTACTTATTATTGCACTCTATCTAAAATTTTTCCCAAAAATTATTCCTTTTGGGTTTCTTGGTATGGACATCGGGTGCCTAGATATCCAATGACCCCCCTTAGCATATTACTAAGAGGATGGGGATGTGCAATGTTATTGATGATAATAGATGATAGGAGTCCTCATGGGGTACTATTTATAAGTGGTGAGGATTTAATCAATGTCATATTACACTTACCTTGGATAAGGGTGGTAAATATTATTTTAATATATGGATAGGATCCTGAAGTGATTAGATGTGGAACCAAGGGCCACAAATATCTCATCTTTCTATCATTGATAATATGATTATTGGGGATTCAACTCTTAGAGAATTTTGCGATCCACCTATAGTGTTGGAATGGATACATTCATATGATACTCTTATAATATATCATTCACCAATTATAATGGGATGCATTGATTTGGATAAATTGTACACTAGGGTATTGTTTTCACGACTTTCATGGCAGCCAAGGCATACATCCAACACATCACTCAATTGTGTGCAACAGTCTGAGATGAATTGTGGATGATTCCAACATATCTGGAGAAGCTATATTTTAAATATTTATCCTATAATGATATTTTAATTTAAGGGGGGTATTTATAGGGATAAAAAAATAAATCTGTTAAAGTAGTATCACTAGAAAAAGTTAATCAATCGATCTCAATCATGGGTAAAGAACCTATGTCGGGTTCACTATTACAATTTTTATATGCACTTAGGCCCATGTGTTTTGAGTTGGTGTATACATACATTCCAAAGGAAGGTAGTCACTGGGAATTTATTAGTGATTATTTGGGTGGTTCATTAGATAATAGGATGAGAGGTCAGGCTCGTCTCACCCTTCTGAGTGGGAATTATTGACTACTTTAGAACTCTATTAATAATTTATGACAAATTTATGAATACTTCCTAGTAATAGTGTTACTTTAGGTTACCAAGATTTAAGTGATCAATAAAAACCATATGTTTTAGAATTTTTTTTGACAATCCACACTTTGATTTAAATTCAGATAACTAGGTGCTCCATAGTTTATCATTATCCAAGGAGGCGATAAGTGTTTCAGAGGTATGATCATGCACATGAGATGTAATTACTATATATCTATATAAAGGTAATAATAAACAATGTAGTTTTATGTCCCTTAATGGGATACATCATAACTTTCAATTTCATATGAGAAGAACCAATGTGGTGTCGGTCTTAAGGTCATATAACTGTGGCTTATTGAAGTGGCTTTCAAGTTTATGTGTCCTGGACCTATTGAAGTTTCTTTTAAGGTTGTGTATCTAGGACCTATATGGTATTGTTATTGATCCTCAAAGAGGTTTCATACATATCCAGGTAAATAAGAATCAAATCCTATATATTTTATATAGCATAGTTTAAATTCATATGTCAATATTGGTTTATGTAGTTTAACATTGTGTGGTAAGGAAATTTGTGTCATGGAAGGAGAGATAATAAAAGATTGAGTAGGGTTTACACATGGGATGATTTTTTTGGTTCAAAAAATATAGTATTGAATAGAAATGAGAGTATATGTGTAACACCCTAAGATTTAATATTACATATTTTATTTCCTTTATAACCTAACATTTTTTATAGCTTATGACATACATAACACCAAACCAAAAATCAATCGTGCAACAATATATGCCTGCTAAAATATTTCCATAGAATTGGTGGGTAAAAATATATTTAAAATAATTAATAAATATATTTTTAAATAAAAATAAATGTCATTATTAATATTAATTAATTGATGAAATTTAATTAGTATAACTAAATAACTAATAAGACTGATTTATGATTTAAAATATAACCTTTTTAAAAATGGTATTTTATTCTGTTTTATACGAAATTAAATATATTATAGATAATTAATATTATTTAATGAACAATATGTTATCAATTTTTTTAGTAAGTGATAGGAAATAAGAATTAGAATTTTTAATATTTTAAAAAATTATTTTTCTATAAAAATAGTTTCCATTATATATTTATGTTTTTATTTTAAAGTTAAATTTTCAAATTTTAGAATTTGAATTAGATAAAATTGAATTCATTTATGGATTTAAAATAATTTTTTATATTTAAATGGTTTGTTGATATTTTTCTAAAATAATTATTTTTAGGTGAATAGTGGAAAAATATCAATTTTTCTAATACCATCGCTTTTACTACATTATCTTCACACTAGGATTAATTAAGAGTTTACGAAAAAAAATTTATATATAAAATATATATTTCATAAGTAATATAAATAATTTATAAATACTATGTTGGGTTTATAAGACCCATCTTTTGGGTTTTGGAAACGTAAGTAATATTTTTCCCTAAAAACTATTTTTATTTGACTATATCGTAAAATAGTTTTCATCACTTTTAAAAATTAAATATATCAAAATAGATTTCATATTTTAGATTAAAATTATAATATTTTTTAATAAGGTCAATTACATATTTGGGTATAAAAGTATATATACTAATATTGAAGTTAGTGACCATGGTAATTTTAAAACTGTTATTTTCAAAGATTTGTTTTTTTAATTTTGTATAATTGTTTTCTAAAAAAAATTTACATATCATAAAAAATAAATTAAATAAATTTTTTAACACATTATATAAATATATAATCACTCATTAAATTGGTAATCAATACTAAATAATATTAATAACACTTAATGGTGGAACAAAACATTTTTCTACAGAATAGTTTTCGTATATATTAAATATTTTAATTTAAAAATTAACTTTAAATTAATTTTAAATTGAATTAGATTAAATAGAGATAAATTTTTTTGTTTAAAACACCCAAACATGTTAATAAGAGGTTTTTTATATTTTTAGTTAAATATATATATTACATAGTAAAAAATTAGTAACCTGTGTAAAATGGAAATGGTAAAATATAAAAACCTAATGGTAAATGACTTGAAACATGTATAAAAAAATCTTTTAAAATGATTTTATGTGCATTTATTGATCTTATCTAACCTCAAAATACATTATTTCTCACTTTTGGAACCATCTACCCTTTAATAGTGTAATTCCATTACTAAAAAACAAGGGGTGTTCACAAAAGTTCCCTTTTCTTCACTTATAAAAGGGAAAATTTTCACCCATTAATGATACACCCATTTATTCTAATTTATTATATAAAATATAACATTTTTATCCTTCTATAAACCTCCTTAAAAATTATAATCCTCTAGTATACTTTCTTTTCCAAATCTATTTATTTCCAAGGAGACTTTCGAGAGAAAGTTTAAGGTCCTAAAGTCGGTATTACTTAATCATTATCATTTTCTTCATATTATTTCCATAAAAACCTATATTAAACATATTTGTATAATTTTATTAGCATAATTATTATACTTAAGTGTTATTAAACCAATAAAAAGCAATTATTTATTAATTCTCATACACTTAGAAGAAAAGAACATCGATTGTGCGTTATGCATACTATCACCTCCCTAAAGTAATTTTTTTTTCATTTTTCATATTTATTTTAATTATTTATACCAAAAAATTAAAATTTGATCAAAAAATTAAAAAATATAAATTGTATCATTATTATTCTATTATAATGACATTATTTACATATGATTAATTTCTTAACCATACCCATCAAATTATGGCATGTTCATGTTTGTGTCGGTCTAACCACCTACTTGAACAATGATATACAAATATATCATGGATGACTATGGAATCATACATAATAATATTATTATAATTTTATAATAAAATAAATATTTTTATACATTTATGAAATGTTTATATTAAGTATTTAGGTCATTATTAAAATATCATCTTTCATCACTAAAATTATTGAAATTAACCGACACTGATTTAATTTTCATAAAAAAATTAATAAAAAACTATTATAATGAGTTAAGATCCTTATAATTAAGTATAAGTTACTATTATAGTGCCTTAAATTATATTTTAATTATGAACCTTTATATAATAATGAATAACAACACTGCTATTACGTAACTAGTTTAAAACGAACAAGATTACTCACACACGATATTGAAAATAGATATCAACTAACTAATATGAAAGAATAGAATAATTATAAATTAATTTTATAAAATGTTATATATTTGAATATGTTTTTAAAATAGTAAATTAAGATTTCTATTTTTTTATACAGGATCTTAGAGTGAATTCGACTTAGCAGTGAAACAAGGTAAGGATTTCTTGTCCCAAATCTTTACCCCTTGAGACATAATTCTTATTATATGCCTTGTTTTAATTAGAATGATGTATATATTTAAACTTTAATATTTTATTAATTATCCTATTATTATTAATTTTATTTAATTTTTCATTTGAAATCATATACTTTAATGGGGTTCGATTTAAATTTCACTTAATACATAACTATTTTCTCGACTCAAATCCATTATCCTTGAGTCAAAAATTTTATACTTGATATTGATATTATAAGGCTATTTTCTGTTTCAAATTATATTTATCAATGTTATTATCACTGGGTATCTAGGGAAGTTACTTCTTTTCATTTATATCCTTTTCCATGAAAAAATACCTTCTCAAATTATTGTTCTACCTTAGAAAGAATAACCCCATTCTTTGCAACATATTTATTTGTTATATCCATATTTTTTGTTCCCATAAAATATCTCATATCTTTTTGGGAACTATAATATGGATTATTTTATATGATCCTCATAATTATATTTTCCAATCATATAAAGGAAAATATAATACTCTTTTCGTGATGTGGGTTTTCAAACAATGACATATCAAAATATTTAAAAGGGGTTTACGTCCTTTCAAAATCAAATATTTTATCTTCCACCAACATTTTTTTGATAAAATTTATTTATTTTTAAAAGATTTATGATCCTTTTTTATATTTGGAAATTAATTTTTCTATGTTTTTAATTCAATTTTTTGAAAATAACTTTTGATAGTGACCTACAATTTCTTACTTTTACGATAATGTTAAAAATGTTTTATAAAATATAATTTTAAGTCTTCTTCCATTTAAGAAAATCATTATTACACTATGTACTATCTATGAAACTTACTATCTATTATTATATGGGGTTTCAAATAAAGTATTACTCTCCTAGTTTTATAAAAGAATTTTTTTCAATAGATCATGAATATTTATTATTTCCAAAGTATATTTTCTAAATATGTCAAAAAGTGTTTCTCATCCAAGTAATTACCCTTTTGACATATCTTATGCTTGATCAATAAAATAAATTGAATTGATAAAATGAAATTTATTTCTATATATGTTTTATGAAATGTTCTTTTCTATCAATTAATTGATCAATCATTTCATTTTTCCCTCCATAACATCCCCTATTATAGGCATGATTTTATTTCGAATGAATTTCCACTATGAATACTCTATATTTACTTCTTTTCATTGAAGGGTGTTAAGTTTCATTCCCTAAATTGATTGATTTGAAATACTATTTAATTAAAATCATATAACTTTCTCTATATGGTTTTATTTTTTGGGATTCATTTATAAAAATCTATTGCATATATTGATTGGGGAACTTTTAAAAATTCATATATTTGTTATTCCAATTCCTATGTTTATTGATTCGTAAGGAAATTTGATTATTTATTGTATGTATATTTGTATCTTATATATGGTGAATTTATTGGAATTAAATAATTTATACGTGGGCATGATATTATATAGCTCCTCGAAGCATCAGTTGGTCTCAAGAGACAAAAGGATTGGCTATTTGGTGTATGCTTACCCAATTAAAACATGATGTAATGATTTTGAACTTAATGATAAAAATGATCTCTCAGCTGTAACATTGATGAAAATAATAAATTATGTGATTAGGTATTAGTGGTAAATATCAATATATTCATCATTATCCATCCCATAACCATGAATTTAGTTATTTTTTTCATGTTATAATTTATATTGTTAACCATGTATTATTTTCAATCTCTTGTGGTTAATTATATATAATTATTTTATTATAATTTATTTCCCCACATATTATTCATTCCAAGTTCATGACTTGATAGATTATGATATATTATTTCCCTTACCGAGCATTTTATCTCACCCTTCTTATGTTTTCATTTCCCTATGTTATAAAGAAAAGTATTATACATGATATGTCTAGATGAGTAGAATGTGTGGAAGATTTTGTTGGATATTTTGAATGTTTTTTAGAGATTATGAAATTTATTATATAATAGAAATAATTTATATTTGATGAGAAATATATTAGATTTTTTAGTTAAATTGTTTTAGTAACTCTATAAAAATAGAAAACATAAAAAGTCCTTTGGATGTAAGTGAATCAATATTAATTAATGAGATTATAATTAATAATGGTTTAAATTGGGTAACGTTGGTTAATTTCAAAGATTATATATAAATAATTATTTTATTCACATCAGATTCTGGAAGCACGAGTCTAGGGAATCACAATATGGTTGGACTCAGAAAAATATATCCCATTGATAACAATTTAATCATAAGGGATATGGCTCAATGAGAGAGAGTATCTCATATATGATATAACCCATTGAGTTAGAGTTTATTATAGGGAATATGGAAAATTGCGGTAGAGTTCTTCACATGGAGTATATCAATTGAGGTAGAGTTTGGATTACACATTTTAGAAGGCTTATATCATTCTTGAGAGTGATAAGGATACTTGAGGCATGCTGCCTGAAGGTGTTCAACTTGAAAAGTGACTCTGTGAAGAAAATGTTTTATGGATTACACCATATTGGAGTCCCATACATACATTATTATATCATTGGGTAGATGAAAGGTGGGATAATTGGATATCATAACTGACATGAAGGTGAGGTTCCACTAGTATCCTATTGATAAGGACCCTTATTATCTATGGAATTGATGATTGTAAATACCATGAGTGTCCTATCATCATAAGAGGATAAAAATTAGACATCCATTATAAAAGGAATATATGATCTAAGGAAAGAAAATTATTGAGCATATCCAAGCCATGTATACTAGGAGGTTGTGGATGAGGCCTTGATGGAATATGATTTTAGTGTCTTCGACCTTAGAGAAAGGAATCTAGTAGTGTAATTTGGTCAAACCATCCAAAAAGATGATATATGTGGAATAAGGGATGTAAAAAGGCCCAATTACCCATAATGGAGTTCTTTTATGAAATGAACCTCCGTTGGTAAAATATTTCATGATTTGTCACCATTGATAATAGTCTGATAAACACTTTAGGAAACCCTTATTTTGAATAAAAAAAGAGTTCTATGAGAAATGATATAGCATAATAAATGTTTTAATTTCCAAGGATACTCATAATGGAATTTACATAACTTTACCTTAATCACTATAAAAATAGAGATTCTTAGTGAAGGTTTATTAGATGTAGTTATAGTAATTTATATTAATAAAATATTATTAAAAAGAAATTATAATATAACATCAGTTTTAAAAACTGTCACTATATTTGTATTATTTTAACAATTAGTGGAGTTTTTAAGTAAACTACCTCTAAATGTTTTAAAAAAACTCTAATTTTTGCTCCTCTCTCACTTCCTCTACACGACCCCGACCCCTTTAAACCCCTCCCTCTCTTGACATCCTCGTCTTTATTCCTTGGTGGCAACCCCAACCCTACGACCCCCGTTTCCCCCACCCCCTCCAACCTCCTCCACTAGGTTTCCGGAAGATGACACTGACCTCACAATCCAGTTTCCCAAACCTCTCAAACTTCCTTATCTTGATTCCCCATAAGATACCCTAAACCCCATTCCCCCACCCCTCCAACCTCCTCTGATCGGTTCCCCTACAATGAGCCCGACCCCCTGACCCCCTGACCCCCTGACCCTACGACCCCGCAACCCCGTTTCCCCCACCCCTTCGACTTGATCCGCTCAGTTCCCTAGCGGCAACCCCAAAATCATAACCCCCATTCCCCTAACACCTTATACCACCTCCAATCTATTACTGGATGGTGACCCCAACCTCAGAACCCTCATTCCCCCACCCATATGACCTCCTCCGCTCAGCTCCCCAATGGTGACACTATAACAACCCTGATTTTTATTACACACCTAAACAAGATTCATTACATAAAATATTCACATGATACAACATAGAAGATCAAGAGGTCTATTGTATTTGGGGCTTAGTATCATTACTTAATGACTTAAAACATTAAATATTGCATCTTTATTGAAAACTTCCTTTACATGACCACTACATTCCCCATACTTAGCATTGCATGAGATAACCTGAGGACATGCATAAGAAAAAGGTGATCTATAAATCTCAGTAAGGGAATAAAAATGGAATAACATGAGGAATAAAATACATATTATTCAATAGGAATATCAATGGATGACAAAAGAAACATGAACATAAAGGCATGATAAAGCAAGTTAATCATAATATGGAGATGTGGCAACAACACATAACATAGAATTGGCATAAGCCAAGGATCATTTCACATTAAGCTTGAGTAAACCCTCATTGAACATGAAGCAAAAGTAAAACCTTGTTTAAATTTATTTAGAATGAGTCAAAACCCATTGCACATGATGTATCATGATACTATACTTTACCCAATGAATTGGAGCGCTCTCAGGGCACACCCTTCTTCAACATTTCATTTCATGCATAAGTGTGCCACATAGATCATACAACATGGAATCATTCATCATAATTTATTCCAAAATATAGGTATGTAAAATTAATAAATTAATATTTATAATAAATAAGTAAATGTGCATAAAGATGAACAAACTTTATAGAGAAATGAGCATTGTATTCACTACACAATGACATTGGCTTGGAAAATCGGTGCATTTTCGGCAGCGTAACGATGTGACATAAGAATTCATAAAAAAGGATTATGAGAGATAAATGGGTGTCTCATCATATAAAATTGAAATTGATAGTAAGGGGGGTCATATAGATAAATTTACCAACATAAGTAATGGAATTTGGATTCATAATACAAAATAGTTTCTTGAATGTAAATGAGGAGAGAGAAATTCCTTATGGAATTTCGGTATAGTAATTGGTGTACATGGGAGGAATTAATGAGAGATAAAGGGGTCTATCATCATTAAAATATAAAGAGGGAAGTATGAGGGACGTATGAAATCACACCCCAACATTTATAATTTAATGTAAAAGGGCGTAACAACATTATGAAAATTTGACAAAAATGAGAAAGGAAGAAATCCCTTACTTGGAAGTGTGATCCCAAAGGCTTTGGGGAGGCTTGAGAGAGGATTCATGGGATCTTGGGGCACCTTGAGATAATTATAGAGAGAGGAGGGCAAAGGTTGGAAGAACTCTAAAGGATTTTAGTAAAGAGGAAGTTGGAGCTTGGGTGGGTTTATATAGGAAAGGAGAGGGAATTCTTTATTATTTAGGTTTGGGACACCACACATTAAACTTATCAAAACCACAAACCAGCCCATGGTTTTAGCCCATGATATTTTCAAAAGGGGAGTGGAAAACAATATTTTATAATTTCAATGGACTAAATTCTTAAAATAATAGGGTTGATTATGTGGAGGTGAGTCACACTCTCACATAAAACAATTTAAAATGGAAAAATATTTTATACGTCTTGAATGGTCCACTAAAGCTTTGTAAAATAAATAAAAAAACCCAAAATCACATTATTTTAATGGTAAAAAATATATTGGCCGAAAATAATGTTTATATACTTTCATTACATCACTATTGGATCATTATGATGTCATAAAACTCATTATATATTTAAACAATATTTAATTTTTACCCAAAAATTCGACTGTCTCAGAAAATTGTGAAACATTCACTGTTGGATAATTTCGACGTCTTGATTCCAAAAATAAAATTCATTTTATATAAATAATTTTCTAAATATGTGAATTTTTACTTTTAAAATAAAAACCAACATTTATCGAAAATTATTGGGTTTTGACAAAAACAACTTTCAAACCTTAATAAAAATTACAATTGCATGCATTAAATTATAAGATCATTTATATTTAATAAAAAGTTAAATAATAATAATAATAATATTTTATTAAAATATAATTTAATTCAAAAATCCATTAATTAATCAAAATAGATTTCTTATTTGAATATTAACTAAAAATGTTATTTTTGGCTTTAAAAACTAGTTACAAAGTAACCACTATAAAATGAATGTATATTCTCTATAAAACAATAATGCACATAATCATAGTACTAGGGTCTTGTAACATAACCCCTTATAACACCCACATTATACCGAAGGGTAAGGTGTGCGATGGTGACAGACTCTCAGGGTGGCTCAGATAACATCGCTCGAGTGGTAATATCTATTAACTTACACTTCTCCCGTAGTAAGTTCCGCTCAAGATTAACATGTTCAAGCTCAACATGGGCTTGGTCAAGAGAGAATCCCAATTATTCCACCTCCTTTCTAAGATCTAAAAAATGGTCTTCATATGTGGAAAGTCTACTGGATGAGGCCATCGCTTCCTTTTTCTAAGTAAATTGGATTTGTTAAAGCCCTATATCTATACTAATCATGTGATAACTGTTCAATGACTATGTTAGCAAAAGTCACAATTCTTAACGGTATATTAAAATCCAGAAACATAAAACCAATGAAGTTAACATTTTATATAACCATAATAAGACACTTAATTAGATCAAGAGGACTTTTCATTAATGAAATTTTGGGTCATTATAGACCCCGACCCCATGACCCATGTTTCCCCCACCCCTTTGACCTCCTCCTCTCTATTCCCCAATGGGTACCCCAACCCCACGACCCCCGTTCCCCCAACCCTATGATCTACCTCTTAATTTCTTGATAGAGACCCCAACCCCCATGATACTCCTTTCAACCCCCCCGACCTCCCACTCCCCGACTCGTTGTTTCCCTCCTCACTAGCAATGTGGACCCCCTGAACTTTATCTCCCCAGCTTGGTTCCCGTCCTTAGAGGTGATGAAGAACCTCCCCATCTAACCATTCTATCACCTTCTCAGATCCCCTCCTTGGCGGGAACACATACCCCCTTAATGTTTCCATCCTTCTCCCCATTATCATCCTAAATATATTATTCCTCAAGGGGATTATTTTCTTATAATCTCTCTATATAGTTTTGATTTTATGCATACATGGTATTAGATAGCACTTTATTTGTTATTGAATATGTAATTTTAGTTGAGTATTATGTATTATATATAAGAAAACTCCCTCATAGGGAGTTTATTTATATACAGAAGAAGGTAGGGGTACATCTTCTATAGTGGTAGAAACACTACGTATAGCCTGCACAACTGGTGTTCTCTAGGGTGAATCATCTGTAGTGGTAGAAGAGTGTGTGTTATATTTTATAGTCATGGTAGACATAAAAAGTTGTATATTTTTTGTTAGAATGATATATTGTGAGCTCATATAGAGTGTAATATTTTTCTAACAGTAATTTTCCAATGAAAACACATTTTAATATATATATATTTTTATTATAAATATTATTAATTTTAATTTTAAAAAATAAGCATCATTTTTTTATTCTAACATGTAAATTTTATCTTATGAATAATTTTTCATATTTTTCATAAATAACTGTTTTATACCTAAATAGTGAAAGAATTACAATTTTTCAAAAACATTTACTTTCATTACATTACTATAATGGAAGAATGAATTAAATTTTTTGGAAAAATATTTTTATTATGAATATATATATATATATTAAATAAATCAGAAATATACTTTCTTGTATTTATAAATCACTTTTATATACATTTTAAAACATATGTAATATTTTAATCAAAATATAGATTTAGTCAATTAAATAAAAAATAGTTTTCTTCACCTATTGAAATTTTATCAATATATATACATTTTATTTTAGATCAATATTATCATATTTTTCAATAATTCAAATATCGTTTTTTGGGAATAAATGAATAATTACTATGATTAATGTTGATGGCCATGATAATGATAAAAATATTATGTTTGATGAGTTATTTTATTAATTTTTTGTAACATTTGACTAATAAATTATATTGATCTATTTAAAATAATGACACTATAATGATGTTTAAAAATATATATATTTATATTAACATACTTTTTATTGGTAATAAATGCATTGTAATATAAGAAAAACTAATTTTAAAAATACCATTATTCTACAAAAAATAGTGTTCCAATATATATATATTTATTTTAAATGTACGTTTTATCAGGATTATAAATTGTATTACATTAAATTTATAAAAATGAATGATGAATGTACAAAAATTTACTTAGAGGGGTTATTTTATATGTTAATAAAATATAATTTATATAGGTAAAAACATGTTACCATAATAAAAATAAAAAATTAAAAAGTAAATATATAAGGATAAATAATTTTATCTTTACTGAGAAAGACACTTCATCTTCCAATTCTCAGTTTAGAAAGAAATATATGATATATTTTAGAACATTCATGGGTTTACTTTGTGATAAAATGTATTGTTTTATATCTATGTTTAATTTATTTCATTTTAGTATTACCCATATAATAATTGTTTTCTTATAAAGTTGAATTCTTTTGTTCGAGTTGGGTTGGTTTTTTCAAAGCTAATCATGCTCATGAGAAAAAATATTTCTTTATGCCAATGTTTCCATGATTTCTATTTTCATTAGTTTTTTTGCCAAACTGCCTATAATGCATATTGTTTTGATGTTATTAGCTAAAAAACCTTTCTCGTTGATGATATCCAAAAGAGAAAATAAAGATCATGTGCTAATTGTGGTGAATTCTCATGATATATTGGGAACATGAGCTTCTTCAACTCTTTTTTCTTTCAACAATGAGAAAAGTTTTTCAGATAATAACATCAAGTCAATATGTTGTGTTCATAGTTCGATAAAAAAAGAAAATGGAAATTTTATTAATATTGGAAGTTATATTTTTTTGAGACTTTGGGATATTTATAAATAAACCACACCTTAATATGACCCATAGTGTGACTGGTATGAATAAAAGTGATTCTTTTTATTTAAAATAAACATTTATTTTAGTAAAAAAGAAAATTAACATACTCAAAACAGTGAAAAAATATTATTTTTATTTTTATACCTTAATAAAGTGATCTATAATTCATTTTTAATGTGTAGGAATAAACCACAATTCAATTCGACACACAATATTACTGGTTTGACTCAAAGCGTCAATTATCAGTTTAAAATCGGCATTTTAGTTCAAAAAGTGTCACTCACTAAAAACTAAGAAAAAAGCACATATTTTCTTGATAATTTCATAAATATATTCATAATTTATTTGTGACATGTAGGAATCAATTTCACATCAAACTGATAAACAATGTAATAGGTATGAGTCAAAGTGCATGTTTCCAGTTTAAAATGTCAATTTAGAAAAAATGAATAGTGAAGTACTCAAAACTGAGAAAATTCTTATGGATTGTTTTGATACATTAGTAAAATGATATATAACTAATTTTAGACATGTAGGAATCAACCACACCTGAATTCAATGCACGGTGCGATTGGTATGGATCCAAGTGCGTCTTTTTATTTAAAATTGACATATATTTTAGTAAAAAATGAAACTGACAAACTCAAAACTAACTAAAATAATTTTTATTTGTTTGTTACTTAATTAAAATTTTCCATAATTCATTTTTGACATGTAGGAATCAACCTAACCTCAATATGGTGAACAATGTACCTGGTATGGTTCAATGTAATTTTTTATTTTAAATTGACATCCATTTTATTAAAAACAATTGACCTACTCAAAACCAAAAAAAACACATTCATATTATTTTTATACTTTATTAAAATGATCCATAAGTCATTTATGAAATATTGGAATCATACTCAAATCAATAGGATACACGATGTGCACAATATGACTCAAAGTGTCCATTATCAGCTTAAAATCGACATTTTTGTTCAAAACATATCACTCACTGAAAATTGAGCAAAAATGCTCATAGTTTATTGATAATTTAAGACATCTATTAATAATTCATTTTTAATATTTAGGAATTTTTTTAACCTGAAATAAACACACTATGTAATCATTATGAGTCAAAATGTGTGTTTCTAGTTTAAAATGACAATTTTGGAAAAAAGACAAGTGAAGTACTCAAAACTAAGAAAACACATTCAGATTAATTGATAATTTGGAAAAATAATCCATAAGTCATTTGATACATGTAAAAATCAACCTCACCTAAATTTTATACATGGTGTGATTGATATGGTTCCAAGGGTGTCTTTTTATTGAAAATTGACATCGATTTTAGTAAAAAGGAAAAAATAACATACTCAAAATTGAGAAAACACAATAGGATTGTTTTTATACTTTATAAAAATGATCCATAAGTCATTTCTGACATGTAGGAGTAAACCGTACATCAATCTGATTCACGAAGTTCCCATTATGGCTCTAAGTGTATTTTTATTTATTTAAAATTTACATCCATTTTTCTAACGACCCAAGATTGACGTACATGGACATTAAATTTATTTTATGGAATAATTAATACATTACAAAAATAGAAACTTAATGGATGTATTAGTTTAGTGGAATTGGAAACTTACAACACATTCTTCTATCTTGGTGAATGATCTTCAATATCTCCCATAAATATCTTCCCCATTTGTCTTCCTAACTATAACCTTTCTTTATATCATGGGGAAAACCAACATAAAAAGGGAGAGAAAAAATTATCAGTAAGGGGAAATGTTGAGAACATAAATAAAACCATAAATATTAGAAAGTAAAAACATGAACATAATGTTTGATTATCAAAATTTAGAGTCATGAAATAAATATTGGTATTTCACAAGGAATATATCATAAAAGAACATTAACAATGATAAAATAACACTGTCATAAAACATGGAATTGTGGAAATTAATTAAGAACATAATATGATTTCCATAGTATCCAAGGCATTGCTTCCAGGACCATCATTGTAGACGAAGTCCATTACTGAACTGGGTTTACTTTCCATTCCAACCATGTATTACTGAACCACATTTACATGTCTTTGTAGCCCTGTATTAATTAACCAAATTTACTTGTCATTCAATTCATGTATATATCATGATATATAAATCTTTACCCAATTCATTGGATAGAGATATAGGTCCCGACCATCTAATAATAAAATCATTCTTATATTTTCCACAAAAACATAAACCATTCACCATAGCATAACCCAAGGAACAAAAATGGATTTCTTAAACATATTTCCATCATAACATAATCCATATAATATAAATAGATTTTATAAAAATAATTCCATCATAAAAACAATCAAATCAAAGTAATATCAGGGATAGAAAAATAAGCCTATGTCATCTTAGATGAAAAATAATTTTGATAAAACACTTGAGCATAATTCCTGAGAAAAATATCCTTCATTCTTTAAAAATGTTTTCTATTCTCAAAATGCTGAGTGATTTTAAAAGAAAATAATTTAGCAGAAAATAAACATGAAATCTTGTAGAGGAAGATTCATGTAAATAAGGCATTATGAGGAAGTAAAAAATATGTTAATTCCATATAAGTTAAAAAAACATTCTCCATGTACTTTTGTTGGAAAAGCCAAAAATAATCTTTTATGGTAAACAAAAGAAATTTTACTTCTATAGCACATAGTAAAAGTCAAATATGAGTAAAAATGAATTTAAACATACATATAATAATTTTATAAAAACATTTTTAGAAATCATGGACATGGATGATAAATATACAACTAGTAAATAGTTACATATAAACAATCTCAGAGAAAAATGAGATTTCAAAATTATTCCTTACCAATTAATAATCAGTTGAATCATTTGACTCATAAAATAAAGAAAATTATATGCATATTTAAATATCATAAACATTATAATAAGAATAATAAAAACATTCATGGGTAACATAAACACCAAAGAAAAGAATTAGATGGTGTATAAGGCATATGTCCCACAGAAATAAAAGTGAGACAAAATAATACATTACCATAGGTCCGATATAATTCATATTTATATGAAACTCATATTTAATTATTAAATCATGTTATTAAATTATAATGAGACTACATCTATATTTATGATATCATATATGATCATATTATATCATTTTGTTAATATTATTTCAATATTACCATTATTTCGGCTGGTAACTGCATTGTTTTCCCATTCCTGTTTTTCCATGTAAGACATGTTTTTTATGCATAGAATTTATTTTATTCATAAAATTAAGTTAATAATTATAATTTTAACTCATCATATAAATTTTATAATCATTCTTGAATTGTTAACATGGAGAAGAAATCCCACCGTGTCGTGGAGAGAGTAGGCCGTACGTACTCACGAGTGACAATATCATTTTCTTGATGGTAAAATGGTAATTAATTAGATGGTATATTATTTATAAAGAATCATTATCATGTTATGTTTATTATTTAAATCCATTATACTCATCATTATACCCATCATAATAAAGTATTTTTTTGAATAACAAATTACACCACGGTGTGGAGACGGTAAGCCGTACGTATGCACACATAGTGATATTGTTATTCATAGGATGGATAAAAGAAGGTATAAGGTTGTCCCATAATTATTATTACATATCATGATGTATAATATAATGTATTTATTACTTTATTATGGAATCAACATTGAAAGAGTAAGAAGAAGAAAAGAAATTGAAATGAATTGGTAAATCAATGATCTTTTCTTCGTTGGACTTTTTTTGCATCTCTTCTTAGGGACACTAGGAGTGGAATTTTTGGAAACCCAAGACCTTCAGAAGTTAAATAATATTGTTTATAATTGAATTGGGTAGGGGTTTGTCGATCTAGAAGGCACAAGAAGGTGTGAGGAAATGAAGAGGGAGATGCCTTTTTGTTAGAGAGGAGAGGGGCACTTTAGGATACTCTCAAACCATTAAGACATTATAAGACAATTCTAGATCTAAATAATTATAAAGGGCACATAAATGAAATTTATAATACATTTTAGACAATATATTATACCCTTGTGATTATTTAACATTTTTTTGATTTTTAAATTACTTAATAATAAATTAATTCAATAAGATATTATTATTTTTAAATTTAATTCTATTCAATTAATTTGAGTTAAAATAAAATAAGACAAAATGGGAATTCGAATATAATGATTTCAAGAATCTCTAATATATATTATATATCTTGTAAATTTTTTAGATACATTAAATAATCCAAAATATAACAAAATTAAAAATATTAAAATCATTTATACTATTTTTATGTTAATTGAATAAATATTGTTTTAGAATGGAAGAAACTTTTAAGGTATTTATATAACTTATAAAAATTCCAAATAAATTTATATAATGAAAAAGGTTTCATTTATACCAAAATAGATATTTATATTCGTTCATATCTTGATTTTGGCCCTATGTGGACACATAAAAGATATTAAAATACAAGATAAATCTATTTTGTAACTATCATTGATTTAAATAATATATAATATGTTTTCATGTACAAGTGTTCATTAAATAACTCAAAATAGATCATATTGTGATAAGTATTGAATCTTATTCATAAAATAGTTTTTGTACATGTTTTGGTTTGATTTTAAACCTTATAATTTTGATTTACCCTTAATTAATTCCTTTATCTCTTACCATCGCAACAAGTATTTTTATTTACTAAGGGTTAATATAGTAATTCTAAAATGAAAAAGGAGCCATAAATGGATAATTGGTGACATATTTAACTTCATACCAATTATTTTTCCGAACATTATATTTTTATGAATTTTATATAATTTAATAAAATATTATTTATTTGAAATATCAAGAGTCTCAATTTCGACACTATTTTTTAGTTGACTTTTTAAAAATATCAGAACATAGAGATATGTATGAACGTACTCCTTTAAACCACAAATAACATGTAAAAGTAATCTATAAAATTATTGGATGACATTAATTCAATCAAATTATATTTATTTTAATATTTTTAATATTATTTATTTGATATTTCTATCAATAAAATAATTTCTGCATCATTATTGAGTCATCATTAATGATAATTATTTAGCCTTTAAAAATTATAGATAATTTTTTATGATATTGTTAATTCTATTATATTTCCAGAGACTACCTATAGTCTACTTTATTCTCTGTTAATCCCTAAAGTAACTTTAATATACTTATATAAAATGAGACTGTGATATTTTGTCACATTCATTAATTTTCTTATATTTATGTCATATTCATGGGAAAGACACCATTAAGTGATTCCATTTCGAACCATAGATGATAAGGGTCGAATTTATTCTTCGAATAGGATTTTGATAGGTGTTAAGGTAATTTTATAATATCATGTATACCTTTAATCACCCGATTTTCCTTTAACCTAGGTAATAAAAATAATTACTAATGTAACTATTCATAATGACAAAAAATAAAATTAACTTATTAACATAATTTGGACCCACTGATTCCAAATATATAATCCATTTTTTATAATTCAAAACACATAATTGGAATAAATTAATTTAAGATTAATTCCCGTTGTTAAAACCAAAAAGCGGGTTTTTAAGAAGTAAAATCTTATCAAAAAATTGTCATGTGTTTATATCCAATTTAATAGTAAAATTACTTATAATGAAAAAAATATATTAAATGATAAAAAAATACAATTAAACTTTACAAAAAATTAAAAATATAATATAACTATATAAATAATTTATATGAAATTGTAATTTTGAATTAAAATGTTGTATTTTTCACTATTCATTAAAATTTGAGTTTTATCTAAAAAATAAAAAAATTCAACAAAAGTAAATTTTTATATCCTAATTCCAAATAAGAATTTTATTATTTCAAATTCAACTTATAAAATTGTTAGAAACTAGATTTAAAATGGGTTCTCCATCAAAAGCCGTTAAAATTATAATTTGTTTTTGAAAAATAATTATTTTGTTTGAAAAAATTGAATTTTTTATTATATCCCTTCTAGAAAATACATAATATGAATGTTAATGTTATATAAAATTTTAAATGTGGTTAATAATATTAAAAATATCTAGTTTATATCCCATTAAATAATAATATTTTTATAATATATTTTTGTTTTGTGAAACTTGGTTTTGCGTATAATGTTAGCAATCGAGGAAGATCGGTCTTTCGTGTAACACATGACAAGAATAGTGTTGCGTATACTGTATGATAAAACGGGTTTGCATATAGTAAAAGATAATATTGGTGTAGTGTACAACACAAGGCCTCAAAGAAATTAAAAAGAATTTACCTCATAAAATATCAGGGTGTCACATTCTACTCCCTTTAAAATGAATTTCGCCCCCAAAATTCGTCGGGGTTATAAATGGTTTACTACTTGAATATTTTATTCATGGAAACCCACAAAATAAAAATGAATACTAAAACATTATTTTAAAAAGGAAAGTTAAAAACATAATGGTTACCCAAAGTAACTAATAACTGGGTTTCCACATAGGAGAACATAGGTGGGAAGTGAAAACAATGATATGGAAGAGAAATATAACCATAAAGTTGTGATGGATAGTGATAGAGAATAAGGTTTGGAGAAATTTAACTACAGAAAGCCATAAATATGTGTTAATTTAAGGGACTATCTGATTGATTAGATAAGAAGGAAATAGGATATCATTTTTGGTTTTCATGATCCTTTTCCTAAAGTTGATGAGTTTTTTATAAGAATAAATCATTACTTGATTTTGGTACAATCTAACCTTTTTTCGTTCCGTGAACAATTTCCACTTCACCTCTTATTTAATGAAATGAAGTTGAGTTTTTCATTATTAAAGTATTAGTAAATCATGCAATATAATGATAGGTCATTCCATCAGTCTCTACAAAAAGGTTAGTATAGGTAATCAAATATGCATAAGGCCACCTATAATTAGATAATACAAACTTCAACTAGAATATAACTTATAAAATCCCTCTAAAAACTGAAAACATAAAACTTTAGAAAGAGCTGAACTAAATCAACTTAACATTTGTATCCCGTATCTCACTTGGTAGTTCTTGGTTGCCACATTCCAAACACATAAATACCTTAATCAAATATTCTATTGAAACATGATAAAAACATGAATTACTGTAGAACCACAGTGAAAACATGAATTCTATCAAAATTAACTCTTTCCACATACAAAAAGTACAAACAATTTTATATACTCAAATCATGATATCACTTTGTCCTTATATCAGTCCAGTGGTCATTAATACTATCAAACAACTCATTATCTCCTCATCCCCTCATTATTAACATATAATGTGTTTTCAAAAATATCTAAATAACTTTTCATGGTTAACGGTACCATTCGACAAATACTTTCAAATACTTTAGGAAAAAAATAGCGTAACAGTCCTTAGATGTTTCTTTATTCCATAGTATCGTACATTATTCTTGATAAACATGAAATAATTCCACTATCTTCTTAAACCATTAACCAAGCATCATCATTTTATTCCCCAACACTTCTTCTATCTCATAAATCATTTTTAGTCGCATCATCATCATCAACATAAATACTACCCATATGAACATGATGATATACTTCATGACATTTTACCTTAGGGAATTGATTTGAATAATGCCCATACATTCCACATTTAAAACATTTAACTATTGTTTATATCTTATCAATACCATTATCCTTATCCATTATGTTAACAAAACCATTTCCTTTTTAATTACCGGATTTGTGTCTTTTTTCCACACCCAAAGCATCTTCTAGTTCCTTTGAAACATTCTCCTTGATGCCAATTCCCACATGATTTTCATGAGGAAAATTGAACTTTCTTTCCTTTATGATCCCCATGAAACTCCATCATTCTCTTATTATCTGCTTCAGGAAACTCACCAAAGTTGATATTATTAGTCATATTATGATATTTTTGATTAGGCATAATAATTATGTTTTTCCTTACAACTGTAATTTCATTTGGTTGATCATGAATAATATCATTCCATTGTCCATCATATTCTCCATTAACATGAATCCTCCTATTTCTGGAAAATTTATAAAACCCAAAAAGAATAGTGTGATAGGTGAAAATCATACTAGGAAAACAATATAATCAATGGGGAGTACTTTCAATCTCTAAAATCTTTGGTTTAATCCTCAGTTATTTATGACCGTTACCATAATTCGAGGAATGTATCCTCTAGTTATAATTAACCTAAGGTACATCCCTAAAAATACCTTAGAAATATCTCTAGGGATCTCACTAAAGTTATCATATCCCAGTTTCCAATGTTTAACTGAACCATGTCTCTAATACCAACTCTAACAACCCACGATTGACGTACATGAAAATTAAATTGCTTTTGCAGAATACTTAATACATTACAAAAATATATTCCCAAATACTATATTATTTTAGAGTCTTTGGAGACTAGGAACACATTCTTTTAGCTTGGTAAAATATCTTAAACATCCCCCATAAAGATCTTCCCCATTAGTTTTCATACCTAAAACCATTCTATATATCCTGGGGGAAGGAAAAATAAAAAAGGTGAGCTCAAATGATCAGTAAGTATAAACATTGAGAACATAAATTAAACCATAAACATTATAATGTAAAAACATTAACATAAAGTTTAAATATCAAAATATTGATTCATGAAATAAATCTTGGTAGGTCATAAGGAATAGATCATAAAGGAACATTAACCATGATAAAATAACATTGGAATAAAACATAGAATTGTGGAAAACAATTAAGCACATAATATGATTTCTATAGTATCCATGTCATTTCTCCCAAGACCATCATAGTGGAAGAAGTCCATTACTGAATCCGGTTTACTTGTCATTCCAACTATGTATTACTAAATTGGATATACATGTTGTTCCAACCCTGTAGTGCTGAACTGAATTTAATTGTCGTTCCAGTCATGTTTATCTCATGAGAAATAATTATTTTTACAATTAATTGGAGGGAGATATATCTCCCATCCCTTTCATAACAAAATCATTCTTACATGTGCCACAAAAACACAAACCATTCACCATAGCATAACCCATGGAACAAAAAATGGGTTTCTTAAAAATCATTCCATCATAATATAATCCATATAAGATAAATAGATTTCTTAAAAATATTATTATCATAAACACAATCAAATTAAAGTAATAATAGGGATAGAAACATAACCCTATATCATATTATATGGAAAATAATTTTGATAAAAAACTTGAGCTTAATTCTTGAGGAAAATATCCTTTCTTCATTAAAAATGTTTTCTATTGTCAAAATTCCATGAATTTTTTTTAAAGAATTTAGTTAAAAATAAACTTGAAATATTCAAGAGGAAGATTCAGGGAAATAAGGAACTATGGAGATGTAAACAATCCGTTCATGTCGTATAAGTTAAAAAAACATTCTCATCATACTTTTTCCAGAAAAGTCAAAAAGTAACTTGTATGGTAAAAAAAAGAAAGATTCTATCCATACCATTTAGTAATAGTCAAAAATGGGTAAAAATGAATTTAACCATACATATAAAAATTTTATGAAAATATTTTTAGAAAACATGGACATGGATGATAAATATATCCCCAGTAAATACTTACGTATTAACAATCTCATATAAAATTGAGATTTCGAAATTATTCATTACCAATATACAATCTGTAGAATCGTATGCCCCAAAAAATAAATAAAACTGTATGAATATGTAAATATCATAAACTTCATAATAATAATAATATAAAAATTCATGGGTAACATAAACACCACACAAAATAATTAGATGGTGTATAAATCATATGTCCCACTGAAATAAAATTGAGAAAATATAATCACTTACCTTAGGTCCGATATGCTTCGTATGTATCTAAAACTATTTTATAATGATTAAATCATGTTATTAAATTATACTGGTACCATATAGACATTTATTATATCATATATGATTATATTATATCCTTTTTTTAATATTATTTCAATATTACCATTATTTCAGGTGTTAACTACTTCATTTTCTCATTCCTTTTTTGCCATGTAAGTCATGTTTTTTGTGAATATGATGTATTTTATTCATAAAAATAAGTTCATAATTATTATTTTCAATCCTCAGATAACTTTAATAATCATTCATGAATTGTTAACGTGGAGAACGAATCTCACCGCATCGTGGAGACGGTAGGTCGTACGCACGCACGAGCGAAAAAATTGTTCTCTTGATGGTTAAATGGTAAGTAATTGGATGGTATATTAATTATACACAATCATTATAATTTTATATTTCTTAGTTAAATCCGTTATACTTATTATTATACCCATCCTAATAAAGTATTGTTTTTGAATAACAAATTATACCACAGTGTGGAGACGGTAAGCTGTACGTAAACACACATGGTGATATTGTTATTCGTAGGATGGATAAAAGGAGGTGTAAGGTTTTACAATAATTATTATAACATCTCAAAATATATACTATAAAATAGTTGTTACTTTAGTATAAAATAAAAATAGAAATAATAAGTAGAAGACGAAAATAAATTGAATTGAATTGGTAAAACAATTACCTCTTCTTCGTTGGACTTCCTTTGGATATCTTCTTAGGGACACTAGGGATGGGCTTTTTGGAGAACCAGAACCCCCAAAAAAAAATATGAATTCTCATAGGAGAATTGGTTAGGGTTTGATCGAGCTATAATTCTCAAGGAGTTGTGAGGAAATATGGGAGGATATGCCTTTTTATAAGAGAGGAGAGATTCACTTTTGGTTACTCTCAAAAATATTAAGATATAATAAGACTATTCTAGATCTAAATAATTAAAAACTGACCATAAATTAAATATATAATACATGTTCGACCACATATTATCCCCTTGTGATTATTTAACATTTTTTGATTTTTAAATAATTTAATAATATATTAATTCAATAAGATATTATTATTTCTAAATTTAATACTATTCAATTAATTTGACTTAAAATAGAATAAGAAAAAGTGATAATTCAAATATAATGATTTAAAACATCTATAATATATCTTATAGGTCTTGGAAATTTTTTATACACATTAAATAATCCAAAATACAAAAAAATTAATAATATTAAAATAATTTAATCTATTTTTATATTAATTGAATAAATATTGTTTTAGAATTGAAGAGAATTTTAAGGTAATTATAAAACTTCTAAAAATTCAAAATAAATTTATATAATGAAAATGGTTTCATTTATATGAAAATAGACATTCATATTCACTCATAGATTGATTTTGGCCCTATGTGGACTCATAAAAGATATTAAAAAACAAGATAGTGATATTTTGTAACTATCTTTGATTTAAATAATATATAATATATTTTCAGGTAAAAGTGTTCACTAAACAACTATAAATCCATAATATTGTGATAGGTATTGAATATTATTCATTAAATGATTTTTTAACATGTTTTGGTTTTATTTTAACCCTAATAATTTTGATTTACACTTAATTAATTCCTTTAACTCTTTCCATGACAACATGTGTTTTTATTACTAATGGTTAATATAGTCACTCTAAAATGAAAAAAAGCCATAAACGGACCATTTGTGACATATTTAACTTCATAACAATTATTTTTTCAAAATTTATATTTTTATGAATTTTATATAATTTAATAAAATACTATTTATTTGAAATATCAATAGTGTCAATTTTGACACTATTCATTAGTTGAATTTTTAGATAGATCATAACATAGATATATGTTCAAAAAATGTCCTTTAAACCATAAATAACATGTAAAATTAATCCATAAAATTAGTGTATGACATTAATTCAATCAAATTATATTTATTTTAACAATTTTAATATCATTTATTTGATATTTCTATCATTAAATATTTTCTTCATCACCATTGAGTCATCATTAATCATAATTATTTTATATCTAAAAATTATAAATAAATTTATATGATGTATGTAATTCTATTATCTTTCTATAGACTAACAATAGTCTATTTTATTCTATGGTAATCCCTAAATTGAAATTAACATACTAATATAAAATGAGAGTGTGATATTTTGTCACATTCATTATTATTTTCTATACTAATGTCATATTCATTGGAAATTGTCCATTAAGTGATTCCATTTAGAACCATATATGATCAGGGTATAATTTATTTATCCAATAGGATTTTTACAGGTGTTAAGGTAATTTTATAATATTATGTTTACCTTTAATTACCCGATATACTTTTAACCCTGATAATAAAAATAATTACAAAAGTTACTATTAATAATGCCCAAAAATAAATGTAACCTATTAAAATAATTTGGACCAACTAATTACAAATATGTAATCCATTTTTCATAATCCAAAACACATAATTGGCATAAATTAATTTAAGATTAATTCCCATTGTTAAAACCAAAAAATCGGTTTTTAGGATGTAAAAACTTATCAAAAGATTGTCATGTGTTTATGTCCAATTTAAATGTGAAATTTATTCTAATGAACAAAATTGGATTAAATGAAAAAAAATCCAATTGAATTTTAAAAACAATTAAAAATATAATCTAACTATATAAATAAATTATATTAAAAGAAGGATTTGAATTAAAATGTAGTATTTTTTACTATTCATTAAAATTGAATTCTATCAGAAAAATATCCAAAATTCAACAAAAGTTAATTTTTATGTCTCTATTTCAATGAAAAGGTTTATTTTTTAAAATTGAACTTATAAATGTGTCAGAAACTAGATTTAAAATGGGTGCACCATCAAAATACGTTAAAACTGCATTTGTTTTTGAAAAATACTTATTTTATCTCAAAAAATTGAATATGCTCTTATATCATGACTAGAAAATAAATAATATGAATTTTAATGTTATAAAAAATTCAAAATATGGTTTATAATATTCATAACATCTAGTTTATATCCCATTAAATAATAATATTTTAATAATATATCTTTTTTTTGTGTAGCTTAGTATTGCGTACAATAAAAGCTATCGAGGAAGGTCCCTCTTGCGTGTAATACAAGCCAAGAATAGTGTTGCGTATATTGCAAGATAATACGATGTTGTGTATAGCACAAGATTATATTAGTGTAGTATACAAAAAAATACATCAAAGAAATTAAAATGAATCTATCTCATAAAATTTCAGGGTGTCACATTCTATCCCCCTTAAAATGAATTTCGCCGTCGAAATTCATCGGGGTTATAAATGGTTTACTACTTGAAAGTTTCTTTCATGGAAACCCACATCATAAAAATGAATACTAACACATCATTTAAAAAAGTAAACTTAAAAACATAATGGTTAAAAAAAGCAACTCATCACTGGGTTTCTACATAGGAGAACATAGGTGGAAAGTAAAAACATGGATATAGAAGACAAATCTAACCATCAAGTCTTGATGGATAGTGATAGTGTATAAGGTTTAGAGAAATTTAACTACCAGAAATACATAAATATGTAATGATTTAAGGGACCATATGATTCATCAGATTAGAAGGTAGTAGGCTAACATTTTTGGTTTTCAAGATCCTTTTCCTAAAGTTGAAGAATTTTGCATGAGAATAAATACTTACATGATTTTGATAAAATCTCACCATTGTTCACTCCGTGAACAATTTACACTTAAAATATTATTTAAAGAAATGATGTTGATTTTTCCATTTTTAAAGTTTTAACAGATCATGAAATAGAATGATAGGTCATTCCATCTATCTCATAAAAAAGGTTAGGACATGAAATCATATATTCATAAGGCCACCTATAGTTAGATAATACAAACTTCAATTAGAATATAACTTATACAATCCTTCAAAAACCTAAAAATATAAAAAGTTAGAAAGAGGTGAGCTAAATGAACATAAAATTTTCTCTCATATATCATTTGGAATTTCTTGGTTGTCACATTCCCAACACATGAAGACCTTAATCATTTATTCTCTTGAAACATGATACTAACATGAATTATAGTATAACCTTAGTGAAAGCATGAATTCTTTCAAAAGTAACTCTTTCCACACACCAAAAATACCAAAACTTTTATATACTCGAACCATGATATCACATTGTCCCTATATCTGTCCTAAGATTATTAATACTATCAAACAACTCATTATCTCCTAATCCCATCATTATTAACATATCATTTGTTTTCCAAAAATATCTGAATAACTTTTCATGGTCACCATCACCATTCAACATATACATTCAAATAATTAAGAAAAAACAATAATGGAAGAATCCTTAGAAGTTTCTTTAATCCATAGTATTATTCATTATTCTTGATAAATATATAATCATTCCACTATCTTCTTATACCATTGAATGAGCTTCATCGTTATTTTCCTCAACACTTATTTCATCTCATATATCATTTGTAGTCTATTCATTATAATCAAGTTAAATACTACCCATACGACCATGAAGATTCTCTTCATGAAATTTTCCCTTAGAGAATAAATTTTCATAATTCCCGTATATTCCACATTTAATGTATTTAACAGTTATTGATGTCTTAGAAATTGCTATATCCTTGTCCATTGTGTTGACAAAACCTTTTCCTTTGAAATTACTCTCTTTGTGTTCTTATTTTCTACACCTAAATAATGTTCCAGTTCCTTTGAAACATTCTCCTTGATGCCTATTCCCAAATTATTTACATGAGGAAAATTGAACTTTATTTTCTCTATGATGACTATGGAACTCTATCTTTCTCTTATTAGATGCTCCAAGAAACTCACCAAATTTGAGATTATTGATCATATTTTGAGATTTATGATTAGGTATAATAATGATGTTTCTCCTTAAAAATACCATTTAATTTCATTTCACATGAATAATATCATTCCATTGTCCTTTATATTCTCCATTAACATGAATCCTCCTATTTCCTGACATTTTCTAAAACCCAAAAAGAATATTTTGAGAGTCAAAAATAATACTAGGAATATAATATAATGAATCAGGACCACTTTCAATCTCAAACAACTTAGGTTTAATCTTAGGTTATTAATGATTGTTACCATAATTTTAGGATTGTAACCTATAGTTAGACTGACCCTTAGGGATATCCATAGACATACCTTAAAACAATCTCTAGGGATCTCACTAAATTTTTCACATTGTAGTTTCCAATGGTTAAATGAACCTTCACTATGATACTAAATCTAATGAAATAATCTTGACATACATGGAAATTTCATTTATTTTGCAGAATAAATAATACATTACACAATTAGACACCCAATGACCATATTAGTTCAGTGTCTCTGGAAACTCGAAACACATTCTTCTAGCTTAGTAAAAGATCTCCAAAAGCTCCCATAAAGATCTTCCTCATTAGTTTTCCTACCTAAACATTTATTTATATCCTAGGGAAAAGAAACATAAAAAAGGTGAGTTCAGATGATCAGTAAGGGTCAAAATTGAGAATATAAATCAAACCATAAACATTAGAATGTTAAAATATGAACATAAAGTTTAAATATCAAAATCTTGAGTCATAAAATAAATATTGGTAGTTCATAAGTCATAGATCATAAAGAAACATTAACAATGATAAAATTGCATTTGAATAAAACACGTATTTGTTGAAAATAATTAAGCACATAATATTATTTCCATAGCAGCAAAGGCATTTATTCTAAGACCATCATAGTGGAAAAAGTCCATTACTGAACTGGGTTTACTTGTTAATCCATCCATGTATTACTAAACTAGATTTACATGCCGTTCCATCCCTGTATTACTGAACTGAATTTACTTTCCATTCTAGTCATGTCTATCTCATGAGATATAAATCTTTACCCAATTAATTGGAGGGAGATATTGGCCCCACACATCTCATAAAGAAATCATTCTTAAATGTGCCACAAAAACGTAAAACATTCACCATAGCATAACCCAGGGAACAAAAAAAATGGTTTATTAAACATTGTTACATCATAACATAATCTATATAAGATAAATGGATTTAATCAAAAAAATTTAATCATAAAAATAATAAAATAAACGTAATAATAGGGATTGAAACATAACCCGATTTCATCTTTTATGGAAAATAATTTTGATAAAACACTTGAACTTAATTCCTGAAGAAAATAACCTTTCTTTTTTAAAAATGTTTTCTCTTCTCAAAATTCCATGAAATTTTAAAAGAAAATAATTTGGTTGAAAATAAACATGAAATATTGTACAGGTAGATTCATGGAAATAAGGCACCATGAAGGAAAAAAAAATCCATTCATGTCGTATAAGTTAAAAAAACATTCTCCACATACTTTTGTCGGAAAAGTAAAAAGTACCTTGTATGGTAAAAAAAAAGAAAGATCCCATCCATACCATGTAGTAAAAGTAAAAAATTGGTAAAAATGACTTTAACCATACATAAATGAATTTTATAAAAACATTTTTAGAAAAAATTGACATGGATGATAAATATATCCCCAGTAAATACTTACATATAAATAATCTTGTATAAAAATGAGATTTCAAAATAATTCCTTACCAATTTCTTATTACCTGATTCCTATGCCTCGTAAAATAAATAAAAATATATGCATATGTAAATATCGAAAAATTCATAATAAGAATAATAAAATCATTAATGTGTAACATAAACACCACACAAAGAATTAGATGGTGTATAAGGCATATGTCCCTCATAAAAAAAGTGAGACAAAATAATCCTTTACCTTAGGTCTGATATGCTTCATATGTATATGAAATTCTTGTATAATTATTAAATCATGTTATTAAATTATACCAGGACCATATCAATATTTTTGATATCATATATGATCCTATTATAACATTTTGTTAACAATATTTCAATATTACCATTATTTCATGTGTTAGTTGCTTCATTTTTCCATTCCTTTTTTTGCTATGTAAGTGATGTTTTTTATGAATAGGATATATTTTTTCATTAAATTGAGTTTATAGTTATTATTTTCACACATCATATAAATTTTATAATCATTCTTGAGTTGTTAACATGGAGAACGAATCTCACTTGTTGTGGGGACGGTAGACCGTATGTACGCATGAGCGATGATATCATTTTTCTGATGGTTAAGTGGTAGGTAATTGGATGGTATATTAAATATAAATATTCATTATAATTTTATATTTATTATTTAAATCCATTATACACTTCATTATATCCATCCTAATTAAGTATTTTTTTGAATAAAAAATTACACCACAACGTGGAGACGGTAAGCCGTACATATGCATGCATAGTGATATTGTTATTCATAGGGTGGATAAAAGGAGGTATAATGTTGTCCCATAATTATTATAACATATAATAATTAAGAATATACTATTATTATTACTTTATTATGGAATCAACATATAAAAAGGAAGTATAAGAAGAAATGAAATTGAATTGAATTGGTAAAGAAATTACCCTCTTCTTTGTTGGACTTCCTTTCAATTTCTTCTTAGGGGCACTAGATATAGATTAGGCTCAAGGTAGTGTGGGGAAGTGTGGGATGAGATGCCTTTTTATAAGAGATGAGAGGGCCACTTTAGGGTACTCTCAAAATATTAAGATATAATAAGACTATTCTTGGTCTAAAAAATTACAAATGGACCATAAATGGAATTTATAATACTGTTTAAAAAATATATTATCCCATTGTGATTATTAAATTTTTTTGTGATTTTTAAAAATTTAATAATAAACTAATTAAATAAGATATTATTATTGTTAAATTTAATACTATTAAATTAATTTGACTTAATATACAATAATACCAAGTTCTAATTCGAATATAATGATTTCAAACATATATAATATATCTTATAGATCTTTTATATTTTTTAGACACATTATCTAATAAAAAATATAACAAAATTAATATTAGTAAAATCATTTATTCTATTATTATTTTAATTGAATAAATATTGTTTTAGAATTGAAGAAACATTTAAGAAAAATATATAACTTCTAAAAATTCAAAATAAATTTATATAATGAAAATGGATTCATTTATATAGAAATAGACATTTATATTCAATCATAGCTTGATTTTTACCTATGTGGAAACATAAAAGATATTAAAATACACGATTGTGATATTTTGTAACTATCTTTGATTTAAATAATATATAATTTATTTTCATGTAAAAGTGTTCATTAAATAACTAAAAATCGATAATATTGTGATAAATATTGAATATTATTAATCCTATATTTTTTGGACATGTTTTGGTTTTATTTTAAACCTTATAATTTTGATTTACCCTTAATTAATTCTTTTAACTCTTACTATAACAACATGTCTTTTTATTTATTAAGGGTTAATATAGTCACACTAAAATGAAAAAGGAGGCATAAATGGACCATTGGAGACATATTGGACTTCATCACAATTAGTTGGCTGAATTCTATATTTTTTTTAATTTTATATAATTTTATAAAATATAATTTATTTAAAATATCAATAGTATCAATTTTGAAACTATTCATTAGTTGACTTTTTAGAAATATCATAACATAGAGATATGATCGAATTTTTTTTAAACCATAAATAACATGTCAAAGTTATACATTAAATTAGTGGATGAAATTAATTCACCCAAATTATATTGATTTTAATATTTTTAATATTATTTATTTGATATTTATGTGAATAATATAATTTCTCCATCACTATTGAGTCATCATTAATGAAAATTATTTAATCTCTAAAAATTATAAATAAATTTATATGATATATTTAATTATATTATATTTTCATATACTACCTATAGTTGATTTTATTCCCTGGTAATGCCTAAATTAAAATTAATATACTTATATAAAATGAGAGTGTGACGTTTTGTCACATTCATTATTTTTTTATATTCATGTCATATTCATGGGAAGTGTACATTAAGTGATTCTATTTTAAAAAATAGATTATAATATTATAATTTATTCACTTAATAAGATTTTGAATGGTGTTAAGATAATTTTATAATATTATTTTTACATTTAATTATCCAATTTACCTTTAACCATAATAATAATAATAATTACTAAAGTTACTATTCATAATTCCCAAAAATAAAAGTAACCTATTAACATAATTTATACAAAATTTATTACAAATATATAATCCATTTTTCATAATTCAAAACACAAAATTGGCATAAATAAATTTTAGATTAATTCCTGTTATCAATACCAAAAAGTGGGTTTTTAAGAAGTAAAAACTTATCAAAAGATTGTCTTGTGTTTATGTCAAATTTAAATGTGAAATTATTTATAATGACCAAAATTGGATTAAATGATAAAATCATAATACAATTTTACTTTAAGACCAATTAAAAATATGGGCTTACTATATAAATAAATTAAATAAAAAGGCAGTTTTGAATTAAAATCTAGTATTTTCACTATTCATTAAAATTTGAATTTTATCAGAAAAAATAAAAAAATTCAAAAAAGTATATTTTTATGCCTTTATTCAAAATAAGAAGTTTATTTTTTCAAATTGAACTTATAAAAGTGTTAAAAAGTAGATTTAAAATGGGTGTTCCATCAAAAGGCGGTAAAATTGCATTTTTTTGAAAAATACATATTTTATCTGAAAAAATGAATTTTTTTCTAATATAACGTCTATAAAATACATAAGATGAATTTTAATGTTATATAAAATTTAAAATGTGGTTAATAATATTCATAAACTCTAGTTTATATCCCATTAAATAATAATATTTAAAAAATATATCATTATTAAGTGAAACTCGGTATTGCGTACAACACAAGTTATCAAGGAAGGCCGCTCTTACTTGTAAGAAAAGCCACGAATAGTGTTTAATATACTAAAATATAATATAGTGCTTCATATACCACAAGATAATATTGTTGTATCCTATAACACAAGTCATCAAAGAAATTAGAAAGAATCTATCTCATAAAATCTCGGGGTGTCACAATTTTAGTAAAAAAGGTGAATGATCTACTCAAAATTGAGAAAAAACATTTTTATTGTTTTTATAATATATGAAAACATTACACTAGTTATTTATTATTTTTATAAATCGTGCGCTTGTCAATTTTATACATTATGTGCCCGATATGACTCAAAGTCCCCGTTAATAGTTTAAAAATGACATTTTAGTTCAAAAAGTGTCAGTCACAGAAAAAAGAGAAAACACATTCAGAGTTTCTTGGTAATTTATTACATCCATTCATAAGTCAATTTTGATTTGTATGAATTAGTCTAACATCAATCTGATAGAAGATGTAATCAGTATGAGTCAAAGTGCGTGATTCCAGTTTAAAATGATAATCTAGTAAAAAAGGTAAGTGAAGTACTGAAAACCAAGAAAAAACATTTTTATTGTTTTTATAATTTATTAAAATAATCCATAAGTCATTCTAGATGTGTAGGAATCACCCTTACTTCAATATTATGCATGGTGTGCCCGATGTGTAGGGATAAACCTTACATTCATATTGTTTTTAGACTTTAAAATAAATGATCAATAATTCATTTTTGATATATAGAAATCAACCACACCACAATTTGATGAACGATGTGCCCGATATGGCATCAAGTATGAATTTTTATTTAAAATTGACATCAATTTTAGTAAAAGGGAAAAATACATAATCAAAACTAGGAAAAACATTAAAATTGTTTTGATACTTGATGAAAATTACCTATAAGCCATTTGTAACATGTAGGAAACAACCACACATCAGTCTAATACACGATGTGTTCGGTATGAATCAATGTGTCCATTATCAGTTTAAAATCAACATTTTAGTTCCAAAAATGTCACTCATTGAAAAATGAGAAAACTTTCTCATATTTTTCATGATAATTTTTGAAATCGATTCATATATCATTTGTGATGTGTAGGAATCAGTCTCATGTCAAACTGATACACGATGTTATTAGTATGACTAAATGTGTGTGTTTCCAGTTTAAAATGAAAACTTAGTAAAAAAGATATGTTAAGTACTTGAAACTATGACGATTCATTAGGATTTTTTATACTTTATTAAACTATCCATAAGTTATTTTAGATGTGTAGGAATTAGATAAGCCTCAATCCAATGCATGGTGCGACTGGTATGCCCCCCCCCCCCCCCCAAGTGCGACTTTTAATTTAAAATTGAAATCAATTTCAGTAAAAAAGAAAAATATTGTACTAAAAGATGAGAAAACAAATTTAAATTATTTTTATACTTTAGAAAAATTATCCAAAAGTCATTTGAGATGTGTAGAAATCAACCAAACCTTAATTTGAGGAACAGTGTGACCGGTATGGCACCAAGATCATTTTTTATTTAAAATTTACATCTATTTTAGTAAAAAGGATAATGATATACTCAAATCCAAGAAAAAACATTCAATTTTTTTTAATACTTTATGAAAATGATCTATAGGACATTTTTAAAGTGTCGGCATCAACCTCACCTCAATCTGATGTACGATGTTCCCAGTATGGCTCAAAGTGAATTTTTACCTATAATTGACATCCATTTGATAACAAGGGAATCCAGCCCACTCAAAACAAATAAAACAAATTCAATTTTTTTTAATAATTTTAGAAAACAATACATAAGTCATTTATGATGCTTAGGAATAATCTTTCACATTATTCTAATACACAATATTCCTGGTATGACTCAATGTTCCTATTATCTATTTAAAATCGACATTTTAGTTCAAAAAGTTTCACTCACTGAAAACTGATAAAACACACTCACATTTTCCTGATAATTTAGGAAATTTATTCATAAGTCATTTTTGAAATGTTTTTATTAGTCTCATGTCAAAATGACCCATGATATAATCCGTATGAGTCAAAGAATGTATTTCAATTTAAAATGTTAATTTAGTAAAAAATAAAAGTGAAGTACTCAAAACAGAGAAAATTTATTGGGATTGATTTGATACATTATAAAAATGATCCAAAAGTAATTTTAGATGTTTAGAAATCATCTCCACCTCAATCTGATGAATGGTGTGACTATTATGACTCAAAGTGAGTCTTTTTTATTTAATTGACATTTGTTTTTTGTAAAAAGGAAAAATAACCTACTCAAAACCAAGAAAACACATTTAGATTGTTATGATAATTTAGGACAATGATCCATAAGTAACTTGTGATGTGTAAGAATAAACTGCACCTCAATATGATGCATGATATTCCCTTTATGTCTCCATGTGTGTCTTTTTATTTAAAATTAACATCTATATTAGTAAAAAGTGAAATTGACCTACTCAAAACTAATAAAACACAATCGGATTATTTTGATACTTTAGGGAAAAAATCTATAAGTCAATTATGACGTGTAGGAATCATCCACACATCATTCCAAATTACATTTTTCCCTATATGTATATTGGGAATCAGTTGTTGTTAGAAATATTTTATATGTATATATTGATGACCAAAGTATTGTTTGACATATGTATGGGTTGATTGAGACATAGGTTATTATGACTATGGATGTTTCTATATATAAATGTGGATGTATGTTTTATATATGATTATTATTTTATTAAATAAATAAAAAATGATTTAACGGTGGTTTTTAGTAACCAATTCTAAATACATTAAATAAAATATGTTTTAGAGATGGTTATGATTAACCGCCACAAAAAAACCACTGCTAGTATCATTAGAGAAAGTTTGTTTCATTTTATTTATATTTACCATTATTTTTAAAAAAAACACCACTAAATACACATGAAATATCTGCTAAATTTTCTAAAAACAACACCTAAAAAACCACTGTGAAATCAACATTACTACCACTAAATGACTAGTGATCGTTCAATACATGGTCATTTTACAAACCACCACTATACTATTAGGTGGCAGTTTAAACCATAGTTATTTTTAAAAATACCAAAGCTAATGAACTTTTTTGTAGTGTATAAAGGAATATCACATTATTCCTTTATGGAGGACTTTCTATGAGAGGCACCATGATGGGTTGTTATTGGTAAAGAATTTCCATGAAGGTCTTTCATGATGTACCTTCTATATATCCATGGCTTGAACTCTAAATTTTATACAAGTTTCCTTAAAAGTATCACATGAAAATAATAATTCATGAATTATGTGAATCTTATCATTGAGATCATACCCCAGAAGAAAAAGAATCTCTTTGTCTGTACTCTATAATATTTTTTTTTTATTTTTTTATCCCTATCATGAAGTGAATTCTTGGTATTCCTAGGAAACACTTCATGAACACCTTCCTAGAATACGTGGTTTCATAACAGTTATGTGGACATAGGGTGTTACTTGACCATGATGGATCACTACCACGTCTTTGAAAGGAAACACCTATATATGAAGATATTAGGCTTCCCTTATAAAATAAATTATACTTATCCATAAATATTTCATACAATCTTTAAGGGATTCCTAACCATGAAGATTTCATGTTCTTGTGAAATGATTCCTAACTATAAATATATTATACATCTATGAAGGGATTCCTAGCCATGAATATTTCTTTTTGTCACAAGGGTATTATTAACTATTAATAGTTATTGTTGGGCCTATGGGTCATGTAATGGTAATAGTATGCCTCTGGGCCTTTAGGTCATGTAATTGGCCTTCAGGTCATGTTAGGCCTTATGCCTTTGGCCTACGAGTCATGTAAGGGTTCCCCTTCAACCATTAAAAGGGGGATTATCCCAATAAAATAAAAAATAATTCCTTTAGGCCATTCAAGGGGTAGATTCCACCAACAAAGGATTATCCTTCTGTAGACATAGTTCTATAATCATGAAGGATTCATTTGATAACACTTGAGTTTCTTCTTAAAAATACTCCCTTTATTTTTTTCTTATAAAATTCTTTGAATATGAAATATTTTTCCTTTTGGGTATCAATAACAATAGATAAATTTGATGAATAAAGATAATTAGGTTGCTTGAGGGAGTGATCTTGAGCTGCATGTGCTTCCCTCTAACATAGAGATAGGTGGGAGTGTTTTGTGGATTAATTAGGGTTGGGGTATGGGATTTTTCTACCGTGTATTTTATTTTATTAATATTATTCCTTGATAATGTTATTCTACATTGGTGATGATATGTTATGCAAGATTGGTAATGATACCGCACCCATAGTGAGAGGGTGGTGGTATGAGATGTGGTATGATACATCATCCTGAGTGAGAGGGTGTTGGTATGAGGTATGGTACATGATGAGGTACAATACCTAACCTCAAGTGAAAATGTGTGGGTATGATATGAGGTACAGGATGTGGTGTGAGACCTCACGCAGAGTGAGAGGCTAAAGGTATGTGATTTGGTATGTGAAATGATATAAGTCCTCATCTAGAGTGATAGGGTGCAGGTATGAGGCATAGTTTGATATGTGGATTGAGACCTCATGTTGAGTGACATACTGGTGGTAGGATAATACATTTGTGATCAAAACATGGAATGATATCCTACCCTAAGTGAGATGTTATTGGTCAATAATTAATTATAGGACCACAACTGGAGTGGAAGGGTATTCATATTGATGTTTTCAGAGACTAATCCACTATTAATATTGGAAAAAGTAGGCAAGTCTAGTCAATATAGTGGCCTTGATATTACATGGTGACCTAACACATTTTCTTTCATATTGTATATTATTTCATGACTTATTTTCCTATATTTTCATACTTGGTATATTAATGTGTATTTTATGGGTACCTAGTGAGACCCTACTTAATTTTATATGTACATACTTCATATGAACCATTGTCTGTATGTAGATTTTTTTTGGTTTTTAAGTGATAGGTTGTATGGGGAATCTAGTAAAGGTTACTGGATAGGTTTAGGATATTGGTCTAATGAGTGAAATAGATTTTATTATTTTGTCTTCCCCTATTTTTCTTTTTGTTAATTTTTACCTAGTTTTCCTAGTGGGTAAACCTTTCTATATTCATTTATACTGACCATGGGGATCATTTATATTATAACATCTTATTGTCTATTGATCTTAATGGTTGTATATTAGCTATATATTTTTTGAAAATGAAATGAATTGGCTACCCAATTAATGCCCAAGGAAATTTATTAAATCAAATGGTTTACTATAGAAATCATGAGGTGTAATGCACTTACACCATCAAAACTTTTCTTAGCTATAATTATTTACAATTACTCTGATGTTATATGATATTGATGTTATTTATCAATTATTGTGTATGATTATTAGAGAATGTAGTCTCCCCATATTTATTATATAATCTTACCACTATCCATCAACATCTAGATAGGGGAGGAATACTTGAGGCCATGTGGTTCTCCAATTAAGGTGTAGTATGAGAAATTTTAGTAGGGGTTCTACAAAGTGGTATAAAGCATTATTTTTGTTTTTTTAATTTTGTACTGATAGTTAGAGGTATGTGGTTATTGGATTTTGAGATACAACTTATGCTTGGGAGTGACTATACATTAAATAAAGAAAGTCCAAGATACTAGGGATGGGATTTTTGTTAATTTTGTTTTGTTATGAGTGTGTTGTTTACTCAAGTATAATGCTCGGTGTAAGATTATTAGTTTTTTTTTACTCTTTGATAGTGGAGGAAATAGATTTTGGGTTCACACATCATACTAGCGACATAGGTATCATAGACATGTAAATGATTTCATGTGGATGAAAAATGGTTTTCAAAAGAGGTAAATGGTTTTAAAATTTTTAAATAGGAAAAGTTCTGAGAAAAATAATTGAAATAATGTTTAGAATAATTAAAACTTTAACAGCGTGGTAATATATGTTTTCATAAATAATGTATTATTAGAATATTAATTAATAGAAATGGGGATGATAGTTTTTCATGTTTTTTGGATTGTTTTTTTGTTACTATAGTTTTTATCATGGTATACATACCCCAACAATGGGTATATTTGGGGTATGGGATGCCTCATATTAGGCTTATGGATGAGTGTTTAGCAAGAAATGTCCCTAAGAGAGGTTTTAGTTGATGAGAGACCCTTGAATGGGTTTGGATGGTTGGTATTATCTTTTTTATATGGTTTGAGTTTCCTCTTGAGGAATTGATCTAGGTTAGTACTAGGGTAGACTAGTATATGTTCTTGTGAGGTGGTTTGTTATGAAATGTTAGTATGGTTAGGTTAAATAAAATTATCTTATGGGTTCAGTTGGAGCTGGTGTTTCCAATGCTAAGGATGGTGTGATCTCAAAATCATGAACCGTAGAAATTGAAGTACATGGAGGTGGTCCTAACAAACCTAAAAGTGTGTTTCAAATGGATTGGGAGGGAAGGTCTAAGGATGGTCAGAAGTGGGAGGAGCCAAGACATGGTGGCAACAGTCAGATGAAACAAAGGAATTTGTCCTGTCTAAACCTGAACAACTACATTGATGGTCTGAGTTCTGGAGGAGGGGTAGATAACACAAATTTTTACTAAGAATAAGAATCATAGGGAGATCTTAGAGGGTAGAATAAAAGTTTTTATAGTACAAGGAGGAAAAATGAAAACAAATAAAAAAGGGACCTGAGGAACTGCATTGTCTCCAAGAATCAGAAATCCAAGGGAAAAAAGGACCACCCTTATCTTACTAGTCCAATAGAGACATGGACAGCCAAAAAGGTGGAAAATCCAATGAATAGGATCCCCAGATAGTGGGAAGTGACAGGGAGGATCAATAACTAGGAGATACCAGATCCCTAGAGAATGATAAGGTCGTTTCATAGGGTGAGGCTACCTCAGAATCTTTGGAAACTCCTCAAGGGGATGTAGAAGAGATGATCGAGGATCAACATGAAGAGAGGAACCTCCAATTAGAAGATTTTTGGATGGAGGAGGCTACACATCCTCCTAAAAAACAACATGAGGTCTTATCTCCCAAAGACACTCAATAAAAACAATCTTCAGTTCTAGGAATCATGAAACTGCTCAAGCACTCGGGTGAAGAAATGATGGAGGATGTTCTGAATATTAAAGCAACGTAGGAATAGGTTGACCAAATCTGGGAATATTGCTCTATGTGGACACTACTAATGAATAATGAGAGTAGATTGATAAGCAGAACCACATATTAGTATGAGGCTTCAACATGGGGAAGACTAACAAGAATGAATACATGAAATATTGGGACTACTTGGTATATCATTATGAATAAATCTTAAAGGATGATCTTGACACTCATGTAAATATCTTCCCTAGAAATTGTTTAGGGAGATTGATTCCAATTGACTCAATCTCTTATTTAACAGTCTGTAGTCTCTTTTGGTGTTTGAACTAGTTAACTATGAAGGTTCTCACTTTTCCCTTAAAATTGTTTGAAAATAAAAAATATATATTGAAGGATAGAGAAATGGTGGCTATGAGAGTGTTTTAGAAATAATAATTAAGGATTCCATGTAATGGGGCACCAAGATACAGTTATGTATTACTGGGAATATATCTATTGGCTTGAATTTTGGAATTAATAAATCTTGTTAAGATCTATGTAAGAGAGATATTTTGTATCACAATTTGTAATAATGGAATTATTAATACAATGGTTGGGAACTAGTGTGATGAATTCAGATTGGTCATGTTGAAGAGGTCGTTGTTCCCTTAGAGGTCGATGTGTGTCATTAGTTAGAAATATTGACTGAAGTTTGAGAGAATTATGTGAGATTAATTCACGTATATTTGAAATCAATATATATATAGGTAGGTATCTTGGGTTAGGGTAGATGGAGTTTGATGAGAAAGGATCATATAGGGAAAATATTGATAGGAGGTTGGTATTTTGGTATAGTTTTATTAGTGGTATGATAGTATTGATAATCCTATATTGGGGAGTATCCTACAAGTCTTTGGCATGACCCATGTGTTAGGAGGGCTATGATCAATGCTAGGATTATGGAAGGTCATTTGTGGCTATTAGGGTGATTAATTTAGTGATTCTTGAGATAAAGGTATGATGATCCATATCTAGTTCTAAGACTAGGATAGTTTTGATGGTTCTTCATGAGAAGGGGTTACTGTCAGTAAGTTCAATGGCATAAAAGGGATCTGTTTCCATAAATGAGTTTAATGAAATTTTTTTTAGTAAGTTTATCTATGTTAGGCATTGAGTTTTGGATTGGGTATTAGCACTGTAGAAGTTTGATATATATTTGGAAGAAAACACTACACGAAAGATTCTAAAGGAATTGATGTATATGATTGAATTTACGAAAGATATTTTAACATAAGATACATCATTAAGACTTTGAATTATACATGTGTGGTGTTGGTTTAGATTTTTTTGGACAAAAGAACGTGTATTTTGATAGGGTATTTAGGTAAAGGATCTGTGTCTAGTTAGAATTGATCATGATAGATTTAATTAGACTTTGATTATTTTAAAAAGTACTAAGGAATTATCCTAGAAACTTATTAGGGATGATAATCCCTATGGAGGGGTGTTCTTATTGACCTGCATCATTATGAGTAAGTGAAATTCAGATGATAATTATATTTTTATCTATTATGTAAGAGTAATTTGAGATTAAGGATTCAAATTTTAATTAGGATGGTTGTAAGAGGCGATTTTATGTGTTTTAGAGGGTTTTAAAGGTAATATATGGATTTAGGATAGGTTTGAGTGGCCCTGATATGTTTTGAAGTAGTTTGGATACTCAGGTAAATGATGGTCTTTCATTAGGTACTCGGTGTGAAGTCCAGGAGTGCAAGCCCCCTTAATGTTCCACCAGATAGATGAAAAGCCTAGAAGAGTGCCCAGTGTGGTACCATGTACCAATTTCTCACATACCAGATAACTAGTAGGTATGGGTGTGGTTTTTTATGGAGGAAAAATTGTCATTTCCCTTCTTTTGGAATCCCTTTCAGGGTTATCTATTTTAGTGTGGCCAAACCGGAGGGAGGGGAACCCTCTACCCTCCCCCCATCCCTCCATTTCCTCTATGGATCCATAGTGTTATGAGCTTTATTGATAGTTCTAAATGGAGGAAACATCCATTATTTATTATTTTCCTTGGTATCTTCTATTTTTTGGCTGTATAGGCTAGGGTTTTAAGGATGATTCCATTAAATCATGGAGTAATCATCATGATATGTTAAAAACCATAGTCTAAACTCAACAAAGTCCTTATATTTATGATCCAAGCCTCTGTTCATGAAGTATTTATCTTTTACAGGGAAACTACATGTACATGATATAATATGTTTTTAATATTTTTATTATATCAATATCGAGTTCATCAGGTATCAGAATATCACACCACCTCAGCACCCGATATCAAAAATATTCATAGGAACGTTTCAAATTTTTACATGGAAAAAATAGATTCATTACACTCTCCCTGACTTCATGAATAATCACCCTAAAAAGTGAAATCCTACTGACAAGTGGGGATAGTGAGCTCTCAACTAGTTTGTTAGAGTTGGTTTCCTAGAACCAACTATTTATACTTTGATTAGATGGATATTTAGTGTATCACATATTTTTCATTGTTCTGCATGACTATGATGTAATAATATCCTAGAGTATTTGTTACATTGAAAAAGTAATGGCAGTTCCCCGCTATGATGAGAACCTTGAAATGCTATAAAAATATTCTTAAATATAGTTCTGTGGTTGGATGACATATTATTATGGGACACATAGCATACAGACCATCAGGTGGGAGAACTCATAAGCAGACGAGACTTCCTCTCAAAAAGTTCGCACTTAGTAATATCTATGACAAAAGATTATGAGAACAGACCTGCCAGTAGGAATTCCACATGTTTTTGTGTCATCAGATATTTCTATCTATGAGCATGTGTAATGATCCATAGAATTTAAGATTATCATTAATATGTTTCACGACTCGCACACTTTGATTTACTGACAAAAACCGTCACACAGATAGTTGGTGGGGATTAGTGTATTTTGGGTGCGTCATGAGTGGCATGTTATTAATGGATAAGTCAAGTAAGGATTTATCCCTTCCATTTATAGAAGTTGATATCTTGTCCTTTTGATTGAAATAGATCCGTCATGCAAAATTCCATTTCCATGGTGTAACGACGAGTTTATTTCAAGTAGTCAAAGAACGACGTATCTAGAATAAAAAATGATGACACTATCATGAAACCTACTTGATGAGATATTGAGACACATGGATTATATTACACAGTGAGAGTTCATATGTGGATGTTGTTGTTGTGACTTTTTGTTCATTATCTTGGATTCCTTGACCTATTTCTAGACAGTACGCTTGGAATTTAGGCAAGCCCACCTAATGCCAATGAGAAATAATCCTAAAGGGTGACACACTAAGTGTTTCTAGTGGTCGCAGTTAAATTCAATTTGAATTTAATTAATAAATATCATTCTAAAGACAACAGAATACTTTTATTCAAGTTAAAATGATTGCATAAATTAAATGAACATTTTTTCACCAGATTGTGGATAAAATATATTTATTTATTTTTTTGATCATTTAATAATTATTTATTTTCTAGTTTGTAAATAAAATATTTATTTAAGAGAATAATTTATTTATTTGTTTATTCACGTGTTCAATAAATAGAAGTGGAGTTAAAGCCGACCAAGGCCAGTCCGATAGTAAAATAATCATTTGCAATATGATAAATAATTATTTAACTAGTTGGAAAAAATTAATACAACACTGCTATTATTTTGTGATGCAAAATTTTATTTATAATTCTACTTTGCGCAAGTTGGAACACCATAAATAATGACTCTGTATTATTATTAATATAATGGGGTTTCTATAAAGTTATGAATGTTTTTAACTGCTGTTATGCAATTAAATATTGTAACTAAATCCCCATTCAAATAAATAGATACATACATCTATTGTTCCAGGTACTGAACCGCACACCTGGTGAATTGAGAATTGTTGAGCTAAACAATTTTTCTCTTGAATCCTATTCCCACCCCTCTCAAGAATGAGAGATATTCTTCAAGGCCGAAGAACAATAAATCAAGAACGACCGATGTAAGACACTCTCTTCATTGCACTAGCACATGGAGAACGAGTGGTGTTGATCAGAGGCCATTAGAGCATGTGTGGATCACCGTTAGAGGGATTCTAGTTCGGATCCTTGCAAGAACAACAAGATAATCTCAAAGGGTCATTCCGAAAGATCAACATCATCAACTAAGAAAATACAGAAAACTAGGTATTATTTTCCTTATGAAATTGATTAAATTAATTATAAACATTATGGGAAAGATCCCCTCTAAAGGATTCAGTCCACTTCCTTCTTTATCTAAAAATTTTATTCTACTTCATGAAGACTGGTGTTCATCGTTGTATTGATCCTAAGATAATCATTAATCATGGAAAAAATTAAAGTTGTGTGCCAACCCAACTGTGATTCTGCTGCACCCGGAACCCATAAGAGGTATCAGGGGGAGGTTACATCATAGTTTATAATTATTTAAATATTTCATTGATGATTTACGCATTTAATAATTTAGTTGATTCAATTCAGATTAATCATTCTGCAAATCTGAAACTCAAGTTCTATTCCTCCTATTTTGTTTCTCGTTCACCTTATAGAAATAATATTTTCTTTTTAATTTTGATTAAAATAAAATAGAGGATCTCATCTGGAGGTGCCAAAGGTTCCTAGCCATACAACACAAGAACAAACAACATGTATTCAGTAGTACACACTATGTAGTAAAGGTTCAATGCACCAGGTCCGATTCACCAAACCAAGTTGTGTCATTGGATTTTGTCTATATATTAATGACTTTGTGTGTTGACCAAGAATAGGTTGAAAGAAGTTTCTAGATAACACCCCATGTAGCCCACTAGACACGACGTGTTGTCCCTTCGGGTTAGGGTTGGACCGTGTACCCTGTACACGGCTTACCCAACTGGAGACTGTGTAATGAGGAAATACATGACATGTGGCCCACTACAGATTCTATGTACTCTGAATATTTCTAAAGTACACTCACACATCATTTCCCCAGGAATGTAATTTGGATGGATGGTGAACAATAGTACACACCACGTAGTTGGAATACACGTCATGCACTCATCCAAATTACGTAGGTTTATTAAAATTTATTATTATATTATTCAAACACTTAAGACGTGTACCATCATGCAGGTGTAAAGATGAGGTACACCACATGATAAGTGTTAAATATATATGTGTTCAATTTAACATCCACGTAATGTTCATTTCTACTCATTAGGTAGTTATGACTAGGAATTCACCGGGTTGCCTCCAACGTACAAGTTACGTACAAATATAATTTTAAATGAATTTATTTGTTTAAAATTATGATGGATGAGAATCTCAAGGAAATTCAAAAAAGTGATAAGATAAAATTATTGATTAATTAAAGATTATAATTAATTGATTTGAGTGTGATTTATCTTAAATAAGAAAGATTAAATAAATGAATTCTAGTTTTATTTATGCGTAAATATTGTTGCATGTGTGGGTGATAATGAGCTATACCAAGACCTTTGTGTGTAGATGTTTTATTTTAATTTATTTATTGAAATTAAATTTGTTGGCCTGCGAGCATTCTCCTCATTAATATGTAGGGCCTTTGTGCCCAAGGTCTCTTTTATGTAAAACCCCCTTTTAACCCTCTCGTACATGTGAGTTAAAAATGCTTATGTAATGGATGGAACTCCCAAACTAATGGAGGTGACTCATGCTAGAGTTGAGACGAAATCAATCCAAGGAGATACAGAGGTGGACAGGTGGAAAGTTGTAAACACAAACCCAAAAGGATCAAAGTGTTTCTCCCCAAGGTTAGGGTTAGTTTATCAACCGCTAGATAAACTAACCATTAGAAAATATCATAATCATGCTCATTGATTTATTTTATTTCTGTCAGATGCATGGTTTATCATTATGGATGCTTTTTCACGATCACACAATTAATGAGTTAAATAATCATGTAAGATGGAACTAAAATAAACCATGATTATGTGTAAATATTATCAATATATGGTTAATCACTTAAGTAATATCCACTTAATATTAACAAGAATGTGATAATGATAATAAAAAATTCACACATAAGAGATAAAAATCCCTCAGATAAACTATTAAGTCAGACCAATCCTTCCATCACTTGATTAAGGGAAAAAATCAATAAAACTATGTGTTTGATCAACCCTTTTTGGGACACTTACTTTTATACAGGATGCCCTTATGAAATGTTTTGGGTTGACTTAACCACATTACATCAAGTGGAGTATCCCTTGCTAGACTCAGTGAGTTGATGAAATCCAATGTTAGGATTTTAGGATTGGAGAGTCCACTCAACAGATCAAGGAGTTGCAAGCCCGCAGTTGGAAAATACCTTCCTACCTAAATACCTTCATATAGCTTGACCAACCATTGTTGGGGTTATGAAATGGGGAATATGGATCCTTGCCACTAGAATGTAATGAAAAATGGACATTCTGAGTTCAATGGAGAGGGTCATTGAGATTTGGTAAAATAGTGGGAGACTTAATTTATTATTTATCATAAAAATGTAATAAATAAAGTACTAATGATCTATTATTTTAATTTTAGAATAAAAATGACAATCTCATCAACCAAACTATATATGCGATCAATTATGGATAAATACAAAATCATCAATAGAAGTAACTTCTAGGAATGTTTTAGATGCCTTTGGGTTATCCTATGCCATGAGTGGAAGTCTTATGTGTTGTAGTCAACATTACCTAATCCTCCTTCCAAAGGGGCGAGTGATGAGGATTTCTTGGTCTATGAGAAACATATGAATGATGAGGTTAACATTAAATGTTTGATGTAATCATCAATGTCTAGTGATCTAATGAAGTCTCATGAAAATATGGATGCTTATAGTATGCTTGAGAAACTCTGTGGTCTTTCCCAGGAGAGATAATGATAGGAAAGGTTTGAGATCTCCAAGTCACTCTTTCAGAGTATGCTTGGAGAGGGTGCCCTAGCTAGGGCTTATATAGTCAAGATCATTGGCTATATTGAGTGGCTTAAGGTTTTATGGTTTAAACTCCCTGAAAAACTAGGGACCGATCTGATTCTTTCATCACTTCCTCAGAGCTTCTCCATCTTTTTTGTTAATTTTAACATGAACAACATTGATAAGTCTCTATCTAATCTTCTTATCCTCATTCTCCAAGTGGAAAAAGATATGAAGAGAAAAAATTCTTTGTTCCTTATGGTGAATAATAGGAAAGGGAAGGCGAAGATATTTAATCCCAAAGCTTCTTCACAGCCTTCCAAGAAAAGGAAGATCAAAGGGGAGACAAGGAAACAAGAGGTTGTTTGTTTCGCATGTGGCAAGAAAGGCCACTAGAAGAATAACTACACCCAACCTAAGAATCAAGGGGAATATTCATGTGCGTTTATTATCTAATTAAATCTATCTATTTCTGGAAATTGGTTATTGGATACAGCTTGTGGTTCTCACATATGTATCCAAATAAAGGAACCATGTAGATTCAGGAAGATTGACTGAGGGGAGGTAGACCTGTGAGCAGCCAACAGAGCCAAACTTACTACTGTAGTTGTCAGGGACTACCACCTCACGTTGCAAACTGGAATGATCATGGTGTTAAAGGGTTGTTATTATGTTTTTTCTATTACTAAAAATACTATTTATGTATCTATATTAGATACAGATGTATTTTTTTTACTTTTGGAAATGACTATTTCATCTTTTACAAAGATAAAATTTATTTTTATAGGGATCATTTATACAACGGTCTTTACATGTTGAATTACACAAACCAAGTAATGGAAATCGATAACAAATATACTTCGCATGACTCAAAACACACCCAAATTTGGCATCACCAGATAGGTCATGTAAATGAGAAACGCTTGACAAAGTTACATCAAGATGGATATTTATATTCTTTCGTACTGAAACCACTTGGCATATGTCATGCATGTTTACAAGGAAAAATGACCAAAGCCTCATTTTGTGGGAAAGGTGAAAGGGATAAAGAACTTCTTGAATTGGTTCATATTAATGTGTGTGGACCATTTCCATTTGAATCAAGGGAGGGTACTCATAATTAACAACTTTTACTAATGATTTTAGTAGATATGGATATATCTACTTAATGAGGTATAAGTCAGATTCTTTTGAAAAGTTCAAAGAATACAAAAATGAAGTTTAGAACTATATTGGTAAGAATATTAAGAAACTCCACTCGGAACGAGGCGGAGAATATGTTAATCAAGACTTCATTGATTACTTACGAGATTTTGGGATCCTATCCCAAATCACTCTTCCTTACACACCCCAGTGGAATGGTTTGAGTGAATGGAGGAACCACACCCTGCTGTACATGGTGAGATCAATGACGAGTCATGCAAGACTTCCATTATCTTTTTTGGGATATGGGTAACAAATAGCAGCGCACATACAAAACAAATTCCCAACTAAATCGACAAATGGTATTCCATGTGAGTTTTGGAGTGGAAAGAAAGCCATGTTATTGAATTTACATATGTGGGGAAGTGATGCATTTTTTAAAGCCTCTTCAGGTAACAAAATTCCACCCTGAGGCACAAAGTGTAACTTTATAGGATACACCAAGGAAAAAAGAAGATATTACCTATAAAACCCCTCATAGAAAAAGGTTAGAGTGGAATGAAACGTCATATTCCTTGAGAGGGAGTAAATCTCAAAAAGGGATAGTGGGAGCGAGATAGACTTCGATGAAGTTGAGGCTCAAGGTACACACAAGTTTGTAGAGGAGAAGATTCCACAAAGCCCCGTGGAAGAAAGAACTATTCTAGAGATAGAAGAACGAAATAGGAGTACAAGAGAGGTTAGAGAACAAGAATGATATGTTTTTCTAGTTACCGAGGATGGTGACTCATTATTATTTGATAATAATGATCCTCTAACCTACAAGGAAGTAGTACGTTCTACAGATGTTTCCAAGTGGCAAGAAGCCATGGATTCAGAAATGGATTCTATGTACCAAAAACAAGTTTGGATTTTGGTAGATCCTTTAGTTGATGTAAAGCTTGTTGGTTGAAAATTGGTATTCAAGAAAAAATTGTACATGGAAGGTCAAGTCAACACCTATAAGGAACGACTGGTGGAAAAAGTGTTTAAACAACGTTAAGGAATTGACTACGAAGAAACATTTTCACCAGTTTCAATGCTGAAATCCATCAGAATTCCATTGTACATTGCAAGTTACCATGACTATGAGATTTGGAAAATGGATGTCAAAACATCCTTCCTTAACAGGAACCTTAAAGAAGATGTCTATATGACACAATATGAAGAGTTTGTGACTCCAAATGATTCCAATAAGGTATGAAAGTTGTACAAATCTATTTGTGGATTAAAGAAAGAATTCAGGTCATGGAACATTAGTTTTGATGAATCCATAATAGAATTTGATTTTATCAACAATGAATGTGAACCTTGTGTCTACAAACAGTTTAGTGGGAGTGAAGTTTTTTTCCTAATAGTAAATATTGATGACATATTACTTATTGGAAATGAGATACCATTCTTACTATATATTAAGGAATGGTTGAATAAATGCTTCTCTATGAAGGATATGGGGGAGGTAGTATATATTCTTGGGATCAAGATCCATCATGATAAATCCAAGATATTGTTGGGCCTAAGTCAAAGGGAATACATTGATAATATACTGAAGAGATTTAGTATGGAACAATCCAAGATGGGATTGTTTCCAGCGTCACATGGCATTCATATTTCCAAGAAGATGTGTCCTAAAACACATGAGGAAAAAAATATAATGGCAAAGAATCCATACACATCAATGATTGGGTCAGTCATGTATGCCATTCTATGTACTAGGCTGGATGTCGCCTATGCATTGAGTGCGGTAGGCAGATATCCATATGACCCTGGTGACCGCCATTGGATGGCATTCAAGACTTTCCTAAAGTATCTATGACATAATAAAGATATGTTTTTGGTTTATGGGGGATATGAGGACTAGTCATAAGAGAATATGAAGATTCTAGTTTCCATATTGATCAAGATGACAGGATTTCAGAAACATGATATATCCGCACTTTGAATGGAGGTGCAGTGAGTTGGAAGAGCTCGGAGTAGATTGTGGTCAAAGATTCTACAACAAAGTCCGAGTATATTGCAGATTATGAGGCAGTTAAAGAAGCATTTTGGATGCGAATCTTTGTCCAGGAGCTATATGTGATACCTAACAGTAAAGATCCCATCACACTGTACTGTGATAATATTGCAGCGGTGGCTCTCACAAAAGAGAAAATGTAACATCAGTATATGAAGAACATACTTCAAAAGTATCATCTCTTGAGGGATTTTTCTTAGAGAGGTGAAGTTTCAATGAACATTATTTCCATGGAATAAAATGTGGTATACCCCTTGACTAAAGATTTGACTCAGTAGAAACTTGATCATCATGTGAGGTCTAGTGGACTGAAAGTCATAGGAAGTTGGCTCACGTCCAAGTAGGATTTTGTTATAGTTGGTGTCCAAGAACCATATATTTGTACTATGATTACATGAATATTTAATGTATTATATATTTTTTCATTTTTCTTAATGACTACGATGTAATAATTTCCTAGAGTATTTGTTTCATTGATACGGTCATGACAATTCCACACTACGACGAGAACCTTGAAATGTTATAAAAATATTCTTAAATATAGTTCTGTAGTTGGATGACATACTATGATGGGACACATAGCATACAAACCGTCAAGTGTGAGTACTCATAAGAAGATGAGGCTTCCTCTCATGAAGTTCACACTTGGTAATCTCCAAGACAAGATATTATGATAACAGACCAACTAGTACGAATTCCACTTGTTTTGGTGTCATCATATATTTCTATCTATTAGCGTGTGTAACGATCCTTGGACTTTAAGATTATCGTTAATATGTGTCACGACTTGTACACTTTGATTTACTGATGAAAACTGTTGTGTATACCATTGGGGGATGTATGGTATATTGGGTGTGTCAAGAGTGGCATGTTATTAATGGATAAGAAAATGAAGAATTTGTCCCTTCCATTAATGGAAGTTGATTTCTCGACCCTTTGATTGAAATAGAATCATCACGTGAAATTCTATGGCCATAGTGTAACAACGAGTTTATTTCAGGTATTCAAAGAATGAAATATCAAGAACAAAGGTTGATGAAACTATCACAAAACCTGCTTGATGAGATATTGAGACACATGAATTATATTACACAGTGAGCGTTCGTATGTGGATGTTGTTTTTGCAAATTTAAGTTCTTTATCTTGGGTTCCTTGACCCATTTCTAGACATTACTCTTGGTCTTCAGGAAAGGCCGCCTAATGCCAACGAGAAATAATCCTAGAGGGTCACACACTAAGTGTTTCTAGTGGTCTCACTTAAATTTTATTTGAATTTAATTAATAAATATTATTCTCAAGAAAGCGGAATAATTTTATTCAAGTTAAAATGACTATATAAATTAAATAAATACTTATTCACTGGATTGGGGGTAAAATTTATTTATTTATTTTATTGAACATTTAATAAATATTTATTTACTAGTTTGTAAATAAAATATTTATTTAATAGAAAAAATTATTTATTTATTTATTCGGGTGTTCAAAAAATGGAAATGAAGTTCTACGAGACCAAGGAAGGTCCAATAGTAATATAATTATTTACAAGATGATAAATAATTATTTAACTAGTAGGAACAAATTAAAATAATGTTGTTGTTATTTTGTGACGTGGAATTTTATTTATAATTATGTTTTGCGCAAGTTGGCGCACCATAAATAATGATGCAGTATTATTATTAATAGCATGAGTTTTATCTAAGGATAAGATTGTATTTAATTGTTGTTACAAATTAAATATTGTAACTAAAGCCCCATTCCAATAAATAGACACATACGTTTATTGTTCCAGGTACTGAACCACAGACATGGTGAATTGAGAATTTTAGAGCTAAATAATTTCTCTCTCAAATCCTCTTCCCACCCTTCTCAATAATGAGAGACGTTCTTCAATGCCGAATAACAAGAGATCAAGAACGAATGATACAATACACTCGCTTCACCATGCTAGCACTCATAGAATGAGTGGTGTCGATCAGAGGCCATTGGAGTACATGTGGATCACCACTAGATGTATTCTAATTTGGATCCTTGAAAGCACAACAAGATAACCCAGAAGGGGCATTCCAGATGATCAACATCATGAACGAAGAAAATAATGAATATCCAGGTATTATTTTCTTTATGAAATTAATTAAATTAATTATAAATATAATGTTAAAGATCCAATATAAAGGTTTCAGGCCTCTTACATCATTATCTAAATATTTGATTCTATTCTGTGGAGATAGGCGTTCATCTTTGTATTTATCCCTGAATAATAATCTATCATGGAAAAAATTAATGTTGGGTGCCCACCCAACCCCGCTTCGGCTACGCCCAGAACCCAAATAGGTTTCCCACTCCCATGCGCTATCCTGATGGTCCTAAAATTTTCAGCAAGTATCCACTCAAGGGTAAACACTTTCCCACAAAGGTTCTCCTCCCATCAATTCTTAGATGCAACTGATCTCATTGAACTCTTTGAAAAGGGAACACCACTCTAACAATACATATCACCCTAGTAGATATCATGCAATGGGTCATGCACATACCTCCTTTGCTACGAAATGAGGGAAACACCAAGAACCTGGTCTAACTATGGTCATAAGGTCAAGTGGTATGCCACATATCTTACCCATCATACTAAATAGTAAAAAGATATTAAAAAATTGGAGATAGATTGTTGACTCATCCAAATTATCATGACCCTCGATGAGGAGAGATCTCTGAGAACACATGATCTCCTCAAAGAACTCCCATGAACACCATCATCAGTCCACATGGGACCCTAACATCTATGGGTAGTCCTCATCTACCCTTGGAGGAACTACACATTTCCCAACCATTTCTAGCACCATCCCTAGGACAAGAAATTCTATCTCCCACTAGCTTTGACCAGTGCATCGGTCTCTCACAAGGTCTCTCATACATAGCCACAAATAGTTCCACATCGATGGAGGTGTTGTAGCTGTTATGATATGTGAAATTGACTGATGGTACATCAACATCCTAGTTATGGGCCAAAGCTATCATGCAACCAAAAATCATGATTTCCTGAACTTAAATTCTCCGATTTAAGGGGCCAACTATCTAGATTAATAAATCCATTATCATCGACAACTGAGTCCAAAATCTTTTAACATTATCTCCCTAATTGTGACTATAAGTCAGCATCACATGCTAATATGATCATCCAGGGAATTAAATTAAAACAAAATACCTTATGCGTGCATAAGAATTTGAAACTCTCCACTAATCTCTATACTCGAATGGTTAGGAAGTGGTATACCTTGTTGAGTTATTCATCTGATCACTTGGATTGTTTTGTGACCTCTCACAGATCATGGAAGCTTGATCATGAAAACTGCAATGATTCCATCTTTTTAAACTTCAGTCCGGGGACCTTAGCCTACACCTATAGACTTGTGGGACATCATTAGATAAAATCAATAATAATATACAACATCCTTATAACCAAAAATATGTAAAAGGATCTTGGTACAACCACCCCTCTAGTAGGTGTACTACTAAGGGAAAGAAAAATGGTTAGCATATACTTCCACAACATGAATGGTGTTACCTTTCATCCATGGATAAGGATGACATACTCACCATATTTAGAAATTACATCTAGAACAAGAACTAATGATATAGGGTCACATAATACCTCTAATTTATATCCCCAATATGTGCCTCCCTGACTTGGTTAAGAAGAGGATGGGTATCATCCATTGAATAGAGATACATTGCACTATCATCATCCTTAAGGGAAAACTAAAAAGGGGGAAACATATTTGTCAACTTGATAAAAAATAGTAGATGAAAACCTCACAATGAGTATATGATACCAATTCCACACCCTTGGGTGGTATCTTAAACAAGCACAACCACTACCTTTACTGGGTCCACTATCACTCCCATGTCCAAGAAGACATGTCCAAAGAAGTAGAACTCCAGAATCTAGAACTAATACTTCAAGAGATTCCTATAAAGACAACACTCTTAGAGAATGTCTAGATCAATCCTCAAGTGTCTTTGATACTCTATAACTAACCTCGAGTACACATGGATTTCAACAGAGAAGACTACCATGAATTGATTCAAGGATAAGGACCTGTTTCATTAGTCATATAAACACCGTCAGGGCATCCAACACACTATTGGGTATCACCAAGAACTAAAAGTAACCATAGAGGTTTTATAAATCAAAATTAGGTATGTTATACACTAAAACATGGAGCGAGTCATAACCTATCATGAGGTCAAATAATGAGAACCACCTTTCCCCTAACCATAGGATGAAAAAATTATTGAACCTCGGGGTTGGGGTGGGGTGGATAATCCTCCCTGATGTTCATCGAGTTTAGGATAATTCAATCCAAACCCAACCTCAAGACCTCATTTGAATTCTAGGGGAAAAATGTTAGGAATCTCAAGAAAATGCACTGGGTTTTATGAATCCCTACCTCTATAGGTCCTCCAATTGTACCCCCATATCTCATAGATCTAGGGGGTCTACTGATATCCTAGTGAACATATCAGACCGTCCATGGTGCAATTCAATATTGAAAATAAAATTTTGATAGGAACGTAAGAATGAAAAATCCTTAGGGAAGGACTCCACATACTCTTCCAACTATTCATGGATCTAAAATCTAATAGTATCCACTCCTCCAAGGTTCATACTTGTGATATAATGAAATTGGTCATATCCTCCTATACATGAGCTGACCTTTCCCTACTTGGGATCCCTTGTCACAAAATAAGTATAACTCCATCACACTATCTCAGGTACACTTATAACCTCATTTATAATAGTCAAGATAGGCCTAGATAGTATGAAACTTTTCCATACTAAGGGAAAACATCACATGGCCTCACCTCCACAAAAAAAAGGATTCCACAAAAGGCTCTCTCTCTCCTCCCAGAGTAAGGCCACAATGTCGATAGAAATGTGTGATCACTGATCGTCTTTGTTGGAGCCTCTAATAGAAGGGGAAATCTAAAAGGATTAACTAGTATTTCAAGGTCTTAAATAGGGGTTATGTTCAGGGAAATGTGCCTTGCTATTGGGTACAAAAACTATAACTAGAATAAAAAAGATACATGTCATACCATGACCCACACCAGAAGCCTATGGGTCATAAGATCATACCTTCTAAAGCTACCCTTCCGATTTCTCACCAATTAACCTCAACTAGGGATTTAATTGACATCTTATCACATCAAAAGGACCTTAAACACACAATCCAAAGAAAATCATCCACCAAACCTCAAAACTATCCACTTTGGGTGGCACTGTTTCACCCACACAATTTTGGATCATGTCACAAGATCATGTCTTAGTGGGGGAAGTTTCATTATTTATTGTTCTCCGAAATTCAGGTAAAAAATTACAGAAGTAGGGTTCTAACAATACCCACATCACCTAGGAGATGTCTTGCTATTCGGACTACCATAAATAGGTGTCCAATCCAAGTGGGACACTCACATCATAGCTCATTCTAGTCCACTACCACCTGAGAAGGGAGACTGGATCACCTAAAATACCAAGAGATATATATATCGAGAACACATAAAACACAAAATATATTCATTTCATCTTCTGGTACCATCATATACAACTAATTCTCCATGAAGAATACTTGTTCATAGCACAACCATTTGACTAGTTGGGGTATGCATCAGTTAGAAAACCTGGAGTGCTTTCTTGATCCAATCCATCATTGCCTAAGGGTTTGGCTCGCTGTGAAACTTGAATGTTCTTTATCATCGAAACTCATGTAATGAACTAAATTCTCTCACATCATCACCTTGACCTGCTAGATCCATCAAATGAACATAATTTCATTGATCATCCATCAAATCCAGTGAAGTATATAACCACCACTCAATACGTTTAAGCACTATGACCGTCTAGAGAAAACAACACATGAAAGGGTCCATAAACTAATACATTATCACTCAACAAGTCATCATCATGGAACTATCTCAAAAATACTATATTTCTATCATTATATAGGCATCTTGAAAGTTATCATGGAATGAAATGGTAAAAGAGTATATCTGGCGATTTCAATCAAGAAGGAAATGGAAACCAAAACCCATTCATATATGATGTATGAACAAATGTTTTCCCTAAAATCAGTGTCTAAATATAAAGAGTTACAAAATAGGTGGTAAAAGTACTATTGATTGGATATATTTCCCTCCACACCCACATTGTAGTCTCTAGCTTGAAATCCGGACTTGAAACTCCTTAAAACTATTTCTATAAATCCTCAACCAAACCACATAGCTAGAAAATCACTAAAATTGGTTCCTTGGATGAACCAAATTTGAATCCACTCTATCATGAACCAAACCAATGGGGCCTAGATGGCTATTGATAAGCCCACTGTGACAACCCTAAATATTATATCGATGGAATAGGGACTAGTGACCAGTTCTAAGAAGGAATATCCCACAAATGGGATGCATTACCCTAATGTGCCTATACACACGCACACATCTCCAAGCCCATACAATGATGTAATGTTAATAAAAAACTGATAACATTGATTGAATATATCTAGTATCCCATATCAGATTATGAAAAAATTATTAGAAAGTAAAAAATGGGCCAAATACAATCCGACTAAAACTATAAATAATGTCTTACCTGCTCTGAAGGAGGGGACTCCTATCCAATGTAACACAAATATAAACCTTGGTCTGTCTAGAACAAAACATCCTCCACCAGCTCCCAATCCCCCAATGAGTCTATAAAAAGTTTTTCCATCAATATAAGACATAAAATTTGTAGGATAATTCCATAAGGGGTGAATATAATAATATACAGTAGGACACCCTGAAATCACAAAAATAAATCATCACGCATAGTCATATCATCAATAAAAAAGTATGTTAATTAAGATATGTTACATAATGATAAATAATAGGGACCTATATATGCTCATATTAGAATCCACGTCTAAATAGGTCTCAACCATTATTCCAGTCATAGGATACTGTTGGAGTCTTCAAGGTACCACTTATCTGGGAGATGCACGCCAAGAGATATGCTATCATTGGTTACGCTCATCCAAGAGTCCATGATTATCATACATTTCTTAAGAAGCACTCAGTATATCTATGATAAGAATCATCCAAGATACAAAATCGATTGTACTACACATCATCATAAATAATATATTTTGATACACAGATAGGGGTTACACCCAAGGCTCATGGGGGAAGCCGAGAACCCAATCTCAAATAACCTACTAAGTAGGGAATTGATGCCTATATAAGTTGGTCATGCCGATTCCATGAACCCTTCCTAGAGAAAAAGATATATAATTGCACCCCAAACCACATCAAGGTATTCGAAGACACTATCTAAGACTATACCCCTTCAGGGGTCACAATCCTATGATAAGGACGTAATACCACACAGTACCCTCATTAGTATGGACCAATGGAAAAAACTCAACTAATAATAGTCCTCACTGAAATAGTTCATGAGAAATCATCGATGCTCATACTAAAAGTGAACTATGAACAAGTAGGGATCCAACCTACCTGTGGTGGAGTACACGATGTGTATCACTAAACCTAGTATTTCATATGTCATAAACTCACACAGTATGTATTTTAGATAATACATGGAATGTACCATAGGGTACACAATGTGTAGATGTCTCACTGGCACTCGGGGCACCATCCTATCTTTCCCGTATAACCCAAGATGTGCCTATGTACTCAAGGATTGTACGAGTACTTTTCCAAGGTATATGTAGTGTACTCCACACCAAAAAACATATAACGTGCTTCTTTAGAACTCAGTAAATGTTGTCTACCCTTGATCGTGTACTTTCCAAGGTACATGATGTGTTCCACATCATACATGATGTGTGGATCCACTTGGGATCCTAAGCATGTAATCCATATACAAACTGATCCATCTGACACAATTTACATTTCACTTGACCTAGAACACTTGGAATGTAAGACCACATATCTCACTGGGTGTATATTCCTTATACATGCCGAGATAGTATGCTAGGGGTCACAAAATGTGTGACAAGTGTCCCATGACATGTGATACGTATCTCTACATGGAAACCATAGTGCTACATTTTGGGGACTACACATAACGTATTATTGAATTAAATTCCATGTAACTAGGAATTACTCAGAAATTTTAGACTATTCACATGTCCTACTGTGCTACCATCACCTGTAGATTCATCACCAATCTTTCCTGGAGATTGTAGGTATCGCACATCCCAAAATCCCCATCACCATTAACTGGAATCTAAATATCGAATATGATTGTAAAACCATTATGACACCACACACCATCATCACACATCAAACTGGGAAGACCAAGTATCACCAGACTAATCCATTCTACTTTCGATCAATCACCATCATTACTCCTTGATCAGACCCTCAATCATGAAGCACACTGTTAGTATCGATCTGTTACACTGAAGAATGGGTGAAAAAATATAGAACACCATGAATTTATCAAATCATGGTCCAAAGAATATTCCGGAGAAGCACGTGAGGAGAAAAAGGGAAGAAAATAAAAATCCAAAAATGAGGAATTATCCTCACCTATAATTTAAGATGGTTTTGATTCTTTTCTATTAGAATGGAAAATGAGGAACCAAATAAAAAACCATCAAATAAACCATAAAGTAAATCATTCGTCGATGTGAGAATCAAGTATTGATATTATAATTGATTTCTGTTCAATAAAAAACTATAAAAATAGGATGAATCCACAAAATTAAACATCCCACCTCGAGTTTGGATCAGTCAATGACAAATAATATTACAAGATTTATATCCTTATAAAGATCCATATACTCCGCTACACACCGATTTTCAATCCATGATCTGGTCATCATTCATATAAGAACGGTCCTCTAAAAGATCATCTCTAGGAATCTAGAATTATGTGACTAAGCCAAATATTTACCTTTAACCTGGTATTTTAATAAGAGGGACCAGATCCTGAATATTTAACAAATAAAATAAATAAATAAATAAATTTATTTATTTATCATCCCATGACCGCACTCAACCCAATCATATGATGTGATCCAAGGCTATGTAGAGACTAGTGTCAAACCCATGTTTTTAACTCCATGTATGCCTAAATTTCGAGATCCAATCCTCTATTCAAGAGTTATTCTAATTTTTTATGAAAACTGCACATCCGTGATATAATATACTTTTCATATATTTATTATATCAATACCTGGACCATCAGGCCTTGTAATATCAATTTGCCTCAGTGGTTGAATTGAAGAATATTCTTTGTAATATTATAAATTCATACATGGTAAATAAAAATTCATTAAAAACATATTGATGCTATACTAAATGAATTTTTTTTGTACAAGTATACAACCCAATAATCACCCACTAAGACAATCATATATAAAAAAGAAAAAAAGAAATAAAAATATAAGGAGCCCCTACTACCATCCCTAGATATCAACTCTACACTCCATCCAAGCTATCAAGTAAAACCATTAACTATTGGTCTTATTCCCAAATTGTATGTACAATCACATGGTCTACTGAGGCACCAAAGGGACAGGGCCACCCATAGAGTGTGTAAGTAAAACTTCGTAGTCTAACACCAATGGTGTCCCTAACATAACTATAAATATAGTTTATTCTCATGTGATATGATAATAATAATCAATAAATCATGGAAACATAGTAAAATAACGACCATTTATTTTTGGGTTCTAAGGTGACACTGGAGGTCAACCATACCCGCTTTGAATAGTTACAAAAGTCTCTGAATAGATCACATAACCATACTATAGGTCCAGATAACAACCACCCCTAATACCTTCTATATTTATTTTACATAGGGGTAAAGGTGTACATATCTGGAATCATATAACATATTAGAGGGAATAAAGCCCTTCTCATAATACCATCAAGGAGAATAACTACCCATCCATAATATGATCAAGGGTAATGATTCCCCATCCTAGAATTATATAAAATATCGATGGGAATGGTTCCCACCATAATATCATTGGGGGGGGGATTGGATACCAACTATATAATCCTATCAATATTTAGGGAAATGACTTTCCAACATGGTCCATCTCACCATAATATCCTCAGAGGTTAATGGAACCCCACTTTTTAACAACTCACCATAATGTTTTTTTTGGTATGGATCCTCACCATGCTATAACTCTCTATATCAATATCATGGTGAAATGGTGCACCACCTAGCTCTAGCTCCCCATAATACCATCATGGGGGAATGCTGTCCCAACCTACTCTAAATCACCATTATACCATTAGAGAGAAATTCCACCAACACTGCTCTAGTTCACCATATCAATATTAGGGGTAATGAAACCCTATCATACCCCATATCACCATAAAATCCTTCTTATAGAATGGAGCCCCACACTGAAATCACATATATCTGTATAAACATGGGAATTCTCTCAACTAGAGAACCTGTATTTTATTCATCATCCTTGAATGGGTTAGTCACTCACCTTAACCCATCACATAATTCCAAGGTTTTTCTCTTGAGCACACAACTTACTATCATCACTAGAACCATACCAGGCTATCATTTTACCAAACTCCCTACACAAACCCCACACAAGGTTAACATGAGAACAAGACACCCGCCAAGGTTCATTAGATCTCATCTTGATTTGAAGACACTACATGGTATACTGTTAAAAACCATTGAATCTAGGTCCTAAGGCTATCACTTATAGGGAACAACTTCCCTTAGAATCTCCATTATCGCATCATGGACACATTAGTCTCTTAGGCCATATAATTCAGGAATCTTACTAGAGATATAACATAAATACAATCCAACCACCAAGTCAACTATTTGGATGCTCACAACAAACCATTCCATATGTCTCATATAGGGCATACCCATTAGGGTACTCACATAAAAATGGGGGAGGAACACTCTCACCTCTCTCTATTCAACTACCCCAAAGGCTATAAAGAATCTCAGGATTCTATATGGACCAGCTATGTGTTAATAATTAAAATCCCATCACACTCCCCCACTTAAAGTGATTTATGGAACTTATCACAAGGTACACTATGTTCCATTCCTATTGTTAGTACTCATATAATGTCCAAATATCTCATCACATTCATTTACAGTTAATTCAATGGACATCAGTGACAAGGACCCCAAGCTAGTATTCAAGGGTATATTTAGGACCATGGAACTTTTGTTCTATGTATTTAATTTTTAATGAAAAACTCATTTTATTAAATTTTTATCACACAAAAGAGGTGATACCTCATAACACTTGGTATATAAATATATGCATAAACTTTAGGCAGATGTTCTGGGTCCACCAAATTCACTAAGAGTCATTATGTTAAGAAAGTTTGGTCAACATCACCTAAGATTTTTCAAGCCTCATCCATGATCATGTCATCAGGAAATATATTTTCTCAATCCCCAAAATCAAAAATAATTAATCATAATAATTTATAAGAAAAATTAAATTTAATTCAATAAGGTATAATCATATAAAACAAATCAATCTATATCCATTCATCAAAACCTCAAGAAAAAACATGACAATGCCTCATGGAATGATCTCATTATTTGTGCAAAAAAATCCTCATGAAATGATGTTCATCTAAGATTCTATTCCATTCCAAAGCGGTTGGAAACACTAGAAAAATTCATTATTTTTATTACCTCTAATGAAATGGTGATAAATGACCTAGAAACACCAACCTAGGACATCCTATTTCTATTTAATGAAAATTATCATCGTTATGAGATGATTTCCACCATTATATAGTGAAATGATCATTGTAACCCTATACTAGGACATTAAAATTATAAATCAATGAAAGAGGAAAAATGGAAGTCAAAATAGGAATAAATCATATCAAATTATTAAAATAATTTTCTAAAAACCATCCAACCTTAAGTGGAATAAAAAATATTGAGGAAAGTTGGAGAGATGACCAAAATTAGTGCTCCTTTCAGGACTTCGCATCCTAGGAACAAAGTGGGGTGTCCCTAAAATAGTGGTTCTACCCCACCTTTTAAAAACTAGAAAAAGGATCGATCACAACATGAATTACATAGGTCATGGAATGATACCATTTATGAGGAACCTTTCATAAAGTGGACTCTTAGGTCCTAAAGTGACACACCTACCATAGAAAAAACCAAAGATCACATGGTTTAACCCCCAATGGTGTGACCCATCTAGTCATCGTATGGAACCCTATAACCTTTATGAACCAACATCCAAGGCCTTGGAATTTATAGTTTGTCCCTCTGTCCACATGTTGTGGCCTTTTACCTCTAGTGAAACTCCCCTTCTTCATAATCATGGACTTAGAGCTCCTCACCATGACACCTATCCTTATATCAACATTCATGACATAGGCCAGGGGTCATGGAATGACCTCATTCCTTCCAAAGACTCTCAAAAGGAAAATAAATAAGGGTTCCAACACCATACATAATATTTTACAATATATTACATAGGGTTACTCATCATGGTATGACACCTTGATACATGAGGTGATGTTAATGTATAATATATTTTCCTTCGTGAAAAATTCAATTCAAAAAATCCCATAAGGATTGTTGACCTCTGCCAAGACATGATTCCCAATACTAGGTTTGTTCCAGGGAAATAACCCACATGAAATTCCATGATGCTATGACACTCACTGATCACCCCTCTAATTTTATGGCTATCATCCTAGTCTTGCATTATTATGGTGTAACCCCATTGAGTCATGGTATAAATAACATCACATAGGTTTTGTCTAAGATTCCACTTAACCATCATCAGAACATGGACCTTATCTATTATGTTGTGATAAGTCACCTACCACAAAATTTTAGAAAAGGGTCACCCTTAACTGACTCCAACATCCACCCAAGCACCTAAATCACTTAGAAGGACTCTAACCACATCCAATAACATATATTTTAGATGTCTCAAACCCTAGAATCCTAAACCAAATCTTGATTACTAACACACTAGATACTCTTGGACCAAAATTTCAAATTTTCCATGATTTTCACAACCCTTAATGATGTGAGTTTTTACAAACTCCCTTTGACAAAACGAAACCATGTGCAAATTTTTATTCAAATTTTAATGTATTTAAATGTTAGAACCCATGATTTTGAATGTTTTAGTAATTTATGGGTAATTTGGGACATGTAAAAAAAATTGGTATGAAATGGGTAAAATAAATGAATTTCATATTTGAATGTAATATGAAAAATTTTGTTGAAAATTTTATAACATGTTCTTCAATTTATTTTACAAAAAATATGTTAAGACCCGAGCATGCCTTCAACCAAGGCTAACCTACCACATAGAAATCCAAAAGGGGGAAGCTGACCAAGCCAGCCTAGGAGGGACCAAAAGTGACCAACTACACAGGTGATGAAGCCACATGTTATCCGATGAGTTGTTAAACCCCACAGGTTCATGGGCCAAGGGTGGGAAAGACCTGTGACGAGTAGGGTAGTCCTGTAGGCCTGCACAGGCCACATGTGTTGCGTCCCATTAGAAGTTTGTGTTGTGAATCCAAGATCCCACCCTGAAGAGGGTATTATGGATTCTCCCACCTAAATCCTTATAAAGGATCATTTCCCATCCCCCCATTTCAGTGTGGGACAGGATTGCCGCTATACTCCACCACATTCCACCAACAGCCGATGCACTCAGCTACTCCCATGTCCTTGAAAGCTCCACCGTCGCACCACCTAGACCACACGCCTTTTCTGTAACAAACACCACCCCCGATCACTATTCGAACCTCCTCCAGCCACTTTGAAGGCTGGAGGAGGAGGCTACTACTGATAGGTCCACTACTGCTCACCAAGCCCACTGCCTCCACCAAAGACCATTACCTTGACACTACCACCTGGTGTCGCTTATCCACTCCTTCTCATCAGGGCTTGCTCGCCTCCATCACCCAAAATTCAACAAAATCAGCTTCCACTTATTGGGACACCAATACATCAACCGAGGGACATCACTACATGCATTCAACCACCACCCAGGCCGCCTCTTTATTCCATGGATGTTGGTGTAGATACCACCTCCCCCTGCACCTACCGTTGCTCCGCTTCCATCATTCAAGCATATATCCCACCACACCTCTTGAAATAATTTGGAATCGATAAATGAAGTATTTCACACTATCATCTCATCGGTGTGATCTTATCGAGGTATCAGAAGATCCCCCATTCTCAAGGGGGGGGATTTGAAGTAGATTAGGGAAAGTGCCTCTCCCTTAGTTTATATAGGGAGGACCATGCCTCCTTACTGAAGAACGATTCATCACTGATTGACCCCAATGAAGTTGGAGACACCACCAAAGAGATGTATAAGGGGCTAGATAATGCACTTCACCACATCTCCTTCCCCCATTATTCTTTGTTTATTTTATTTATTGTAGTTTTTTTAAAATTTTATTGAACTTTTAGTTTGAAATAAATAAATTAATTCATGTTTTAATTTTATTTCCACCATTTAATTTAATTTTATTATATTAATTATTATTTTTTAATAATAATAACCATCATAATTAATAATAACAATAATAATAGTAATAACAATAACAATAACAATAATAATAATAATAATAATAATAATAATATTGAATCTTTTTCCATATTCTGTTATTCATTTTCTTCTTCCTCTTCAATCAAAATTATTTTATCGATAATAATAATAATAATAATAATTTTTAGATTCTTTATAAATTATATATTTTACTTATTTTCTTATTCTCATTTATTTTATCTATCTATCTTTCTTTCCCCATCCCCTTCCCCCATTCTTCCATTTTTATTTTATTTCTTTCATCCACTTTTCTTATAATTTTTTATTGTATTTCTCTTCTTGTTCCATCCACTATACTATGCGATCTCCTAATCTTGGAAATCAGAGTCTAACACTAAGGATTCAACTGATGGGAGGTCAAGGTGTTCTGGAATTTTCATTAAAGTTTACTTTTAAGTTTGTAGTAAATTTGAATAGCAAGCATGGTGAGATGAATGTCTCTGATTTGGTGACTGCCCACCAATAACATGCAACTGAATTTATTTCTATTATTTTATTCAAATATCTTTTCTATTTCTCCATTGGTTAAATCTTTATACGAAGGTTTTGAGGTAATCAATTGATAAAACAACACAGATTGAGTTGGGTCCTTGAAGATGGCACCTCTTAGACTAAGGAGTGTCATTAACCTTGATTAAAAAAGGATGTGGCATTAAGGGTGATTAGGAATTCAATAATCACTACTGGAAAAAAGGCCTATACCCACGGTTCAAAACCGTGGGTATAGCCCCCAAAACCGTGGGTATAGCCTATACCCACGGTTTTGGGAACCGTGGGCTGGAACGGCGTCGGTATAGGGGTCTTGACCTATACCCACGGTTTGGTATAACCGTGGGTATAGGTGTGTCACACAGCAACACCACGCTGTACAGCGTGGCAGGCACTTTCCCCACGGTTTGAAAACTGTGGGGAATATATTCATTTTAAAAAAACAAAACCACCAAGGTTTGAACACCGCACCTAGCACCTGAAATCGAGACCCTGAACCAACCGAGCTGGAAATTTCATATGTTAACTATACATATATAATATTATATCTATTAATCCGCTCCGCATCGCATATTCAAAAAACGCAGCTACCGGGAATCGATCCCGCGCCTCCGGAAACACGTCCCGCCGGTTTCACAAGTCGGACAAACCACGCTATTAAATTAATCTGCTGTTTGTTCATATACCTGCATATATATATTAATATAAGCGTTAATTAAATTCCAAAAACGCCTGTATGGAGAATCGACCCGACGTCTCACAGTGACAAAAAACACCGCATTCCTGCAAAGCACCAACCAGGCCGACAATTTTATTCGTTATATGTACATTCATCTTCTTATATATATTAATATTATCCATGAAAAAATGTCTCCCCGCCAAATTTTTTTCGTGTCTTGCCTAATGTTTTTTCCCCGCCATAAAGTGGGAAAGCTATACCCACGGTTCTAGAGAACCGTGGGTATAGGTCTTCAAAAAAAAAACCGCAATACCTACGGTTTTGAAGAACCGTCGGTATAAGTCTTCAAAAAATACCCTATACCCACGGTTTTCTCCAAAACCGTGGGTATAGGTCTTAAAAGAAAACAATACCCACGGTTTTTGGCATAACCGTAGGTATAGGCGACCTATACCCACGGTTTTGGCAAACCGTGGGTATAGGTTCACATACTATCCCTATACCCACGGTTTTGGAAAACCGTGGGCATAGGGGTACCCTATACCCACGGTTTTTTGCAAAACCGTGGGTATAGACCTATTTTCCAGTAGTGAATACTCAAAAATTTCTAAATAAAGAATAATAATTCAAACATGATATTTAATGTTGGTATTATTAAACTAAAATCAAACACATATAGGAGAATAATGATTGAATCCAAGGCTGAACTGAAGACCAAGTGCTTTCTTTCCTTAACTCATTTTATCTAGTTTGCATGTTAGTATAAATTATAATTTACATTGTTACATGTCGTTATTCAAAACCAAAAAATATTTTTCATTATTTTCATTAAACAATTAAAAACATAAAAAAAATCATTTAGGTGATTTATAAAAATATAACTGAACAGACTGAGAAGCTCCTCAAGTGAGATGAACCTGGTCAGCCATTTTGTTACACTGGGAAAATAATATTTCTTTTTTATATTCCCTATGACAGGCATGCATCAAAACTAGTAATTCTTCTAGGCATCGAATCATAAGTTTACTTATCTGTTTCTATTTCTCATCTTAGATAGATTTTATTTATTTAATAAAAATAAAAAGTAAAAAAATAAATGATGATTTTAAATGAGAATTTCTTTAATTCATGGAAAATTACTCAATGGTTACAAAGTTAGAAGTTAAAGAATCCTGGTCTATATAATACGGTGTTTCATTATGGTCTAGATATATTAGGGAAGCCTAGATCCAAATTTACAAATATAAGGAGTTCAGGGACCTTATCTAGGATATCAAGGAAACCCTCGAACAACCAGTGGTTGAAGGATTGGCTAGGGATCTAAGTGAATTCTGGGAATAATTCCTAGAATTATTTCAAGAAGTGTCCAATACACAAGAAGAGTACTCCTCATTCCCTCCAATCATTTTTGAAGAAGTTCCACTAGCTGATTTCTAGAAACAAGTGAAAAACAAAAACTAAAGTTTGATATTTAAGAGTTTGATGAAAAGATGATGGTTATCCAAAGCTAAATTGATTTTATAAATGTATATTTCTAAGAATCATCAGAAGAACCTAAAACTAAATCTTAATATAAACCAGTTGAAAAGCTACTTGTCTTACCTAAGTAAGAAAAGGAGGAAGACTTTCCAGATGAGCTACAAGTATAAGATCAAAAATAATTGGATAAATTCTGTAATGAATGTGAGGAACTTACTGATCTATCCAAACATTGTAAAGAATAATACCCATCATCAGTAATGGAAAACACCACCCAAGTTGTGGAATTTTATGTTAAGATGGAGGATCCTAGCTACCTACCTCCATCCACTAAGAAGCTACTTCAAGTGGAACATACCTCTTAGGAAATGATTTATGTTAAACCAACTAAGGGAGTTGATCTTCTATAAAAATAAATTTAATTTGATTTTATTGAAACTGAACTGTGCATCACTCCCTACTATTTTGATTATTAAAATTTGGGCAATCATTTCTATTCCTTATAAAAGGTTGATGAAATTGGTCATGCACCTGCTGAGGAACACATGGAGCTCCCTCATTTTAATGAACATGAATATGAGGAGTCCCATTAGAATATCCAAGTATCTATGCCTGTGTATATCTGGAAAGAGGCTACTCATATTAAAGGGGATGAATTCCTTATTAAAAATGCAAATTTTATTCAAGTTGAAATACCTATTTACTTCCCCTTTGATTATTCAATGAACACATCCCTTATAAATCCATCATTAGAAAATAAGGAGGTTTCCTAAGTAGAAACTAAAAATAAGGATGATTCATAATTCAATCTAACCCCTCCATGCATGCTATACCTCATTGTGAAGGGGGAATATCATGTGTACTCTATCCATGGATCATTCCTCACCAAGAAGTATGAATCACAATATGGTAAAATCCACATGTGGTGGTTTACATAAAATAAGATTCATCCACTTTCATATATTGGATAAGAGCCAGTACTGCCCTCTGGAGGTATTAATGATTCCAGGCCTACTCAAGGTATCATACCAAGACATATCCCTTTAAATGAGTTCTAGTAATTCTGATTTCAATTTCTTTTGTTAGGAGTAGTACATCATGAGGCCCACTCTCTGCTATATTTCTGAGATTTAATGACATGATCGTTGTTATTAATTGAGTAATTATATTTTTTAGGTTGATAATGTAAGAAGGAATCCATAAATAGTGAAGGATAAGGATGAAATGTGAGTTCAATTTTAGTGTTTATCTTTCAAAATATCATCATTTTTTTACAATTTTCTATTGAGATTTAAAGTAAAATTGCATACCCACACATCAATTCATTTTTTACTTAAATTATCTAGGAGACATGAGTTTCTTAGAAATCCTATGATAGCATGTTTTATATTTCAATGTTAATAATATTGGATGAGTAAAATATAGAATTGGATGAATAAACGTTAATCATTGATATTAAAATGACGACTCATGATTTTACGGAATTGATTGGTTCATGTAAATGAAATTTTCCAAAATTTTTCATCTTTTGAATTAATTAAATTCTTAAGAATTGATTTATTATTACTAATAATTCCTTTAGTGATGGTCCAATATTATATTTCCATTCATGAGATTATTTCTATACCAATTACTTCCTAATTTATCTTGAACACATTTCATGAGTGATCTTGGGACATGACAAGTACTTAAACTTGCATTTGAACTTTTCAAAGCTATGAATGTCCAAAAAACAATTAAAATTTTTGAGTAATCATTTGACAAACTAAATATCCTTATAATTCCACCTTTACATCAATCCTTATTTATCCCATAGAGATCATGAATGATCTTTATAGATATGATACATTTTTCAAGACATTTTTTATCCATTCCTACACTACTATTAGTATTTTCCTGATATTTTAAAGCTGAATTGTGGGGGTGAAGGGAATTTTGGTAAATGGTATGATTTACATTATAATGAAGACGTTTGGGGGTGATTATTTTGGGAATCATAAAAGGTTGTGAAATCATTCATTGTACCCTACTGTTCTCCCCTATTGAATATAAAAAATTAAAATGAAAAAAAGAACCAATAAAATTATAAAATGGCTTATGATTTTGTAAAACAAAAATTAACCATTACTAGAACTATGATTTTTATCATATGTGGTTAGGTGGTGGATGTGTGGTTTATTATAATAACGACTTTTGAGAAAAGGTTTCTATAAAAAGGAAAATAAAATATATATAAATAGGAATTTTTTAAAGAGTGTTCACAAATCTTTAATTATTATTAAATTGATAATGATCTTTACTTTGAGTTTTTGAGAAGATGGGAGTTTCTATAAATTGAATGAGAGAATTTTATGATAATATTACTTTTGAAATCATGATTTTTGATTTAAGAGATAAACCTCATTTTTGAGCCTTACTTTTTAAAATATCAAATCATACCAACCTTGAGCCTCATAGTCATTTGAACCTTTAATGAATTCCCTCAATATTTTATGTGTCTTTTTTTACGTAGTGGAGAATTAGTTCCTTTACATAACTATTGGAAAGGAGAATGTTCTCATCATATGAGAATAACCCTAGTTCAATTGTATCATTAGTGATAAGATAATATAATCTATTGTGAGGGACATCACAGTTTGTAAGGTTTAATAATAATAAATTGAAAAACATGAATGAATAACAGGAGAAGTTCAATAATTTTTTTCAAAGTGGAAAAGGAAAATACATGGACTGGTTTTCTCCTTAAAAATGATAAATTTAATTGATATTTTATGTAGAATATGAATGTTTTATTTGACATTGTCATTTTTTGATTATATTGCATTGAAATTTTAATTTTGTTAACATTGGTTCCCTCTTCAAATCCTTTTATAGATTTCATTATTGAGGAAAAATATTGTTTAAGTGTGGCGGAATTTGACAGACCAAAATTATGTGCATGTTTTTATTCAAATTTGAATGGGTTTTGAATGTATTTCAATGTTAGAACCCATGATTTTCAATGTTTTATTAATTAAAGGGTAATTTAGGACATGAAAAATAATTTTGTGTGAAAATGGTAAATGAAATGAATTTCATATTCGAATCTTATATGAAAAATTTTATTAAAAATTTTCAGACACTTTCTTTCATTTTTGTCCCAAAAAATAGTCTAAGACCTGAGTGGTCCTTGAAACAAGGCTGGCCCACCACATAGCAAGCCTATAGGGGGCAGCCATCCAGGCCAGCTTGGGAGGGCCTGTAGAGGACCAACTACACTAGTGATGAAGCCCCGTGTGAGCTCATGGGTTTTCAATCCCTATGGGTGTGTGGGACAAGGGTGGTCAAGCCATGCGATGAGAATGGTATGCTCATATGCCTCTATGGGCTGCCGGTATCGTAGCCCATTAGAAGTATGTGATGTGAATCTGGGAGCCCACCCCCGAGCGGGCATGCGTGATACTCCTACCTCCAGATTTATAAAGGATCTACACTCGTAAAACCATTTTGATGTGGTATGGGAGCACTGACATACTCCACTATTTATCGCCTCTTATCATTGCAATTACATGCTCACAAATCCTTGACATCTCCCCCTTACACCACCCGACCCACCACACCACTGTGACCTCAACCACCACCCTTGGTCCCCATTTGATGCTACTACAAATACTTTGTTTTCTAAGGAGGATTATGCTACCAATGTGGCCACCACTGCCTCTCACCAGGCCCACTGTCTCCACCAAAGAGCACTAATGCAACACTATTGTCTGGCATCACTTCTCTACTGTTGCTCATGAGGGCACCCTTGCCTCCCATCGCTCGGCATTCACCATGACTAACCTCCACATCCCAGGTCACCACTGCATCACTCAAGGGATCCCATTGCATTCATAAAGAAAAAAACCTAGACCATCTCATACCTCCATGGAAACTGGTATAGACCCCGCCGCCGCCCGCACCTGCTGCTCCTCCATTGCCACCTCCTAAGTGCATAGCTCGCTGCACCTCAAGAAACTACATGGACTCGATCCATGTGGTATTTGACACATGCGGCTCATGGGTGTGATCTCTCCAAGGAATCAAAATAATCCAATTCTATGGGCGGGGGGGGGGGGGGGTAGTGTAATGAGATGAGGCCGAGGGCCTCTCCCTTGGGATATTTAAGGTTCCCCCTTCCTCCTTATCAAAGAATGAGTTGAAAATAGTCATCCCCAATGGATCCGGAGACCCCACTAAGGAGATCTCCAAGGGACTGGCTACCTCACTACACTGAATCTCATTCCCTTTATTTATTTTTATTTATTATATTTATTTTTTCTAGTTTTTTTAAAATTTTATTGTAATTTAATTTTTAAATAAATAAATTATTTCTTGTTTTAATTTTGTTTCCACCATTTAATCTCATTTTATTCTCTCAATTATTATTCTTTAATAATAGTAATAATAATAATAATAATAATAATAATAATAATTAATAATAACAATATTATTATTAACATTAATTATATTATTATTATTATTATTTTAATTTATTTTCCATATTTTTTATTTTTTCTCTTCTTCTTCTTCAATAAGAATTATTTTCTTAATAATAATAATAATTATTATTATTATTTTAACATTATATATAAACTATATATTTTATATATTTTATTATTTTATTTTATTCTATTCCCCCCTATCTCCTCATCCCCCATTCTCCCATTTTTATTTTATTTATTGAATCCAATATTATTTTTTATTCTGTTTCTATTCTTGTTCCATTCAACCCACCAAGTGTCTATTACTCTTGGAAATAAAAGGATTACCCCAAGGCTTGTCCGGGGGGAGGTCAAGGTGCTCTTTAATTTTCATTAATCTTTAATTTTATGTTTATGGTAAATTTTAGTGGCATACATGGTGAGGTGAATTTCTATGATTTGGTGACTTCACACCGATGACATGTAACTCAATTTACTTTTATTATTTTATTCAAATATCTTTTCCCTATTTCCATTGGATAACTCATAATATAAAATATTTGAGTTAATCAATTGATGAAACAACATCAATTAAGTTGGGTCCTAAAAGATAGAACCTCTTAGACCAAGGAGTTTCATCAACCTTGATTAAAGGAGGAGGTGGAATTAATGGTGATTAGACATTCAACGATATTCCACAATTTCTAAATAAATAATACAATTCAAACTCGAGATTTCATGTTTGGATTATCAAATAGAAATAAAACACATAAAGGAAAATAATGATTGAATACATGGCTTATCTCAGGACCTAGTGATTTCTTTCCCTAACTCATTCTATCTAGTTTGAAAGTTAGTAAAAATTAGAATTTCCATTATTACATGTCATTATTCAAAGACCCAAAATATTTTTCATTGTTTTCATTAAACACTTAAAAAAATTAAAATAAGTAGTTTAGGTGATTTAGTAAAAATTAAGTGAAAAAACTGAGAGGCTCCTAAAGTGAGACATCCCTGGTCAGCCATTGTGTTTCACTATTAAAATAATATTACTTTCTTCCAAACCCCACGACAGGTGTGCATTACCCTTCATAACAATTTTCACCACCCATAATCCTCAATGGTCAATCCCGACCAACCTCAGTCATCAATTTACTACTAACTAACCACATCCTATCTTAGAAAAGAAATCGAGCTTCTATTTCACAACTCTAAATACCAATGTGAACTATTCACCCAAAGATGAGCTACTTACTCATTACCATCAACAAAATCAAGACTTACCTCAACCACACTCATCTATCTTAAGACACCAATGTTTCATTGAATGATTCATTATTAATTATGTAGTGTCTCCCACCAAAAGTCTTTAGTCATGGAGGTAAATTCTGAGTCATGTCACACCCCATTATAGGAACCAATTATGAGAAACACCTTTTTAGAGGTACACCAATATGAGAAGTGGGGTTTGTACATCAACGCACCTAGTATCATAGGAAAACACTAGTTATTCCTCATATAACTGATCTTTGTGAAAATTCTAGGCCTCAACCACCGATGTGTCATCATAACACCCAATCACGATGCCTTAATTCTTAGATGCATCATGAGGTCATCCAAATTCTTAAGCCAAATTATGAACTTGAAACATTATATAATTCCTCAATTGGGTACTCATCCATCTGTAGTAGTCATAACACTCTCACCACGAACACCATCACACATCCAATTTTGACTCACTCTCAGATCACACCCTATTCTATATCAAGCCGTATTATAACATAGAAACTCCATCAAATACTATTTTTGAATCTAAACATTGATATTATCTAATAAACATGATGAAATAAAATCTATTTGTGCATAAATATCCTAGTGTAAGATCAATTATCCTCTAAACGATCTCATAGCATTTGTGGACCTACCAACCCAAGGATCATACCTCATCAGACAATAAGATGATCACTACCACAGGAGTATCCTTATCACCACTCTTCTAAACTGAAACACCTAATTTTTATACCTCATGCTTCATCGATTACCAAAAATAAAAACCGGGCATGTCCATTCCTCTTATATTAGAGAACTAAAAAAATATCTGATCACTGCACTACCCCATTTCAATCAGAACATCATCCTTAATATCCATTTAATATTTCATTTAAAATAATTTTCACCCCCTCTTACAACTACTGGTGAACTACCAACTATATATATATTCAATTACACTATTACTCAGACCTAATAATGAATTAGTTCAAATAACTCACTTGTGTTACATCTCTTGAGATTTACTTCTACCAACCTTAAAAACACCTATCGGGAAAGACAATATGATTAACTATACCATGGTACTCCAGCTCATCCATAATATCACCACCTATCATTGGGAAACACCTTCAATCCTCATCAACACCTCATGTAACCATGCCTATAAGAATCTCAATGAATTAAATAGTTCTCATATACCAATTGAAGAAAAGGCCACACCCCATCCCCACCACACCCCAAGTCCGACCACATACTAAATCCCACTATGATCCTATATATATCTTCTATGAAGTTAGTAAATAAGGGTATTTTTTCACCACCCATCATCATTACATCTCTCTTGTTCTCCTAGAATTGGAAAAAATTCCCAACGGACCACATGTGGCTTGCTCACCAATCCATATATCAAACAGGCACAATGCTAAACACTACACACATTTTCTCTCACACATCCAAGATTTTTCTAAAAATCTATTCCAATACACACTCTACTCTTCCTAGGTATCGTGAACCTCTATAAACCATCTCATAGGTTCTTATCCAATATACAACTTTATCTCATCCAAACCCAATGGTTTTACACTATAGTACAACCCGATCACATAGCCCAAATCATGATCCCATGATTAAATCATCATAAACAAAAGAATATACAGAAAACAATTTACCATGCCCCACTTCATATCAATCTCTACTACCTAGAATCACTTATGATTGTTCTTTCCAATAACCCTGAGGTATCTCACTCATGCCAAGGCATACCACATGATCACTAACGATTAAAAAGTTTTACCAAAACAAAAAAGTGTCTTACCATGCTATTTCTAAACTAAATCCAATGAACTAGGATCAAAATTCAGTATCTCATTAGGAAAAATCCAAAAATTAATAGGGCCATACATCCAACCAATCTATCCCTCAAAGCCTATATTCGATACCAAAATCACTCTAAGAACTTTACATTATGTAAGTAAAAGGAATATCACTTGTATTTCCACAACCCTCATAAGGGTATCCAGATCCTCAAGGAAACTCACAAGGCAACATTATTTCCTATGGAATTGGGGATGACCACGCTGGTTTAAGGTTCAAACATTACAAGTGGTTTCTAACAGGTTTGTTTATATAACCAGAAACATCCAATGATTCTATATCCATTTGGACCTACTTTCCAAAGGTAGGTTCTCATTAGTTGTGAAATGATAAGGCTTATGAATTTGCATTGGTCGAGAGGATGGGAGGTCGGACTCATCACACCTTTTTTAGGGAAATTATTGTCTACTCTGGGACTGTCTTTATAGATTTAAGTTATGTTCATGAATCCTTATTAAATTACCAAGTATAAGAATGATCTTTCCTTTAGATCTGACAATCAATGATTGAATTGTAGGAAATTTAGAGAATCTTTTTATATATATACGAGGTTCTTCATCGATAGAGAATCATCTGTATTTGTTAGAGATTATTAGTCAATGGTATCCTTTAATACATTATATCAAAGTCTCTTGGTCATTATGATGACCATACTGCTTTTGAAGCCACTCAGTGGGGCACTTGAAGTTTATTGTCATTCAGAAGGACATGGATTATTTCAGAGTTGGGATCGTACCCACAGATGGGCTACCTACGTATCCTTTATTTAGAAAAGGAATCAGAACCCACGTAGTTTGAGTAAGGGAATATGATGTTTTATGCATGATTGATGGATCAAAGAAATATGTCATAATTACTTTTACACTCTAAGCTCACGTGAGTCATGCTCGGTGTGAGAAACAAGAGGTATTGGTAAAACCAGACAATTGTTCAATGAAAGATGAAATCATAAAAAATGATGTGGGGATTATGTATTTATGAATGCCCAAATAGAGTGATATTGGGACTTATTTCAGAGAAGAAGTCCGGGAACAGGGTCCATAAAGGTATATGTGCTTTTATGGAGATTTGAATAATCTAACATGGGGATTACTCTTAAGGAAGATACCCAAATTAGGAGGGACTTATGATTGGGTTTTATTCCTGAGAAGGAAGCCCAAAATCAAAAGTAAATTAAGACTGGTTAAGAGAAATTAAGACCGGAGCTTACTCCTGAGAAGGAGGTCCAGGTTAAAGGGATTTGAAAACTGGGGCTGACTCCTAAAGAGGAGGCCCAGGATAAGGGAATTTTAGAATTAAGGGACTTGGGGATTACTCCTAAGGAAGGTGCCCATATTTGTAGACTTTGAGACTGGGGATTACTCTTGGAAAGGAAGCCCATGTTTAATGAAATTATGGTTGGGGATTAATCCTAAGGAGGATTTCCAGAATTGGGAAATTATGACTGGGGCTTACTCCTAAGGAGGATGACCATATTTGTAGACTTTGAGACTGGGGCTTACTACTAAAAAAGAAGCCCATGTTAAGGGAATTATGACTGGTGCTTACTCATAAGGAGGATTCCCAGGTTAGGCGACTTGGGGCTTACTCCTAAGTAGGATGCCCAAATTTAGAGAATTTGGACTGGGGCATACTCTTGAAAAAGAGGCCCAGGTTAAGGATTCTCTCATCTTTAAAGGATGAGGTTTAATGAATGAAATATCTAACCTTAGAGATATAAAGATATGTAAATCACTAGGTTTTGAGAGATGTTCCACATAATTAATTTTATATAAGGAAGCCAATAAGGGAACCATGCCGAAGGAAATGGATTTAAAGAGGGTTTTGAAGGCTGAATCTTGAATTGGAGAGGTGGATAGGCATAAGAGAGGTGAAATGGGCAGGAAGGGCACCCAAAAAGAGAGGGGCGCGCATGTTCTGCGTGGGCACGCAAGTCCTAGTCGCGCAGGTGTATGTGCCCGACACATGGGTACTTGCGCGACGGTCAACCCTTAATGTAATACTTGGGCGATACTTGGCTGAATCCCTTAGTATTATTCCTAGGGTATTCCAGAAGGGTGGCGCGCAAGTTCTGTTGAAGGGGAAAGGCACCACACAAGTCTGGCCATCTTCCTTAAGGGCTGGCCACTTAGGCACGCAAGTGTTGTTGAGTTTCAACACATAGTCCTTGTTTCCCCTATTTAGATCTTCCATTCTAGGTAAATAATTACCTTAGAAGTGACCAGAAGACTTCAAGCAGAGACTAGGGTGACCAGAGCATAAATCTGACTTTTGTTATTTTTCTGTCTTGAAATGGGGGGCCCACAGGGGGAATTTATAGGCTGGTGAAGACCCTGGGTGAAATTCAGATAGGGCGCGCAAGTCACTTGTGTGACCACTGGGCGACGCACAAGTATACTTGCTTGACCATGGTGGAACTTGCGCGACCCAAGTGAAAATGAATCTTTGTTCATGCCTTTGTCAATTTTTGATGTTTCTTTAAAGGATGAATCACTTTGGGTTTAAGTTATTTCCCTTTTCATTCGTTTAAACTCCATGACGAAAAGGAGCATAAAAAAAGTCCCCCTCAACGTTTGATCCGAAAGAAAATGAGGTTGTGACTCTGAGGAAAAGAAGAAAACCAAGGAACATGCAGCGCGCAAGTGTTGAGCGTGCATATGGCATCGCGTAGGTGTGATCCGCGTAGGAGTTGGCATGAAAGGGTGCGGCCTGGCCTATATATACGCAGCCATTTCTCACACAATGCACCAAATATGAACAGTTTCGAGCTCTCGCAACGCAAGTTTCCTTCGTCACGCAAGTCGCTCTGTTTTCCGCAATTTCTTTGCTGTCGCACTGCTATAGAGGTCTTTGGAATTGTGCGGTGATACCTGTGTGCAAAAACTTGCACGACACACTAATACTTGCACACCAACTTTGGGACTTGTGTGCCTTAATGACTTAGCCATTTTTTCACTTTTTATTCACAAATTTTATGAAAAATCCACTTTTTTAAGAGTTAATTATTCAACCTTTGTGAAAATTAAATGGCTCCCAGGATAATCGGAACGACTGATGAACTAGCTACCAAGCGAGTTGATGATATGATGAGAATCATTGGCCATGATTATTATACTATCTGTGACATCACTCTTCCAGATTTAGAAAATTACCATTTCTGAGGCAAAGAACTATCTCCCGAAGTCTTGGTTTCAGAATTACACCAATTTTTCTTCAGAAAACATCTCAAGTGGAGGAGCATTTGTAAATGCTATAACAGTGGAGAAAGCCTACAAAATGCATCATAGCCCATGTACCTTAGATCTTAAACCTCACAAGCCTGAGATGCAACCACATTTTTATCCCCCAATCTTTCGAAACTATCAGATGGATCAATCCAAAGGTTGGAAAAAGAGTTGGGACTTTCGTCCTGGAGGAGGTGTGAAGACAACTTGGATGTGGGCATAATGGGTGCGACAAACCTATGCATATTTTGTCGAGGATTTAAAAGTAGCTGTAATATATGAAGCCGTCTCGGCTGGGCAAACATATGTCTACAGAAATGATGACTTTGTGCCGGGTATACTCATCCATTGGAGCCCAGAAAACAATTCATTCCATCTGACTCATGGATAAGTAGGCATCAGTCTATGAGGTGTCCACAAGATCTCAGGGGCTCCAATTTTAGGTGATATATATGATGAATTCATCCCCCCCAAGGTGACTTGGAATGATTCAGAGAAGACCCTGGCTTTGGCTCGAGAATTATTAAAAATATTTCACAAGCTCAAGAGTTTAGAGACCTCCTTAACTCATTCTAGAAAGGATATTCATCCATAGGAGTGGATGAATATATTTCTTACCAATAAGCAGAAGAAAGAGCCGAAGGAGAAGGGATCAAAGGAGAAGGGATGAAGGGGAAGGGGCCCAAGGAGAAGGGGCCCACTCGTCCTACCACCTTCCCCAAAATAGAGAAGAGGGGAGCTCTAGGCACATTCTGAACGACCTTGGAAGTAGGAGAATTTGGGAAGTGGGGATACGAAGTAAATCAGAGAATCCCAAAGAAGACTCGTCTGGCGAGAATCTTGGCCTTATGGCTAAATGTTTATCTTTTTCCAATTAGGGACTCGAAGGGAGGCGTTAGGCCAGGGACCTTCATTATTGCAGCCAAGTTGGATAAGGGGAAAATGGTTTGGTTGGCTACCCCCATTTTAGAAAATATTCATATAAGATTACTCCATGTTTTCATGGGTAAGTCTCCTTTGAGAATAGTGGGACCATTACAAGTTTTGGGGGGATGGATCGCCACTCAATTCAGGATGTATAATGTACAGAATGGAGTATAGGTTCATGGAGGTTCCTTTAGGCCATCAGTACAGGAATTCTCTGGAATTTCTCCGCTAGCTCTCAGATCTTACGACATGAAGGTGAGGCTGAGCATGCATAAGGAATTAAATTTCTTTCCTTATGGATAATCCGCCAACCGGGCAGTTTGTTGATGATGGAACAACTAGTCTGGAATTAAGGGCATACATGCTGGCCTGCAGAGATGGTTTACTAGTCACCAAGATTGAAAGAGAAATTATATGCGAGGCCTAGGCTCCATATAAATTTTCACATCAATTTAAATGTATGCAGTTGACCGTTGTATCTCCCCCAGTGCATGTCAGGTTAGAGCAACATCCGATGGTTTCCCGGAAACTATGGTTGCTGACATCTAGGGAGAAGACCGGGGCAGTATTTGATCTACCAGTTGATAAAGTAGAAAATAACTTGACTACATGGTATGCCGAGAACTGGATAGAATCATACCCTGGAGGGGTGATGAATCACCCTGTTTATCAGGCGGGGAAAAAGAAGATAATTTTAGAGAAAGAAACCCTTACTCAGGAAGGTGATGCTTCCCCACCTAGAGCTGATTCACCGGGTTCCTCATCTAGGACCGAATCACCAGATTCCCAGTATGGGGATGATGAGGCACAACAAACGGCAAAGAGGCATCGTGCCAGATATAATCCTCCCGTCAGAATCAAGAGACCAACTCCGTCAACTCCTAGTGAGTTACTTCATTGGGAAAATTTCATCACTATCACTTTATAGAGTAACAAGTTCATTTTCTTATTCTCTATCTATAGTTGCAGGAGATGGGAAGAAGATGAAGTCAAAAATTATAGGACCTTCCTCACAGCCTTTTGGTACACATACTGAATATCTACGACCAGAGGCTGTCCAGACATGGTGGAGTTTATACTACGATGTTGAAACTACCTGGTTGGATTTGTGTGAGGGGCTACACCTCCCTGGAATAGGGAATCTTCTGGCTTCCACCGATATCTGTTACAAGGATAACCCCGATGAAGTGAGGGCTTACATCAGAGAGCTGGAAATGCTCATATATGGCACTAATTAATCCATTCCTGTCACCAAGCGGGTGAAGAAAATTATATATCATGGCGCCACTAAGAGGACTGGTGGTTCCAGAGATGAGGAGTGGAAATATTATGTGGATCTTGAAGATGTATGTCTCTTTCCTTATTTGAATTTCAACTTGATTTCAGTCAAAGCTTTGTTACTCAAGGAAATTATTTTCTTCATCCTGCATCTTGCAAAGAAAGGAACTACCGAGGTTCCTTCACCACAATATAGCCCTATTGGTACTTCCATTGGGGTTAATGAATCCCCTCGCGAGTTGGGAGATATATCTCCAGGCTAGCAAGCCATGGATGAGGAGTTGAACATGGATTTCCATTCTCCAGTTCATGTACCTGTAGCTGATATTTCCATCCTTCCCAAAAGGTCAAAGAAGCAAAAGCATCGAAGGAGGAAGTCCACAGCTAAACGCATCATTAGTAGTGGTAAGTCCTTTGAATAATCATGAGTCTTAACCCATGAAAAGATTTCTCATACTTTTTGGGATTGCAGGGCTTCTTGAATTTCCCATTTGATGGAGAGGATTGACCTTACTCTAAGAACAATAGAGGGTGATGGTGAACAATCACAATTTCAAGCTAACTTGGCTGCTCCTGGAGAAGAGCCAACATCTGTTCCCAGTATCCCTCCTACTACTATTACAATGAGATAAGAGCCTGCTTCTGCTAAGTTAACAATGCATCATAAAATGTTTAATGAAACATCAACTGACTTTCATTCCATGATACTTTAGGTTCAACCCCTGCATTAGTGATTTTAGCGGCCATTGCAACTGATGTCGCTATTTTATCTAAAGATTCTCTCCAGGGTTAGAGGCTATAGGATTAAGGTCACCAAAAAGATATATCTAATGCTCCCACTGGTGAGATTAACCCGGATTCTGAGCTTACATTGGATGAAATGATGGAACTTGGCATATCTTTTGAATATTTTTAGATCATGTTAAATTACCATGTAATTTATAATGTGTTATCCTATGTCTTATTAAAAATAACTTCTTATTATATCTCTAATCATGATCGGTTGAAATTTGCAGTTCTATTTGAGCAAGCTGCTGAAATGCCAATGCCTGAAGGGGGAAAAGAAAACCCTAATATTGCAGAGACATTAGCTCAAGTGGAGATGAACCCCTTAGAGCTTCCTAAAACTCACCTTGAAAATCCTATTGAAGCTAGGAAAGATGGGGAGGAGCCTTATCAATTTACTAATATACCGTTGGGTAAGGGATAACAATATTTGCGACTGTAATTAATTTGCAAGACAACCAATTAATTTTTGTTATCCATTGAAACTAACCAAAGCTTTCAATTGATTATGCAGAGCCATCAATTTCAGTGGCTGGATCTGGAGGTGAAGATTCAGCCTCCGCCCCAACGGGAATAGAAAGTGAAATAACATGGGCCAGGGAGAAAGGTTTAGAACAGGGCACTTCCCTAAGTGCATTAATCCCGGATTATATTCCCCCCTATAATAGTGATTCCAAATTAGACCCGGAGACACAAAAGGAGATCCAATTGTCACGACGCAAGGCATGTAAGAACATATGGAAAATCATATCCTAAGTGCCTCTAGAAGAGTTGTCATCGAAGATTCCCCAGCTATCATCCCTTCTCTTCATGTTGGGACATGGTGGTTTTGGATATCAAAAGATCCATGCCGCGGTGAAACAAGTCATCTTAAGAATGGAGTAGGAGGAGAAGTACCATCAAGATTTGACCAGGGTATGGATGTCAGTCAATATTATCAAATTTGATGCTGCGATATCTTGAGCTGAGGATGATCATGCTGCCAAGTTGAAAGAGCTGAGGAATAAGATCAAGGAGAATATTGTCCAACAGATACACCTTCAACAACAGTTAAGTGTTGTTACTGGGGAACTTGACCAACTTAATAATTCACTGGAAGGAGCTCAAACGAATGGTATGAAAGCCATCGCTGAAGCCAAGAAAGTACTCCATCAAGCTGAAAAGAGTGAAGTTGGTCAAGAGCATGAGCTTTAAGTGGCTGCTGATGAATCTTGGGATGCTGTAAATCAAATTAATATTTATGTTGACAGCCTTTTGCAATTCTTGGAAAGGATAAGAGACTCCAGTCTGTGGATGTCCTTCTAACTTTTGTGCAACAAATGAAAAACACTTTCATCTTTAATCATTTGTGCATACTTTCTTTGGCTACCTGATTTGAATTTTTATCTAAGCCAATGGGCCTAGTAAATATAGTTTTATTTTTTCTAGGATTATTATAAATAAACCTACACACTTTGAATCTTTTAATTTCTCAATATTACCTAAATCATACAAAATATATGATTAGTGAGATGGAACTTGACTTTCTTTCAGAGTTCCCTTGTCTTTTGTGGGCAGTTTAAAGTCATGCACATCAGATATAAAAAGGCTAATGTTTAAGGTTGAAATAGCTTTGACTGAATGGACTAATGTTGACTCAATTCCTTGAAAATTTATCTGAAAACATATTACCACACTCAAGTATGAGGGAAAAATGTAAAAGATGACTTATGAAATTTTGAATCTGAGGAATGATATGAAAAATGGGTAAAAAGAATTAAAAGAAGTAGTTCCCAAGAATGAAGTTATCACTATTTAACAAACCCCTTAGGGGGTTGAATTATGCAGGGCCGCCTAAGGGAATTGGATGCATAGTAAAATAATAGCATCTGTTGGTTGATAGGTCCGTTATGTAGACTACTTTTGCAGGGCTTCCAAAGGGCACGTGCTGCATAGTCAGGAAAAAGTACTGTAAAAAATTTACTTTTCTACTACTAAAAAACCAGTGGAAGTTTATGGAGATTCAAATTTTCCAAATCATGGAGTTTGCTGTATGGAGAGAGGTACTTGATTATGGAGAAGATATTTCAAAACAAGATTGTATAAGAACTGGATGAATGTCACTCCTATGAAGGTTTGACCCAAACATAGGGAAGGGAAATTTAAACCATAGACTTGAATACTTTCAGATCATGAAAAAGGGAATGGGACAAATATGTTAAGGATGGATATTTTTTGAGGATCCCGACATATTGTCATTAAGATAAATAAGGAAAAAAGTGGGTTTCCTATGAATAATGAAGTTACCATTATTTTAAAAACCCGTTAGGGGTTGAATAAAGCAGGGCCGCCTAAGGGCATTGGCTGTATAGTCAAATAATTGCATCTTTTGGCTGACAGGTCCGTTATGTAGACTATTTATGCAAGGCCGCCTAAGGGCACATACTGCATATTCAAGCAAAAGAACTCTCAGGAATCAAACATTTTGTGACCAGAAGTCAAGAAAATGGTTATGAAGATCTGAAAATTTTTAAGGTTAGGAGTATGACACATAAAAATGGTCATTGTTCAATGCATGTAGGGATACATTGACCAATGCTAAACATAATCATGTTGTTGCTGGGTCCTGAATTGAGATGTTGGACTTCACTACATATCTCATTAGAATGAGAATCAAGACAAATGTAGTTCTTGAAATATAGTTTAATGTCATGTGGGACAAGAGTATAAGAAATCTTGGATTACGGTCATAGATCACAGACCATTATAAGGAATACATTGTGTGTGTTTTCATAGGGACTTTTCAGCCAGGGGACTGAAAGTGAAACTTTGGGTTAGGCCCAAAAGACTTGGGGCTGGATTCGAGGGACACTTGAACGTTCCTACGTATCCCATAAGGATGGGAATCAAGCCACATGTAGTTTTTGAAATATCCTCTGTAAAGATTTGGTTCGTACAAGTGAAGGGTGGAAATGGGACTTTAGTGCAATGATGGTTTGAACCAAGATAAAAGGTTCGGGTATTGCCATGTATGCACGTAGTCTTTGGAATATAACATGATTGGAGATCAATGTAAATAATGATTCCCTCTTAGGTGAGGGTATCAAAGAATGTTTTAGTTTATTGTCATACATGAAAAAAGTGTTGTACAGTTTAAAGTCATATATCAAGGACAAAGGTGAACCAACGTAAAGAGATTGATTCTGTGGGTGGCTTCACGAATCAACATCATATGAGATGGAGGTGAACTGATGTGAATAGATTAGTTTTGGGCTTGAACCTTGGGAGGTTTCCTACGTACCCAACCTAGAAGGCAAGGATCAATGTTTGCGTAGTTAAATTGAAGAATGAATTGGTGATCAAGTTGTTTTTTTAAGAACAATGATCTAAAAAGAAAGTGTTGGGACTTACACGTGATTAGCAGCCCAGAGAATGTGTTATGGTTGATGTTTACTCTAATATCACGTGAGTCATACTCGGCGTAAGAAACAAGAGTTAGCAACAACACTAACGATGCACAATTTAATGTCATGTAGGACATATGAAGGGACTATGCAGTTTAAAGTCTTGTAGTGAGGACTATTGGTGCTACACAATTTAATGTCATGTATCAGGAAAAAAATACACTTTAGCATCATGTAGGACATATTATTGGGACACAGTTTAACATCATGTTGGATGTGAACAAAGTTTTGCGTCATGTTGGACAATAAGGGTGTTGTATAGTTTAGCGTCCTGTAGCTAAGACGATGGGGACAATATAGTTTAACATCATGTTGGACAAAAGGGGGACTGTGCAGTTTAATGTCATGCATTAAGGACAACACAATTTAACGTCTTGTTGGACAATAAGGGTTGTAATAGTTTAAGGTCATATGCATGGACCGTGGATGATGCATTTTAACATCTTGCTGGACAATGGTGTGAATAGTTTAAGGTCGTATGCATGGACCATGGATGATGTAGTTTAATGTCTTACTGGACAATGGTGCAAATAGTTTAAGGTTGTATACATGGACTGTGGATAATGTATTTTAACATCTTGCTGGATAGTGGTGAGAATAGTTTAAGGTCCTATGCATGGACCGTGGATAATGCAGTTTAACATCTTGGTGGTCAATGGTGCAAATAGTTTAAGGTCATATGCATGGACTGTGGATGATTTAGTTTAAGTACTTGCTGGACAATGGAGTGAATAGTTTAAGGTCGTATGCATGGACTGTGGATGATACAATTTAACATCTTGCTGGAAAATGGTGCGAATAGTTTAAAGATGTATGCATGGACCATGGATGATGTAGTTTAATGTCTTGCTGGACAATGGTTATAATAGTTTGAGGTCGTATTCATGGACCGTTGATGATGTATTTTGTGTTTATACAAAACAATTCTTCAGAAATCTAGCATTGGTTGGAGTAGTGATGAGTTCTCCATCCATTGAGATTAATGAATAAGCTCTATTGGAGTAGACCTTATGTATTGAATAAGGTCCTTCCCATTTCGTTTCAAGCTTGGGAGGTTTCTTTCCTGGTATCATTGGAGTTCTAAGAAATAATACAAATTCTCCCTGAACAAATGAACGAACATAAACTTTTTTGTTGAAACCACGTGCTATTCGATTCTGATAGACTTCCAAGTGATGCAGGGTGCACAATCATTTCTCATCTAATCGTTCCAATTCATCCAATCGCTTTTGAGATTGTTCATATGTATATGAATGATCACAAATGGCTACTCTGAGCGAGGGTAATTGAACCTTAATGGGAAATACTGCTTCCGTTACATATACTAGTGAATATGGAGTTGACCATGTTGTAGTGCGGGTGGTGGTATGATAATCCCATAAAGCAGGAAGAAGTTTATCAGGCCATGATTTCTTATCTTTATCCACCATCTTTTGCAGTATGTTTGAAATAGTCTTATTGAAGGCTTCTATCTGGCCATTGGACGATGCATGATACAAAGATGAATGATTGGATTTGATGTTGTATTCTTGATACAACTTTCTCACCTCAGATGAACAGAAGTGGGTACCATTGTCCGTCAATATGGTATGAGGGACACCAAATATGGTAATTATGTTAGACTTGATAATGCTAAAAATGATTTTAGAACTGACTTCTTTGAGAGGTATTGCCTCTGCGCATTTGGAAAATAAGTCAGTAGCAGTAATAATATACTTACGTTGCTTGGCTGTCGCTGAAGGGTAAGGTCCCACAACATCCATTCCCCATGTGGCAAATTGCCATGAGTATTTAGCTGTATGAAGCAACTATGGGGGATGATGAATGAAATTGGCATGTACATGGAATGAATGATACTTCGTTGTGAAATCAACACAATCTTGTATCATTGAAGGCCAAAAGTATCCAAGCCTTCTAATTTGATTAGACAGTCTATGTCTAGACGGGTGGGCACGACAGACTCTTGTATGCACTTCTTTCATGACAACCATTGTCTCTTCACCATCAATGCATCTGATGAGAACTCTATCAAAACCACACTTGTAGAGAATTTTCTCTGGGTGATCTGGGCCATCATAAAGAGTGAAATTGACCACACGTCTCCGAAATTGTTCTTTCCCGGCTCTATCAGGTGGAAGTGTTCCATTTTGAAGGTATTCCCTGATAGGTTTCATCCATCCTATAGCATAACCATATGGTTTAGAGATGAGACTAATTTCATTGATTTCTTCTGTTCTAGTTTGAACATAAGGTGAAATTGTACGACGGTGGGCAATACTGATGGTTGTCTCATCCCGATTTTGATCTTCCAGAGCTGTGGCTATATTAGCCAGTGCATCATCTTCGACATTTTGTGATCTTTGGACATAAGAAAATGTTGGTTCCGAAGGAAATTCCTCCATTAACTCTCTGACGTAATCATATAAAGGGATTAACTCTTCTTTTTTTATTGCGTAATCCTCATTGACTTGTTAGATTACCAGGTCTGAATCACCTTTCACATTTAAGTGATTCACTTGTGCTTGAAGTGCCAACTCCAATCCTATGATAAGAGCTTGGTATTATGCTTCATTGTTTGTCCCGCCTCCCAATAATGAGAAGGAATATGGTAGTATTTCCTTTTTTGAAGAAATGAGCACAATTCCAAACCCAACTTTTTTGAATTTAGAATCATCCATTTTCTTCCCTGTTGGACTTCTGGGAGCACCATCAAAGTACATTTCCCATGTTTGAAGATTATCTTGAATAGAACAAACTTCTTCATCAGGAAGTTCAATATCTGGAGATGTATCTTCCACTGGAAGGTGTTCAACAAGGAAATCAACTAGATCTTGGCCCTTTATTGCCTTTTTAGACACATACTGAATATCAAATTTTTGAAAAATAACTGCCTACCTTGCCAGACGTCCTGTAAGCATTAGACGACTAAGGATGAATTTGAGCAGATTATTACGAGAAACCAATTGGACCTCATGATGATGCAGGTAGTGTCTCAACTTCTAAACTGCAAAAATTAATGCTTGGAAGCACATATCAATACTTGAATATCGGGTTTCTGCTTCATGCATAGTCTGAATGAGATAGTAGAGACTGTTTTCATTCCCAGCATCATTCTTCTGAGCAATAAAGGAACCCAATGATCGCTCTAAAGCTGCCACATAGAGGATAAGTGGTCGTCCTTCAATAGGTGTCATTAATACCGGTGGACTCAAGAGATAAATCTTGAGAATATCGAATGATTATTTACATTATTCAGTCCACTGGTAAGTGACTCCCTTCAACATCAATTTGATGAAGGGTAAACTTTTGCCTGCCAAATTGGCGATGTAACGCCGAATATAGGCTAATTATCCTTGAAGTCCACTCAATTCATTCAAATTTCGAGGAGGTGACATACCAAGTATTGACTTTGTCTTCTCAGGATCGACTTCGATACCATGATGGCATACAAAAATGCTGAGAAATTTTCCTGAGGTTACCCCAAAAGCACATTTTAAGGGGTTCATCTTCAAATTATGTTGCTGAAGTTTGTGAAATATGACTTCCAAATCAGCAAGTGATTAGAAAGTTTCCTGGATTTAACCACAAAATCTTCCACATAACATTCAACAAACTTCCCTAAAAAGGGTTTGAAGATATAATACATAGCACGGTGATATGTTGCACCTGCATTCTTTAGGACAAAGGGCATTACTCGATTGCAGAACACACCTAGAGGGGCTTTGAAGAGTGTAAATTCCTCATCTTCTGGAGACATTCAGATTTGATTATACACGAAATATCCACCCATGAAGGAAAGTTCTTCATATCCATATGTTACATCAATTAAGAGTTCTGTGATCGGAACCGGAAAATCATCCTTAGGACAATGCTAATTAAGATCTCTGAAATCAATGCAAACTCTAATTTGTCTATTCTTCTTCTTAACATGGAAAATATTAGCCAACCATTTGGAATATTTAACTTCTCTGACGAAGTTATATTTGATAATCTTATCCACTTCAGCTTCAATTTTGGAAGCATAGGTTGGGTGTGTTCTTATAGCAACTTGTTTTAATCCTCAATGTTCTTATGGAAAACCGAAATGATGAGTAGCAACATCAGGATCAAGCCCTGGCATCCCTGTATAATTCCAAGCAAATATATCTCAATTTTTCTTTAATAAAGAAATATTCATCTCTTTCTCTTCAAGAGTCATGGCCGCACTAATTAAAGTGGGGAGTGGATCTTCTTTTGTACCCAGATTTATTTCTCCGAGTTCATACATGGTGGTAGAGATACCCTCTTAAAATGCTGGAGGAGCATCCCTGAGATCTTCCTCTTCTTCTCCAAAATGTGTTATTTCTTCTATTTCTACTTACATAGTAGATGATGAAGTAGAATTTCCATGATTAGAAGAGATGTTAAAATTCGAACATATTGAAGAAGAAGCTTCCATTTCTGACCCTATTGATGATGAAGGGTCTTCATTGGGTAATATAGAGGAGATGATGGATTGAGAATCGACATCATTATTCACCTCTAATGTTGCTATAACTTCTTCTGGCCTAGTTGGCGAAGTATAGACTTGTTAGATATCAGCAGATGAAATGAAGACATCCCCATTTGAGTTTTCATCATTGCTTGGTGAATCACCAATTTCTCCCATGCTATCTGGATTGATTTCCATAATTGAAATTAAAGAAGTTTCCATAATAGTATTTTGATTTGGGTCTATCCTGTCTTTTTTACTGATAGGTAACACATAATCTATACTCACATGTGTAAATGGATTTACTGGAATCTTTTCTAAACCATATAGAGCATTAAATTTGGTAATCTCCCTTGTTGTGTATTTCTCTTTTCCCTTCATGTGATAGAATTCCGCCTCAATGTATTGATATTCACATGTCTTGAATGGGGACTTATCACCATATAATGTCCCAAATTGACCATGGAAACAATATTTGAGACATTGATGATATGATGAAGGGATAACTGCATGTTGATGTAGCAAGGGTCTTCCAAGAAAGATGTTGAAGGCTGAGTCTTGATCAACAAACATGAAATCCAAATTGAATACAAGATATCCAAACTGAGTTCTGAGTTTAATCTCACCCAGTGGTTATTGATCATTTTTATCATATCCTTGTAACATCATAGTAGAAAGAGATAAATTAGATTCCGTGAGGCCCAATCGACGAAGTGTACGAATGGGGATGAGGTTGACTCCTGAACCATTATCAATGAAATCTCTTCGGATGTATACACCATTGAACTTTCCAGATAAGTTCAAAGGTCTAATATGTCCATGCACGACATCATATTCATTTTCATCTGTGAAAGATATCACTACATGGAATTCTGCAGGAGTATTCTCAACATGGTATGCTTCAGCCACATCAATTTTAGTTTCAAACTCCTGAGGACTTGAAAAATCCTCGATGAGTGCCTCCTAAAGATCCTTTGATAAATTCAAGGCATCTAGAATTAATAACTTGGCCACTACTTGGGCCAAGTGTTTCAATAAATCATACTTTTGATCCAAAGGTCTGCGTTTCCCAATAGGAACATGTGGTTTTGAAGGTACCTTTGAAGTTGATGCTTTGGAAGTAGATGCATCTTATATCAGGGTAAGAGTTGGAAATACTCCTGTCTTTGGAAGATTAGACTGATTAGGTCTATTTACTTGCTGAGAGGAAGAAGATGGAATCTCTAACCGATCTTCCAGAATAACTGTGCCAGGACTGAATCTTCTTTGTGTGGAAGAACTTGTTTGTTCTTATTGAACTCGTTGAAGGGCTCTGACACATGTTTCTGCCACATACACAGTTCTAGAAGGGGTATAATTGGAATAGTGGCCTCTGAAAGATCCACTTATTCCCCTATACCCTGAGCCTTTGGAACTTCCTCTGATTCCTCTATTTGATACAGGGAACCTAGGCTCATCAAAGTCAAAAATATAACTGACATAAGGATCTGTTAATTGAATAATATTAACAGAACCGAAGATTAACTCTTCATCCAATGGATACTCTACCTGATTATCTGATTTAGGCTATGCCATTTGGTGGGACGGTGCCTATGGCTTCGAAGTAGATGGCATAAAATCTACCAGAGTCAAAGACACCTTGGGCTTTGACACGATCTCATCTTCTTCTGATTGTTCTTCTTTCTTCGAATTATGTTGTTTCTTTGAGGATTTTCCCTATGATAAAGGGGGCTTTGCTGTGGCATTCATAGTAGAAGACACAATTGCTTTCTTCAATTGCATTCGCAAAATGTCATGATTTTGGTTGATCATTTTTCTGACCATCCAATCATCATATTTCTACACATTTTTGCTTTTGACTTCCTACCACTCACCTTCTTCCTCTGGATTGGTAGTAGTAACACATGCTTCCTGAGCTGAAGAACCTTTCAATTTGACATACCCCGAGTCAACCATTTTTTGCAAGAGGTCCTTGAAGACAAAACACTCTTGGATGGGATGCCCCAACATCTGATGAAATGGGCAGTAATTGGGAAGATCTTCATCTCCTTCCTTGTTCGGCCTTTTGGGCCTTGGCAATTGAACCAAATTATTTTCCAGAGCCGAAATAAAGTAGCCATGAACTTTTTCATTTTGGAAAGAGTAAAATTTTCTCTTCAAATCCTCAAATTGTTTTCGTCTTTGATATCTTTGATCATCTTGAAGAAATGACCTCTGTTGTTGACGTTCATGAGGTTGAGCCCTTCGATAAGATGAAGGTTTTGAAGTAGAAGCAGGTACATGTTCTTGTTTAAAAATAACTTTAGCAGTCTCTGCTTTACCCATTCTCCTTCTTGGAGCTGATGGAATTATATGAGTTTTGTCCTTAGTCTTCATAAGAGAATCTTCAATCTGTTGAGAGATTGAAGTAATGTCTCGAAACCCTCCTATGTATTTCACAGGGATCAACAGTGTGTGCAACTCATCACGCAAATTTTCCACACAGATTGGAAAAAATTCCTATTGAGGGAGTGCTAAGCTCAGGGAATATGTTAATTCCTTCTAGTGAGAAATAAATTCTGAAACCCTTTCATTTTCCCTTTGCATACAATTTATAAGATAAAAAACAATCGTCTTTGGAAACTTTGAGCTGAATTGAAGAAGGAATCGTTGACGGAGATCCTCCCATCCGGTAATTGACCAGGATTACAAGCTTGTGTACCAGACAAAGGCAGACCCTTGTAATGACTGTACAAAACACCTGAGCTTGATTGATTATCGTTGCTGAGGGGTTCCCATCATAGGATCACAAAGAGAAACAAAATGTGTTAAGTGTTGCTCTGGATCTCCCAAACCATTAAATATTGGGAATGTGGTACTTGCAAAATTTGATGGGGGAGGAATCACATCATCCCATTCAGGATAAGGTCTCTTTTCTGGTTTAATTTTATAACACTTTCCCTCTATAGCTTCCAATAGAGCTGTTAATGACTTAATAGTAGTTATTAACTTTTGAGAAACATCTGGCTGAGCTTTGACCTGAACAGGTGCAATGATTGGAGCTTGGACAAATGTGGTGGCTAGTACTGCAACTGATGGTAGCACCACCGATTGTTGTTGCACTTGACATGTAGGAGTAGACCTGTGAGGGTGTACTGGTAGAGGAGTTTATTATTAATCCATCTTAGTATTCACAAAAAATTACCTTGGATGACTGAATCCAACATGCTTAGGAGGAAGACTACCCTGAAGTAGTTCTGTATTCATCCTCCTCAATTACTTCATTTCTTCCTCCTGTTGTGCAAATCTTTACTCTATTGAGAGCGATTGGCCTTCTCCTGAGGAAGGGTATGTAACCTGATTCTTTCCTTTCCTCTTGTTGGATCCCTTTTGGAGAGGGGGAAGTGGGTTACTTGAAGGAACACCCAGATTCTCGGTAAGCCTTTGATTTCGTGTACGAACACCTTCTTCATTTGTGTCTGTGCATACAACTTATTGACCAGGAACCTCTTCATCCGATCCCTCTGAGTGAGCCTCATTTGGTGGATCAGCAATAACGAAATTGATGAAATTAATTGATGCATAATGCATTGCATCCCTTCTATCAGCATTTTTGCGATATTGTCTTCTTACATGTCCCTAATGAGACATTACCTTTTGTCGATTTGATTGTTTAGGAACTTCTTGACAAACCATAATTTGGAGGGAATCTCTTGCTAATTTGTCTCTTCGTTCCTCTTGGGGATTCTTCCCTAATCGAGTGAAGACTGACTTTCTCTGAGTAAGAGAATGAGGATTTAAAAAAGTCCCTAGTCCGGTGGACTGGGGCTGTTACTGCTGTTCCTCTTCAACTCCTTGAATCCTATTTGTTGATTCCGAGGGTTGGGTTAAAAGAGTCCCCAGTCTGGAAAGATGAGGTGGTTCTTGACATGATATATATGAGACTTTCTGAAAATCTCTCTTGATCTTACGGACTTTAGTCCGGAAATTGGCTGGATGCATTAACCTGCATCCACTTTTATCACCCGGCACAAAATATCGTTGGATGATTTATGACACTTCTGTCACTTGATGATGTGATTTCTCCCAACAAGAGGAATGTTCAATATTATCGTTTGCTTGATGCAGGAAAATTCAACAACTTGTTCTCTGTATGTTTGATTTTGGTAAGAACTAGTTGAGGCCTATTATTGGGCAAGCCTTTGATTTCGAACAAAGCCAATTGACTGCAGCCGGCCACAGGTAATAACATTTCATGAGACCATTTTCGGCGGGCTTTGCTGACTAGAGATCACAGTGAAATTTTGTGCTCCATGTACACCCCATCCTATGATATGAATACCACATGGGGAATTGGCATTTAACTGGTGCAATCTTCTTAGTGTGCGAAGGCATGAACACTAAAGGGATCTCTTCTGCTTTTTAGCCTTCAGATATCGAGAAACTGAGAGATATTCCAAATCAATTTGGCATTGTAAACATTATATTATCTTGAAATGATTTTCATATTCCTCATAAGATAATATTTTATTTTTCAACTGACAAAGAGTTTTCCATATGTTGCGACGAATATCATGAATTCCATCTTCTGTCAAAATATCTGGAATGTCATACTGAGAGTCAGCCGAAGGCCAAAACACGACTGGCACTTCACCTTTCACCAATTTTTTTCTCATATTCAGTACATCCTCTTTATCATTCAATGAAGATTCTTCAACCTGATTAGACAAGATCTGGTGCTTCTTTGTTGCTTCATCGGATTCAACAAGATTGGTAGAGAATTCACTGATCAAACACGAAGATGAATGACCCAGGGGTGGTTCAGAGAATGACCTACACCACGGGCTATCTTTTTATAGGGAAAGTATTTCACCTGCTAGTGGTAAAGCATCAGACATGACTGGCTTCACATTTGAAAGTGCCTCAAGATAAGAGGGCTTTCTCGTCACTACATTGTCCATTAGAGCATTTTCCTAGAAATGTGTATTATAACTGTGGAGAGGAATTTTGTAGTTAAATTCATCATCATTGGGAGGACCACCATGGTGGGTTATAGAAAAAGATGAAACATTTTGTTCCTTGGTCTTTTGACCACACAGAGGGTTTCTGTGGCTCTCATATGAAGATGAAACTTTGAGATCGACCGAATTGTCATGAAGCAAGCCTTCATGGGGAAGTTTCTGATGAAGACCTTCAGAATTATTGTTCCCACTATTGGGAACTGATAGAGTAGAATCTTGAATTCCAACAAACAATTTTCTAAGTCCATCAAGAACTCCAGCATCAAGCAAGGCCTTATTACAAATCAGATCTTGATTTCTTGACTGTGTTGTGTGGGTCTTCTTTTTAGATGCCTTCTTACTCACTTTAGAAACCACTTGTTAACAAAAATGGTCATTATGGGAAGGTGTATGTGCCTGCTCAGGAGAAATGATCAGGTTAGGCTGATGATCTCCACTCAAATCAGGTGTATGTACCTGACTTGGTTGTCTGTATGATATTGGGAGTACGCCCCACAACCCTCTTGGACTGGAACAAAGGTGTGTGTCTATTTCGGAGTGAACTGTTGATATGTCACTCTAATAGTAGGGATAGATTTATGTGTCTTTCCCTGTGATGCTGCTGAATCTGTTATAATATCCTAAAAGGCATCTAGAATATGAGCAGGGATTTGCTTCTGCTCTTTCACCATTGACAGAATGTACTTGGTGACTTCAGTTGCCGGAAAAGAAATATATGTCCATTCCATGCTTGGAGTAGGTGTATGTTCCTTCTCATGTCCTCCTTTTCCTGTCAATGAATTCTGACAGTACACAAGTGTGGGGGTAGAGAGTTGAGTCAGCCTCCTGTTTGTCATCGGAGATTTCCGACTGACTTCTCCGAATGCTACCAAATGAGACTGTTGGTAGGCTTGATCAATACTAGAAGGTGTATGTGCCTGCTAATTGCACTCCTCCAAACGTGGTTGACGAGCTTCCTTTAATACTAACAGATGAGGATACTGGCCGGATTGATGAGTGTAAGCAGGTGTATGTGCCTGTTTACCAGCTGTCAACACATTGGGTTGGCGGGCTCCATCGTATGTAGTCAGACGAGCCTGTTGACTAGCTAATGATTTATAAATAGGTGTATGGTCCTGTCTATAGTACTCCGCTGGAATTTCCTGGCAGGATTGGAATGCTGCTGGCAGACGAGTCTGCTGGACAGTGGAATTAAAACGGACGGGTGTGTGTGCCTGTTCGTTGCTTGCCACAATGTTAGGTTGGTGGACTTCTCCGGAGATGGCAGAGATGAGAACCTACTCACTGTTGACCGGATTTCACCTCTGGTGGTTCGTCTTGCTTGCTCGGGTTCAAGGAACTTGAGCCGAACTCCTGGAGACGATACCCTCATCATGTTGACGGCGCACTACCACACGAGTCTGGTGGGGATTGTTGATGGGAGCCCTCGAGAAGTACTCCTATCTTCTTGAATTAAGTCCATGAGGGACCTGATCATTCACATCTGTAGAATATGGGAGGGACTTGTGATTTTGTTTCAGGGATAACGACCCAATACAGTTGGAGATGGTGGTTGGAACCACCTACTTCTTGATCGCTGGTCATCACAGTCCGGATGACCAGGGTGAATTATTGACTTGGAGGGCTTATCGAGCAGCCTCCAGAGTCAGAATAGTACCATTTTGACAGTACTCTTTAACCAGTGCATTTGATACACAGCGTTGAAGAAGCTGAGTAGGTGATGTCGTCCTCAGAGCGGACGACGATCCAGTATGGGTAGCAGCAGAGGCATTCACTGCAGAAGTATTCACAGCAGAAGTATTCACGGGTGTGAATTTAAGAGAATCCATTTCTGTAATGCAGAAGATCTTGAAAAAGAGTGCCTTTTTGATATAACAGACGTAATCAAGATAAGTCTGTCCACTACATCTTTCGAATGAACATATATTTTATTGATTTTCTTGTTGGACCTCTCATTGAGTTTAAATAGATGCCTAAAAAATAGGTAAAACGTCATTTTTACATGGTTAAGGATTCACATCCGGTTCACCATTTTTTGTTTCCTCTGGAATTGGGGATGACCTCGTTGGTTTAAGTTTCAAACATTCCAAGCAGTTTCTAATGGGTTTGTTCATAGAACCAGAAACATCCAATGATTCTATATCTATTTGGACCTACTTTCCAAAGGTAGGTGCTCATTAGTTGTGAAATGATAAGGCTTAAGAATTTTCATTGGTCGAGAGGATGGGAGGTCAGACATATCACACCTTTTTTAGGCGAATTATTGTCTACTCCAGGACTCTCTTTATAAATTGAGGTTATGTTCATGAATCCTTATTAAATTACCAAGTATAAGAAAGAGCTTTCTTTTAGATCTGACAATCAATGATTGATATGTAAGAAATTTAGAGAATCATTTTATATGTATTCTAGGTTCTTCATCGATATAGAATCATCTATATTTGTTAGAGATTCTTAGTCAATGGTATCCTTTAATACATTATATCAAAGTCTCTTGGTCATTATTATGACCATACTGGTTTTAAAGCAACTCTGTGGGGCACTTGAAGTTTATTTTCATTTAGAAGGACATGGATTATTTCAGAGTTGGGATCATACCCACAGATGGGCTACCTATGTATCCATTATTTAGAAAAGGAATCAGAACCCACATATTTTGAGTAAGGGAATATGATGTTTTATGCATGATTGATGGCTCAAAGAAAGATGTCATAATTACTTTTACACTCTAAGATCACATGAGTCATGCTCGGTGTGAAAAACAAGAGGTATTGGTAAAATTAGAAAATTGTTCCATGAAAGATACAATCATAAGAAATGATGTGGGGCTTATGTATGTATGACTGACCAAATAGATAGAGATTGGGACTTATTTCAGAGAAGAAGTCCGGGAACAGGGTCTATAAAGGTATATGTGCCTTTATGGAGATTTTAATACTCTAGCTTGGGGCTTAATTCAGAGGAAGATACCCAAATTAGGAGGGACTTATGATTGGGTTTTATTCCTGAGAAGGAAGCCCAAAATCTAAAGTAAATTATGACTGGTTAAGAGAAATTAAGACTGGAGATTACCCTTGGGACGGAGGTCCAGGTTAAAGGGATTTGAAAACTGGGGCTTACTGCTAAGGAGGAGGCACATGTCAGGGAATTTTAGAATTAAGGGACTTGGGGCTTACTCCTAAGGAAGGTGATCGTATTTATAGACTTTGAGACTGGGGCTTACTCCTAAAAAGGAAGCCTAGGTTTAAGGGAATTATGGTTGGGGATTACTCCTAAGGACGATGCCCAGATTTGGGAAATTATGACTGGGGATTACTCCTAAGGAGGATGCCCATATTTGTTGACTTTGAGACTGGGGATTACTCCTGAAAAAGAAGCCCATGTTAAGGGAATTATGACTGGGGATTACTCCTAAGGAGGATGCCTAGGTTAGGGGACTTGGGGATTACTCCTAAAGAGGATGCCCAAATTAGTAGAATTTGGACTGGAGCTTACTCCTGAAAAAGAGGCCCAGGTTAAGGATTCTCTCATCTTTAAAGGATGAGGTTGAATGAATTAAATCTCTAACCTTAGTGACATAAAGATATGTAAATCACTAGGATTTCAGAGATGTTCCACAGAATTATTTTCAGATAAGGAAGCCAATAAGGGATCTATGCCAAAGAAAACAGCTTCAAAGAGGGGTTTCAAGGCTGAATCATGAATAGGAGAGGTGGATAGGCATAAGAGAGGTGAAATGGGCAGAAAGGGCACCCAAAAAGAGAGGGGCGCGCAAGTTCTGCGTGTGCGCGCAAGTCCTGGTCGCGCAGGTGTACCTGCTTGACACATGGGTACTTGTGTGACGGTCAACCCTTAAGGTAATACTTGGGAGAGACTTGGCTCAAGCCCTTATTTTTATCCATAGAGGATTCTAGAAGGGTGGCACACAAGTTCTGTTTAAGGGGTAAGGCGGCGCGCAAGTGTGGCCATTTCCCTTAAGGGATGGACACTTAGGCATGCAAGTGTTGTTGAGATTAAACAATTAGGACTTGTTTCCCCTATTTAGATCTTCCATTCTAGGAAAAAATTACCTTAGAAGTGACCGGAAGACTTCAAGCAGAGACTAGGGTGACCGGAGCTTAAATATGACTTTTGGAATTTTTCTGTCCTAAAATGGGGGGCCCACAGGGGGTATTTATAGGCTGGTGAAGACCCTGGGTGAAATTCAGATAGGACGCGCAAGTCCCCTGCATGACCACTGGGTGGCGCGCAAGTATACTTGTGCAACCTTGGTGGAACTTGCGCAAACCTAGAGTAAGTGAATCTTTGTTCATTCCTTTTTCAATTTTTGATGTTTCTTCAAAGGTTGAATCAATTTGGGTTTAAGGTATTTCCCTTTTCATTCATTTAGACTCCATGAAGCAAAGGAGAGTCAATAGACATAACCACTATAGGGGTGTCACATATACATACTAGGCATTAAATTCTAAGTCAATTACCAACTCTAAGGCCCCAATCCTCATCGAGAATCAACATACTAGACTAACCCATTGAGGAGTAAGTCACATCCTTATGTATATAGTGATAACTTCTTAAAAATATTTATATAAAGTAAAAAAAATTCATAAGGTTTATTTAAGTAGAGTTCCATCAATAATTTATATTAGAAACCACCAAACTGATTACAACTAATAGATTAAGTAATTAATACATATTTATATTACCTTTTATTTCTCAAAACCAGTATTGCAAATTCCCACAAGTGGACCATCACCAAGGAATCCAATGCTTGTATAGACCCACAAAGGGTACTACATATCCTATGAATGGAGGGACTATATATTTATCCTTAGAGAATATAACATTATGGGTTCCAAATAGCCTGACATTAGGACAAAATTCCAAGTAGCATCTTAGTAGTATTCTACTGATAAGTTATATGGGAAAACACTAGATAAGTTTTTAACAACACTTAAACAACTAAACTTCCAATAATTAGTGAAATTAATCACATACAACCACATTTATATCATGTGAATGAAACATTAAAAAAATGATTCTTGTATAGATTCATGCTTCCATGATGTTCCAAGATCCAAAAAAAATCTCAACCTCAAATACACACATCATATTTGAATAAATATATCATCCTTAACACTAAAAACCAAAACAACAATCCCATAACACCAATAAACTTGACTTTTTACTGAAAAGGTATCTCTGAACCATCAGTTTAAGGACCTTTACATGATGCAACACATTCTTATTCACTATCTACCATATCCCAAATAATAATACAAATGAAATGATGCTTTTATATAACTTTGTAATGTCCTTGGGTTGGACCACTCTATAGTAACCTGATTAGAGTGTCACATGACCTCAAGCACACCTACCTATATTCCTGAGGCTATAAACTAGTAATTAAAGTCTAAGGTGATTCTATGTAGTGACTATACCCTCAAATCCGAGTAAAAAAATAGAAAAAATAACAATTCAATACCCAAACATCATCTATGAAAAAAATAAGACCATACAAAAAATTTAACACATGCATGAAATAATAGATGAAATGATGTTAGAAAATTATATATCCCACTGATCTCTTACCAAGTTGATCACATATACAAAATAAAAAAAGAAATAAAAATGCGAGGAAGATTTACTACAATCCCCAATCCTCATATTCAGACTCTATCCAATTTATCCATCTTGAACATACCATAATGAGCCTCTGATCTACCTATAACTACAATCATGTGTCTACTAAAGTACCAAAATGTTAGGGGAAACTAAGTAGGGTGTGGGTTAAACTCATGAAGATTCCAACAATGGTGACCCTAACATAACCAGTAAATAAATTGATTACTCACATGATATGATCAGAATATTAAATAAAGAACATAAACGAAATAAAATGACCACGATCGATCCTAAGGTTCTAAGGTGACACATGAGGTAAACCATTCCCAATCTAACCAATGTGAAATGTCTTTAAAAATGTCATGTAACTATACTATAGGGTCTAATAATTCCATCCCATAATACTGTAAAACATTATTTTACATAGCGGTGAAATTCACCCAACCATGGAATCATAAAATTTATCTGGGGGAATTTTAATCCACCTGTAATACCATAAAGAGGAATGAAACCCTACCCTAAAACCATATAACATATTATGGAGAATGGATCACCACTTATAATATAATCATGGGGGAATTATTCCCACTATGGAATCATATAAATTATTAAGGGGAATGGTTCCACACCCATAATACCATCATGGGGAATAATTCTCCACCCTAGAATAATATCAATATTTGGGGGGAATGGGACACCACTATGCTTAAACACACCACAACATACTTAGGGAATAGTAGAGACTCACCATGCTATTGACCACCACAAAATATTATGGGCAATAATGACCCACCCTCCTCCAGCTCACCATATCAATATGACAGGGAATGACTCCCCACCCTGATCCAACTCACTATAATACCATTAGGGGGAATGGTAACCCACCCTTATCTAGATCAGGATAATAACATTTGGGGGAATTACCCCCCAATATTCTATAGGTCACCATATCAATATTAGGGGGGAATGATGCCCCACCATACTCTATCTCAACATAACATCATCATGGGGATTATGACCCCACCTTGGAATCACATATATCATAACAATTCATGGAATTATGTCCCCCTAGAACCTCATATTTCATACATAATCCTCATATGTGTTATTAAATAACCTAATACAACACAAAATTCAATGGTTAGCCTCTCGATCACACAACCTACTCTCATAATTACCTCTATACAAGGCTATCACTACACTATCCTCATTTAAAAACCCTACTAAGTTTCAACAAGAGGCCGAGGCAACTACTAAGGTCCTATAACTCACACCAAAATTAGAGTACCCTACATGGACCCCTCTCACACATCCTCAACTCTTGGTCTCAATCCCATCACCCTGAGGGTATAAAATCCCTCAATATCACTGTGATCTGATTATGGCATTATTTTCCACTAAAAAATGAAATATAGGCTCCAAACTAGTGAGATGGAATACATTATATCTCACATACAAGTCATCTAGGTTAGCTAATCACACCCAAACTTTCCATAAATCCTACCATGGGCATACCCACCAAGGTACTCACATACCAATGGGGAAGGAATTCTCACCTCGGTCTCTAATAAACTATCTCAAAGGATATAAAGAATCACAAGACTTCATACCTCTGGAAAATAATTCCTAACCCATAACTACCCCACTTATTAGGGACTAAGGGAACCTATCTAAAGGTCCACTATATTCCATTCATCTTTTGTACATGTCTCCAGGGTCCATTTATTTAACCAAATACATTTATATTTATTTCCATGGGCATCAATGATCTGAACGTCATGTTAGTGATCAAGGGGTTATCTTGGACCTTAACACTTATGTTTCATCCATATGAATTTTAAGTAATAATTAATTAAATTAAAATTTTATGAAACACTAGTGGAAATAACATATACCACATTATACATAAACAAATATATAAACCTGTGGGAGATATTCTGGGACCACTTACCTCATTCACAGTCTTTATCTTTAGTAAAGATTGACCACCCATTCACAATATCATCCAAAACTTATCTTAGATTATATCATCTCCTGATCTCCTATATTGAGCCACAACAAACAAAATAATTAATAAAAAAATTATAATTAACTATTAAATATAATTCAATAAGTCTTAATTTCTAAAAACTATATTGGTAGAATCAACTAAAAAACCTAGAATAATGGCATACAAAAGTTCTATTGAATGACCTCAGTATCCTTGTGAAAAATTCCCCATTACATGATGTTTAATCTGGAACCAATTCAATTTAAAAGTGGCAGCTGAATATAGAAAAAATCACGAGGCAAATTACCTATAATTAAGTAAGGTAAAAAATCATGCAATACCCTTTTGATACATATTATATCCATCACATTCAAAATCCCATCAACATAGAATGATTTCCCCAATGTTATGGGGAAATCATTATCGAAACCCTAAATGAGGGCACTAAAAATAGTGGCTATTGAAAAGAAAATAATAGAAGGAAAAATAAGAATAAATTACCACAAATATATTAAAAAAATTCTAAAAATACATCTATCCTGAAGGGAAATTAATGTGACGTAGAATAAGGGGAGAGATGACTAAAAAATGGTGATCTATACACAATTACTTGACCTAAAAAAAATTGGTCCAACCATGAAATTAATTATCCTCCCATTTTTTTTAAAAATATTAAAAATGTCCTATCATAGAATGAATTACATGGGTTGTGGCGAGACAACCATTTCTAAACACTAATCATAACATGGTTCCTTGGAACATGATGTGACTCATCTACCAAAATGAAAACCAAATATCCCAGGGAATAACCCCTTATGGTATGACCTGAATAGTCATATAATGGAACCATACAACAAAGAATAAAAAACATCAAGGCACCTAGATTCTATGATATACCCCTTTCCCTCCAAGACATGGTCTTATCCCTGTTGCACAACACCCTTCCTTCATGAGTGTTTCCGACGAAAATGGGACTTCTTTAGGGAAATAGAATGGTCTGAAGGAGATTGTTCAACACATACCTTTTATATTTTTATGTATATGTCATAGTTATTTGTTTGTGACGTTTTCCCACTCCCCATGATAGTTTTCTATTTCCAAACAATTTCCAATATGTTTCTTAATGGAATCAAAAACACATAATGGTTCTGTATCCTAGGGGACCTACTTTCTAAATGTAGGTTCTCATTAGGTGTTTTGACCTATGATGCTTAAGAGCTCACATTGGTTGATAGGATGGGAGGCCAGGCTTATCACACACTTTATGGTGGAGTTATTCCATACATCAGGACTCTCTTATATATTTAATATATATTTATGAATTCTTCATTAATTCCCAAGTATGGTGTAGGTCATCCCATGACTAGCAATCAATTATAAGCATGTGTGGAATTTATAATCATCTGTATATATCCATGGTTCTTCATCAATAGATATGTCTATATGTGTTAGATGTTCTCCATTTATGGAATCCTATTATATACTATTTAGAGATTCATTGGTTGTTATTATGAGGATGATGGTTTTATAGCCACATAGTGAGGCACTTTGGTGATTATTGTCATCCAGGTACATGAAGGTCACTCTAGGGTTTATCATCATCCAGGGAGATTGGAATTGTAGGATGTTGGTATCAAACCCATAAATATGATTCCTACATATCCTTGTGATATGAATTATAACCCACGTAGTTTGGTGCCTCTTAATGGGGGAACATCACACCTTTTAATGTCATTTAATAAGGACCCAACCATATAGTTTAAAATTATGTGGTTAGGATGTCTGGGAAGAAGGTGCCTAATAAATGTTTTGTGTAGGCCTTATGCCAAAATATCATGAGGAACTTGGAAGGGATATGAGCATCTAAGTTGAATTAGACCCTATTGGGAATATGGAAAAAGAACAGGTTTGATTTTTGAGTTAGGTTTCAACCCTAGAGAGGATTCCTACGTATCCCATTTGAATGGGAGTCAAATCCCATATAGTTAAGTGAGTCTTGTAGTGTAGTATATCCCTATGAGAGTATTACATTCATCCTTTCCTGAAGAGGATTCCCTTATAAAAGGACTGTGAAAGATATCTTCACTCATGGTGGTTTAGGGGGTCTTAACATAGATATTACTCCTACGGAGGATGCATGGATGAAGGGAATTATGATTGGAGCTTACTTCTGAGGAGGATACCCATTGAGCTTGAACCCTAGGTGGGAATCCTACATATCCTAGTTAGAGTAGGAATCAGAGTTCTCATAGTTCATTCCTTTGGGGGAATTGTGTGGATGTCATGATCATCACTAACCTCTAAGCCCGTACAAATCATATTTAGTGTGAGAAAAAAGAGGAATCTAAATATTTGACAAACCAAACACTTTCCCTCCATCGATGGTGGAAGAGACAACGGATAAAATTGAAGAGGCCTGGGCTAGAGAAGAAGAGGCTGTGGATATGGTGGAAGAGGCTAGGGATCTGACAGTTCCCTCTTCACTTTAGGTTGGGTGAGAGTTCAATGTAAGGGATTTATGAAGGTGAAGGATGTGGAGGTGGAGATGAGGAAGAATACAACCTCCCACAGGAGATGCCAAAGGCTTATACTAGGATGGATGCCCTGAAATTTCTTCTTCAGCGGGATGAGGATCTCATTCTAGGTTGAATGGAAAAGAAAGTGTTATCCTTATCCTCCTTACTAGGAACTGGAGGTTATGGGTTTCATATATGAGAAGGGTCAGAAATGGTCCAAACCATAATACTACAGAATGGGAACTCCACAACATTGTCCCTAGGGCAAGGGTACTCAATTCAAAAGATATACAAATCTAAAGATTCCTCAAGTATCCTAACCCTCTAGTATGACAGGTGCGAGAAACCTATGACCATAGAAAAAAATTCAAATGGGAGACACTCTGACTATAACGCCCTGACCCCAGTTACCCAGAGTCGGTGAATTATTACATAACATTGGCATGATCATAAGAAAGATCAAATCTCGGAAGAATTATTGGTTTAGTATCCTAGGAAACACTAGATATATTCATAAGTCTTACATTACATCATAAAAATGAAAACTACAACAACATTGTCTCCATAGTCCACACTCATATACCATCATACTATCCCTGCAGGTCATTCATAAGTTACTTCTTCACATCCTGGGAAAAATAAAACATAGAAAAGGGGTGATGTCAAATGCCCAGTAAGGATAACAATATAGCGTAAAATTTCATAAATAAGAACAAATATTTAAGGTAATGTATAACTAAAACAAAATCCTTTTAAACTTGAACTTAAACATTGTATGGAAAAAATAAAATGAAACAATGTCATTTACTTATTCACATGGATATTCTTCTAATCGAATAACCACATGCAATATCAATAAACACTTTCATAATGATGGAATTCATAATGCCAGACTATCATAAACGCATATCCAAGGCCTCGTGCCAAGACTACAAATAAGATTTTGTCAAGGCCATGTGCCAATACACTAGTTTGTCTCATGAGAACTACCGACGCATCGAGGAGCTATAGCAGGCTCCATCCATCACATATTAAGTCTAATGCATTCCTCATATGAACAGGTTTAAACATAACATAAACATTCGTATAAAAACTAGCATATGAAATGTCAATACTTTCTCCATAAACCATGAATGGTATAAAAATAACACATCCATAGTCAAACAAATCAAAAAACCTTAAATACAACATGGATGTTTTGTATCATAAAAAATCAACTTCAAATAAGCTTAAAATCCATCAAAGGATGTTGATATAGATGAAATCAAAACTATTTGAGAGAAATATCCCTTTTTTGAAATCATTTAAAAGTCACATAATTATAAAATAAAACATTTACTTTGAAAATTTTCTTATAAGCTTTTAAGGGAATATTCAAAGATTTTATAATGGGGGAAAATAGCCGCACCCACTGTATAAGTTAAAAAAAACATTCTCACCTTAATTCTGTCAAAAAGGTTAAAAAGGACCTTGTTTGGAAAACAACGGAAAGAATACTTTATAAACCACTTATAAAAGCCAACAAGGGTATAAATGACTTTAACCCATATTATATTAAATAGTAAAAATGTTTTGAAATACATTTTTAAGAAACATGGATGTGGATGGTAAAGAAGTCCTAGTAGAAAATTACGTATAAACAACCTCGGATAATGAATAGATTTTGAAATAAACCCTTAACTTGTAATTTTCCTTGGTTGGGGGTAGTTTAACCTCCTGTATAATGGTGAAATAATTGTTATTAAATTATACAAGAATCATATACATTAATATGATTTCATATATGATCTTTTAACATTGCTTTGTTAATAATATCTTAATATTATTGTCGTTTTGGGTGTTAACTTACTCATTTTCTTTTATATGTTTTGTTATGTAAGACTTGTTTGTTATGGATAGGTTGTATCTTATTCATATCCAGAATGATATTAAGTCCTTAAACATTATTATTAATCTTCAAATGAGAATTAGTCTTGAATGGATACGATGGAGAATTAATCTCATCGCGTTTGTGGAGACGGTAGTCCGTATGTATGCACGAGTGACAATATCATTCTTTTGATATTAAAATAATATATAATTGGATGGTATATCATATATAAAGAATCATTATCTTGTTATATTTATTATTTACATGAATTAAACATCATTATTATACCCATCCAAATAATAATTTATTGAATAACAATTACACCACGACGTGGAGACGGTAAGCCGTACGTACACACGTATGGTGACATGTTATTCAAAGGATGGATAGAATACTGAATATGGTTGTACCATATTTATAATTACATCATAGTATATAATATACTGGATTAATTATTTTAGATTGTGAAATAAATAATAAGTTTAGGAAGAAAGGAACTTGAAAGAGGGTGGTGAAAACATTACATCTTCTTCGGGTTCTTCCTTTTGATTTGATCAAAAGGGCCCCTTAGGTTGGATTTCTGACTAAAGGAAGGCCTCTAGGATGAATTGAGGGAAGTTGAGAGAGTATTTGGGAAGAGTTTGGCCAAACCAAATGGATTTGAAGGTGTGAATTAATGATAAGGGGGAGTTCCCTTTAATAAGAGGGGTGAGGGGTACCTTTGGAAAAGCTAGAAATATTATTTTATAATAAATTCATATTCGGTTTCTAATGGATCCAAAGTGGAATATTTAAAGGTTAAGGTGGGTATGGGTCAAAAACCACTCAAAAAATATAATTTAGATAGGTTTGGGTCATTATATTAACCTTATCATTTAGTTTTAAATCTTAGTTAATTAGTTTGACACTTACCATGTCACTTTGTATTTTTATATTATATAGGTAAGAAACGTACTATATACCTCCATGAGACCCCCCAAGTGGTCCATTAATGATACACATATCATGATATAAGTATATTTAATGAACCTTAGATTTTTAGGAGTTGAATATAAATTAATAATATAATATTTCTTTTAAAAACTCTTTTATGTCAATTTTGAAACTATTTGGAAAATTGATTTTTCTGAAAATCATAACAAAATTATTACTTCGAAAAAAGTTAATTAAATCCTTCCTAACATGTCATATTATCCTAGAAAATTAGTTTAATTCATAAAAAGTTTCAAATTATTTTTATTTGGGTATTTATAATATCAATTATTTTAATTTTTCACTATTATGGTAATTACTGCATCATCATTGTGTCATAAATAAATTAAATTATTTTTTGTCTAAAAATTATAAATAAAATTTCATTATCTAGGAAATTTTTTTATATTTCTAATTAATATTTACATTCTAATTTACCTTATGTATAACCCTATATTAAAAATGTTTTAGTAAATAAACTTCAATTTTAACTCTTTTAACTCTTCTTTGAATTAAATAATAATAAACGTCCTAATCTTTCCCAAGTGGACCTAAATGATAATATTTTATTCCTAAGGTTGTTTTTCGTCTAGATACACTTGTACAATAGAATTAGGACATGTGATAGGGTAATATTAATATCATTTTTACCCTTAATTACCCTTTTTACTTTTAACTGTGGTAAATAATAGTAAAAAGATACTATTTACCAAAAATTATTTTCATCTCACTGAACCTCATTTACTCCTTGATATTAACCATGTCTCTCAAATTTTCTAAATTCCACTCACAGAAGCGGTAAAATTAAGTTTTATGAAAAATTCAGTTTTTTAACTACCACTTAGTGGTTTCACTATTCATCAAAAAATGAAGTTTTTCAGAAAAAAGAAAAAATTCACCCTAGACTAATTTCGATATTCCGAATACAAAAATGAAGTCCATTTTGAAAAATAAAATTTATAAATTTCAAAAAGTGGGTATTAGTATTCATAATGGCTAGTTTGATTGGTTCTGGTGTGTTAGAACTCGATGATGCGTACAACACAGGCTATTGCATTATGAAAAGAGAAGCGTGTCGTAGAAGCTTGGGGTGTTACATTCTCCCCTCCTTCAAATAATTTCGTCCTTGAAATTTCTATATTACTACCACATAAAAAGACTTGGGTGGTTCTTCATCATAAGTTCCTCAGGTTCCCACGTTGCCTCTTCCATCTTATGGTTTCTCCACAAGACTTTTACCAGACGAGTCATCCGGTTTCTCAGTACTTGTTCTCTCGTATCAAGAATCTTAACGGGATCTTCACAATAAGACAGATCGGGTTCCAGTTCTAATTCCTCATAGGTGAGTACATGCGTTGGGTCATGCATGTATTTCCTCAATTGTGATATGTGGAACACATCGTGAACTCTGGAAAGATTTGGCGGCATTGCCAATCAGTAAGCTACAACCATAATTCATTCTAGAATTTTGAAATGTCCGATGTTCCTGGGACTCAATTTACCTTTCTTACCAAAACATATGACTCCTTTCCATGGAGATACCTTCAGGAAAACATGATCACCGACTTGAAATTCCAAATCCTTCCTTCGATTATCAACATAACTCTTCTGCCTACTTTGATCTGCTTTGATATGGTTTTGGATTAACTTCACCTTTTACATCGTTTCCTCCACTAGTTCTGGGCCTACAAGTTTTATTTCACCAACTTCATCCCAACAGGTTGGCATGTGACATCTCTTTCTGTATAACGCTTCATATGGTGCCATCTGAATACTCAAATGGAAGCTATTGTTATAGGAAAATTCTACCAGAGGTAAATATTGATCCCACATACCTTGAAAGTCAAGTGAGAAGGATATCAACATGTCTTCTATGGTTTGAATAGTTCGTTCTGATTGTCCATCTGTTTGAGGGTGGTAGGCAGTGCTCAAATGAAGTTTAGTATCCAAGACTTTCTGAAGACTTTTCCAGAATCTTGAAGTAAAACGAGGATCACGATCAGAAAAAATCGATAGGGGTAATCCATGAAGTCTCACCACATCATTAATATATAGTCTTGCTAGATGTTCCAGTGGTAGATCTTCTCTTATAACAAGAAAATGTGCTGACTTGGTAAGATGATCAACAATAACCCATATTTCATCGTTCCTTCTAGGAGTCTTTGGTAGCCCCATGACAAAGTCCATCGTAATATTTTCCCATTTCCACTCCGGTATGGGAAGAGGTTGCATGACTCCTCCAGGCTGTTGGCTTACAGCTTTCACTTGTTGACAAACCATACATATTGACACAAAATCAGCAATATCCCTCTTCATGTTGTCCCAACAAAACTTTTCCTTCAAGTATCTATACATTTTGGTGCTCCCAAGGTGTATAGAGAAATTGGAACTATGAGCATCATCCAACAATTCCCTTTTTAGATCAGGTATATTGGGAACACAAAGTCTCTTCCCGAATTTCAAAATTCCATATTCATACACAAAGTCTCTCAAACTCCCATCATTCACAACTTTAATCTTCTTTTGAAATTCTTCATCATCGGTCTGAGAACTCTTAATCCTTTCTCGTAAAGATGGTTTGGCAACCATTTGAAAAATCATTGATGTATCACCTTCCCTGGTTATTCCCATGTCCATATTCACTAGATCCATGAAAAATGGATCCCTTTCAATTCTCATATTGTTCAAAACTCCATGGTCTTTCCTGCTCAAAGCATCTGCCCCCTTGTCTGGTTTCCCCGGGTGGTAGTGTATTGTACAATCATAATCCTTGAGTAATTCAAGCCATCTCCTTTGCCTCATGTTGAGTTCTTTTTGTGAGAAAATATACTTCAAACACTTGTGATCAGTATGAATCTCACATTTTTCACCATAGAGGTAGTGCCTCCATATCTTTGAAGCAAAGATCACAGCTGCTAACTCGAGATCATGAGTAGGATAGTTTTGTTCATGAATTTTCAACTGTCGTGATGCATAGGCAATAACCCTATCATTCTGCATAAGGACACAACCAAGTCCTTTCTTCCATGGATCACTATAAATAATGAACCCATCATTACCTGATGGTAGAGTCAATATAGGAGCATTGACTCATCTTCTCTTCAGTTCTTCGAAACATTCCTCACACTCTTTTTTCCAAAAAAATTTAACCCCTTTACTTGTGAGCTTTGTTAATGGGTTATCCAACCGGGAAAAATTCTGGACAAAACGTCGATAATAACCTGCTAAACCAATAAAACTGCGTACCTCGGTAATACTCATTGGGGCAGGCCATTCTTAGATTGCCTTGGTCTTAGAAGGATCAACAAAGATTCCATCTTTAGAGACAATATGGCCAAGAAAATAAATCTCCTGAAGCCGGAATTCACACTTGCTCAACTTCCCATATAATTCATGTCTTCTTAGAGTCTTCAGGATAATGCGCAATTGATTTTCATGATCTTCATAGATTTTGGAGTATACCAAGATATCATCAATAAATACCACCACAAATTCATTGAGATATTCCTTGAAAACTCTATTCATCAGATCCATGAATATAGAGGGTGAATTAGTCAATCCAAAAGGCATTACTGTAAACTCGTAATGCCCGTACCTGGTTCGAAATTCTATCTTCGGAATGTCTTCCTTCTTCACACACAACTGATGGTATCTAGATCGAAGGTCAATCTTTGAAAAGTATTGAGCTCCATGTAGTTGGTCAAATAAATCATCAATGCAAGGTAGGGGATACTTGTTCTTTATTGTTATAGAATTGATCTCCCTATAGTCGATACATAACCTCATAGATCCATCTTTCTTTTTAACAAAAAGAATAGGGGCTCCCCATGGAGAAAAACTAGGGAGAATATATCCCTTATTACTCAATTCCTCAAGTTGTTTCTTTAGTACAACTAATTCTACAGTGTCCATTCTATAAGGGGTCTTCGATATAGGCCTTAATCCAGGAATTAAATCAATGGAAAACTCAACTTCTCATTCTGGAGGATGTCCAGGTAAATCTTCCGGAAACACATCTACATATTCTTTCACAATAGGTACATCCTCTATTTGAACATTCCTTTCCTCACCCACTGTAACTCCATCCTCTTCCTCCCCAATAATTGAATTTAGTTGAGCTATTGGGGGTGGATCTAGATAAGAATTAGGTGGTGACGATTCTTCTCTAAAGATAAGGTGTTCCTTATCATCATCATCAAAAATCGCAACCTCCTTCTTCTTACAATAAATCTTTGCATCATGGTCCTAAAGCCAATCTATAATGAGGATTATATCAAACTCAATCATAGGTATGAAGATGAGATCGGTGGATAAAGAACATTTATGTGCTATAATGAGGACTGATTCACAAAACTTTGTTGCAATGATACTTTTCTAAGGATTTTTAACTGACAACTCCCTTGTTAAATCAAATTGGAAATATCTAATTTTCTTTGGAAACTGGGAAGATATGAAACAATGCGATGATCCAGAATCAAATAATGCATTTTATAAACATGAGGAAACCATTAAATTACCTGCCACCACGTCTTTCAGAGCTTCTACCTCAGCAGTAGTGATATCATAAGCTTGGCCTTGATCCCTTGGCCTTTTCTGAGGTATGTTTCCCTGACGTTTAGGACATTCATTTTCATAATTTCCCATCTCCCTGCAATTGTAGCATTGGACATCAGTAGCTTCCTTCTTTCCCTTGCAATCATGAGCATGGTGGCCTTTTACACCACACTTGTAACAGACTCCCGTTCCTTTTAAGCAAGTACCAGGGTGTTTCTTCCCAAATTTACTATAGGATGGATATTCAACTTTTTCCTTCTTCCCTTTATTTCCATTCCCAGATTGATCAGGATATCTCTTCTTCTCTTGCTTTTCTTTAAAGTCATATGACTTAGAGAATTCTTTCTCTGTCTTGATAGCACATGAGACAATGCCTTCGTACGACGATAAGGATTGTGAGACTAATGCTTGACGGAGAAATAGTTTTAACCCATCAAAGAAACAATCAATATTACTTCTTGGGTTACGTATATAATCTCCAGCATACCCTGCTAACAAGGTTAAGTTAGCCTCATACTTTGCGACATTCTCATAAGTCTTACATTACATCATAAAAATGATAACTACAACAACATTGATATAATCACAAGAAAGATCAAATCTCAGAAGACCAATTGGTTTAGTAGCCTTGGAAACACTAGATATATTCATAAGTCTTACATTACATCATAAAAATGATAACTACAACAACATAGTCTCCATAGACCACACTCATATCCCCTCATACTATCCCCGCAGGTCATTCATAAATTACTTCTTCACAACCTAGAAAAAATAAAACATAGAAAAGGGGTGAGCTCAAATGCCCAGTAAGAATAACAAAATATAGAAGAAACTTTCAAAAATAATAATAAGCATTTAAGGCAATGTATAACTAAAACAAAAGCCTTTTAAACTTGAACTTCAACATAGTACGGAAAAAATAAAATGAAATAATGCCATTTACTTATTCACATGGATATTCTACTAAATGAATAATCACATGGAATATCAATAAACACTTTCATAATAATGTAATGCATAATGCCAGACTATCATAACCGTATAGCCAAGGCCTCTTTCCAAGACTACAAATAAGATTTTTTCAAGGCCTTGTGCCAAGACACTAGTTTGTCTCATGAGACCTATCGATGCATCGAGGAGCTATAGCGGGCTCCACCCATCACATATTAAGTCCAATGCATTCCTCATATGAATAGGTTTAAACATAACATAAACCATCGTATTAAAACTAGCATACGAAATGTCAATACTTTCTCCATAAACAATGAATGGTATAAAAATAACACATCCACAGTCAAAAAAATCACAAAACCTTCAATACAATATGGAAGTTTTGTATCATAATAAATCAACTTCAAATAAGCTTTAAATCCATCAAAGGATGTTGACATAGATGAAATCAAAACCATTTGAGAGAAATATCCCTTTTTTGAAATCATTTAAAAGTCACATAATTATAAAACAAAACATTTACTTTGAAAATTTTCTTATAAGCTTTTAAGGGAAGCTTCGAATATTTTATAATGTCAGAAAATAGCCACACCCTCCGTATAAGTTAAAAAAAGCATGCTTACCTTAATTATGTCGAAAAGGTTAAAAAGGACCTTGTTTGGAAAACGACGGAATGATTCCTTTATAGACCACTTATAAAATTCAACAAGGGTATAAATTACTTTAACCCATATTCTTGTAAATAGTAAAAATGTTTTGAAATAAATTTTTAAGAAACATGGATGTGGATGATAAAGAAGTCCCAGTAGATAATTACATATAAACAACCTCGGATAATGACGAGATTGTGAAATAAACCCTTAGGTTGTACTTTTACTTGGTTGGGGGTAGGTTATCCTCCTGTATAATGGTGAAATAATTGTTATTAAATTATATAAGAATCATATACATTAATATGATTTCATATATGTTCTTTTAACATTTCTTTGTTAATAATATCTTAATATTATTATCGTTTCAGGTGTTAACTTACTCATTTTATTTTATATGTTTTGTTATGTAAGAAATGTTTGTTATGGATAGGATGTATCTTATTCATATCCAGAATGATATTAAGTCCTTAAACATTATTATTAATCTTCAAATGAGAATTAGACTTGAATGGATATGATGGAGAATGAATCTCATCGCGTTCGTGGAGACGGTAGTCCGTACGTACGCACGAGCGACAATATCATTCTTTTGATATTAAAATAATATATAATTAGATGGTATATCATATATTCAGAATCATTATCATGTTATATTTATTATTTACATGAATTACAAATCATTATTATACCCATCCAAATAATAATTTATTGAATAACAATTACACCACGACGTGGAGATGGTAAGCCGTACGTACGCACATATGGTGACATGTTATTCAAAGGATGGATATAATAATGAATATGGTTATAACATATTTATAATAATATCATAGTATATATAAGATACTGGAGTTATTATTTTAGAATGGGAAAGAAAGAAGAAGTTGAAGAAGAAAGGAACTTGAAAGAGGGTGGTGAAAACATTACCTCTTCTTCGGGTTCTTCCTTTTGATTTGATCAAAAGGGATCCTTAGGTTGGCTTTCTGACTAATGTAAGGCCTCTAGGATTAAGTGAGGAAAGTTTATAGAGAATTTGGGCAGAGTTTGGCCGAGCCAAATGGCTTTAAAGGTGTGAATTAATGAGAAGGGGGAGTGCCCTTTTATAAGAGGGGTGAGGGGAACCATTGGAAAAGCTAGAAATATTATTTTATAATAAATTCATATTCGGTTTATAATGGCTCCAAAGTATATTATTTAACGTTTAAGGTGGGGATGGGTCGAAAACCACTCAACCAATAGAATTTAGACAGGTTTGTGTCATTATATTAACATTTTATTTTAGTTTTAACTCTTAGTTAATTAGTTTGACACTTAACATGTCACTTTGTATTTTTATATTATATAGTTAATAAACATACTATATACCACCATGATACCCCCAAGTGGTCCATTAATGATAAAAATATCATTATATAAGTCTCTTGGACGAAAAATATATTTTTAGGAATTGAATATCAATTAATAATATAATATTTGTTTTAAAAACTCTTTTATGTCAATTTTGACACTATTTGGAAAATTGATTTTTGTGAAAATTATAACAGAATGATTACTTCAAAAACAGTTAATTAAACCATTACTAACATGTCATGTTAACCTATAAAATTAGTGTAATTCATAAAAAGTCTCATATTATATTTATTTGGGTATTTATAATATCAATTATTTTAATTTTTCACTATTATGGTAATTACTGCATCATCATTGTGTGAAAAATAAATTAATTTATTTATTGTATAAAAATTATAAATAAAATATCATTATGTAGGAAATATTTTTAACTTTCTAATGAATATTTAAAATCGTATTTACCTTATGTATAACCCTATATTACAAATGTTTTAGTAAATAAAATTTAATTTTAACTCTTTTAACTCTTCTTTGAATTAAATAATAATAAATGTCCTAATCTATTCCAAGTGGACCCAAATGATAATATTTTATTATTAAGGTTATTTTTAGTTGAGATAAACTTTTACAATAGAATTAGGACATGTGTTAGGTTAATATTCATATCATTTTTACCCTTAATTACCCTATTTACTTTTAACCGTGGTAAATAAAAGTAAAAAGTTACTATTCACCAAAAATTATTTTCATCTCATTGAACCACATTTTACTACTTGATATTAATGGTGTCTCTCGGATTTTTAAAATTCCACTCACAGAAGCGGTAAAATTAAGTTTTATGAAAAAATTAGTTTTTTAACTACCACTTTGTGGTTTCACTATTCATCAAAAAATGATGTTTTTTAGAAAAAAGCCAAAAATTCACCCTAGGCTAATTTCGATATTCCGAATCCAGAAATAAAGTCCATTTTGGAAAATAAAATTTATAAATTTAAAAAAGTGGGTATTACTATTCATAACGGCTAGTTTGATTGGTTGTGGTGTGTTAGAACTCGATGTTGCGTACAACACATGCTATTGCATTATTCAAAGAGAAGCGTACCGTAAAGGCTTGGGGTGTTACACTGACGTTCCTTTTTTCCATGGTTTTTTAAGTCAATAGGTCTTGGTAGAGGCTTTGATTTGATCCCTCTACGGCAAGGGAGACAAAGGCGGAGAGTGTCTGCAATGGATGTCTTTAAAAAAGTCTCTATGAATGGATCACACAAGATAGAATGTAGGGAGAATCAATGAGTCTTTCCCTAGGGTTCTCTACATAGGTAGGCCTGGGTGAACTGATAATCATTGGGAGATAGAACCCATATGGAACTACACTTGGGAAAGAATTTTCTCATGTCTTCAAGTGGGTCTATAGGTGTTCCCAGAGGTAAGTCATGTAAGTCTCTAGTTAAATATAGGGACCTCATGCTAGTATTCATTTATTAGGAGTTGAGATAATTCCTCATGCAAGTGTTTTTTATTTTAAAAAACAGGGAAAAAAAAGTTTCTCTATTCCAATTTAGTTACATCCCGTTTAGGTGTTAGAAAAATACCTTGAATGTTTCAGAAGACCTGACCAAAGCACCAGGGTTATCCGAGTAGCAATTGGCCTTCTAGAAAATTTTCCCATCCAAATAAAGACCCTAGGGGCCTATTTATAAGAAAATTTAGGACCCTGGGTGAAGGTGTATTTTCACGTAAGTGTGTGAAATGCATGCTATTTCACATTGATGGTTCATGGGGGTACCTTGGGTGAACTTCTCTTTGGGGATTTGTGAATCTTTTATTTCTTCATCTATTTCTCCTCTTTTTTTTCCTAATGCCTTTACTTTTGTTTCCTTTTCATCTAGGTGAAAAAATGGAGTGTCAACAAACGCACACCCTCAGGACTAGATCCGATTGAGTAAAGAGGGTCTAATGCCAAGGCAACAAGATGAATAGGGTAGATGAGTCACACAATCATCCATTCTTAGTGTCATCTCTGAAATGTTGCTCAAGATAACCACACAGGTAGGATTCCTAATTTGTAAATAGGACCTTCATTCTAATGGATGGATCTCATGACTTAGATATTTTAGCTCTGCCTGTGCCCGTCCTCCGTGCAGGCTTTGAAAATATTTTCCGACTCAAGGCTTCATTCTATGAAGTATAGTATGTATTTCTCTATGTGACACATGGGCTTGGCAGGACATATGAAATACAATCTATGAGACACCCCTTTATGTTTTGTCTTCACAAATCCAATATCTTTCATCTTTATTCAACTCGTTAGAATTTAATGGGTTTTATTACCTCTCAATCCATGCTGTGGTGAAGGAGACTATTTTCAACAAAAACAAGATCATAATATTTAGAAAGAGCTTAAAAAGGAAAGTATGCTCACAAATGTTTATTGTTTTTGATCTTCACTATTCTAATCAAAATCCAACCATAATATAAAGTTGGCAGTATTTAAATAGAAGATAAAAGAGAATCCCATTAAAGTGTCATTTCTTCAGTGAGAATTGGAAGCTGCTTAGGGAGAACTCAAATAACACCACTATTCATTAGGAGAATCCTGAATAAAGGGGGAAACTACCATTGTGGCTTTCATGGATGTTCTTATTCAGGATAAGGAGACTAAATTTGGACAACTGACTGATCTTCAACTAAAAGATATGGGGATCATGTGGTTATTCAACAGATAAAGAGTTATGTTGAAGGACTCTTGTAATATATGACAGAAAGGCTCCATTTTGTTGATGTTCCTCTTATTTTTCTCCACAAATGAAAATAATTTTGTTTCCGATCATATATGTATTCATCTCATCTTTCCTCTTATAATCATAATTTCAAAACTGATTTCTATATCATTACATCTTCATAATATCTAATCATAATTTCAATGATAGGGTTGGGGGATCTTTAACTTTTACCCAAATCAAGGGGTCTAGTGAGCATAGTTTTATTGATACCAAGGTCATATGAAAAACCCTACAAACATTTTATCTTTTCTACCATCACCCTAATTATTTCGTAATCTCAATATGAGAGATATTTAGTGGGTGATATTTGGACTTTTCTAAGGATACAGTCTTTGAGTTTTCATCCTAAAAATATTTTTCCCTTTTATATTTTTATTTCTTTATATTTCCTAAACCATACAGAATGTAGGTCTAGCAGGTTGCGACTCGAATATTGTCTAGACTTCCCTTTATGGGTTTTTAACCTGGTGAGTACTGTGTCACATTTTGTAGGCATTTTAAATTCATTCATGTTAGAATAATAAAGTTAGTGTTTTAGGTCAAACAACTCGGACCATGAATTTTGAGATGATAATCCATACAAGGCTTGATGGTTAGGAATATTTCTATATTCTTCAAATACTTTAAGGAGAATCTTGGGACATGATTTTTTAAGTTTTCCAAATCTAAAATGAGAAATATGGGAATAAAAGAGGTATCTCATGAGGAAGAAGTTACCTCTAGCTGACAAACCCATTGTGGGGGATATTTTATGCAAGGATAACTAAGGCACATACTATATAGTCAAGTAGTGGTATCCTTAGGCTGATGAACCCATTATGTGGGTGACTTATGCCAGGCCAACTAGGGCATGTACTTTATAGTTAGGTAAAAGAGTTTCCAAAAATTATGACATTATATTACAGATGAATAATGGAAGTTTAAGATTTGGATGAATTAATACCATAGTTGGAAGCTTTTCCAAGGAAAGAATTATGTGAAAAAAGGAATCATTTGTACCAACATAGGACATGAATCAGAAGTCAATCCTACATATATTTGATATGTGGAGGTGGGTACATTTTTTTATCTAACCAATTTCATGGGTATAAGGATACTTTTCTGAAAAAGGCTGAAGTTATTGTGTAGTTTAATGTCATGCGACTAAGACATTATGTAGTGTAGTTTAAATTCATGGAACAAGGACATTATGTTGTAGTGTTTATAGGCATGAAACAAGGACATTATGTTATGCAGTTTAAGGTTATGAAATAAGGAAACTATGTAGTGCAGTTTAAAGTTATGAAGGATAATATGCTGTGCAATTTAAATTCATGCAGCAAGGACATTATGATATTCCATTTGAAGTTGTGCAGTAAGGACATTCTAGTGTGCATTTTAATGTCATGAAGTAAGGACATTATGCTATGGAGTTTAAATTCTTGCATAAATGAAATTATACATTTCAGTTTAAAGTCATACATTAAGGACATTATAGGGGCTATAATTTAAGGTCATTACCTTTGTCCAAAAAGGTTGATGATTCTCCCATTCTTCGTAATTTATTTGGAAATGTGCGACCACTCTCATGTATGGAATGAGAAAATTAGAAGATGTGATTTGGGGACTCCTAGATCTGAAGGATGGTATGAGGAAAAGGGAATATAGAATTAGAGGATTTGTATGTTGATAACTATGTTGCCACTGATTGATAAACCCATTATGGGAGCTGTTTTATTCAAGGACAACTAGGGAACAAACTGCATAGTCAATAATGGAACAATTTGGCTGAAAAACCAATTATGAGAGTTGTTTTATGCCAGGACAAATGGGGAACATACTGCATGGATAGGAAAACAGAGCTCTCAAAAATTCTAACATTCTATCATTAAAAGCTGCTGAAATTTTATGGGTATTTGGATCCTCCCAAGAATAGAGTTTGGTTTATGGAGAAAATTTCCTAAATATAGAAGAGGTATTCCAAGTCCCAATTTCCAAATAATCAATGAATTAATATTTCTAAGTAGGTCTCACAAAAACACAATAAGTATGGTGCTCATAGTTTTAGTTCATACGACTAGGACTATACGATTATATAAATAATGTATGGAACATAGTCAAATGGATCAAGGTTATGCGAGTATGATTTAATCAAATAGAGGCATAATGTGTAAAACGTGGTCTTGGAGATTTTAAAGTCCGGAGAAATGATTTGGGACAAATATTCAAGGTATGACCACTAACTTTGAATTTCTGGTTCCAACATACCATCATCAATTCTCAAAGGGATATAAGAGGCTTCTACAAAGAGAGAAATTACCACTATCTGGAAAAACTGTTATGGAGGATATTTTCTTGCAAGTCCAAATAGGGAACACAACACATATTCAAATAGTGGGATCCTTAGGATTATATTCCCCTTATGTGGGAGACTTATGAAAGGAAAAATGGGGCATGTACTATATGGTAAGGTAAATGATCTCTCAAGTATGTGAAAATATTCAACAAAAATCCGAGGAAAGGTTATAAGGATATGAAAGTATTCAAGATTAGGGGTGTGACATGAGAAAATGTGCACTTTTCAATGCATAAAATAAGTATTTTACCGATACTGGCCAAGAGTTTGGAGTCCCTTGTATATATTTGAATCATATGTTTAAGGGGACATCTTTTATTTCCTTAGCGGGTTCTTAAAAGAAATGACCCAAAAAAAAAGCTCATGCATTGATTTTTGATTATATATATGAAAGGGGGAATTTTATTTTACCCGGTAGATAGGGATAGGGATTAAGTCACATTGTTCACTACATATCTCAATGGAATGATTATAATGCCACAAATTGTTCTAGAGGTACCATGTAGTTTGAAGTCATGTGGCAACGATGTTGGACGTGCAGTTTAACGTCTTACAAAAATGACATGGGTAATTTCAACATGAGAAGGAATATTGTTACTGTACTTGGGTGTAGAGCCCAAGCGTCACAATGTATCTTGTCAGAGAAAGAAACATTCCATATGTAGTTCTACTAGATACGAGTTCATGCGTAATGTGAGAACTCATATTGGATCTCCCCATGTAGATCTAACTCATCCATGGGAGAGTAGGAGATTTTCTATGTTGTGATATAGATGGGCCAATGATTGAATATCCGGGAATCACTACGTACCTCATATGGATGAGAATCAAGATACATGTAGTTCTTGATGGACCGTGTAATTTACCATCACGTGGTAAGGACGTCTTGTGTGCCTTTTAAGTTCTTGTAGCTAGGACCATGATAACCCCAATGTGAATAGATACAACTTACTTATGCAGAGAGATCCATTACCAAACTCCTAATCCCACGTGATCTATGCTCAGTGTGAGAAACAAGGTATTGTAAAAGTTTCTTCTACAACACAAAGGTAACACAAGTGAAGGATAGAGACATTTCAATTACATGGTCGCTAATCTAGGTCATTGGATCATGATGTCACTACATATCTCAATGGGATGAGAAATAATCCTTACGTACTTATTGAGATACCATGTAGTTTAATGTCATGCGGTAAGGAAAAAGATGAACCGATGTGATAGGATGGAAATATTGCGGCTGGACTAGGGTATAGGACCAGAGCGTCCCTAAATATTTTACCGGGGTAATAATAAAGACACATGTATTTCTTGATAAAGTTCCCCGTGAAGGTATGATTGATACATAGGGAGTGGGGGAGTTTTTATTCCATTGCAGATGGACCTAAGATAAGAAATCTGGGAATCGCTTCTTATCTCATATGGATGAGAATCTTTCCACATGTAGTTCTTGAAAATAATTCCCCATACCAGCTGAGGTCTGATGCGAGGAAGGGTGATTTAATATTTTTCTGATATTTTCCTGAATAATGGCTAGGATCAAGAAAAAAAAATTATGATAATTAAGCCATAAGTTACGGAGGAGTTCCCAGTATAGATTTGGTTCATACATAAGAAAAAGGGAAATTGTTTCTTTATGGTCACAACTAGGCTCGAGATTGGGGATTTGGGAATCACTACGTATCTCATTATAATGAGAATCAAGACACACATAGTTCTTAATGAATCATACAATTTATCATCAAGAAATAAGGACATGGGTCACCTGATGTGAAGTAATTTTTGTGCATGGACAAGGGGATAATACTCAGGTGTTACTATGTATCTCATTGGAATGAGAACCAAGTTTCACATAGTTCTTGAAGGACCGTGCAATTTACCATCATGCGGTAAGTAATTCTGGTGTTCCTTTTAAGGTCTTTTAGATAGGACCATGATAACCCCAATGTGAATAGACACACCTTACATATGAAGAGAGATCCATTACCAAAATCCTTATCCCACATGATCGGTTCTCGGTTTGAGAAACACAAAGTGGTAAAAGTTTCTTCTACAAAAAAAGGAATCACAAGTGAAGGATATGGTAATTTTGATTATATGGTGGCTGGGCCAGTAGATAGAATCCATGAATCACTACATATCTCAATGGGATTAGAATGAAGCCATGCATAGTTCTTAAGAGACCCTACAGTTCAATGTCATGTGGTGAGGAAAAATATGAAATGACGTGAAAGGAAGGAAATGTTGTATCTGGACTAGGTTATGAGACTCGGGTGACACTACATATCTTTCCGGGGAAAGAATCAAGCCACATGTAGTTCTTAATAAAGTTCTCATTGTAGGTTTGATTCAAACAAATGGAGTGGGGATTTTTTTTTCAATTGAGGCTAGAATTGAGATATGAAATCTGTACATCACTACATATCTCATATGGATGAGAATGAAGACACACGTAGTTCTTGAAAATAGTTCCCCACAAAAACTGAGGTTTTATGTGAGGAAGGTGGATTTAATATTTTTCTATGTTTTTCTAGAATAATGGTTGGGATCAATACACAAAAAGGTATGAGAATCAATCCATATACTCTGGAGGATTTCCCATTATAGATTTGGTTCATATAGAGGTAAAAGGGAAATTTTTTCTTTATGGTCATAGATGAGATCAAGATTGGGGATCTGGGATTCAATACATATCTCATTGGAATGATAATCAATCCTCATGTAGTTCTTGATGAATCATGTAGTTTATCATCAGGCGGTGAGGGTGTGGGTTACCTAACATGAAAGAAAAATTTCTGCTATACTAGGGGATAATACTAAAGTTTCATTATGTATCTCATTAGAATGAGAATCAATCCATATATAGTTCTTGACAGTTATTCCACATGCAGGTCTGATCCAAACACAGAGAGGAATGGTGCACAAGTGACACTAGGGAGTGGAAATAATGAGAATGAGGTATATGTATGGAATATTCTCATCTTTTGAGGGAAAAAAGGAGTTCCTACTCATGATATCTTGGAGATTTATTAAAATTAAATAAGGGATATATTAACGACACAATTTAATATCGTATGGTGAGGAAAAATATTTCTATGTGGTTTAATGTTTCTTAGCTAGGACCTCATGTTGTGCAGTTTATCATCATGCGGTATGGATAATGATGCTACACAGGTTAACATTGTGAAACATGGACTAAAATGGCGCTATGATTTTTTATGTCCTTTAGCTAAGATAAACTCTATTTTATTAATAAAAGTACTTCTTCAAAAACCTTACATTGGGTGGAGTTGTATTGAGTTACTCATCCATTGAAATTAAAGAATAATCTCCATTAGAGTGCACCATATGCATAGAGTAAGGTCCCTCCCACTTTTTCTCCAGCCTTAGAGGATTCTTACCTAGTATCATCAAATGTCCTAAGGACCAATACAAATTTTTCTTAGAGGAATAAATGAAGAAGGAACTCTTTTTAAAGGCATGTTCTATCTGGTTATGATAAACCTAAAAGTGATGAAAGGTATAAAATCTCTTTTCATCTAGTCACTCTAGCTCATCCAATCATTTCTGGGATTACTAATCTATGAATATATTCTCACAAATGGCAATACAGATTGATGGAAAATGAACCTCAAAGGTAAATACTGCTTCTATTCTATACACTAATGAGTACAGTGTTCTCCATGTTGCAGTATGAGTTGTAGTCTGATAATACCATAAGGCATGGATGTTCTTGTGAGGCCAAGATTTATTATATTTATCTACAATTTTTTGGATTATGTTTAACATGGTCTTATAAAAAATTCTCTATCTATCCATTTGACACTGCATCATAGTGGGATTAATGGTTGGATTTTATATTGTATTACTGATATAGATTTTCTACCTCAACAAAATAGAAATTTGTATCATTTCCCATCAAAATGGTATGAGGGACACTAAATATTGTGATTTTTTATATTTGAAAAAGATAAAAATGATTTTGTCTATGACTTCATTGATGGGTATTGCCTCATCCCATTTGTAGAATAAATCGGTAGCAGTAAGGATATACATTAACTACTTAGTCGTAACTGGAGGATATAGTCTGAAAAAATCTATTCCCCATGTGGAAAAGGGCCAGGAGTATTTAGTAGTCTGTAGAAACTCTAGGGGATGAAGAATAAAATCGGAATTCACTTGAAATGTAAGACACTTCTTAGTGAATTCTATGAAATCATACGTCATCAAAGGCTATAAGTATACAAGCCTTCAGATTTGATCAGAAAGCCTCTAACCTGATTGGTGAGCACTATAGGATCCCCCATTACTTATTTCATAATAGCTGTAGTCTCTTCCCTATCAACACATCTGATAAGGACTCCATAAATCCTCAATTATAGAGGAATTTCTGGTGATTTGGGCAATCATAAAGAGTGAAATTACAATCTCATTGCTAGATATGCTATCTTCCAACCCTATCTGGTGGATGTACTTCGTCTTAGAGATATTCCATGATGGGTGTCATACATATTGTAGTGGGACCTTATGGATCAGGTATAGGACTGATTTCATTGGAATCTTCTACTCTGATTCGAACAAAAGTAGAAACCATTCGATGATGGGTAATGCTGATGACTGTTTCATCCCATTTTGGATATGCAAAACTTGTAGATGAATTTTCCAACACATCTTCCTAAGCATTCTGTAACCACATGAAATAATTCAACGCTATATCTGAGTGGAATTCCTCCATTAACCCTCGAACATAATAACAAAGGGGGATTAACTCTTATTTTTTGATGGAATAATCCTCATTGATCTTCTTTATTATCAACTTTGAATCACCCTTCACATCTAGGTGGTTCACTAGTACTTGAAGTGAAAATTCCATGCCTGCGTTGAGAGCTTGATATTCTACCTCATTGTTGGTACCACCTTTTGATAACAGGAAGGATTATAACAACATTTCCTGTTATGGGGAGATAAGAACTATTCCAAAACCTAATATTATGAGCTTAGGGTTTTCCATTCAATTCTCTATTGGACTATTGGAGGCACTATCAAAACACATTTCCCATGTCCAGGGGATATCCTGAAAGAAAATATTTACTCATTAGGAAGTTCGGTATTTAATGACATATCTTCTTCCAATGGGTGCTCAACAAGGAAGTATGCAAAGGCCTAGCCTTTCACCACTTTCTAAGGCAAAAAATTTATATCAAACTGCTGAAAAATAACTGCCAACCGTGCTAGATGTCCTATCAGCAAAGGATGACTGAGGATAAATTTTATTAGATTATTATGAGATACCAAGTGGATCTTGTGATGTCGAAGGTAGCACCTCAGCTTATGAACTACAAATATTAACTCCATCCAACACTTCTTAGTATCCTAATTTCAATTATCTATGTTGATCATGGTACCAATGAGATAATAAAGGAAGTTTTCATTCCTAAAATCATTTTTTATGCAAGGAAATCATCTAGTGATAGATCTAGGACTGTCACATACAGAATGAGTTCCTTTCCTTAAATAGGTGGCATCAATGCTAGTCTGATCAAGAGGTATTTCTTGAGGGTATCAAATGATTCTTTATAGTCATTGGTCAACTGATAAGTTACCCACTTCTTCATCAATTCAGTGAAGGGTAAACACCTATCTATGAGGATGGCTACGAACCACCGAATATAGGACTAGTTTCCTTGAAGTCCTCTAAAATATTTTATGTTTTGATAAGGTGACATTCAAAGGATATATTTATCCTTCTCATGATAAAATTTGATACCAATATTGTCTATAATAAATCTAAGAAATGTTTTCTGAGGTTACCCTAAAATCACATTTTAAGGGGTTCATCTTCTGATTATGTTGTCGTAGCTTGCTGAATATGGTATCTAAGTCTTCTTGGTGATTAGAATGTTTTTGGGATTGACAACTAGATCATTATTGTATCATTCAATAAACATTCCAAAGAAAGGTTCTAAAATGTGATGCATTACATGTTAGTATGTAACACCTACATTCTTCAAGACAAAGGGAATTACCCAATAGAAGAATACTCCACAAGGGGCTCTGAAAGATTTGGTTTCTTTATCTTCTGGGGCCATCCATATTTGATTGTACCTAGAGTATCCATCTATACATGAGAGGTCTTGATAAACAAATGCCTCATTAATCAAGAGTTTTGTAATTAGAACTAGGATGTAATATTTGGGAAAATTCTAGTTGATATCTCTGAAATCAATGAAAACATTGATTTTCCCATTCTTTTTTTTCACAGGGACAATATTGGGTATCCATTTTGAGTACTTTACCTCTCAGATGAAATCAAACTTGATGAGTTTGTCAACTTCATCCTAAATGTTGGAGGCGTGGGTCGAGTGCATTCTCCTGGCTTCCTACTTGTATCCTCTATGATTTTCTAGAAAACCCAAGTGATGGGTTTCTACCTTGGGGTTAAGGACTATAATATCTATGTAATTATAGGAAAATAGATCTTGGTTCTTCTTTAAGAAGGAGGTATACACCTCATGTTCTTTAGGAGTCATGGTTTCACTAGTTAGAGTGGGGCATGGATCTTCTTTTGTACCCAGATTTATTTATCTAAGTTCATCCACTGTGGTGGATACTCTTTCCTAGAATGATGGAGGGGAATACCTATGATCTTTGTTTTCATACTCTTCCTCATGGTCAACTATTTATGCTTCTTCCCGCGGATGAAATGATAAAACAAATTCATCGGAGGTAAGAGGGGAAATATCACTTGTATATTCAAACGATGAGGCAATCGTTTGGGGATCACTTATTGGCATGAAACCTTCTTGGATTCCTGAAGGGGAAATAAAGGACTAAGAATGGGTCTCTTTAGATTCTTCTATAGTCATCAAAGCTTCTATCATTTCGGTTGGTAGAACTGGGCTTTGTGGAATCTCATAGGACAGAATGAAGCCATTTATATTGAAGATTTTGTTATCCTTAGGAGAGTTTAAAACATCTTTAGTTCCATTGGGCTCAACTGAGAAGATTAAAGTGACAGAATATGCTGAATAAATTCATGCATTTTGGCCTACCCTCTAAATATGAGTAATAAGTATCACATAATCTATACTTAGCTACTTGAAGGGGTTATTCGGGATTATCTATAAACCATTTGGGTCATTGATTCGAGTAACATCATCAGTCATGGAATGTTTGCATCAATTGCGATAGAACCATTCACCAATGTATTGGGTTTCACAAGATTTAAAAGTGGCCTTATCACCATTCAATGCCCCAATTTTAATATTGATAGAATACTTGAGACATTGGTGTTATGATGAAGGAATGGTTTCATGCAAACGTGACCATGGTCTTCCTAACAAAACATTGAAATTTGTATCCTACTGGACTGGTATGAGATTGAATCCTAAGCCATTTTCAATGATGGATCATCAGATATCAATGCCATTTAACCTGCTAGTTATATAAATGGGCCTGACATGTCCTTTTATGAAAACATTCTCATCATGGTTGGTGAAGGAGATGACTACAAGGAATTCTGAAGGATCATTATCCACATGATATACTTCAGCAGTAGTGACCTCACCTTCAAATTCTTGAGGGATTTACAATTCCACAATGACTGATTCCCAGAGGTTTTTTGACAGACTCAGATCATCTAGGATTGATAACTTGTCTAATACTTGGGATAATTTTTTTAAGGAATCATATTTTTGGTACAAATATCTACACTTTCTAGAATGAGGATTCTCTTTTGTAGGTACTTTAGGAGATGATGGTCTTGATTTGGATGATCCATCCATTGGGATATGAGTAGGAAGTTTTCCTGTTCTTAGTGGATTAGATAGACTAGGTTGGCCTACTCCATGAAGATACGATGGCCTATCCTATAACTATTATTCCAATATAATCATGTTAGAGAATATCCTATCATGTGTGGAGGAATAACTACCTTATTTATACTGAACTTCCAGGATAGGTTTCCCATGAGTTTCGACTGCATAAATGCTTCGACCAAGGTTTTGTTTGATGTGGTGGCTCCTAGAATGACCACGTCTTACCTTGTATCCTAAACATTGACTACCTATTTCTACAGTTCCACAATAAAATGTGGGGAAATCAGGATCATAATCAAAATAATAATTTCATTATGGATCTGTTAAGTGAATAACATTAACAGAACCAAAGATCAACTTTTCATTTGATGAAGATTCTACCTTAGGGTCAACTCTTTTTGTACCATTTAGCGGGGAAGTTCCCATGATTTTGACATGGTTAGAATGAAATCCACTAAGGTCAAGTTCAAATTTGGATTTGACACGAGATCGTCATCTTATGCATGCTCATTATCCTCCTGGACTTGTCACTTCTATGTGGATGGACCTTCATAGGACTAGGTTTTTGATGAATCTAGATTCACTGTAGAGGAAGGGGTCGAGAGAATATTTGGCTATGTCAACTGTGCTCAGAGAATTGCGTGAGTCCGGTTGATTATTTCTCACTATCCAGCCATGAAACTATTGCATACTCAAACTATTAATCTCTTTCCACTCGCCTCCCTCTTCCAGAATGGTAACAGAATCATATTATACATGGGATGGTGAATTTTTTAGTTTCACTTTCCCAGATTCCACCATCTTTTATAGGAGGTCCTTGAAAAAAACCTAGATGGGATTCCCCAACATTTGATGAAAGAGGGTATAGTTTGGGAGATCCTTGTCACTTTATTTATTATTCTTCTTGGGATTTGGAAACTAGACTATGTTATTTTCTAAATTTTAGATGAACTAGGTAGGTACATGGTCATTTCTGAAATAATAGACCTTTTTTTCAACTCTAAAAACTATTTACACCTATGATCTCTTTGATTATCTTGATGAGGAGGTCATTGCTGTTGATTCTCAAGATGTGGATCCCTATGGTGCAGTGCAAGCTTTGAGGTAGGAGATGGTACATGGGCCTACTTAAGTGTAACTATAGTGGATTTTGTATTTCTTATTCTCCTTCTTTGGGTTGATAGAATTACCTGAGACTTGGATTTGGTCTCTGTGATGGATTTTTCCAACTGTTGAGAAATTTCATCTAGATACCAAAACCCTCTTATGTATTTCACAGGGATAAATGGTGTGAGTAAATCATCAATGAGATTTTATACAAATATATGAAACATCTCTTCTTGATGGAGTGGTATATTCAAAGAGTAAGTAAATCCTTTCCACTATGAAATGAAGTCTAAGACCCATTAATTTTCCCTTTGTTTGTAGTTTGTAATATCAAAGACTATTTTCTTCTATAGCATTGTGAAAAATAGTATAGGAACTTCTGATGAAGATCATCCTATCCTATGATCGATCAAGAATGCAAACTTGTGTACCATAAAAGGCTGACCACTACAATGATTGCATTAAACATATGAGTTTCACCACTTTTTACTTATCGGGGGTCCACATCATAGGATCACATCGAGCGAAGAAATGAATCAAATTCTATTTTGGATCTCTCAATCCATTGAAAATCAGAAATGTAGGATTCCCAAAGTTTGGAAGAGGAGGGTTAGGATCCAACCATTCAGGGTCGACCTACTTTTCTTACTATACTGGTGCACACCATCCTTCCATGTATTCCAATTAAGTCTTTAACGACTCAATAGTGTTCATAAGAATTTGAGGAATATCTCACTAATCCGAGACCTGAATAGGTGTGGAGGCTAGAGCTCAAAAAAGTGAGGTGACTAGAATTACCACTGATGGTGGAACCCCAAGTATCTACAATGGGTAACCAATAGGGATAGGCCTGTAAGGATGTTCTTTACCATGTTCTGGTTGTGTACCCAATAGAGGTAATTCTTGATATGATATTATAGGATTCAAATATATTAGTGGTTGATGCCTCACAATGATAAGATGTACCATGTTTTCTTCCGTTGTCATGGAAAACCCTCTCTATTGAGGTGTTCCAACTAGAACTGTGATTTAAGGGTCTTCTTGAGAATCATATCTTCCAGGAAGGCTTCTATGGAGCAACTCTTCATTGATTCTTCTCAACTGTTTTATTTCCTCTTCTTTCTGAGAAAACATTTCCTCTAGCAAAAGGTATTTACCTTCTCTCGGGGGAAGGCGAGTCATGTTATAAACCTTCCTTTTACATTATTATGTTATTTTCTAAGATTTAGAGGTGGATTATTTGATGGGATACCCAAATTTTGTGTGAGACTATGGTTTCGAGTACTCACACCTCATGCATTCATTTCTATGTGTACCATCTAATGAAAATAAAATTCTTCTTCATAATCCTCTGAATTGGTCTTATGTTCTAGAGGGTCTTCAATTATGGAGTTGATGAAATTCATAGATGTGTAGTACATCACATGCATTATATTGGAATCTTTGTAAGATTGCCTTTTTCAGCACCCTCTACGAGACCTTTTATTTTTTTATTATTGGTTCCATAGGAACTATTTGATGGAAAGTGAACTGAAGGGAATTCATAAAGAGTTTAGTTTTACAAGTTCCAAGTGGATGTACTAAATCACAGTATGATAAAAATTTTGAGGATTCACTTTGTAACATATTTTATAATCTAGGGAAGACTGATTCCCACTAAGAAAGGGATTATTGAGGTGAAAAAGTCCCAATATCTAAGGGATGGGGTTGTTCCTGTTATTCCTTCACAACCCTTAGAGCTTGGTTGGATGATCCCACAGATTGGGTTAAAAAATCCTCATCCCTACAGGCTAGGGTAGTTCCCGAACTATTGTGGTTGATATTATCATAGATTCTCTTCTTATTTTACGGAGTCTAGTCTGAATGTGGGTTGGGTACATTATTTAGAACTCAATTAAATCATCCATTTTTGAAGATCATTGTTCTATTTCTAAAATTTTATCAATCTAATGGTTTACATCCTCTATTTGGGATACCTTCTTGATATTCTCATATTCTTGATGCAAGAGTATCTCAAAAGCTTCCTCTATTCTTGTATAATGTCAATGATAGTCGGTCAAGACCGGTACATGTTGAGAATATCTTTGGTCATGAACATATTTCATTTCATGTAGTTGACCTCAGAAATGAAAATGACTAATTCCACCTTTGTAGGGATTTTTTGGATTGGGAGTGCAGTGAAATTAAATTCTCCATGTACACATCATCCTCTGATACAAACAACATTTGGGGTATCTGCAATCATCTTTTTCATCATCATTAATTCATCATGTAATGCATGTTGAAGGGATCCCTTAAATTTCATGATCTTTGGATGTTGGGAATCCATGAGATATGCCAAGTCTATTTGGTGATGCAACACTTTTATTACCATAACGTGAGTTTGATAGTCATCATATGGGAATAAAAAATATATTATGTGATGATGAGTTTTCTATTTGTTTAGGTAGATTTCATGCATACAATCTTCCAAAAATTCCTCTAGAATGATGTATTGAGTGGTGGATAAAGTAAAAACATGACTAGTATGTCATCTTTAGCCAGTTTCTTCCTCATGTTTAGTAGATCTTTTTCGTCTTTCATAAGGGGTTCCTTAACCTGGCTTGAAAAGAGTGTAAAATTCCCGATTTTTTTACCACAAGCAATGGTATTGGATGGGATTCTCTCTGATATGTTGAAAGGAAAATGTCCCAAGGGTGGTTTAAAGATGGACCCTCACCTTGGGATATCGTCCAGTTGAGAAAGGATTTCACCTACCAGTGAAAAGGTATCAGACATGACTATCCTTGTATTTGCAATGCCACACGATAAGAGAGCTTCCTCATCACTATATAGTTAATTGGAGTATTATTTTGACAATGTGAATCACTACTGTGGAGAGAAATTTTTCAATAATATCAATCATGGGGAGGACCATCATGGTTGATTATAAAAAAGGGAAGACCCTCTTGTTCCTTGGTCATTTGTCCACATGGAGGGTTTCCATGGATCATATCAATATATAGTCTCTTGATATTGATTATTGTCATGATTAAATCCTTTATGGTGATATGTCTGATGAGGACCTTAAGAATTACAACCACTGATCCCGTAATTTGGTAACAAGAGGGTAAGATATTAAGATGCAACAGATAAATGTCTTAGTGATTCATGAAATCCAACGTCAAGAGAATCCTAATTATAGATCTAATATTGATTATATAATCATTTTTGATGAGACATATTCTTATATATCTTCTTACGAGTGACTAGGGACACTTTCTGGGTTAAGTGATTGTCATGTGAAGGTGTTTGTGCCTGCCTTGGAATGACCATTAAAATAGGCCGATTACCACTAATTGGAGTCAGATTATGTTCATGATCTGGCTGTTTCTATAATATGGTGGAGTACCCCCTCAGAAGAGAGTAGAGGTGTGTGTCTAATTTGGGGAGTTATACTGATGAGCCCCCCATTTGTGGGAAAAAAGTTATGTGTCTATCCCTCTAGAACTACTATCTTTACCGTGATGTTATACTAGAAAATCTGTAGGATGTGGGTAGAAATTTGTGTATACCCATATACCATTTCAAAGATATTCTTGGTGATTTTAGTGAGTAGAATGATGATATATTCCCATTCCATATCTAGAGTAGGTGTATGTGCCTTCTCGTGTTATCCCTTTCCTATTATTGGATATTGAAAGTACTGGTGTGTGGGGGTAGAGAGTTGAATCTGCCCTCTTCTTGTCATTGGGAATTTTTGAATGACTTCTCTATGTGTTTCCAGATGAGGTTGATGGTAGGCTTGGTAAATGATGGTAAGTGTGTGTGGTTGCATGTTATTTTCCACTAAATATGGTCGGTGGACTTCTTTGAGTGATTCTAGATGGGTCTTCTGGTGGGTTTGGTGGGTGAAGGCAAGTGTATGTTCATGCTTGCAAGTTTCCACCATATTTGTTTTGCCAAATTATTTGAATTCTACTAGGCGAGTTTGTTGGCTGGCCAAATGAAGGCAGATGGGTGTGTGAGTACATTTGTTGTTTTCCACCAAACTGGTTTTTTGGGCTTCTATGGAGGGGGAATGTTGTGAACCTACTCCCTATTGTCCTGTTGTCATCCCCAGTGTGCCTTCTTGCGTTCCTAGGTCTGAGGGACTTGGGATAGATAGCCGAAGGTGACACCCTCATCATGTTGAGGGTTCACTATTGCGTGGAATTTGAGATGGTGATTGTTGTAAGGATCCCTTTAGAAGGACCCATGTGTCTTTGTGAAGAGGATGTAGGTGGACTCCTAATTCACCTACCTAAAATATGGGACAAACTGGTTGTTTCATTTCGGTATAACCTCTTAAAATGGTTGAATATAGGGGTCAACTCTGTATGCTTTAGGACCACCGGTCATTACCAGCCAAAATATTGAGGGTGATTGTTGAGCTAGAGGGCCTGTCAGGTAGCCTCCAAGGTTGGGATCATAGAATTTGACATTACTATTTTTGACTAGTGAGTTTGAGACCCAGCTTTGAAGATGATGAGTTAGTGATGACGTCCTTCGCACAGACAAATATCCATCTTGAGTAGCAATCGGGGCATTAATTTGTGAGAACATGAAGGAGGACATTGGATTGAAGGGAGTTCTTGTAAGGAAGTTACTGTATAAATGAAAAACACAAACAATGAACTCCATTGAATCTACATATTTCTTGAGTGAACACATTCATGATTGATTTCCCTATCTGGACCTTATTTCCTTTGAGAATGGGAAGGGCCTAACAAGTAGGTGAAACTATCATCTTGGTTATGGATTCACACCAGGTTCACCATTTTTTGGTTCCTATGAAAATGAGACTTCATCAAGGAAAGAGAATGGTCTGACAAAGACCGTTTAGTGAATCTATTTTATATTTTGAAGGAGATTCCATAGTTATTTTTTCGATGGATTTACACTCCGCATGAAACTTTTCTATTTCTGGACAGTTTCCAATAGGTTTGTTCATTGAACCAAAAACACCCAATGGTTCTGTATCCATGGGGACCTGCTTTCCAAAGGTTGGTTCTCATTAGGTGTTTTGACCTATGATGCTTAAGAACTCTCATTGGTTGACAGGATGGGAGGGCAGGCTAATCACACCCTATAGAGGGAGTTATTCCCTACTTTGGGAATCTCTCATATATTTAAGATATGTTCATGAATCCATCATTAATTCCCAAGTATGATGTGGTTCATACATGATTAGTAATCAATTATTAGCTTTTTTGAAATTTATAATCATCTGTATGTATCTGAGGTTCTTCATCAATGGATATATCTCTACGTATTTGAGGTTATACATTGATGGTATCCTCTTACATACTACTTAGAGATTCTTTGGTTATTATTAAGATAATGCTATTTTTCTCTCCGTATAGTGAGGCACTTTGGAGTTTGTTGTCATCTAGGTAGATGAAGGTCACTCTAGAGTTTATCATCATCCAGGGATATAGGAATTGTTTGATGTTGGTATTGAACCCATAAATGGGCTTCCTATGTATCATTTTAAAGAAGTTAGAACCCACATAGTTCGATGATGCTTAATGGGGAACATCATACATTTTAAAGTGATTTGAGAAAAACCCAATCATATAGATTAACATCATGTATCGAGGATGTCTTGGCAGAAGGTTCCAAGTCAAATTTTAGTGTGAGACTTATGCCAAAATATCCTGAGGAACATGGAAGGGATATGAGTTTCGAAGTTGAATTAGAGCCTACTGGGAATATCACCCAAAAGAATAGGTTTTATTTTGGAGTCGGGTTTGAACCCTAGGAATTCCTCCAACGTATCCCATTTGGATGGGAATAAAATCACTTGTAGTTTTGTGAGTCTCTTAGGTGAGTATATCCCTTTAATGTGATTGAGTTCAGAATTTCCTTAAGTAGATTCCCTTATAAAAGAACCATGAGATATATCTTTACTCATGGTGGTTTAGGGGGGATTAACTTGGGGATTACTCTTAATGAGGATTCCTGAATTAAGGTAATTATGATTCATGATTTCTCTTGATAAGGCTACCCATTGAGATCAATCCCTAGGTGGGTGTCCTATGTATCCTTGTTAGAGAAGGAATCATAGTTTATTTAGTTTAGTACTTCATTTGGATTGTGTTGATGTATTCATCATTGGTAAACTCTAATCCCACATGAGTCATTCTTGGTGTGAGAAATAGTATGAATTAAAATATTTGAATAACTACACACTTTTCCTCCTCCACTGGTTGAAGAGGTTGTGGCTACAACAGAATAGGTCGGGGATATGGTGGAGGAGGTTGAGGCTATGGTAGAAGATGATGGGGCTAAGACACTTCCCTCTCTTCACTTTACATTGGATGAGAGTCCAGGTTAAGGAATAAATGAAGGTGAAGGACGAAGAGGTGGAGAGGAGCAAGACTAAAACCTCCCACATGATAGCCTACAGGCTTACACCAAGATGGATGCCTTAAAATTAGTTTTGCATTGGGGGTAGGATCTCATTATATGTTTAATGGAAAATAATGTGTGATCCTTACCCTTCATACTGGGAACTAGGGGATTTGAGTATCAGATATGGTAAGGGTCATACATGGTTCAAAAAATAACACTCCACACCAGGAACTCCGCAACACTATCCCTTGGGCAAGGGTACTCGTGATCCTATATATACTATCTACAGATGCCCTGATGATCCTAACACTATGGTAGAAAAAATGCGGGAAACATTTGACCAAAGAAATACAAATCCAAATGGGAGACACTTTGATGTTCATTATCACATGGTTTGTTTTGTTAGGAGGTCTTCATGGAGGATTTGATTTGATCTCTCTCAGATAAGGGAGCCAAAGGAGGAGAGGTCCTACCATGGATGTCTTTAAAGAAGGTTCAATGAATGGGTCACATAGGCTATAAGGTAGGGAGAACCAAGGAGGTTCGCACAAGGTTGCTTCACGTAGGTAGGATTGGGTGAGCTGATACGCCTTGGGTGATAGACCACATGGGTGACTACACATGGGAGACAATTTTCTCATGTCTTAAAGGGATTCCATAGGTGTTCCCGAAGGTAAGTCGTGTTTGTCCCTGGTTAAAAAAGGGGACCTCATGGTAGTCTTTGTTTATTAGGAGTTGGGTGAATTCCTTGCATAGGTTTTGTTTATTTTAAACCCTTAGAGGACTTAAGTTCCTATATTACTCTTTAATTCTATCCTCCCTATGTGTTATAAAACTACCTAGAAGGTTTCAGAGGACCTGAGTGAAGAAATAGGGAGATCAAAGTGGAAATTAGCCTTCGGGAAAATTATTCCATCCAAATGAAGACCCTATGGGAGTTTTTATAGAAACATATAGGACCTTGGGTGAAGGTTTCTTTTTTATCATGTGTGTGGTATATAGGGCATTGTGCACTGACAATATTTGGGGGTACCTTGGGAAAACTACTCTTTGGGGATTTTCAATTCTTGGATATCTTCAACTATTTTCGCCTATTTTTTGGGGCCTTTTCCCTTTGTTCCCTTTTAATATACATGGTAAAAAAAGTTTCAACAATGATCTGGGAATTGTTTTACTTGAAACCAGGACACCTCCCCTTAAACTAGCATTCAAGTCATGGGCCAAGGGTTAAAACAAGACCACTTTCGTCACACAGACTCATTAAGATGAAATATATAAGGCTTGAAAACTGTATATATAATAGTATCCAATATATTATATAAGGATACTCATCACAACTTAGATCCTTGATCCACAACATGATCTTCACATATATTATATTTTATTTAGTGAAAAATAAAACACAAAATACACAATGACATGATACCGTTCAACATGGTATGATTCCCTATGAATGGTTTTTGTATTGAAAAAAAAAACATGAAATTCCTCTACAACATAACAATCACTAGTCATGGTACTACCCCCATCAATCGATAACTTTCATCCAAGCTAGGTATCATCATGGAATGATCCCTATAGGATATTACATGGAACACCTCTCCCACATAATTACCAAGCCTCCCCACAACCCTCATCACAATGTGAGAATTATCATTTTTGGAATGAAAATCCACATATATGAGAATTATAGAAAAGGGTTATCCCTATATAACTCTTATATCAACCCTAGAACACAATACACCTATTAAGCCTATAAACACATTCAAAATCACCTCTTTGATATGTTTCAACCCTTATAATCTTGATCAAAATGATAATTCTAAAAAAATACCTGCTTTGGGATCATAAATTCAATTTTCCTCTTATTTTCATAACCTATAACAGTGGGGTCATTACAAGATAGATGGATTTGGTACCCTTGAAGTAAGGGAGGGTGATATAGTGGAAATGATTAGCCTAGGTGTGGGAAACATATAATCCATTGATTTCATATAGACTTTGGGATAATTATTAGTGTATATGGTGATGGATCATCCTCCACTGATAAGATTGTATATCAAAGTTGGGATTTTCCTGGAAGGGATGTATGTGTTGGTTGGGTGTGATAAGAATAATCTAGTTTGATTTTGTAAGTGTGATAGAAGTTCATCTAATCTTTTTTAGTGGATTCCCATATTAAATTTCCACTATGGAAAATTACTATGTAATGTAATCATGGTCACATTGAGGGATTATATGCCTTATGAGTGATGATATTTGAACCTAGAGTTTGAAAAGAGAGAAAGGTATCCAAATAGGTTATTTGGACTGATTGGTGTCCCATGGGACTTATGGGATCCCCAGTCTCATGTTTTCCCTAGAGAGTATTATTTAATGAGAAATTACATATTTGTATTCTAGTATTAATGCAATAGAGACAATATATTGATCACTCAATATGTCAAGTTAAGAAATATATGTGGATTCTAGGTGAGTATCCAAACACTCGATTATGATATATGCTATATGAGGTTTTAGGGAGGCTTGATTACTTGTGTGAATGTTGTATGAGGTTATCAGGAGATATGAAGCCCCTAATTAGATAAGATAAGGGATTATAAGTTAGGGATCCATTTACCTTAAATATGATATATGATTCCAGTGTGGGAGAACCATTACCCCTTGATGTAAAATGGAATGGGGGTAGGGAACCATTTCACATTAGAGTATGAATATGATATTTTCTTGGATTAGGTGGTATTCTAGGATGAGGATCCATTCCTCCTAATTTGTATGATTATAATATGTTTTAGGTGGAGTTATACCCCCATGGGTGTATGATTATGAGATTTTGTAGGGTAGGGAACCATCTCCCCTAGGTGTTTGATTATGATATGTTTTGGGATGGGTCGATTTTCCACTAATATGATATGTGGTATTACGAGTGGGCTACTATTTCCCTTAATATAATATTTGGTATTATAGGCTATCCAATCTTCTCATTGATATTATATTTGTTATTACAAGTGGTCCAATATTACACTCTTAATGATATGTGGTATTATAAGTGGGTTACTCATCACCCTCATGATTATGGTGATATCATGGCAAGAAGATTACCCCCATGATGAGTATGAAATATAGTGATAAAAAAGTGGGCCATTTATCAACCTATTAAATATGATATATATTGATATCTAGGGTCCACATGTCCCTATGATGAGTATGATAAATGGGGATATATGGGTAGGTCCATTATCCCCCAAAGTGTATGATTTATGGTGATATATGAGGTGGGTGATATTTTCCTGAATTATACATGTTGATATAATATATGATAACATTATGAGAGGGTGTTTATCAGACCCTCGATATGGTTATTTGAAATTATCAGTGACATATGAAACTGGATAATGAAAGTATGGATGACCACTGGTGTCACCTACGATCCTGAGGATCGATGGTGAATATTTTAGTATGAATTTTTATTTTATTTTATTAATTTGACCCTATAATGTTGTACATACATTGTACATACTTGTTATGTTCGGGAAAAAATTGGCGGTGACCTACTAAGATTTACTAACACCCTGATCAGTAGGTTATGACACATTGGTACCAGATAATACCTCATGATCATTTATACAGGCAGTTAGAGGTCTACTTTTGGATGGTTCAGTTAGATATATTGGAAGAATCTAAAAAATGGGGCTAGTTAGGGACTTGTGAATATGGTTTTTATTTAATTACTATTACATTAAGTTATATATGATCTTATAATAAGATATATTATTGACTCCTTCTTCCCTCATGTGATATTTTTTAGATAAATTATTTTGTTACAGTATGGTGTGTTATTTGTTTCAGTCTGGATCTGGCTCTGATTTATTTATTCATAAATTTATGGGATGATAGATTTTATGATATTTCCCTCACTTTTTTACTATGAGATGAGTGTATAGTATACCCATAGTAACAATTTACACACTCACTACTAGTCTATAGCCAATATCATATGTGGAGTCACTCTTAAGGTTACATAATGATCTTGTACAATAAATATAGAGTAAACTAGGTTGGGAAGTTACCAAGTGGTATTATAGAATTGTTTATTTTCTCTTACAATTTCTGATAATGTATATAGGAGAGATGGTTAAAATTGAGATTTATTACTTGTTATCTTATTAGATAACAACTATATGAGATGAAATCCAAGTTACCAAGGATTTGGGATTAATTTTATTACTTTTTGATGTTATATGTGAGTTTATTGGTATTAGGAATTATATTTTGGATTTATAATTACTAGTTTTTTCTATTATCCAAGGGTGGAAAGAGGTATAGGTTAAACCATTATATTAGGTATGTAGGTTCACAAGACATGTGAATTATTACATGTTATGGAGATAATAAATAAAAAAAGAAATTTTTTGTTGCATAATGTGTCAACAACATATTATATGGTGTTTCCCCATATATCTTCTTATTGAAATTATACTTAATTAAACCAGATAGTTTGTTATTATTATTGGTGATTAAATATTCAAATTATTATATGATATCAATTATTTAAAATTATAATAACAACATATAAAGTATTTCCATTTATAAATTATGAATTGAATTTAATTAAAATAAATAGTAATTATAATATACACAAAAAAATAATTATGGGGTTTCCTAGGAAATGATTGATAATATAGACAATAGATTTATTAAAACAATTTTGATGGTTAATATTTAAATGTAAAATGATTTTGACCAAATGGATTGGTCTTTAATCATCAAAGTGCTCAGAAAGTGTGGGTTTTCTGTGTGGGTTTGTAACCTTTTCCTCTGGCGATTCTCCTATCCATGGTTCTCTATTTATATAATAGGGGAAAAGGTTTGGATTCATAAAATCTAGAAGGGGTTTGAGACAAGGTGACCCCATTTCCCTAATTCTTTTCATTTTTTCCTAGGATTTCCTTTATAGAAATATCAATAAGAGTCCTGAAGATGGGTTCATTCATCACATTAAAGGGAGGTATGGTTTCTCTGGTATTTATCATGTATTGGTTGTAGAAGGAATGTGGTTTTTATTTGATGAGAGTTAAAATTCTATTTTTAATTTCATGTTTACCCTGTATGTCTATTGTAATAATTCAAGAAAATGTGTTAGTGCCAACAAATGTGGTGTTCTTTTATCCAAAAGGTTATCCTCTATGAGATCCATTATTAATCAAAATAAAATTGGTTTGGATAAAAAAATAATTATAATAGATTATTGGGGTGATCCATTTGATAACCGGATAGTTATAATTAACTATTATGATACCATTGTGAACAGAATTATGGTAATGATACTGAGTTGGAAAATTCACTTTCTATCCTTCTGGAGAAGGATTACTCTAGTTAATATTGTTATTTATTCCATTACAAGGAATGTTTTATCTATGTGAAGACCTCCGAAAATAGTGTAAAAAAAATTAAAAGGCTCCAAAATTGTTTTATATGGAATTATAACTAAGAATGGTTCCATAATTGTGTATGTTGGAATATTCTATAAATACCTTTGTAGGGGGGGGGGTGGGTTGTCAATCACAAAGGAATTAAAGAAAGTATATGGTGTTTGAAAGCTAACATTGTATGGGAGGTCATATCAGGTTATTCCCCTAGTCTTAATTTATAAAGATTTAGTACAGGGAGTTCCCCCATTACTAGGTTCATAGTTGCAATGGCTAGTATCTTTTGAAAAATATAAAGAGAATTACTGATCCAATTTTGGAGAACTATTGATGGATCATTGGGCATGGTGAAATTTTCTTCTCGAAACAAAATTGAGAAATTTATCTCTTGTTCCTTCCTAGTTTTCCATTCATAGACATTTATGTAAGATAGTTCTATTCCCATACTCAATTAATATATGTAGTTCTTAATGAGGACCAAAAGGAATTGATTCATAAAATTAATTTTTCTAAGAATCCATATCAGTGTTTAACTACTTCTTCCTGATTTGGGAAACTGAACTACTATATTTTCCATGGTATGATCCAATATTCTTCTAATATGGGAAGTATGGTCACTATAATCGGGTGTAATTATATATATATATATATATATATATATCATAAATTAAACTTTATTCTAAGGAGAATTCATTAATATTCCATTCCAACTAATGATAACCTTTATCACATTTATATTCCTCTTGTATTGAAATACAAGTGCTACTCCAATTCACAATCTGAAGTTATTTTTATCTTTTCTACAATAGTGAGTGGGATATCTATCTATGGATTAATGTTGTTGGGCTTCTAGATTTTATTGTAAGGGATGAGTTTATTTAGGTAAGATTGTATTTTCCAGAGAGGAAACGCTTGCGAGCCAAGGGGTAAACCATTTTCACTACAACTATTTTTTGGATCTTCTATGATATAAAGAATTCTATTTTTCATTAGGTAAATCATCTGAATATGTAGAAAATCAGGTAATTTTTTTATATTCTTTATTGTTTATTGGTGTATTGTAAAGGTATGACTCTACTTCTGGTACTACACTCCCTTGACATGCTCGGTCGTTCTATAATAGTGGCTTCTCTTGGGTGGAGGTATCCTAGTGTTTGGATGAGATAGAAACTTCTAGTTCCTGGTATTATGTTTAATTCAGATGTATTTTATGTGAAAGGTATCATTGGAAGTTGTGGTGTTTTTCACAATGTTTGTGGATAGGTCCTCATGGATTTTCAGCTTACTTTTGGAGGGTAACTTAGTGGTGGTGGAGGCATTGGAAATGCTTCAATGGATTAATATCTATAAGTCAATATTTATTTCTTTATCTAAAGTGGAATTAGATTCCTCCTTAGCTATCAATTCCTTGAAAGGTCAATTTGATTTTCATTGGTTTATCACTTATCATATTATAACTTGAATTTTCCTTCTTCCTCAAAAATGATGGTTCTTAAAACATGTCATGAGGGTAATATATTATAATATCTTCTTTCTTCAAAAGGTAATTAGGATGAAAGGATTACAGTGTTATCTAACATTTTCTCTCTTTTTATTGATTGTAGTATGATTGTTCAAGGGGATTCCCTTAGCCTTCATCATTTTTGGCCTCAATGATCTCTACTTTCTATTCTAATACCTTTTCCTCTATTTTCATCTATTCCTCATAATAAAATATTTCAATTGTTTGTCATAAATGAGTAGTAGGGTGATTTCATATTTTGTTGAGATTAGTTCTGATGTATGTGGGTAACCCAAGAGAGAGGGGTTAGATCCATCCTAAGAGTTCATTTATAAATGTAGAATCATGATTAGATGTTCATTGTTTGGGATTAACGCATAAGATGTGATATTGAGTTTGTGATATTACCATAGAGATTCTTTATGTATTATAAATGTAAAATCATGAATAGTTTTTGTGATTTTATAGGTCTAACATGTATGATAGGCATGGATAACTAATAATTCAGGACATAAAGTCTAGGATCAGTGAGGTAGACATATGTGTGATGTGTGGTTATTCAAGGATTAATAATGTGAGCCTAGGATTGATGGAATCACTAGATTATCCTATGTAGATAATTATTAGATATGATATGATATTTGAAAGGTTTTAAACACCTTTTTGTGAGTGAGGAATGGAAAAAGAGTGATGGACCTTTATGTTATGGAATGTATTATTTATAGTAGGGGTTTATTTAGAGGTTGGTCAAGTGTGGATTTGAGAAGTTGAAATGGTGCATTGGGATGCAGATGGTGAGTGACATGATATATTTTGGTATGATGGTGGATTGACTGAAGGACCACAAGATTATAAATATTTCATGAAAATCATCTCATGTAAGATATGAGCTATGTTATTTTGGGATGTGAAAGGTGGTGACATGATTGTTGGCTCTAATGGAATGTTGAGGGTCTGAGTTGCTCAATGTGATGGATAATAAATTATGGAGTTCCTCAACTATGGTTATTTTGGCACTAATGTGATTCAAAATTACTAGAAGGACTAGGCAGTTTCCATAGAGGGATAGAATGTTAGAGTCACATAATAGTGATAGGGGTCGTATACCTTGAGTTAAATCCGTCAAGAGTAGGTTTGTGGTGGATGATTATTAGTTGTATAAGAAATCGGTTGTGTGGGGAACCATAATATTATTTGATCCAAAAGTGGGGCTTGAGAAGTGGAGTAGGAATAATGAGTTTTAGTGTTTGATTGGAAGTGAATACAGGGTAGTATTAGGCCCGTAAATTTTTAATAAGGAAAGTTTTATGGTAAATAGAACATTATAGATTGTCTAAGTGAATGGATCAAATTCATATTAGTTTTTGATAAACATGAATGGTGAACTGTTGATGGATCAAACTGAATTTTAATGGTTTTGATGACGGTTATTAGATGTAAGTGATGAAATTATAAACAAAAAAAAGTAAAATACACATATATTGTTTTTGATAAATGAGAATCAGGAAACGTTAGTATGTTTAATTACTAATATCCACTAGATTGACAGTTGGGTGGTATGAGTGTTCATGTGTTTCAATAATAGGCCATAAGAGTAACCGAGATGGTGGAATACCAGTGCTCATATATATTATGTTTATTTGAATAATGAGGTAGTAATTGTATTCTAGATATATTCTTGGGAAAGAGGCTATAGATTTTTTTGAGGATGTTTGGGTAATTCTTAGATGAACCATTGGGTGAATAATGGTTTTATATATATCAATAATGTCAACTGATGGTGTGTGGCATTAGTGAATTGGAGATTATCCAATTATACCAAGAGAGAAAAATTATTGTGGAATAGTTGGGAAGGATCATCACCATGATGTGTGGTTTGTAGTGTTTTTAGAGTGGTTGGTACAATGAGGTTTCGACTAGGGAATTCATGAATGATTGAGTGTAATGGTTTAGGGAATTGTTTAATGTTCGATTCAAAGAATAAATGAAATTATGAGGATAATGGGTGGCTGGATCCTAGGGTTTTGAGAAGTAGAGAGGTTTGGGGTGAAGTTTCATCTTGATTATAACCAATGTTAAATATGGTATTTGCGTCATTAATCAAGGATTAGTGACTGGAATAGTCTAAAATGGATGCAAGAGGACCCTTCCTGAGGATGAGAAGTATTATATCAGGTAGTTTGTAATGACCAACATCATTTTGGGTTTTTTAAATTAGGGGAAATTTAATTTTTTAGTCATGGAGAAAGGGATGTACTAATAATTCGGTTTTATATTGAATTATAAAAATTAGAACATATCTAGGGGGTGTTTTTAAATATTATCAAAGTTCTAGGAGGTGTTTTGGGTTCTTGTGAGAGAGATAGATTAGGGTTAGATTGGATTTAATGTGGATTTACATAACATCTATCTCTCTATACTGTGATGGGTGAGGGTCACTCTATGATAAAGGGTTGAATTAAGTGTCATTCCATATCTAGTAGAGGTTCAATTATATGATGGTAATATTGGAGTTGGTTCCCTCGAACCAAATATCATTTTTTAATTTCTATTAATTTTATATTTAGTATTTTAATATTTTTTTCTTAGAACAACCCAATAGTTCTTTTGTGTGAAAACATATGTGGTAATTTCCTAGGATATTTTTCATGTTAACAGTACATAACAATTCCCCACTATGACGAGATTCTTCAGATGGTTTGAAATATTACTTAAACCTTTGTTCTATGGATGGATAACATCCTTTTATGGGGAATATATGATACAATCCATCAATAGTAAGAGGATCATAATACATTGAGACACCATCTCATGATGTTCTCTCTTTTTATTTTCTATGAATGGAGGTTATTAGAATAAAATTACAAATAATAATTCTAAATGTTTCTTGTGTCATTAGATATTTCTATCATTGGACCCATGTAAAGATCCTTTGACTCTATAATTATTATCAATGTATACTCTAAATTATAAAATTAGATGTATTTTGTAATCCATGATGATGATCGTTCATGGTGAAGTTGGATATATTGGGTGTGTTATGATTGGCATTGTATTAATGAAAAATATGAGAGATGATTTATCACTTTTATTTTAATAATTTTCTTGGGCCCTTTGATGGAATAGAATATCCATATTTAGTCCATGGACATGGTATTTTATTTTCATGTTTAGTTTTGAAATTAAAATAAATATATCTGAGAATATATGTTGACAAGACAAGTTATAAAACTCTTTTAAAGTGAGAAATCATGCAAAATAGATTATATTACATAACAATAATTCATTGGAGGTTTAATGTTGGTGCGGCATTAAAATGTTTCCCTCTGGGTTCCTTGGAATGTTTCTATATTCTATCGTTGATGTTTTAGTGGATTAGCCCAATGCCTTTGAGAAAGGGGCCTACAGAGTTTCAAAAAAAGTGTATCCAAGAACCTTAGATAAATTCAATATGAGTTTATTAAGTAGATTTTAATTTTATTCTCAGGTTTGAGGAAAAATATTTAATCAATTTAATAGTTTATCATAAGTATTTATTTATTGGCATATAATGTAGTGACATTAATTTATTTAAATAAATATTCATAACACAAGGATTGATAAAAAATTAATTGGTCAACCATATCGAGTAACGGTCCAGCGAGAATGAGATATTATTTGAATAAATATTAATTTATTGAGGAAAAATTATATTTATTTATTTCTCTAGTTATGTGCATGTTAAGTAAATAATAATAATAATAATATTACTTATACATGGGGTATGATAGTGATTAAGAGATTGTTAAAGGAGATTTTTGAAAATGATATTCTAACCATAGTTCTATAAATACATGACTATAGAATTTAATAATAATTGAATTGAAATTTGAAATGCTAATTTTTGTGAACAACATTTGGATTTCTAGATAATTCCTTATCCTAGCGATATTGTCAAAAATGTTCTATGTTCTATGAGTGTTGGTGATTCTACTCCTCCCACTTTATCTATGAGAGATCCAAGAGAATACAACAAGCTTTGTTGGTGTTATAAGGCACAATCAATAACCAACAACATAAGGCATATGGACATAATCACTAGTAAATGGATAACCCTATGACGAGGTTGAAATTTTCTTGGTACATGTGCTGATAATCATTAGAAGGAGTCCTACCGAGATTGTTAAATCACAATGATGGGTTAGTAAGAAGGGGAAACCGAGTTTGACAAAAAAGAAAGAATTATAATGAAATGTAATTCTTAACCTATATAAATATATTATATATTATTAGTGGGATCCTATCTTCATGGATTTTAGGAATTCATTTCTATTTGGTTACAATGATAAATCCTATAATTTGATTTATTTTTTATCAATCACCTATTATGCTTCTACTATGGCATGGAAACTTCAAGAGGTATTAAAGGGGTACCATCTGTAATTTATAATTATTTATTTTCATTCAAGGTTTCATTCATTTTTTATTAGATATATTTTTAATATATTTATTATTTAGAACAATTATAATTATTTACAATCATTCACCTCTATGTAACCAAAAAAAGTTAAAGACCAATGAAGGAGTCAATAAAATCCATTGGGAGGTGACAAAGTTTAGGTTGGTTAACATCGATTACACATCATGTAATAAATTTAACAAGATTATAATGTTCTATATGTTGCATGGATATTCACATGGATTCAACATGTAGTGTATTTATTATACTCAGTGTGTTTTTCATACAAACTAGTATGTGACTTGTCAAATTAAATTCTATGTAGCTGGTGTACACACTGTGAAGTATACCTATTTTTGTAGTATAAATCACATAACATACATGGTGAAAGGCTCATTTTGTATTTATTATACAACATGTGTAGAAGACATCTGATTTACACATTAATTAATACATTCATGGTGTATTTAATACTTATGATTTGTTGGTTGTTCTGTTAATACACATGAGGTGTTTTTAATACAAATGATGTAGTGAACATTTAATTAATTCACATATAGTCTAATGAGTACAGTGTGTAATTAATTCATATTTGATGTAAAAATTAATTAACAAACAATGTTTTTAATTCACACGAATTGTAATTAATTAATTTTCACAATGTGTAATTAATTTACACTCTGTAATTAATTAAAATGTGGTGTTTTTAATTCAAACATGTTTTAACACATTGTGTAATTAATTTAAATAAAATGTATTGTTAATACATGTTCGGGGTATTTATCACATGAAATGTAATAAATTAATTTATGTGGAAATACGATTAATTGCGATATTAAACCAGTATACACACAATGTGGAAATGGTTTAAAGAATATTAAATGTCTACATAATTATGCGTTAAATTTAGGAATAAATTTAGGATTGCCTCTATTTCACATCATGTACTAATTAAAAGTAGATGTAATTCTAGGATAGTTTTTATGGACTTTGAAGATAATTAATTAATTAATTAATTAATTAATTGGATTAATTAAATTAATGATATCTCACTTTATCATAATAAAAGAATGAATTGAAATGATTTCTATCTAGTGTAAAAATGTATGTTCATTTCAAGTGTAGATGATGATGAGGTTAGAATGAAATCTGTATGGATTTTTTCATTTAATCAAAATTAATTCCATAGGGTTGTGATTATTTATAATTAAATTAAAATTATGGCTTTTGAATTATTCATTCCTCTATTATTTAAGGGCATATGTGACTGAAATTTATTTTATGTAATGCCCCAAACAAATACATGGGTTACCCCCACCTCTGTGCGAGTAATAACACATATAATAGATAGAGAAGCTATGTGAGTGAATGAAATTCAAGGACGATCTATGGTAAAAACATACCTGGGGATACATAAGTGTACAAGTGGAATTCTACAACTCTAACCAGGACTGGTTCAAGGAGTTTTCCCCTAGGACCCAATATAGTTAATCATTATCTTGATAAAATAACTATTAGAAAAATCTCATGATAATACCATTTTATTTATTTCTATAAGTTGAATGATTAATTAATTATTTTGAATGTAGGAAAATCATATTAAATAAACTAATTAACAACCAGATAAGATGGAATTAAATAAACTGAATTGTGGGTAATTATTTATGTGGGCATGGTTAATCACTTTAGTAGAATCCATTTAATATTAACATGCATGTGATTTGATAAAAAATTATAAAATTTACACATATGAAAAAAATACTCCAATTAAAAAATTTAGATGACATGACTTACCATTATATAATTTAGAATAAGACTATTAGTTTTAAAGTGCTTGACCAACCCTCATTGGGGTGATTTAAACTACTGGAGTGTTTGAAAGAAAGTTTTGTTTTAGATTGACAACATTCATATTAGGTTGAATAGCCCTCATTGGTCTGGTAATAAATTTGGAGGCAAGTTTTGAAGAAATAAAAAACTAAGATTATGAGATTAGGGAGTCTACTCAATGGATCAATGAGATGAAATTCATCAATTAGCAAAGAATTACCTACCAAAATACCTTCAAGTAGCTTGAGAAACCCTCATTGGGGTGATGATAATGGAAATATTGATTCTTTCCTATAGATCATCCATGTTATAGGGTAATCCAATTTTCATAGTGAGGGAGATTAGGGCTTGATAAAATAGTGGGAGACTAATAAATTAATTTATTAACCACATTTTGTAATTAATGTAAGTACTATTTATCTAATTTATTTATTGTATAAAATGGAAACTAATTAATTTTTAATGTCATCACTAAAATCCATACTAGATAAGGGTAACCTTCTCAATATCATGAGTTTACAAGAATGGTATATATTCATGTATATCGTACTACATTATGTATAGAAATTATAAGTTTTAGAATCCCCATTTCCTAACGCTCTTTCCAAGGAGGAAGGAGGAACATACTATCCATGAAAAACATTATAATATGTGAAATATTTCCAATAGCTAATTATATATACAATATCCATTGATCTCTAGTAACTATACATGGAAATGGGTCTATATAGCTGATTGTCTCATTTTTATTAGGGGAATGATAGATAAGATATATATGATATTTCAAGGCATTATGCATATGAAATATTGGAGAGTCGGTTCCAATTGGGCCTAATGTGGGCAAGATTATTGACTGCATGGAGCACTTGGATATCCAAACATGTATGACACTGGATGAGTTATGCATATATCTCATATTATCCTCACTACCTTAGAGTTTTTCAAATTTTATTACAAGTGATAATATACAAAATAATGAGAAGTCACTCATGGAACTCCTCACTCTTATTCAACAAGTTGATAAGGACATGTAGAAACCCAAAGCTTGATGTACATGTACATTGCATTACTTTTGTGGAATACTTAGTACATAACAAAAACACACACACAAGGATCGTAATAGTTTAGTGTCTTTGGAAACTCAGAATATAATCTTCTAATCGTGGTGAAAGATCTTCGACATCTCCCATAAAGATCTTCCTTTTTTTACCTAAAACCTTTCTTTATATCCTGGGGAAAAAACACATAAAAGGGTGAGCTCAAATGCTCAGTAAGGATAATAAAAATAAATATCAATCACAACATTTTCATAAGAACATAACATTTTGTAAATCTTAACCTGCAAAAGAGAGCATAATTTCATAACATGGGATAAATCATAGTAGTGAAATGAAATCCCAATAATCATAACTTAAAACATGAAACTTTGTGGCATACACACACAATCATATATAATCATATCTTATTAGTCAAGACTCATTGCCAAGACTATCTTAGTGGACAAAGTCCATTTCTGAACCGAGTCACCCTCGTTTCAGTCCTGTTTCACTGAACCGGTATAACCTACCATTCCATCCATGTCTATCTCATGAGATATAAAATCTTTACCCAACGCATTGGAGGGAGATATAGGTCCCACCCATCTCATAATGATACCATTCTTATGTGTGCCACAAAATCATAAACCACACATCATATCATAACCCATGTAACAAAAATGGGAATCTTAAACATCATGACATCATAAAACAATTCATATAAGATAAAGGAATAAAAATAATTCAATCACAACATATTAAAATCAATGTAATAATTGTGATAGAAACAGAACCCTTTATTATCTTAGATGGAAAATAATTTTGATAAAACACTTGAACACCATTCTTGAGGAAAATATCTTTTATTATTCAAAAACACTTTTCCTTTCAAAACATTTCTTACAATTGTAAACTAAAAGAAGTTGATTAAAAATAAAATTTAAAACTTGAAAAGGAAGCTTCTTGTAAATAATGTTTTAAAAATCCATTCATGCCGTATAAGTTAAAAAAAACATTCTTCTCATACTTTCGTCGGAAAAGTCAAAAAGTACCTCGTATGAAAAACGACAAAAGATTCCTTTCATATCTTTTACAAAAAACTCACCGAAGGGTAAAATTGGATATAAACTATTGTATAAGGATATAAATATTACATATTGAGGAAACATGTATGTGGATGATAAAATACTCCCCAGTAAATTCCAAAGTATAAACAATCTCGGATAAAAATGAGATTGTGATATTTCCCGTACCTTAGGTCTGATATGCTTCGTAAGTGTCCGAACCTCCTGTATAATGATTTAAATAATATTATTGACTTATTCCAGAATCATACTTATTGTTATTATATCATATATGGTCATATTATTAGCTTTTTATTTGTAATATTTCATTACTACTTGTTATTCGGGTGTTTATTACTTTTTGTTCTTATGCGTGTTTGTCGAATAAATTCTTATTATTCTCTTTAGGTTATAGATACCTCATTTACAGAATGGTATTAGTGTAAAATATATCATATTCATTCATTCAATTCATTTATATAATCATTATGAAATGAATATCATGTAGAACGAGTCGCATCACATTGTGGAGACGGTATTCCGTACGTATGCACGAGTGATGATATCATTCCTATGATTGTGGAATTGTATTGGAGTATATGTATACTATTTAAGAATCAATATCACTTTATAATAGTCATATATAGTCCTTATTTACACCATTATACCCATCCAAGTAAGGTGGTGATGGAAAATAGATTACACCACGGCGTGGAGACGGTATTCCGTACGTACGCACGCACGGTGATTTCCTTTTTCCGTAGGATGGATAGAAGGTTAATTAGAGTTGTTTCATATTTATAATAACATATCAGTATATAAGAAATACTGATGTTATTAATTTATCATGAAACAACTAAATAAGAAGAAGTTGAAGAAGAAATAAATTGAAAAAGACCGGTAATGGATATTACCTCTTTTTGACGCGCCTTCACTTAACCTCCACTTAAAGAACTAAGGATGGTCTTTGAAGAAGACCAGGACCTCTATAATGATACTAGGGAAGTGGAGCAGAGATTTTAGTAGGATTTTGACGAGCTTGAATGCTCAAATTAGTGTGAGGAGGAGATGGAGGAGGTGCCCTTTTATAAGGGAGGAGAGGGGCACCTTAGGAAAATCTCAAAATATTATTTTATATTAAGGTCAAATTCGGTTTATAATGGTTAAAAAGGGTCTTATTTAAAAGATAAAGTGGGGATGGGTCGAAATAATCTCATACAATAGGATTTAGACAAGTTTAGGAAATTATTTTATCCCTATCAATTAGATTTAACTCTAAGTTAAATAATTTAACTTTTACCGTGTCTTTTTGTTTTCTTACACTATATGGTTAATAAACTTACCATAATAAGCCAAACGAACCCCAGGTTGTTTATTATTAATATATATATCCTTATATAAGTCATTTGGCCGATCCTTAGGTTTTTAGGAATTAAATAACAATTAATAATATAATATTTGTTTTAAAAACTAATTTATGTCAATTTTGACACTATTTGGTACATGATTTTTATGAAATTCATAAAAGAATGATAAGTTCAAACCAAGTTACTTATATCAACAATAACATGTCATAGTAACCTATAAAATTAATTTAAGTCATAAAAAGTCTCAAATTACATTTATTTGTGCATTTATAACATCAATTATGTCAATATTTCATTAATAAGACAATTACTGCATCATCTTTGTGTCATAATAAATGATACTTATTTAATCTTTAAAAATTCTAAATAAATTCCAATGATGTAGATAATTGTATTATCTTTCTTGATACTATTCATGTTCTATGTTTTATGAAGTTTATCACTAAAGTAAAATTATTATACTTATAGGATTTAAGAAAGTGACATGTTGTCACAGTCTTTGGTTTTAAAAATAATTAAATTATTTTCATGGAAAAAAGTCCATAAAATGAATCTAATCCGACCCTTAGGTTATATGGGTCTACTTTTATCCATTCAATAGGATTTTTCCAAGTGTCAGGGTAATTTTATAATCTTATATTTACCCTTAATTACCCGATTTACCTTTAACTATAGTAAATAAAATTTACCGTAGTTAGTATTCACAATGCCCAAAAAATAAAAAGTATATTATTAACATAATTTGGACCCACTGATTCCAAATATGGAATCCATTTTTCCAAATTCAATACACAAAATATGCAGAAATTAAATTAAAATTAATCCCATTGTCGAAAGAAAACAGATTTTTCTTTAAAAGATTGCAAAAGATTGAATTGATTTAACCTACGAATTCACGGTAAAATCAATGCTAATTACATACATTATATTAAATGGTAAAAATATATTCTATTTATACTTTAAAACCATTCAATATTATAATTTAACCACATAAGATATTACGATGAAAAAAGTTGTTGTTAATTAAAATATAGCGTGTTTTTACTATTCGTTAAAATATGAAAGTTATCGGAAAAATATCAAAACATTATCTAATGTAAATTTTTATATCCTGATTCAAAAGAAGAATTTTATTTTGTCAAATTGAACTTATAAACATGCAAAAAACTATATTTAAAGTGGGTGCGCCATCAAAAGGCGACAAAACTGCATTTGTTGAAAAATACTTATTTTACCCGAAAACTTTATTTTGTTCTTATACCATGTTCTAGAAATGTGTAAGATGAATAATAATGTTATAAAATTCAAAATTTAGTTAACACTATTCATAACGGCTAGTTCATAACAATATTATAATAATATATCATTGTTTAGTAAAACCCGGTATTGCGTACAACACACGCTATCGAGGAAGGTCGTGATTGCGTGTAATATAAGCCAAGTCAGGGTTGCGTGTAGTGCACAACTCCTTTGTTGTTGCGTATAATAGAATCCAACCATATTTTATTTATACATTGAATATATATATATATATATACACACTCATTTTTGAGTAGAATAACTTCTATCAAACGAACTTGAAATTGTGTGTAACAAGAGCCAAGAAAAGTGTTGCGTATACTGCAAGCTAATACAGTGTTGCGTATAGCGCAAGATAATATTGGTGTAGCATACAACATAAGACATTAATTAAATTACAAGAATATTTTTCATAAAATCTCGGGGTGTTACATTCTACCCCCCTTAAAATGAATTTTGCCCTCGAAATTCGTCGGGGTTATAAATGGTTTACTACTCAAAAGTTTGTTTAATAGAAACCCACATCGTAAAAAGGAATACCAAAACATGGATTTAAAAAATAAAGTATGAAATGTAACGGTTACCCAAATTAACTCATCACTGGGTTTCCACGTAGGAGAACATAGGTGAAAATATAGATATGGAAGAAAAATCTAACCATCAAGTTCTGATGGAGAGTGGTAGAGAACATGGCTATGAAAAAGCCAACAATCACAAAGCTATTGATTTGTGATGAGCTAAGGTACCATCTGATTCATCAGATATAAGGGAACTAGGACAATATTTTTGGTTTTCAAGATAATTTCCCTAAAGTTGATGAATTAAAAGAAATAATTGCATGATTTTGGTACAATCTTACTGTTGTTTGTTAATTGAACAATTTCCACTTCATCCCTTAAAGAAATAAAGTTGAATTTTTTATTCGTGATGTGTTAGCAGATCATGTGATAGAATGATGGGTCATTCCATCTCTTTCAAAAAAAGGTTAGCAAAAGTTATAAGTCCATCTTATGGTTAGATTAATCATATATGGTTCCAAAAATGAACTTATACTTCATATATCAGACCACTTAATAAAATAAAATTAGTTTCTACTAACCAGGGACTTCCTGTAGGCTAGTGGTAGGCGATAAAGGCCAGTCGCACTTCGGTTGTGGGTTCGATTCCCACATCCTTGTCCAACGTGATGGGTTGTCGCCCGTCCTGCAGGTTGTCCTTTTTCTAAAACTACATTACTATAAAATCCCATCAGTAATATAGAAAAAATTTCTATCCTTAAACAATACTTAGCATATGTTCAACATAATCCATTCCAATATTTAGGCTTATCTAAAATACTTCGGTCCAAGCTCATAGTATATAGAAAACAATTACTTGAAATGTCATCAACCAAGCATGTGAATACCATCATTTATCCCCCATATATATATATTTTTGGTCACATTCCAATCATGTGAATACCTTAATCATGTATTCTCTTGAGAAAATGAATACCCATTGAACCATAGTGAAAACATGCATGCAGTTAAAATTTAACACTTTCCACATACCAAAATCCTCTAAATTCTATATACTCAAACCATGATATCACTTAGTCCTTATATCAATCATGAGCTCATGAATACTGTTAAACATTTCATTTTCTTGTTTTCCCTTCATTATGCGCATATCATCTTATTTCCAAAAATATCTCAATCACTTTGAATACCACATTAGACCAATACATAAATATTCCAATACTCCATGATACAACATTATTTTGGAATCCCATTACATAAACACTTAATCATTCCACCACATCGTTGTCATATTCAACATCGCCAATAGTGATCGCATGTGACTTACCTTTTTCCTTTGCCTTAAGCGGTTGCTCATGTCGATCATCACTAACCCTTGGATTAGGGAATTTATTGGCATAATGTCCCATCTCCTTGAACTTGAAACATTGAAGTGTAGTAGGTTAATTCTGTGTATCCCTTCATTTGTTTGCATCATTAGACATCTTCTTCCCATCATTGCGGCATTCAAATGCCTGATGACATTCCTTTCCACATTTGAAACATTTACTTGTCACTTTAAGACAATCTCCACCATGCTTCTTTCCACACTTTAAGCATAAGGAAACATTCATCTTCTTTTCACCATTTTTCTGAGATTTCTCCTTGAACTCCATCTTTCGTTTCTTGTCAAAACCATGAGATGGATATGTAACACCAACTTCCATTTCTACCTTGATAGCACAACACACAATTTCTTCATAGCTACTGAAGTCTTTTATAGCTAATGCCCTTCGAAGACTTGGTTTTAAGCCACTGAAAAATTGATCAACTTTACTTTCAGGTTGGATGATAATGCCAGATGCATACCTTGCAAGTCTTGTAAAATTCGCTTGGTATATACCAACAGATTCATCATCCTTCTGCTTCAGCTCATGAAATTCCTTTTCCATCTTTGTTCGAAGAATACGAGGGAAATACATACTGAAAAACAAGTTCTTGAACTCGTCCCATTCCATGGACTCAATTTCATCTCTTGGCCTCGTATTCTTGATAAGATTCTACCCTTGATCAGGTTCACCTTCCAAACGATATACTGCTAAGATGACTTTATCATGTTCAGAACATTGAAGAACTGAAAATATCATTTTTGTGGTACTGATCCATTGTTCAGCAACAAGTGGATCGGAAGACCCACTGAAAGAAGGTGGACGTTGCCTCATGAAGGACTCAATAGAATATTGTTCCCTTCTCTGCTCATTCGGATGTCCAAAATGATTCATAGCTTGTGTAAGAATAACAATAAGATTTTTCACTCCATCTCACATAACACTTGTTTGTTCAGGAGGAAAATCATTGTATTGTCCATTACAGTGATCAACACGGTTCCTTCAGGTTCCAACCATCGTCTAAAATCCAAAAAAGAATAGTGTGAGAGGAAAAAATAATACTAGGGAAAACAACATAGTAAAGGGGGAGTACCCTTAATATCTAACATCTTAGGTTAAATTCTAAGATCGTTACTGTAGTTCTAGGACTATATCCTATACGTATACTTATCCTTAGGGACATCCCTAGACATACCTTAGAAATATCTCTAGGGATCTCACTAACGTTCTCACATCCTAGTTTCCAAAGGTTGACTAAACCTTTCCTCTGATACCAAGTGTAGAGACCCAAAGCTTGATGTTCATGGACATTACATTACTTTTGCGGAATACTTAGTACATAACAAAAACACAGACATAAGGATCGTAATAGTTTAGTGTCTTTGGAAACTCAAAATATAATCTTCTAATCGTGGTGAAAGATCTTCAACATCTCCCATAAAGATCTTCCTTTTTTTTACCTAAAACCTTTCTTTATATCCTGGGGAAAAAACATAAAAGGGTGAGCTCAAATGCCTAGTAAGGGTAAACAAAAGAAATATCAATCACAACATTTTCATAAGAACATAACATTTTGGAAATCTTAACCTGCAAAAGAGAGCATAATTTCATAACATGGGATAAATCATAGTAGTGAAATTAAATCCCAATAATCATAACTTAAAACATGAAACTTTGTGGCATACACACATAATCATATATAATCATATCTTATTATTCAAGACTCATTGACAAGACTATCTTAGTGGACAAAGTCCATTTCTGAACCGAGTCACCCTCGTTTCAGTCCTGTTTCACTGAACCAGTATAACCTACCATTCCAGCCATGTCTATCTCATGAGATATAAAATCTTTACCCAAATTCATTGGAGGGAGATATAGGTCCCACCCATCTCAAAATGATACCATTCTTATGTGTGCCACAAAATCATAAACCATACATCATAGCATAACCCATGTAACAAAAATGGGAATCTTAAACATCATGACATCATAAAAAAATTCATATAAGATAATGGAATAAAAATAATTCCATCACAACATAGTCAAATAAATGTAATAATAGGGATAGAAACAAAACCTATTATTATCTTAGTTGGAAAATAATTTTGATAAAACACTTGAACACCATTCTTGAGGAAAATATCCTTTCTTCTTCAAGAACACTTTTCCTTTCATAACATGTCATACAATTTTAAACTAAAAGAAGTTGATTAAAAATAAACTTGAAAACTTGAAAAGGAATCTTCTTCTAAATAATGTTTTAAAAAACCATTCATGTTGTATAAGTTAAAAAAACATTCTTCTCGTACTTTCGTCGGAAAAGTCAAAAAGTACCTCGTACGAAAAACGACAAAATATTCCTTTCATATCTTTTACAAAAAACTCACCGAAGGGTAAAATTGGATATAAAATATTGTAGAAGGATATAAATATTACATATTGAGGAAACATGGATGTGGATGATAAAATACAACCCAGTAAATTCCAAAGTATAAACAATATCGGATAAAAATGAGATTGTGATATTTCCATTACCTTAGGTCTGATATGCTTCGTAAGTGTCCGAACCTCCTGTATAATGATTTAAATAATGTTATTGACTTATTCCAGAATCATACTTACTGTTATGATATCATATATGGTCATATTCTTAGCTTCTTATTAGTAATATTTCATTACTACTTGTTATTCGGGTGTTTATTACTTTTTGTTCTTATGCGTGTTTGTCGAATAAATTCTTATTCTTCTATTTAGGTTATAGATACCTTATTTCCAGAATGTTATTAGTGTAACATATATCATATTCATTCATTCAATTCATTTATATAATCATTATGAAATGAAGATCATGTAGAACGAGTCACATCACATCGTGGAGACGGTATTCCGTACGTACGCACGAGTGATGATATCGTTCCTATGATCGTGGAATTGTATTGGAGTGTACGTATACTATTTAAGAATCAATATCACTTTATAATAGTCAAATATATTCCTTATTTACAGCATTATACCCATCCAAGTAAGGTGGTGGTGGAAAATAGATTACACCATGACGTGGAGATGGTATTCCGTACGTACGCACGCGCGGTGATTTCCTTTTTCAGTAGGATGGATAGAAGGTTAATTAGAGTTGTTTCATATTTATAATAAAATATCAGTATATAAAAAATACTGATGTTATTACTTTATCATGAAACAACTAAATAAGAATAAGTTGAAGAAGAAAGATATTGAAAAATATCGGTAATGGATATTACCTCTTTTTGACGCGCCTTCACTTAACCTCCACTTAAAGAACTAAGGATGGTCTTTGAAGAAGACCAGGACCTCTAGGATGATACTGGGGAAGTGGAGAAGATATTTTGGTAGGGGTTGGCCGAGCTTGAATACTCAAATTGGTGTGAGGAGGAGAGGGAGGAGGTTCCCTTTTATAAGGGAGGAGAGGGGCACCTTAGGAAAATCTCAAAATATTATTTTATATTAAGGTCATATTCGGTTTATAATGGTTCCAAAGGGTATTATTTTGAAGATAAAGTGGGGATGGGTCGAAATCCTATCATCCAATAGGATTTAGACATGTTTAGTTTATTATTTTAACCTTATCAATTAGATTTAACTCTAAGTTAAATAATTTAACTTTTACCGTGTCTTTTTGTTTTCTTATACTATATGGTTAATAAACTTACCATAATAAGCCAAAAGAACCCCAAGTTGTATATTATTAATATATATATATCTCTATCTAAGTCATTTGGCCGAACCTTAGATTTTTAGGAATTAAATAACAATTAATAATATAATATTTGTTTTAAAAACTAGTTTCTGTCAATTTTGACACTATTTGGTACATGATTTTTATGAAATTCATAACAGAATTATAATTTCTAACCAAGTTACTTATATCAACAATAACATGTCATATTAACATAGAAAATTAATTTAAGTCATAAAAAGTCTCAAATTACATTTATTTGTGAATTTATAACATCAATTATGTCAATATTTCATTAATAAGACAATTACTGCATCATATTTGTGTCATAATAAATGATAATTATTTAATCCCTAAAAATTCTAAATAAATTCTTATGATGTAGATAATTGTATTAGCGTTCTGGATACTATTCATGTTCGAAGTTCCATGAAGGGTATCAGTAAATTAAAATTATTATACTTATAAGATTTAAGAAAGTGACATGTTGTCACATTCTTTGGTTTTAATAATAATTAAATTATTTTCATGGACCAAAGTCCATAAAATGAATCTAATCCGACCCTTAGGTTATATGGGTCTACTTTTAGCCATTAAATAGGATTTTCCCAAGTGTTAGGGTAATTTTATAATCTTATATTTACCCTTAATTACCGGTTTACCTTTAACTATAGTAAATAAAATTTACCGTAGTTACTATTCACAATGCCCAAAAAATAAAAATTAGATTTTTAACATACTTTGGACCCACTAATTCCAAATATGGAATCCATTTTTCCAAATTCAATACAAAAAAGATGCAGAAATTAAATTAAAATTAATCCTGTTGTCGAAAGAAAATGGGTTTTTCTTTAAAACATTGCAAAAGATTGAATTGATTTAACCTACGAATTCAAGGTAAAATCAATGCTAATGACATAAATTATATTAAATGGTAAAAATATATTCTATTTATACTTTAAAACCATTCAATATTATAATTTAACCACATAAGATATTATGATGAAAAAAGTTGTTTTTAATTAAAATATAGCGTGTTTTTACTATTCATTAAAATATGAAAGTTATCGGAAAAATATCAAAACTTTATCTAATGTAAATTATTATATCATGATTCAAAAGGAGAATTGTTTTTGTCAAATTGAACTTATAAACATGTCAAAAACTATATTTAAAGTGGGTGTGCCATCAAAAGGCAGAAAAACTGCATTTTTTGAAAAATACTTATTTTACCCGAAAAATTTATTTTGTTCTTATACCATATTCTAGAAATGTGTAAGATGAATAATAATGTCATAAAATTCAAAATTTAGTTAACACTATTCATAATGGCTATTTCATAACAATATTATAATAATATATCGTTGTTTAGTAAAACCCGGTATTGCGTACAACACACGCTATCGAGGAAGGTCGCGATTGCGTGTAATGAAAGCCAAGTCAGGGTTGCATGTAGTGCACAACTCCTTTGTTTTTGCGTATAACATAATCCAAACATATTTTATTTATACATTGAATATATATATATATACACTCAATGTTGCGTAGAATAACTTCTATCAAATGAACTTGAAATTGTGTGTAACAAGAGCCAAGAAAAGTGATGCGTATACTGCAAGCTAATACAGTGTTGTGTATAGCGCAAGATAATCTTGGTGTAGCATACAACACAAGACATTAATGAAATTAAAAGAATATTTTTCATAAAATCTCGGGGTGTTAGAGGACATGAGCCAACAATACCTACATTAATTATAGGAAATAAGAATATTAATAAGGAAAATGCCTATATATAAGACCCACACCATGATGAAATCTCTCAAGCAGTGCTATTCCATAATGAGTAGGTTTCAATAACAAATAATTGGAAAAAATCTATTTTATTTTTCATGTGGGGGGAAAGGAAATTGGTTGTAGAATTATAATGAATTGAAGAATAATAAAACCATTGCATATAAATCTGCTATATTCATCATTTTATATTTTTATATCCTTGGTTATTAAATAAAATAAGATGTTCACACATTTTTTAAATACAAGAATTAATTAATCATTACAGGCATTGAGTCGAAATACTTCTTTGTCATGTTACTTTTGAAAATAATAATCCACACTTTAATTTCTTCCATTTTTGTAAAATATATGTTTTCCAAAGTTATAAATTTTTTTAGTATTATAATATATTTTAATGATATAGAAATACAATTCTATGAGGAATACATATATCAAGTATATTAGATAGACACATACCAAGTACATCATATAGACTTGTAAAAAGTAAAAAAAATAGACTTGTAAGAAGCCTATCATACATAAGGCTTATAAATTATATTATAAAAAATTATATAAATTCCATCAGATAATATTCCATTGGGAGAAGTTATATATATTCCATTGGATAGATTATATCGAAAAGATTCCATCAGAAAGAGGAATACAAAGACTATTAGAAAAGCATTTACTAAGATTACCGAATGGAGATGTAAAAATTATATTGAATGAAGAATCATAATTCATACAAAATAGAATTATTAAAGGAATTAAAATATAGTTGAACCCAGTGATCATCAAACAATGAGATGTTGTACCAAACTCATATAGAAGAGAATGATTTTGTCTGATGCTACTTCAACTGCCCCTGAGAAATCTGGAGTCCAACTATTGGATGATTGTTTATAAATCTGACAAAAAACTCATGGAGAAAAAGTTATGAAAATATATGACCTAAATTTTATACCAATGTTTTGAAAATTCTTGTTTTTTATTGTGGTTCAATTTTAATATTTAGATAGTTTTATAAAAGCATATTTTTGTGAGGATTTCATTTAAAAGTTTTATGGTTTTGTTGTTGTAATCATTGTTTGGAAGATCATCTAATATAGGGATCTCAGGGATAGATTGATAGAAGTGTGTTTGGTCCTATTTATCGATGGATCACAGGGGTAGGTTGGTAGAAATTATTATGATCATGCTGAATTAGATATTCAAAGGATTATAAGATAGAATAAATGATAAGGTTATAATAATGGACACCTTAAGTTAGATTCAGATAATTCCGTGTCACTTTGGCTGGAAGTGAAGAAATTTATTAGGAAATTATCTTTATGTTTTGTTAAAATATTTATAAATTTTTCTTATACTTTGTTCCACTTGTTTCTATAAGTTTCTAATTTCTTAAGTGCATTATATATAATGTTTATATTTTTTAGTATAAAAATATTCTTGTTAATCTAATGTTATAAAGTACATTAGAACAATAATATTTCCAATATACATTCAAAAGAAACAAAGTATTAGTAAAATTATAAGTTTATATTTTATAAACTAAAATTAACCCCACCACTTATAGAATATTTTTATACACTTATGATCTCACATTATTTATTAGAGAAGGTCTCTAGATATATCTTGTTTATATTGACTGTATTGGTAGCGAAGAGTATTTTGTTGTTCGATGAATTGTTTGTTAGTTGGAACTCTAGGAAATCTCATTCCTAGCATACCACCAATATTTTATTGGGATGTATATGAATATTAGAGAGTGATATTGAATAATAATTTTTTTATTACAAATGTTTTTGATAAAATTATTATGATGACTATAAGTTACAAAATTTATGTTAATTAAGTTAGATCTTTTAATAGAGATGAAAAATAAGAATATCAGTTAAACTATAGAGTTATAAATATTTTGTTTTGTTATTTGACAAGAAATGTTTACAGTAACATTTATTCTTACTATATAGCCTATAATATTGGTAAAAAGCTAAAAGATACTCATTTTGGATATTTTAAGGGTTTAGAAATAACAAGTGGTATGCGTCATACATATTATCATGATTTTGAATTGTTACCTAGTGAATCAATGTCTCATATTTATTAATGTTTCATCACTATTTTAATAGTTTGGATATCTTAATGAAAAAAAGTATTTGAATGAACTATTGATTTAAAATATTATTAACATCATTCCCATATAATGGAAATCTAAGATAAAAAAAATTGATACAAAGAAACTAAAAAAGTTGAGTTCGGTTGATCTTATCAGAAATATTATATAGTATGAAAGTAGGATAAAAATAAATTTTTGTAAAGAGTTAAAAAATTATGGTGTTTATTCTACTTAAACATCTAAAAAATAGGTACAAAATCTATGTCTTGTGAAAATTTTCCTAAAATTTAAAAATAAAATAATAATTTCATGGTTGTATCAGATTCTAGTTCTTCAAAATAAACTAAAAATGAACTTTCTCATTTAATAAAGGGTATACATAATATATTTGGGAATAAAGACATTAATTATAAATTTAGGAAGAATTATAAATATATAAGTGATAATAAATATACTTCCGAAATTATTTTTTATTAATGTAATAAACCTAGGAATATCAATCCAGATTGTCAAAGGTTGAAAAGAAAATTAAATGGATAAAATAAGTACTATAAGAGTAATGGAAATAAAAGTTTGAAATAATTAGATAATTGGAGTGATATTAGAGGAGACATATGGAATTTTATTCTATAATTATTAAGAATAATAAATTCTATATAGAGAAATAAGATATTATTTACAATTTACTAAAATGTAACATCAACTAGTTGAAATTGTTTCATAAAAAATTAATTCTGATAGATTTTATTATATATAATATAATATTGGTATGATCAATACAAATATATCATTAACCAATTTTTTATTTTATTTATCATGTTATAGTTGAAAACTCTTCAAAAAAGGGGAGGTCATTTTTCATCTATTGTATTCCTTACATTGGTTTTATTTTGATATTATGTTATTCAAAAATATCAGGGGAAAGATTTTTTAATAAACTTTACAAGTGTTATAAGAATGAAATTCATCCAAAGTTTCATCAAATGTACTTTATTCCTCTAACATTTATTATTCATCCAAGTTGTTCAGATCATTAGAAAATGATTTATAAGAAATTAAACTTACCAAAATTCCACTAGGTACTCTTTATATTTTTTATAATATATTTGTAGATAAACATCATAAAAGTTTTTCTATAAACATTTATGTTCTATTAGAATGATGTTTATCTAATTAAATTTAAAAAATTATAATAAAATCTATAAAAATATCAAGAGTTCAAAATCTTTACTTTCTTAAACCTTTCATGTAATAATATTCCATGATCGAATATCAACTCTTGGATTTATTAGAATCTAAATCATTACAATCCTTGACTATATATAGTAGGAGTGGATCAATTATTTTTTCTCACTGATTGTTTCTAAGTATAGATATTTTTTGTTTGATTCTTTTCTATATGTTCATCCCGATAGCTTTTATATTAGTTTCCGTATATCTTTCACGTTTTTCTATTTAGTCTCCATTGTAACCATCAATGACCTTTCTATTTTATAGTTTTTAATGAAATATTGATCTACCTAATACAGTTTAAAATTTGTGATTTTATATTTAAATAGGAAATTATCTTTCAATGTTGGGAATTGGTTTGTGTAATGATGGTATATTTTGATCAACACTATCATAGTATTGTATGTGAGTTCAATTTTTATTTAGAGATTAATGATGTTTATGGGTTGAAGATTATTTTGTTCAATTTTTTTGGAAGTACATAATGTACAAATATCAAAACAGTTGTTGAAATTTTTGGAATTCCTTTAGAAGGTGAATCTTCTTTAATAACGTGTATGTTTCAAGACAAAGTCACTTCTTTTGAAAGATCCATTGTTGAGAAATATTCTTTCCCTCAAATGAGAATGTAATAATGTCCTCACACCATTAATTTAATAAAAGAATAATATCTTTATGGATTCAAAACTATATCCTACCAAGTTAAGGAAATTGTGTTACCTTGAAGGTGAATGATGTATATGATTTATGTTTTTTTTTCAATACGAGGAAGTAAAAATGGTTTAATTTTAAGTGGATATAAATTTAATCTATCAAGATAGGGACTATAATGATTAATATTGTTTTTAGCCAAAATTTATTAAAATTTTATTTTTAAATTATTTTATATTCAAAAAGTTAAGAATGAGGTTTCTGCCATTATAGTTTTGAAATAATTTTTAGAGATAATACAATTGAAAATATGAGGATGTTTTCTTTCCATGCTAATAAATAGTTAATAGAAAAATCATAAAAAGACTCTTCTTTTAAAGAAGTAGAGTTTATTAAGAGAAATTTTGTTTAGAATAGGAAATATGATAAAACCTCTTGTAAATCCCCTATGTTATAATAAATAAAACAAATCCAATGTTAAATGATGTTTTTTTCAGAGTTCATGATGAAAAATAATGAGAAGAAAGAAATTGATCCAATTTTTGGAAAGGATATTTCTGTGGTAAATTCCTTAAAATAAGAAGTGTTTAATATGTTAAAATAATTGTAAAGGAAGAAAAAATATTCTATAAAAATGGATAAAGTGGACAGAAATTAAATAATGGAAATATGTAAGTCATGTGAAGAAGTATAGAAAAATTATGAAATAATTCCTCTAACAATTGATGTCGAGTAGGAAAACAGGTTTCTATATCCATTCCGTAGAAAGATTATTTTTCTATTCCTACTGAAGCTATTCCTATACCCTTTGTTCATGAAAAAGGTAGACATGTAGATATGGATTTTGATCAAGTTGTTGTCGATGATGTTATTGAAAAAGGTAATAAATTTTATGATGTTTCTCATCCCATAGAACCATATCGAGTACCAGAAAAGAGTAAGTATTTAAGATAGTATGAGTAAGTTTTTAAATCTATTAGAATATCTTTATATGTTGAAGAATATTTGGTACAAACATAAATATCATTAACTGCTCAGTCTAAATAGGAATAAAAAAACATTAGTTTATCAGAAGAATAATATTTAGAGAATGAAAAATGATCATCAACAGCCAAGGAATGAGAACAACCTTAGTCTGATGAATATGTGGATATTAAATAAATTTCCCAATCAAATATTTTTGAAATAGAAGAACCATATCCTCCATGAGTTTGAGAATATATATTTATAGAAGATTCTGATGATTCTACAAACTCTTCTTTGTGCATAATATCTAAAAGGATAGAAATGAAAATTAATTAATTCAATTAAGTAATTAAAATACTTGAAGGAATAAGGGAAATATTACCTGATATTCAAGAAATATGACTTTACATCCATGGGAATATGTAATTTATTGATGGTTTTATCTCACTTAATTAAATTTACAAAATAGTTATTCAAAATTAACTAGAACTTAAAAAACTCAATGGAAAATGTTTAGTAGAAATTAGAAAGCTAAAAAACACTATCAATTGGATTAATCATATTAAAGTGGATATAATGTTTTTATGATAAAGTATATTGGATAAAAAGGTAAACCAAATCTATTTAAAAGTTTGTCGAAAGTATTGAATATGAAGTAAGAGATTATTTTAGAGTTGTTTATGATATCAGATCTCTTTCCATCCAGCATGACACAATTATTTCTCAACAATGTCAGAAGATTGAGTAATTGGAGTAAAGTTTGGAAAATGTTGAGATGAAATAATAGTATTTTAAGGAGACTTAAAAATTTATTATAAAGATAAAGGTAATTATAAAGAATTTTTCTAATAAATAATTATCTTTTTAAACTCTTGAATGTTTGTAAAAATCCTACCTTAAAAATTTTGGGTAGTGATTACTACTTTCATATTTGTATGAATGTTACTTTTTATAAATATTTTTTAATGCATGTTGTTATTTATTATAACCATAATTACTTCTTAGTTTTTTTTAGAATATATATCTTACATTTTAGGTAACCTTTTCAATTATGTTTATTTCTTTTCAAATTCCTTTTGAAAATTACAAAGGGGGAGAAGGTAGTGGACTAAAAAGTTTCTTAAGTAAGTGGGAGTGTGTTTTAAAAGTTATTATTTAAAATTTTATATTAAGTGTTGTGAATTGCGATTTTCAAAAAGGGGTATATTATTAAGTCAAAATAATTGTTTCTAAGATTAATTTTTAATGTCACAATCCACTCTTTAAGTGTTTTCAAATTTCTAAACTATTAATTTTCTAAAGTTATAAAATTTTTATAGGAAGATAACAAGTTTCACCTAATGAAGAAATCCAATTCCATAAAATATAAAAATACCAGGTATATTAGAAAAATGTGTACTAAATAAATCATTTATACTTATAAAAAATACATTAAATAGCGTGTATGAAATCTATCAGATGAAATAATTATAAATTCGATTGGACAGAGTTCTAGAAATTCCATAATATGGAGTAATGTAACGTTCAATGGAAAGATTCCATTGGGAGAGGAAATAAAAATTCTACCAAATAAAAATTTACTAAGACTACTGGGTGGATATGTACAAACAATACCACTCGAAAAATTATCATTTCTGTATAATGGTATTCTTAAAGGCATTGTAATGGTTCTATACTTACTAAAAATTGGACATAGTATTACTGTGTTTAAATCACTAAGAAGAGAAATTTGAGAGACCCAAAGCTTGATGTACATGGACATTACATTACTTTTCCGGAATACATAATAAAAAACAAAAAAAAACACACAAGGACCGTAATAGTTTAGTGTCTTTGGAAACATGGAATATAAACAACTAGTCATGTTGAAAGATCTTCAACATCTCCCATAACGATCTTCCCTTTTTTGTTTCCTTACCTGAAACCTTTCTTTATTTCCTGGGGAAAATAAAACATAAAAAGGGTGAGATAAAATTCTCATTAAGGTAAAACATATAGAACATAAAACAATCCATATATATTTGAACGAAACAACATGAACATGAAATCTAAACATTAAAACCTTGAGCAAAGAAATAAATCTTGGAAGTACGTAAGGTATATAACATAAAGGAACATCAATCATGATAAAATATAATGGGAATAAAACATGTAATTGTGGCAACCATTCAGCACTTGTTATGATTTCCATAGTAGCCAAGGCATTGCTGCCAAGACCATCTTAGTGGACAAAGTCTCTTTCTGAATCGAGTTCACTCCTCGTTTCAATCCTGCAACACTGAACCGGATTAACTAAGCATTCCAGCCATGACTATCTCACGAGATATAAATCTTTACCCAATGATTTGGAGGGAGATATAGGTCCCACCCATCTCATAATGAAATCATTCTTACTTGTGACACAAAATAAACTTACATCATTCATAATAACCCAACAAATAAAATGGGTTTCATAAACATAATCCCATCATCACATAATCCATATAAAAGAAATGGATATCATTTCATAAAGAGAAAATTTAAACCATGTAAATCATAGAGACTTTATACTTGAAACATACATATATGAAATAATGTCATCTTAGATGGAAACTGGTTTTGATAAAACACTTGAAATGAATTCTTGAGGAGAATATCCTTTCTTTTTCAAAATCAATTTCTTTTCACAAAACGTCATGAAATTTTAAAAGAAAAATATTTTGTTTAAAATAGTAATGAAATATTTTGGAGGAATCTTGATGAAAATATGGCTTTATAAAACTGTAAAAATCCGTTCGTGCCGAATAAGTTAAAAAAACATTCTTCTCGTACTTTTGCCGGAAAAGTCAAATATTACCTCGTAAAAGAAAGATTCCATACATACCATGTAGTAAAATTCAATAATAGGTAAAAATAACTTTAAACATACATGAATTTTTTAGAAAACATGGGTTTGGGTGATAAATATAACCTCAGTAAATACTTACGAATAAACAACCTCAGATAAAAATGAGATTTATAAATTATCCCATACCTTATGTCTGATATGCTTCATATATATCCGAACCTCCTGTATAATTTTTTAAATAATTTCATTGACTTATTACAGAATCATATTATTTGTTATGATATCATATATGGTTCACTAATGACTTTATATTACCCGTTCTTTTGTAAATTCCATGTTAAAGAGTGTTTTGGGTAAAATCGTTTCATTTGTCGTCTGTGTTTTGACTTGTAATTATTAATATGATTACTTCGTTCATGATTAATTAGTTCCAGAATATAAAATATGATTTATATATAATATATATTCAGAATATACATATATATAATAGATTGATAAATGGAAAGAAATACACCGTTCATGGAGATGATAGGCCGTATGTACGCATGAACGTTGTTTTCGTTTCCTTATTGAGTTGAATGGAATTAAGTAGATGACATACATATATATATACATAAATACAGTAGCTTTATAATGTCATATATTTCATTATTTTTGCTTATATATACCGTATAATAATTCTTAAATGGTTAACATGGAGAACTAATCTCATCGCGTCGTGGAGACGGTAGTCCGTACGTACACACGAGCGATGATATCGTTTCCATAATTATTGAATTGAATTGGAGTGGATGATACAATATATCAGAATCAACATGATGTTATAATAACTATGTATAGTTATTATTTACACCATTATACCCATCCATGTAAGGTGTTGGTGGAAAAACAGATTACACCATGACGTGGAGACGGTATTCCGTACTTACGCACGCGCGGTGATTTTGTTTTTCATAGGATGGATAGAAGGTGAAACGGGGTTGTTTCATATTTATAATAACATATCAGCATGTTAGTGATACTGATGTTATTACTTTATAATGAAACAACTAATGAATAATAAGTTTAATAAGAAATAAGCTTGAAATAATTGGTAGAAGAAATTACTTCTTCTTCGATACGCCTCTTTAAAACCTCCTCTTAGGGCACTAAGATTGGTCTTTTAAGTCGACTAGGTATAACAACCCGAAATTATTACATAAATAACCTTGAATTTATTCAAGAAAACACTTCCTTTTACATTGAGGATCTTTTCAAGTTTATATCTTTATAGAATTAAGAAAAAACATTCATAACTTTACACATTGTTACATAGTGGATACCATAAAATCAGTCTCCATTTTTCTCAGAATATAAAACATTAAAACTTAAAACAATACTCCTTGACAATTCTTCAACATTTAACATGTCTTCATTCTTTGTATTACTCATCCATTAACCTGTGAAAAATCATTTAAAAAATTAGGATGAGCACAAAAGCTCAGTAAGGTATGAAAAAGAAGGAAAAATCACATTAGTCCATGAATACTCATAACGTATGAAAACATTTTCAAAAGACATGATTTCCATAAATACTAACTTCATATAACATGACATTTACACAAGATCCACACAAACATAAATATAATCATATATGTATCTTGGGGCATTACTTACATAATCTTGTAACCATCTTGGCTACCTTAAAATTTGAAACCCTCACAGCTACCATACTTTGTGTAACCATCACAGTTACACGTGGAGTAACCATACGGCCGAACTCCAACATACTCATACCCAAGGCATTGGAGGAAAATATAGGTCCCACCCTTTATTATAAACAATTCCAAATAACCAAAACATAATCATACAACATAAATAATAGTATAAAAACATTGCTTTTGAATATTGCAAAACAGAATTTTAAAAAACGATTTTAGAAGAAAAGTCCCTTATAAACATCATATACTTGAATTGGGACTTAATAGAGTGTATGGAATAGGTATATACACTGTAAATACACATAATGAAACATAATATAAATAGAACCCATCACACAAACAATTTAAATAGCACATAAACAATATAGTAGAAGGTTAACCCAAAGAATCGAAATCGAGTTAAGAATTACCTTACCTTAGGCTTGTATTACTTCAAAATTATTTAAACCTACTGTATAATGGTTAAAAGAGTGTTATTAGTATTTTACAGAGACATGTTCATGTTTATAAAATCTTATATGGTCATTTCAGAACCTCATTTCACCCCTTAATTGTTAGTATTTTGTTCCTTGCATTATTTTGGGTGAGTTCTTTTGTGATTTTCACGATCGGTTCATGATGAATTGTTCTTGTTGATTGGAAGTGAAACTCTAGAATTGGAATGGAGTAGTATTTAAATATTTCCATTACCATAAGTTATAACATTTATCACTTTTATGCTTTATATGAGAATGAGTTATAAGTTAAAACATTAATGATGTTCGTTTAGATCATTTTAGTGGTTCTTTGATAATAACAACGTCATTTTGTCTTTTACATTAGAACCATGAGTACAAGAGAATTCCAGAACCATATATGGGTCATAAAACATATATTATAACCTGGTTCAACCATATAAATGGTTTCATGACCAGACTTGAAATAATTAATGGAAATTGAAAATACATCGTCCCCGATGTCGGTAATTCAACACAAATAGACAATGTTTTTTTGATTCTTTAAATAAGTGGAATAGGAGAAGAATACTGATGAAGAATTTTCCATAATCATGAGGAAATAATTAATATACATGATTCTAGAGATTTCATGCCTCTTGGATAAGAGGGAGTGAGGAATGAAGAAAAATGAATCATGAAATAAATGAAAATCTTGAGAAATTTCTCACGAACAATCGGCAGCCTAACGACGTCTCTTAAAATTTCATAAAAACAAGATCTATGAGGGGAATGTAATATATCATCATTCATACAAGATATGGACAGTAAGGGGGGAATATTTAATTAAATATACCAACACAAGACAAAGGGAATGGAAGATAATAACAAAAAATGAAAGAAAAGAAAGAAAATAAAAGAGGTTGTTTACCTCTTGATCTCTTCTCCTTGAGATCCTTCTTAAGGGCTTTGATTTTGGTCTTTTGGTGAGACCAGCAGCTCTAGGACGGGGGGAAGATGATTGGGGAGGTAATTTGGCAGAAATTAGACAATGATCAAGTCTTGAGAGGTGTGGGAGGAAGAGGGGAGTGAGGGTGGTATTTATAGTGGAGGAGGGGAGGTATTTTAGATTATTTTAATCATTATTATACTATTTTTATCAAGACTATGAATAATTTCGAATCAAGTGGCCCTAAATAGTGATAATATCATTTGAGTTTGAAGAAAGTGGCCTTGCATCACTTATGCTGTCATAAATAGTGCATTTTTACTGATAAATTGATTATACGGTATTTTATCGTATTTCACTTTTCAACGAAAATTCAAGAGTTTTAGAAAAATACCAAAAATTTACCGCAACCATTTTTTGATGTGTAGAATTCAAAAATGAACTCCATTTTTCAAAAATAATTTTCTAAATAGTATTAATTTAATTTTTAAATAAGGTCATAGTTAATTCGAAAAATAACAATATTGAAGTGCAATTAGTTTTATGTGACATTGGAAAATTAATTAAGATCCCATTATCCTATTGCCTTGGGAAAATAAAATAATAATATTATTTACTATTCATGAGGTCATATTACTATTCATATTCCAATTCATAATGGTATGTTACTATTCACAAAAAAAATGTTTGTTTCATCAGACTCTAAATAACATACTGAACACAATTGTAGATGACAGTTTCTTGAAATTCAAAACATAGAAGAAATAAAATTATGTTTAAAGGATACTTATAAATATATACCTTAAACAAAATTTCAGTCATTTTCAATTTATTTTTAGAAAACCTTGGAGTGTTACATTATCCCCACCTTCTTGAAATTTCATCCTCGCAATTTTTATTTACTTATTAACCAACTGAGGGTATTTTTCCATCATAGCATTTTCAGACTCCCATGTTGCCTCTTCAAGCATGTGGTTTCTCCAAAAAACCATTACCTGGTGGATTAACTTATTCCGCAGTACCTGTTCTCTTCGATCAAGAATATGAACCGGTATTTCTTTATAAGAAAGGTTCTCTGCCAGCTGAACTACTTCCGGGCTCAAGACATGTGATGAATCTGAAACATACTTTGTCAACATCGAAACATGAAAAACATTGTGTACCTAAAACAAGCTCGGAGGCAAAGCTACGCGGTATGCAACTGTTCCAACTTTATGCAATATTTCAAAAGGACCGATGAACCGTGGACTTATTTTCCCTTTCTTACCAAAATGCATCACACTTTTCCAAGGAGAGATTTTAAGGAAAACATGGTCACCTACCTTGAAAGAGACGTCTTTCCTTCTGTTATCTGCATAACTTTTCTTCCTGCTCTGAGCTGTCCTCATGTGTTGCTGAATCATCCTCACATTATTAGCCACTTCTTCTACTAATTCTGGCCCCATCAAATTTCTTTCACCAACTTCATCCCAAAACGTAGGAGTCTAACACCACTTTCCACACAAGGCCTCAAAATGTGCCATCTGAATACTGGAATGGAAACTGTTATTATAAGAAAACTCAACTAATGAAAGATGCTGATCCCAACTTCACTTATAGTCCATTGAACAAGCTCGAATCATATCCTCCAAAGTTTGAATCGTTCATTCTGACTCCCCATCTGATTGAGGATGAAAAGATATACTGAAATTCAACTCTGTTCCCAATGACATATGAAGTCCCTTCCAAAATTTAGAAGTGAACCTAGGATCTCGGTTAGACACAATGGAAAGAGGAACTCCATGTAACCTGACAGTCTTTTTGAGGTACAATCGAGAAGGCTGATCCAATGTCATTGTATCTTGAATAGAAAGAAAATGCGCAGACTTTGTTAGCCGATCAACAATAACCCAAATCGCATTGTTACCTCGAGAAGTCTTTGGTAGTCCCACCACAAAATCCAGGGATATATTCTCCCATTTCCACTCTAGCACTGGAAAAGGCTGAAGCATCCCCTTCGGTAACTTCCGCTCTGCTTTAACCTGCTGACATGTCAAACATTTTATTGCAAAATCAGCAATATATCCTTTCATCCCTTTCCACCAATAATACTCTTGAAGGTCTCTGCACTTCTTAGTACTTCCAAGATGAACAGAAAATGGAGAACTATGTGCTTCACACAATAATTATTTCTTCAACTGGGAATCACAAGGACCACACAACCTTTTTACAAATCTTAAAACACAATCTTTATGAAGATTAAATTCTGTCAACTTAACCATTTTAACCAATTCTACCTTTTTCTGTAGCTCACGGTATTCTCTCTGCGCTTTCATAATTCTATCTGACAACGAAGACTGCACTGAAACATGAAACAAAAGAGAGGTATTCCCTGTACCAACAACTTCCAATCCAAAATTCATCAAATCATTAATCAAGGGATCCTGTTACAAACATAGCATGGTTAATGATACATGATTTTTCCAACTTAAGGCATCTGCTACTTTGTTTGCTTTTCCACGATGGTAATTGTTCGCGCAGTCATAATCCTTTATCAGTTCTAGCCATATTCTCTACCTCATGTTTAATTCCTTCTGAGTGAATATATACTTTAGACTTTTATGGTCACTATATATTTGGCATTTGGTTCCGTATAGATTATGCCTCCAAATTTTCAAAGAAAAAATCACAGCTGCTAATTCCAAATCATGTGTGGGATAATTTAGCTCATGAGGTTTAAGTTGTCTCGAAGCATAGGCAATTACCTAATAATTCTGCATCAAAACACAACCAATTCCCTTCAAAGAAGCATCACTATAGATGACAAACACACCATTCCATGAAGGTAAGGCCAAAACTGGAGCATTCACCAATCTCTTCTTCAGTTCCTGAAAACAAACATCACATTCTTCTGTCCAAACAAATTTAACCCCTTTCATGTTAACTTAGTTATCGGGATAGAGAACTGTGCAAAGTTCTTAACAAACCGTCTGTAATAACTTTCTAAGCCTAGAAAACTACGAATCTCTGTAACATTTGTGGGTCTTGGCCATTCATCAACTACTTTTGTTTTGGCAGGATCAACTGTTATTCCATCCTTATTTACAATGTGCCCAAGAAAAGAAATCTATTTCAACCGAAAATCACACTTTTCTGAATTTTCCATATAGTTTATTTTCTTTTAAAGTTTGTAAAACAACCCTTAGATGTTTTTCATGATCCTCTTTATTTTTAGAAAAAAACAGAATGTCATCAATAAATACAACCAAAAACTTATCCAAGAACTCATGAAATACTCTATTCATAAGATTCATGAATACAGTAGGTGCATTACTTAACCCAAACGGCATAACAACAAATTCATAATGCCCATATCTAGTACGAAAGGCTGTTTTGGGATGTCATCCTACTTCACCTTCAACTGATGGTATCCAGATCTCAAGTCAATCTTGGAAAAGTACTGAGCTCCCTGGAGTTGATCAAACAAGTCATCCATATGAGGCAAAGGATACTTGTTTTTAATAGTGATGTTATTCAAAGCTCTATAATCAATGCAAAGTCTCATGGAACCATATTTCTTTTTAACAAAAAAAAACAGGGGCTCCCCATGGTGAAGTGCTGGGACGAATGAAGCCCTTGACAAGCAAATCCTGCAACTGATTTCTCAATTCGAGAAGTTCTATTGGAGCCATACGATATGGGGGTTTTGAAATTGGCTTAGCATCGGGAATTAAATCAATTCTGAATTCGACTTCTCGTTCAGGTATGAAACTGGGTAACTCCTCAGAAAAAACATCAAGGTATTCATTTTCCACCGGCACATCATTAATTTGAATAGTTCCCTTGTTTTCAACAATATGAGCAAGATAACTTTCATTTCCATCTTTCAGTAGTTTCTCAGCTTCCTGATATGTTATCAATTGTATGGGTTCATTCTTGTATACAAACTGAAACTCTTTCTGAAAAACAACTTCTTTAGCTCTACATTCAATCTTAACATGATAATTAGAAAGCCAGTCCATCCCCAGAATAACATCAAACTTGACTAAGGGTAAAATAACAAGGTTTTCAGGTAAATTCTTTCCACATACCACAATATAAAGATTATTATAATTCCTCTTTGCTATAACATTTCCCCCTGGTGTTTTAACAACAAGTTCGGGTCTCATTTGTTGAGGTGATATTTCCAATTTACTAAAAAATTTCTCAGAGATGAAGGAATGTGTACACCCCGTATCAAACAAAACTTTAGAAAAATCTGAGTGAACAAACAAAGTACCTGATACAACTTCATTAGCTGTCCCAACAGCTGCTGACGTAGTCGGAAAGATCTCACTACACCTTTATGCTTGTAGTCTGGTTTCTTTGCATCATTTGGATCCCTCTTTAGACATGCATTTTCATAGTGACCCATCTCACCACATTTAAAACACTTTACAGTTTGATTATCAGGATTAGTCTTTGGATCATTTTCATTGCAGTCTCGGGACATATGTCCAAACATACCACATTTAAAACACTTCCCAGTTTTGATAAGACATTCCCCAGGGTGCTTCTTGCCACACTTTTCACAAACTGGAAACTGGATTTTCTTACTATCAGATTTCTTTGGTTGATTCTTACCCATTGCTTGCCAATGGTACCTCTTCTTTTCTTTGTTTCCAAAATGCATGTGATCATCATCAAACTCCATCTCTACCCTCTCAGCACATCGGACAAGTTTCTCATAACTTTTGTATTCACGGGAAGCCAACGCCCTTCGATACCTTGGCTTCAATATTGTGTAAAAGCGGTTGATTTTTCTATCGATATCCAGAATAAGATTTGGAGCATACCTCGCCAGTTGAGTGAAGTTCGCTTCATACACAACCACTGAATCTTCCTCCTTTTTTTCAATTCAAGGAATTACTTCTCTATTCTAAGTCGCACCAGCTTAGGAAAATATTTTTCAAGAAAAAGACTTTTAAATTCATCCCACACTAAGGCATAAAAATCCTCTCTACCCCTGATATTCCTTACCATTGACTACCACTGACCAGCTTCCCCTTCAAAAAGATAAATGGAAAGACTTACCTTTTGATTGTCCGAACATCCCATAACATCAAATATATTTTCAAGGGCTTTAACCCATCCTTCTACTGCCACTGGGTCAGAAGATCCATTGAATGCAGGAGGATGTTGTCTCATAAAATGTTCCACCACTGTCATGTTCCGTTGGGGTACCTATATTTGTTCTCTTTCATGGATGCCTCCACCATTTATTGCCTGCGTTAGCTGAGCCATTACTGTCACAAACTGCTCGGTTCCAATCCCTACCATTCCGGGCTATAGATCAAGAAGGATGTCATTCTGTCGGTGCCTCTCCTCTTCAGCATCCATGTTCCTTCTACAGACAACCATTCTAAACAAACATTTCTTAGATAAAGAAACACAGTAATCTTTAAATGCTATAACAAATTAAACATAGAGTGAAAATCATTTATGATATTCTATTAGCAACACCCTAACCCCTAAAGTTTTCTAAACCATCCTCTGATTCCAACTATAACAACCCACACTTATTACATACATAACCTTGAATTTATTCAAGAAAACACTTCCTTTTACGTTGAGGATCTTTTCAAGTGGAGATCTTTAGAGAATTAAGAAAAAACATTCATAACTTTACACATTGTTACATAGTGGATACCATAAAATCAGTCTCTATTTTTCTCAGAATATAAAACATTAAAACTTAAAACAAGACTCCTTGACAATTCTTAAACATTTAACATGTCTTCCATACTTGTATTACTCATCCATTTACCTGTGAAAAATCATTTAAAAACATGGGATGAGCACAAAAGCTCAGTAAGGTATGAAAAAGAAGGAAAAATCACATTAGTCCATGAATACTCATAACGTATGAAAACATTTTCAACAGACATGCTTTCCATAAATACTTACCTCATGTAACATGAGATTTACAAAAGATCCACAAAAACATAAATATAATCATAGAGGTATCTTGGGGCATTACTTACATAATCTTGTAACCATATTGGCTACCTTAAAATTTGTAACCCTCACGGCTACCATACTTTGTGTAACCATCGCAGTTACACGTGGAGTAACCATACAGTAGACCTCCAACATACTAATACCCAATGCATTGGAGGGAAATATAGGTTCCATCCTTCATCATAAACAATTCCCAATAACAAAAACATAATCATACAACATAAATAATAGCATAAAAACATTGCTTTTGAATATTGCAAAACCGAATTTTAAAAAACGATTTTAGAGGAAAAGTACCTTATAAACATCATATACTTGAAGTGGTACTTAATAGAGTGTATGGAATAGGTATATACTCTGTAAATACACATAATGAAACATAATATAAATATAACCCATCACACAAACAATTTAAATAGCACATAAACAATAAAGTATAAGGTTAACCCAAAGAATGGAAATCAGCTTAAGAATTTCCTTACCTTAGGATTGTCTTACTTAAAAATTGTTTAAACCTCCTGTATAATGGTTAAAAGAGTGTTATTAGTATTTTAAAGAAACATGTTAATGTTTATAACATCTTATATGGTCATTTCATAACCTCATTTCACCCCTTAATTGTTAGTATTTTGTTCGTTGCATTATTTTGGGTGAGTTCTTTTGTGATTTTCACGATCGGTTCATGATGAATTGTTCTTGTTGATTGGAAGTGAAACTCTAGAATTGGAATGGAGTAGTATTTAAATATTTCCATTACCATAAGTTATAACATTTATCACTTTTATGCTTTATATGAGAATGAGTTATAAGTTAAAACATTAATGATGTTCGTTTAGATCATTTTAGTGGTTCTTTGATAATAACAACGTCATTTTGTCTTTTAAATTAGAACCATGAGTACAAGAGAATTACAGAACAATATATGGGTCATAACACATATATTATAACCTGGTTCAACCATATAAATGGTCTCATGACCAGACTTGAAAGAATTAATGGAAATTGAAAATACGTCGTCCACGATGTCGGTAATTCAACACAAATGGACAATGTTTTTTTTGATTCTTTAAATAAGTGGAAGAGGAGAAGAATATTGATGAGGAATTTTCCATAATCATGAGGACATAATGAATATACATGATTCTGGAGATTTAATGCCTCTTGGATAAGAGGGAGTGAGGAAATAAGAAAAACGAATCATGAAATAAAAGAAAATATTGAGAAATTTCTCACAAAAAATCGGCAGCCTAACGACGTCTCTTAAAATTTCATAAAAACAAGATTGATGAGAGGAGTGGAATATATCATCATTCATACAAGATATGGACAGTAAGGGGGGAATATTAAATTAAATATCCCAACACAAGACAAAGGGAATGGAAGATAATAACAAAAAATGAATGAAAAGAAAGAAAATAAAAGAGGTTGTTTACCTCTTGATCTCTTCTCCTTGAGATCCTTCTTAAGGGCTTTGATTTTGGTCTTTTGGTGAGACTAGAAGCTCAAGGACGGTGGGAATAAGATTGGGGAGGGAATTTGGCAGAAAGTAGACAATTCTCAAGGCTTGAGAGGTGTGGGAGGAAGAGGGGAGTGAGGGTGGTATTTATAGTGGAGGAGGGGAGGTATTTTAGATTATTTTAATCATTATTATAATATTTATATCAAGACTATGAATAATTTCAAATCAAGTGGCCCTAAATAGTGATAATATCATGTGAGTTCGAAGCAAGTGTCCTTGCGTCACTTATGATGTCATAAATAGTGCATTTTTACTGATAAATTGATTATACGGTATTTTATCGTATTTCACTATTCACCGAAAATTCAAGAGTTTCAGAAAAATACCAAAAATTTACCCCAACCATTTTTCGACGTGTAGAATTCAAAAATGAACTCCATTTTTCAAAAATAATTTTATAAATATTATTAATTTAATTTCTAAATAAGGTCATAGTTAATTCGAAAAATAACAATATTGAAGTGCAGTTACTTTTATGTGACATTGGAAAATTAATTAAGATCCCATTATCCTATTGCCTTGGGAAAATAAAATAATAATATTATTTACTATTCATGAGGTCATATTACTATTCATATTACTATTCATAGTACTATTCATAAGGGTATGTTACTATTCACAAAAAAACAAGTTTGTTTCATCAGACTGTAAATGTCATACTGAAAAAAAATAGATGATAGTTTCTTGAAATTCAAAACATAGAAGAAATAAAATTATGATTAAAGGATACTTAAAAATATATACTTTAAACAAAATTTCAAGAATGTTCAATTTATTTTTAGAAAACCTTGGGATGTTACACGAGGACCTCTAGGATGGTTCTAGGGAAGTGGAGAAGAGAATTTGGCAGGGGTTGGCTGAGCATGAAGGCTCAAAGGGTTGTGAGGAAGAGAGGGAGGAGGTGCCCTTTTATAAGGGAGGAGAGGGGCACCTTTGGAAATCTTAAAAATATTAATTTATAATAAATCTAACCCCACTTCAAAACCTCCAAAAATGACACATATTACAATATTAGATAAGATAGTGTTGTAATCTCATCAACCAATAAAATTTAGACATGTTTGGAATTTATTTTAAACATTATCAACTTGATTTATCCTTATTTAATCAATTTAATTTTATTTGTGGTAATAACATTCTAAATTTTAAATTATAACAAATAATTACTTATTTGTTGTGAATTGTACATAATTGGACAATTAATAACATTTTAGACCATATAAATTTAAATTTATAATTTGTAACTATTTTTTTGATTTTTAAACAATTTTATAATATGTTATTTTTATAAAATAACAATAGTGTCAATTTTGACACTATTCATTTAATTGAATTTAAATAAAATAAATACAGAATATATGTTCTAACTAAAAGCTTTAATAGATTCATAAAATGTCATATGTATCTATAAAATTAGTGGAGCACATTAAAAAGTTAATATAATATTTATTTTATTATTTTTAAAACCATTTATTTGGTTTATCTCTTAATAAAATAATTACTACAAATTTTTTGTATAATTATTTAATATACTTATTTGTTGCATAAAAAATAAAAATAAAATACTATGATAAGGATAAATCTATTACCTTTCACAATAATACTTTTACTCGAATTTATCATCTTAAAATCACAATATTTATATTGTTATATTTATTAAATTATGAATGTGACAAATTTGGAATCATTTAAAATAAAATAATATAAGTGTCATAATCGCTTTTACAATTCACCAAATTCTAAAATATTAGACAATTGGATGATTATAGGTTAAATGTACATGACCAATAAGTTTTGGTCAGGGTTTTGTGCCTTTAATGGTCACTATTAGTTTAATAAAAACTATATTCTTGATTTTTCACTAGATAAACAATTTCTTCATCACTATTGTGTCACAATTAACAATAATTATTTAATCCCTAAAATTTATAAATAAATTCATATGATGTAGATAACTTTATTATATTTCTGGAGACTATTTATTTTCAATGTTTCAAGAAGTTTTTCACTAAGTTAAAATTAATATACTTATAAGATTTAAGAGAGTGACATGTTGTCACTTTCTTTGGTTTTAATAATAATTAATTTATTTTCATGGAAAAAAGTCCATTAAATGAATCGAATCCAACCCTTAGGTGATATGGGTCTACTTGTAGTCATCAAATAGGATTTTGGAAGGTGTTATAGTAATTTTATAATCTTATATTTACCCATAATTACACAGCTTACCTTTAACTATGGTAAATAAATTTTACCGTAGTTACTATTCATAATGCCCAAAAATAAAAAGTATCCTATTAACATAATTGGACTCACTGATTCCAAATATGGAATCCATTTTTCCAAATTCAATACACAAAAGTTGCATAAATTAAATTAAAATTAATCCCGTTGTCAAAAGAAAATGGGTTTTTGTTTAAAACATTGCAAAAGATTGAATTGATTTAACCTACGAATTCAAGGTAAAATCAATGATAATGACATACATAATATTAAATGGTAAAAATATATTATATTTATACTTTAAAACCATTCGAAGTTATAATTTGACCATATAAATTATTACGATGACAAAAGTTGTTTTTAATTAAAACATAGCGTGTTTTTACTATTAATTAAAATATAAAAGTTATCTAAAAAATATCAAAACTTTATCCAATGTAAATTTTTATATCATGATTCAAAAGAATAAGTTTATTTTGTCAAATTTAACTTATAAACTTATCAAAAATTATATTTGAAATGGGTGTGCCATCAAAAGGTGGCAAACCTGCATTTTTTGAAAAATATTTATTTTACCAAAAAATTTATTTTGTTCTCATACCATGTTCTAGAAAATGTGTAAGATGAATAATAATGTTATAAAATTTAAAATGTAGTTAATAGTAGTCATAAAGGCTAGTTTATAATAATATTATAACCATATATCATTGTTTAGTGAAACCCGGTATTGCGTACTACACACGCTACCGAGGAAGGTCGTGATTGCGTGTAATGAAAGCCAAGTTAGGGTTGCGTGTTGTGCAAGACTCCTTTGTTGTTTCGTATAACAAAATCCAACCATATTTCATCTATACATTTAATATATATATATATACACTCAATGTTGTGTCGAATTACTATTATCAATCAAAATTGAAATTGTGTATAACACGATCCAAGAATTGTGTTGTGTATAATGCAAGCTAATACGGTGCTGCGTATAGCACAAGATAATCATGGTGTATCATAACACACATGACATCAAATAAATTAAAAATAATACTTATCATAAAATCTCGGGGTGTTACATTCTACCCCCCTTAAAATGAATTTCTCCCTCGAAATTCATCTGGGTTATACATGGTTTACTATTCGAAAGTTTCTTTAATAGAAACCCACATCGTAAAAAGGAATACCAAAACTTATCTTTAAAAATGAAAGTATGAAACGTAACGGTTACCCAAATTAACTAATCACTGGGTTTCCACGTAAGAGAACATAGGTGAAAATATGGATATGGAAGAGAAATCTAACCGACATGTTCTGTTGGAGAGTGGTATAGAACATGGTTATGAAATAGCCAACAATCACAAAGCCATAGATTTGCGATGATCTAAGGTACCATTTGATTCATCGTATATAAGAGCACTAGGAAAACATTTTTGGTTTTCAATATCATTTCCCTAAAGTTGAAAGATTTGAATTAGAAGAAATTCTTGCTTGATTTTGGAACAATCTCACTATTGTTCGTGCTTTGCACAATTTCCACTTCATCTCTTAAAGAAATGAAGTTGAATTTGTTATTCGTGAAGTGTTAACAGATCATGTGATAGAATGATGGGACATTCCATCTGTTTCAAACAAAAGGATAGAAAAAGTTATCAAATATACAAAAGTCCATCTATGGTGAGGTTAATCGTATACGATTCCAAAAATTAACTTATACTTCATATATTACACCGCTTAAAAAAATAAAACTAGTTTCTACTAACCAAAGACTTCATGTAGGCCATTGGTATGCGATAAAGGCCATTCACACTTCGGTTGTGGGTTCGATTCCCACAGCCTTGTCTGACGCGATGGGCTGTCACCCGTCCTGCAGGTTGTCCTTTTTCTAAAATTACATTACTATAACATCCCATCCATAATATTGAAAAAAGTTTTATCCTTAATCAATACTAACTTATGTCCAACATAATCCATTCCAATCTTTAGGCTTATCTAAAATACTTCGGTCCATGCTCATAGTATAAAGAAAATGAATACTTGAAATGTCACATAAAAATCACGTGAATGCCATCATTTATCCTCCATATATCATAAGATATATCTTGTTGGTCAAATTACAAACATGTGAATACCTTAATCATGTATTCTCTTGAAGAATGAATACCCATTAAACCTTAGTGAAAACATGAATGCAGTTAAAAATTAACACTTTCCACATACCAAAATCCTTAAAATTCTATATACTAAAACCATGATATCACTTAGTCCTTATATCAATCATGAGCTCATGAATATAATCAAACATCTCATTATCTTCTTATCCCTTCATTATGTGCATATCATCTGCTTTCCAAAATATTTCAACCACTTTTCATGGTTACCGGTACCATAAAATTATTGAAAACCATAATAGAATAATACAGAAATATACTAATACACTATAAAAGTACCTCAACAACATTATTCAGGAATACCAATACATAAACACTTCAATCCATCCTCTTCAATGATTGTCCTGGAATAAGTCCTTCCTTGATTTAAAATTAACTTTTTTAGGTCAGGGCATTGAGTTGGGTAATGCCCATGTTCTCCACAAATAAGACATTGAACTCCATTACAGTCTGTCACTCTATGACCCTTTTCTCCACACAGATAAAATCTATCCCTCCATTTGAGGTATTCCTCAAGGTTCTTTTTCCCTTCTTTAGAAATCTAAATCTTCCCTTCTCTATGCTCCTCACTATGCAAACATGCATAAAATTCCATCTTCCTCTTATTTGAGGACTTAGTAATACCACTAAATTTCACCTTGTTAATCATATATCGCGATGACTGATACGACATAATCACAATATCTTTCTCTCTAGGCATTACACAATTTCGTTGCTCATAGTCACCAATTTGTCCATTGGATTCAATGTTAACCGAATTCCTTCTGGTTCCCTCCATTGACTAAAACATAAAAAGAATTCTATAAGAGGAAAAAATCATTCTAGGGAAAACAACATAGTAAAGGGGGAGTACCCTCAATATCTAACATCTTAGGTAAATTCTAAGATCGTTATCGTAGTTCTAGGACTATATCCTATACGTATACTTATCCTTAGGGACATCCCTAGACATACCTTAGAAATATCTCAAGGGACCTCAATAACATTTTTGCATCCTAGTTTCCAAAGGTTGACTAAACATTTCTTTTGATACCAACTGTAGAGACCGGAAGCTTTAAGTACATGGACATTAAATTACTTTTTCGGAATACTTAATACATAAAAAAACACACAAGGACCATAATAGTTTAGTGTCTTTGGAAACTCGGAATATAAACAACTAGTCATGTTGTAAGATATTAAACATCTCCCATAACGATCTTCCCTTTTTTGTTTCCTTACCTAAAACATATCTTTATTTCCTGGTGAAAATAAAACATAAAAAGGGTGATCTCAAATTCTCAGTAAGGGAAAACATAGAGAACATAAAAAAATCCATAAATATTTGAAAGCAAAAACTTGAACATGAAATCTAAACATTAAAACCTTGAGCAAGGACATAAATCTTGGAAGTACGTAAGGCATAAAACATAAAGTAACATCAATCACAATAAAATAGAATGGTAATGAAACATGTAATTGTGGAAACCATTCAGCACTTGTTATGATTTCCATAGTAGCCAAGGCATTGCTGTCAAGACCATCTTAGTGGACAAAGTTCCTTTATGAATCGAGTTCACTCCTCTTTTCAGTCCAATAACACTGAACCAGATTAACTTACCGTTCCTGCCATGTCTATATCATGAGATATAAATCTTTACGCAATGCATTGGAGGGAGATATATGTCCCACCCATATCATAATTAAATCATTCTTACTTGTGCCACAAAATAAACTTACATCATTCATAATAACCCAAAAAATAAAATGGCTTTCATAAACATCATCCCATCATCAAATAATCTATATAAAAGAAATGGATATAATTTCATAATGAGAAAAGTGAAACCATGTAAATCATAGAGACTTTATACTTGAAACATACACATATGAAATAATGTCATCTTAGATGGAAAATGGTTTTGATAAAACACTTGAAATGAATTCTTGAGGAAAATATCTTTTATTTTTCAAAATCAATTTATTTTCACAAAACTTCATGAAATTTTAAAAGAAAAATATTTTATTTAAAATAGTCATGAAATCTTTTGGAGGAAGCTTCATAAAAACATGGCTTTATAAAACCGTAAAAATATGTTCGTGCCGAATAAGTTAAAAAAACATTCTTCTCGTACTTTTGTCGGAAAAGTCAAATATTACCTCATAAAAGAAAGATTCCATACATACCATGTAGTAAAAGTCAAAAATGGGTAAAAATAACTTTAAACATACATGAAAACATTTTTAGAAAACATGGGCTTGGATGATAAATATAACCTCAGTAAATACTTACGAATAAACATCCTCGGATAAAAATGAGATTGATAAATTCTCTCTTACCTTATGTCTGATATGCTTCGTATGTATCTAAAACTCCTGTATAATGATTTAAATAATATCATTGACTTATTATAGAATCATATTCATTGTTATGATATCATATATGGTTCACTTATTACTTTATATTACCCGTTCTTTTGTAAATTCCATGTTAAAGAGTGTTTTGGGTAAAATCGTTTCATTTGTCATCCGTGTTTTGACTTGTAATTATTCATATGATTACATAGATCATGATTACTTAATTCCAGAATATAAAATATTATTTATATATAATATATATTCATAATATACATATATATAATAGACCAATAAAAGGAAATAAATACACCGTTCATGGAGACGATAGGTCGTACGTACACATGAATGTTGTTTTCGTTTCCTTATTGAGTTGAATGGAATTAAGTAGATGACTTACATATATATATATAAATAAATACAGTATCTTTATAATGTAATATATTTCATTATTATTGCTTATATATACTTTATAATCATTCTTAAATGGTTAACATGGAGAATGAATCTCATCGCGTCGTGGAGACGGTAGTCCGTACGTACGCACGAGCGATGATATCGTTTACATAATTATTGAATTGAATTGGAGTGAATGATAAAATATATCAGAATCAGTATGATGTTATAATAACTATGTATAGTTATTATTTACACCATTATACCCATCCATGTAAGGTGTTGGTGGAAAAACAGATTACACCACGGTATGGAGACGATATTCTGTACGTACGCATGTGCGGTGATTTTGTTTTCCGTTGGATGGATAGAAGGTGAAATGGGGTTGTTTCATATTTATAATGACATATAAGTATATTAGTGATACTGATGTTATTACTTTATAATGAAACAACTAAAGAAGAATAAGTTGAAGAAGAAATAAGCTTGAAAGAATCGTTAGAAGAAATTACCTCTTCTTCGATACGCCTCTTTAAAACCTCCTCTTAGGGCACTAATATTGGTCTTTGAAGTAGCATAAGACCTCTAGGATGTTCCTAGGGAAGTGGAGAAGATAATTTGGCAGGGATTGGCCGAGCATGAAGGCTCAAAGTGGTGTGAGGAAGAGAGGGAGGAGGTTCCCTTTTATAAAGGAGGAGAGGGGCACCTTTGGAAATCTTAAAAATATTAATTTATAATAAATCTAAGCCAACTTAAAAACCTCCAAAAATGACTCATATTATAATATTAGATAATATAGGGTTGTAATCTCATCAACCAATAAAATTTAGACATGTTAGGAAATTAGTTTAAACATTATCAACTTGATTTATCCTTATTTAATCAATTTAATTTTATTTGTGGTAATAACATTCTAAATTTTAAATTATAATATATAATTACTTATTTGTTGTGAATTGTACATAATTGGATACTTAATAACATTTTAGACCATATAAATTTAAATTTATAATTTTTAACTATTTTTGTGATTTTTAAACAATTTTATAATATGGTATTTTTATAAAATAACAATAGTGTCAATTTTGACACTATTCAATTATTTGAATTTAAATAAAATAAATATAGAATATATGTTCAAACTAAAAGCTTTAATAGATTAATAAAATGTCATATGTATCTAGAAATTTAATGGATCACATTAAATAGTTCATATAGTATTTAGTTTATTATTTTTGAAACCATTTATTTGGTTTATCTCTTAATAAAATAATTACTACAACATTATTTTATAATTCTTTAATATACTTATTTGTTGCATAAAAATTAAAAATAAAATCCTATGTTGAAGATAAATATATTACCTTTTACAATAATACTTTTACTCGAATTTATCATCTTAAAATCACAATATTTAAATTGTTATATTTATTAAATTAGGAATGTGACAACCTTGGCATCATTTAAAATAAAATAATATAAGTGTCATAATCGCTATTATAATTCACCAAATTGTAACATATTCGACCATTGGATGCTTATAGTTTAAATTTACAATACCGATAAGTTTTGATCAGGGTTTTGGGCCTTTTATGGTCACTATTAGTTTAATAAAAACTATATTCTTGATTTTTCACTAGATAAACAATTTCATCATCACTATTGTGTCATAATTAATGATAATTATTTAATCCCTAAAAATTATAAATAAATTAATATGATGTAGATAATTTTAATAGATTTCTGGAGACTATTTAGTTTCTAAGTTTCATGAATTTTATCACTATGTTAAAATTAATACACCTATAAGATTTAAGAGAGTGACATGTTGTCACTTTCTTTGGTTTTAATAATAATTAATTTATTTTCATGGAAAAAAGTCCATTAAATGAATCTAATCCGACCCTTAGGTGATATGGGTCGACTTTTAGTCATCAAATAGGATTTTGGAAGGTGTTAGGGTAATTTTATAATCTTATATTTACCCTTAATTACCCGATTTATCTTTAACTATGGTAAATAAATTTTACCATAGTTACTATTCATAATGCCCACAAATAAAAAGTAGTATATTAAAATAATTAAGACCCACTGATTCTAAATATGGAATCCTTTTTTCTAAATTCAATACACAAAAGTTGCAGAAATTAAATTAAAATTAATCCTGTTGTCAAAAGAAAACGAGTTTTTGTTTAAAACATTACAAAAGATTGAATTGATTTAACCTACGAATTCACGGTAAAATAAATGATAATGACATATAAATATATTAAATGGTGAAAATATATTCTATTTATACTTTAAAACCATTCAATATTATAATTTAACCATATAAATTATTACGATGAAAAAAGTTGTTTTTAATTAAAATATAGCTGGTATTTACTATTCATTAAAATATGAAAGTTATCAAAAAAATATCAAAACTTTATCCAATGTAAATTTTTATATCATGATTCAAAAGAAAAAGTTTATTTTGTAAAATTTAACTTATAAAATTCTAAAAAATTAAATTTAAAATGGGTGCGCCATCAAAAGGCGGCAAAACTGCATTTTGTGAAAAATACTTATTTTACCCAAAAAAGATTTATTTTGTTCTCATACGATGTTCTAGAAAATGTGTAAGATGAATAATAATGTTATAAAATTCAAAATGTAGTTAATACTATTCATATCGGCTAGTTAATAATAATATTACAGCCATATATCGTTGTTTAGTGAAACCCGGTATTGCGTACTACACACGCTACCGCGGAAGGTCGCGATTGCGTGTAATGAAAGCCAAGTTAGGGTTGCGTGTTGTGAAAGACTCCTTTGTTGTTGTGTATAACAAAATCCAACCATATTTCATTTATACATTGAATATATATATATATACACACTCAATGTTGTGTAGAATGAATATTATCAAACGAACTTGAAAGTGTGTATAACACGATCCAAGAATTGTGTTGCGTATACTGCAAGCTAATACGGTGTTGCGTATAGCACAGGATAATCATGGTGTATCATAAAACACATGACATCAAATAAATTAAAAATAATACTTATCATAAAATCTCGGGGTGTTACAGAAAGTGGTTATCCAATGTTTTAACATCATGATCTTGGATCACTTGCAAGTAAATGGACCTGGTTTTCCACATGGTCTTAAATGTTTCTTCTTGTATGTCCTCAGGTGGCGACTAGATATGAGGATTTATGATGGTATGGTGGGAATAAAATTCCCTCATTATCAGGGTATAACAAAATAGTTAACAATAATGCTAAATAGGGGAAATAATATAATAAAGGAATTGAAAAATAATAATCCATCCATATATAAAAAGTAGGAAGATGTAATAACCACTATCATATACAATGTGATTTCATGTCAAAATGATATACAAAATAGGATCACAAGGAATCAGAGAAACCTGTATATACAACATACTATAAAAAAATGAAAAATAGTTGAAAATTATATCTCTAATAGATTCATGAGTATAAGCTCAATACTATTCTCCTATAATCCATACATGTATAGAAATTCAAGCATTGAAAGCTGGAACCTTCCCCTTGATCCTACCTTCATTCATGAAGTCTATAGAGGTATTAATCAGTGACCCAAACAAGGTGTGATATATACTCAACAGGCCACCGCCAATGGTGTCTAGAACTATCTATTCTGTGAATATATAATGAGAATAGTGAAGGTATAATAAATAATGATGGTAAATAAATAAACCCTTTTTGTATGGGTTTTCCCATGGAACACCTTCCTTATACTAACTGCTTCATCTGAATCCAACAATGTCTCTGATTATTGTTTATTTTAAAATAATTGTAAAAAGGATAGGTTCCAAGGTGAACCACCTTGGAATCTGTATATGTTAATTGTAAAATGAGGTTCCATAATTCCCATGGAATGTAATGCTTAGTAAAGAAGTTAATCAAAGACTCCGGGTATGTAAAACATGGACCAAATCCATGTATGTTCATTGACATGGAAGACATGTCATTTTATTTAATTGTATCCTAAGACCATCCAAGGAATTTTATATATGGAACCTAGGTATCACTCTATGTATACAATAAAACCCATCATATTAAGAGTTTGTATAAGGAATTTCACGTAAAAACCCAAGTGTCACTCAACGTATGATATAAAGGCATTTCCGTCTAAGCCAGCCCAAGTAATTCCACCTACGGAACAAAGTATCACTCATGGAATGGTGCAATGTAATTTCCCTCTGATCATGTCCATGGTATTCCACATAAGTAACCAAGTGTCTCTCATGTAATGATATAAGTTCCTCCTCCCAGTGATCCCATCCATTGTATTATATGTAATAATATGTGATTCATCACTGATGTCATATAGCTGTTTCATAGTTCCTTGAAACATGTGTTCTAGTTTTAAGAATCACTGCTTCCATGAGGTTTACATTGGATTTATTCATGAAATCGGAAACTTCCAATAGTTCTTTATCCAAAAGGGACATTATTTCTAAAGAAATGTGTTCATTAAGTTTGAACCTTATGATACTTAGGAATGTGAATTGGCTGAGAGGATGGGAGGTCAGACTCATCACACATTTTTGAGGGAAAATATTGTCTACTCATGGACTCTTTTAATAAATATATGATATTTTCATGAATCCTTTTTAATTGACTATGTATAACATAAGTTTCCCTTGGAATTTTCAATCACTTATTAACATGTTTAAAATTTAGAATCATCAGTTTATATTCACGGTTCTTCATTAATAGAGATATTTGTATGTATTTGAGGTTCTCCATGAATAGTATACTCTCATATACTATTTCGATATTATTTTAATCATTGTTATGATGATAATGGGTCTTAAGACACTTAGTAGGGCACTCTGGAATTTATTTTCATCCAGGGAGATGAAGTTTTGTTTCGATATTGGGATTATACCCATAAAATGGTCTACCTACGTATCCTTTTGAAAGGAATCAGAACCCTCGTAGTTCAGTTCCACTTAATGAGACACATCATACGTTTTAAGGTCATGTGATAAAGACCCAGCCGTACAGTTTAATTTCATGTGGTATGGACATCCAAGAGAAAGGTGCTTAGTCAATGTTTTGTTTGATACTTATTCCGAAACAACCAAATGAACATGGAAATGATATGGATTTTCAAGTAAGATTAGACCCTGTTGGGAATATGGACCAAGGAGAACATGGTTGATTTTAAGTGTTGGGTTTGAACCTCACGGAGGCTTCCTACGCATCCCATGTGTAAGAGAATCAAAGCCCACATAGTTCAATGAGTCACATAAGATAGTATAGTCCTCTGAGAGAAATGATTTTGGAATTTCTTCCTAAAAAGGATGCCTTGTTGATTTGGGGGTTCAATTTGGGGCTTATTCTTAAGGAGGATTCCTATATTAAAGGAATTATGGTTCAATTCCTAAAGTGGATATCCAATTAGTTCAATCCCTGAGAAGGCTTCCTACGTATCCCGATTGTGGTGGGAATCAGAGTTCTTGTAATTCATTCACCATGGTTGTTGGTGTAAATGTTGTGATCATCATGAATCTATAAACCCACGTGATTCATGCTAAGTGATGTGAAATATTCAAAAATGATAGACAATTTTCTTCATCCACTGGTGGAACAGGGAAAGACTACGACGACCAGGGCGGATGAGGGAGAGGTGACCATGGAAGAGGGCGTGCCTACGAGCCTTCCCTATATTAACTTTACATTGTAAAAGGGTCCAATGAAAGGAAGAATGGATGAGGGTCATGGGATTACACCATGATGGATGCCCTAACATTGATCCTAGTAGGGGAGGGAAAAATTTCATTTTCATTAATGGAAAGGCAGTTTTGGACCTTAACTTCCCTACCAGAGACGTGGGGTTCCGAGTCTCTTTGAGAAGGGAAAGGTTAGGACCAAAACCCTCTTCCAAACTAGGAACTTCCCAACACTGTTCCAGGGAGAAAAGTCTATGTGACTACGGATATATAAACCCATACACGCTTTATGAATCCTAACCCCATTTTGAAACAAATGTGGGAAACTTCAGACTACGGATATACAAACCCATGTAAGAGACATGCTGATGTGCCTTTCCCAAAGGTTTGATGAGTCAAGAGGTTTTTGTGTATGTCTCAACATAATCCCTTTCACACAAGGGAGCCATTGAAGAAGAAGCCTTTCCATAAATGGATTTGAGTAGGGCATGATAGCTTATAGACTGAAGAGAATAGGTGAATCAAAGAGGGGTTCCCAAGTAGGTATTGCGGCACAAGTATGGGTGCACAAGTATACTTGGGAGACCTGATGTTTACTTAAGCGATGAAAAACTTGTATGTTAATACTTGGGTGCAATCTGACTCATGCATTCATGAGTATTCACAGGTATATCCAAATGTGGGGAACTCAAGTTCCTGTGAAAGGAATAGGTGGTGCACAGATGTTTCTAATTTTAGGGAGGTTGGGTGCTTTATGCGCACAAGTGTTATGGATTTCAAACACTAAAAGGACTTAAGTTCTATGATCCTCCTTCAATTACTCCGATTTAGGTCTTCAAGAACTACCTCGAATGTCATGGAAGGCTTGGGTGAAGCACTATGGAAACCGGAGCAACAATTGGGCTTCAGGGAAATTCTTTCATACAAATGTTGGCCTTAAGGGTCTATTTATAGGCAAAAATAGGACCCTAGGCGAAAAGAGATTGGGCGCATAAGTGGCTTGCACGCCAAATTGTGGTACACAAGTACCTTGAGCGCTGATGATGTTTTGGCTAGACTAGGGTGCTTCTTTGAGGACTTATCCAAAATAGTTGCTTCATTCTCCTCCAGCATGGTGGCACACAGGTATTTATAGACAGGTACCTTGGTTACCTCTTTAGGGACTTAGCCAAATTTACTTCTCCATACCGTGGGGGATGCGCCCCCACACCCCTTCTTGGGATCACTTCCGGTTTGCGGTCTCGTCCCTTTGGGTTGGTGCCTTCGCTATCATAATTGACCCCCATAAAAAATGCAGAGTTACACCATGAGCTTTTCGATCCCAGTTCAGGACATTTGCAGAAAAATTCATGGAACACATTTCACGGTGTCTACAAAATCACCCCCTTAGAATATGATTCGTTAAAAATGAAAATAATCTTATTCTAAGGTAAAAGTAGGGAAATTTGATGCATTCTAACTTCATTTGTATAGATTTAGAGATATGTCATGTTTGGAAGGATGCTCTAATTTTATCCCAAGATAAGGGGCCTAGTGATCATAGTTTGATTTTTTCATAGGTCTATACATAAAAACTCACAATTTTTGTATCATTTGACATTTTTATTCCTCAATATAACCTAAATCATACAAAAATGTACTTTTAGGGATGTGGGAGTTGACTTTTGTTCAAAGTTCCCTTTGTAGGTTCTCAATCTGGTGAGTACAACATCTCTTGTTTTTGGAAGCATAGAGTCATGCATGTTAGAATATAAAGGGCTAGTGTTTATGGACGAATATCTTTGACCATAAATTTTGAAATTAGATCCCAAACAAAACTCAGTGGTTGAGAATTTCTCCAATAGTCTTTTAAATATTTCCAACGGGAACCTTGATCCATTATTTTTATAGCCACCAAATCCAAAACTTGTATAAAAAAAGGGAAGTCTCTTCCATGAACTAAGTTACCATTATTTGACAAACCCGTTACGGGGGCTGTATTATGCAGGGCCAACTATGGCATATGCTGCATAGCCAAATAGTGGCATTTTTGATTGACATGCCTGTTATATTGGAAAATTTTATTCAAGGCCACCTAAGGGTATGTATTAAATAGTCAAGAAAAATATCTCTTAGGAATTTATCATTTTACTGCTGGTAATCAAGGAAAATAAGATTTTGATTACTCAAGACCACAGTGGGTGGTTTTTCCAAGGAATGGAATTTTAAGAATGAAAGGGTTGTTTTATGCCGACATATTCCATGAATAGGAAAACCATTTCTATAAAAATTTAGTGTATGGGTAATGGTTAAAATTTATCAGAAAGGGGAATTTATGATATCATATTGTGCACTTTTAAGTCATGTAATGAGGACATGGTATTGTGCAGTTTTAAGTCATGCAGTGAATAAAATTGTACTGTGTAGTTTTAATTCATCTAGTGAGGGCATGATACTATGTACATTTATGTCATGCAGTGAGGACATTGTACTATGAAATTTTAAGTCATGTAGTGAGGACATTGTGTGGCTTTAATTTAATGTCTTTATCTTTGACCAAAGGTATGATATTCTCCCAAATTCTTGATATTTTTTTGCAAACATTCTACCATATTTAGGTATGGAAGGTAAAATTGATAACTCTAATTTGGGAATTTATGGATCTGAAGAATGATATGGAAAAATGGCTAAAGGCATTAGGGGATGACTTTTCCAAACATGAAATTACCATTATTCGACAAACCTGTTATGGGGGCTGTATTATGTAGCGCCAACTAGGGAATATGATGCATAGCCAAATAGTGTCATCTTTTGACTGACATGCCTGTTATGTATGAAAATTATGCAAGGACACCTAAGGGAACGTACTGCATAGTCAAGCAAAAGATCCCTCAGAAGTTTGAAATTCTATTGCTAAAATCCAAAGAATTTTTATGAAGATTCAGATTTTCCAAAACACAGTGTTTATTTTATAGAAAAAGTTATCTGAATATGGAGAGGGTATTTCTAATCATGATTTCCAAAGAATCGGAGGTATAAGGTTTCTACGAAGGTTTGACCCAAATGTAGGGAGTATGGTGTTTGTAGTTTTAGGTCATACAACTAAGACCGGAAATAGAAATAATATATGATATGTGATCAAGTGGTCCAAGGATATTGCATATTGCTTTGAACAGAAAGAGATAGGGACGTGTAAACCATGATCTTTAGGAATTTTAGATCGAGAGAAAGATAATGGGATGAATACACATGAATGACTGTTCTAAAATACAAATTCTTGTATATTTTTAAAAAAGTTTTAAGGGGATAGAGAAACTACAACCAAGAACAAAATTAACATCATATGACAAACTTGTTATGGAGGATGTATTATGCAGGGATAACTGAGGCATATACTGAATAGCCAAATAGTGGAATCTTTTGACTAATGAGCCTATTATGTAGGAAACTTATGCAATGCCACCTAAGGGAACATACTGCATAGTTATGAAAAAGAGTTCTCGGATATTAGAAAATCTCTCACCAAAAACCATAATAAAGATTATAATGATATGGAAATATTCAAGATTAAGGGTATGAAATTTTGAAGCGGGTTATGCTCAGTGCACATGAGAAATATTTGAATCAATATTTTCCATGAGTTTGAAGTCCTTTACATATATATGACTCATATGTAAAATATAGACTTTCTTTGTTTCCTTTGAATTAATATTATGATGTGCAGATTAATGTCATGTAGTGAGGAAATTATAGTGTGCAATTTTAAGTCATGTAGTGAGGAATTTATAATGTACAATTTTAAGTCATGTAGTGGGGATGTTATACTATGAAATTTTATGTTTTGCAGTGAGGAAATTATACTATGCAGTTTTAAGTCATGCAGTGAGGACATTATACTCTGTAGTTTTAAGTCATGCAGTGAAGACATTATACTGTGCAGTTGTAATTTATGAAATGAGGACATTGATAATCCCAAAAGGAATTGAGATACCTTATTTATACAGGGAAGTATTTTACATAATTCCTAAGCCCACATGATCTATGATCAGTGTGAGAAACAAGGAGTAGTAAAAGGTTTGTTCTATAACACAAAAGGTGACACAAGTGATGAAGAGGAGTACTATAATTAAGTTATGGTTGAGCCAAGGCATATGATCTGGGCTCACTACATATCTCATTAGAGAAAGAGTCAATCCAAATGTAGTTCTTATATTTCCATGCAGTTTGATGTCATGCGGTAACGACAAAGATGAACCTATGTGAGAAGAAAGACATATCACAGCTAGACTAAGGGATAAAACCCAATTTTTACTACTTGTCTTGATGGGGGCAAGAATCAATCCATATGCAGTTCTTTAAACGTTTCCTATGCAGGTTTTATTATTATATAAGGAATAAAGGGGTTTTTTTATATCATGGACCGGACCAATATTGGAGATCTAGGCGTCTATATATATCTCATATAGATGAGAATCAAGCCATACATAGTTCTTTAAACAATCATTTCACTCACCAATCGTGTTTGATATGGGAGACGGGGGTTTTTAACACGTTCTGAAAAAACGGTTAAACATAAGACACAAAACGGTATAAAGATAAGACCATGTATCTTAAAGGAACAATCTGTATAGATCTGATTCATATACAAGAGTATAAAAAGGAAATAAATAATTTTATGGTTGTGAATGGGCCGATGATTGGAGATCCATGTGTTTGAACATATCTCATATAGGTGAGAATCAGGCCACATGTAGTTCTTGAAACAAAGTCCCTATGCAAATATGACTCAACAAATAGGGAAGAGAGGGACTCATGTTCAACAAAGGAGTAGCAATGATGTCAATGATTCTTGATTATAAAAGCTCCAAACATTAAGTAGAGAAGACATTAGTCATACAATTTAATGTCGTGTAACAAGGAAAAATGATGACATCCAATCTAACATCATGAGAAAAGGTCAAAGATGCGAAACATTTTAACATCATGCAACATGGACACTTATGGTTGTTATGATGTTTAAAGTCTTGAAACTAGGACTTTGCACCATGAATTTTTAAGTCTTGCAGTGAGGATGATGTGTGAAACTACACAAAGTATTTCATTAAGAATCTCCCATTGGTTGGAGTTGTAATAAGATCTCCATCCATTAGGATTAAGGTATAAGCTCCATTTGAGTAGAACTTATGTATTAGATAAGGTCCTTCCCACTTTGGCTCAATATTTGGAGGTTTCGTTCTTGGTATCATTGGAGTCCTGAGGACCAATACCAATTCTCCTTGAAGAAATGAACAGAGGCGAACTTTCTTATTAAAGGATCATGCTATTATATTTTGATATACTTTTAAATGATGCAATGTATGAAATATTTTCTCATCTAATCGTTCCAGGTCATCAAACCATTTTTGAGACCTCCCATCTGTAGACAACTGATCACAGATTGTAACTCTTAGTGAAGGCAATTGCATTTCAATTGAAAAAACTGCTTCTGTTCCTTATACCAATGAATAAGGAGTTCCTTGTGTGGCAGTACAGGTAGTAGTTTGATAATCCCATAAAGCAAGAAAAATTGTATCATGACAAGATTGTCTATCTTTATCCACCATATTCTGAAGTATATTTTATAATCTCTTATTCAAAGACTATATCTATCCATTAGCCGCCACATGATAGAGAGATGAATGGTTGGACTTAATATTGTGCTTCTGATATAACTTATTTACCTAAAAAATATAGAAATTGGTTCCATTTTCCATTAATATAGTATGAGGGACACTAAATCTAGAGATTAAGATAGTTATGACAAAACTAACAATGATTTTGGCTCTGAATTCTCTGAGAGGTATTTCCTCAACCCATTTGGATAAGAAGTTATAAGCAGTAAGAATGTACTTGAATGTCTTAGATATAGCTAGAGGATAAGGTCCTACTACATCCATTATCCATGTGGAAAATGGCCAAGAGTATTTAGCTGTATGTAGAAACTCTGAGGGTTGATGAATGAATTTGTGATGCAATTGTAATGGATAACATTTATTAGTGAAATCTGTGAAATCCTACAACATTGAAGGTAAAAAGTATCCAAGACTTCGGATTTTATCAGAAGGACTATGCCCAGACTGGTGATCACCACAATCTCATGAATGTACTTTTTTTATGACAGCTGCAGTTTCTTATCCATCAATACATCTGAAGAGGATTCCATCAAAACCACATTTTTATAGGATCTTTTAGTGATATGGACTATCATAAAGAGTAAAATTGGCTGCTTGTCATCAGATCTATTCTTTTTAAGCCATATCTGGTGGAAGTACTCCATTTTGAAGGTATTCCATAATGGGTGTTGTCCATTCCGTGGTATGACCATATGGCTCAAAAATAGGGCGAATTTAAATAATTTCCTCTATTCCGGTTTGAAAAAAAGGTGATACCACATGACGATGGGCTATACTAATGACTATCTCATCCTGATTTGGATCTTCTAGGGCTATAGCTGCATTATCCAGTTCATCAACATAGGCATTTTTTGATCACGGGACATAAGACATTGTCGGACCTGAGGGAAATTCAGCCATTTATCCTCTAACATAATCACACAAAGGGATTAAATCTTACTTTCTAAAAGAATATTCCCCATTTATTTGTTTGATTACCAATTCTAGATCACCTTTCACTTTCAAGTGATTCACTTGAACATGATGTTCCAATTCTAAGCATACGATGAGAGCTTGATACTCTACCTCATTATTGGTTCCGCCTTCGGATAACAAGAAGGAATAAGGCAACACTGACTTTTATGGGGAGATTAGTATAATTCCTAACCCATTTTTTTGAGTTTTGGGTTTTCCATTCTCTTCCCTATTAGAATTCTGGAGGCACCGTCAAAGTACATCTCCCATGTTTGGGGATTATCTTCAATAGAGAAGACCTCTTCATTAGGAAGTTCAGTATTAAATGATGTATCTTCCTTAGATGGGTTCTCATCAAGGAAGTTGGCCAGAGCGTGGCCCATCATTTCCTTCTGAGGCACAAAATGGATATCAAACTATTGCAAAATAATTGTTCACCATTCCAGATGCCCTGTGAGCAGAGGACGACAGGGGATAAATTTGAGTGGATTATTGCGCGATACCAATTGGTGCTCACGATGTTGTAGGTAATGCCTCAATTTATAACCTACAAAGATTAATGATAGGTAAAATGTTTCAATACTTGAATACTGATTTTTTGCATCAAGAATAGTTTGACTGAGATTGTAAAGACCATTTTCATTCCCAAAATCATTCTCCTGGGAAAGTAAGGCACCTAGTGATTGCTTTAAAGCTGTCACATAGAGAATTAGTGGTCTTCCTTCAACATGTGGCATTAATACTGGTGGAATCAAGTGATATTTATTGAGGGAATCAAATTATTCTTGGTAGTCTTCAATCCATTGATAGGTGACTCCCTTCTTCATTAATCTGGTGAAGGGAAAACACTTTCTTGCCAAATTAGAGATAAATCACTGAATATAGGCCAAGTGTGCTTGGAGTCCTCTTAACTCATTAAAATTTGGAGGAGGTTACATGCCAAGGATTGAATTTAATTTCTCACGATAAACTTTGATTCCACATTGGCATACATTAAAGCCGAGGAACTTCCATGAGGTTACCCTGAAAGTATATTTCAGGGGGTTAATCTTCAAACTATGTTGCCGAAGTTTATTGAATACGGTCTCCAGATTAACCAAGTGATTGGAAAGTTGTCTGGAATTTAGTACGAAATCATCCAAATAACATTAAAAAAATTTATCTAAGAAGAGTTTAAAGATATGATGCGTGGAACATTGATACATTGCACCTACATTATTTAATACGAAGGGCATTAATCAATAGAAAAACACTCTTTGAGGGGCTCTAAAGGCTATAGATTCTTCATCCTCTAGGGCCATACAAATTTGAGTATTTCCAGAGTAGCCATCCATGAAGGAAAGGGATTTATAGCCAGCTGTTGAAATTGATTAAAATCTTTGTGATCGAGACTGGAAGGTAATATTTAGGACAATGCCAGTTAATATCTCTGAAATAAATTAAAACTCTGATTTTTCCATTATTATTTTTTCTTGGGACAATGTTGGCCATACATTTGGGATATTGAACTTCCCTGACAATTTATCCTTTATAATCTTATCAACATCAACTTCAATTTTAGAGGCACGAGTTGGGTGTGTTCTTCTTACTACCTACTTAAATCTGTGATTTTCTTCTAGAAAACCCAAATGATGAGTGGATACATCAGGATTATGTTGTATAATTTCAGTATAAATCCAGGAAAATATATTTCGATGTTTCCTTAGAAATGAAGTATACACCTATTTATATTTAGAAGTCATGTCCGCACTAATTAGAGTGAGGAGTGTATCATATTCTGTACCCATATTTATTTCTTTGAGCTCATCTACAGAGGTAGAAACACCTTCATCAAATGATGGAGGATAATTTCTGAGATCTTCATCCTATTCTTCAATATGTGTTACTTCTTCTCTTTCTACTTGCATTGTAGATGATGAAGAAAAACTTCCAGAGTTAGGGGAGGAGTCAATATTTGAACATCCTAAAGAAGAGGCCACCATTTCAGACCCTACTAATGATGAAGAGTCTTCCTGGGGTAATAAAGAGGAGACAATGGATTGAGAATCAACATCTTTGTCTTCCTCTAGAATTTCTACAACTTCTTCTATTCTGATTAAAAAAGTAGAGGCTTGCTTTAGTTCAACAGATGGAATGAAGACATCTCCATTTAAGCTTCCATCACTTTCGGATGAATCAAAAAATTCTCTCATGTTGTCAGGCTTAGTTGTAGTAATTGACATTATGGAAGTTATTGGATGAGTTCTTGGATTTGGTTTTACCCTTTCAATTTTATTGATATGTAACACATAATTTATACTCAAATGTATGCATGGGTTTGCTGGGATCTTTTCAACACTATTCGGAGCATTGATTATGGTTACCTCTTTTTCCATAGACCTCATTCCCTTCACGTGATAAAATTATATTTCAATGTATTGAGATTCACACTTTTTGAATGGAGCCTTGTCACCATAAAATGTCCTAATTTGACCATTGAAATAGTATTTGATACATTGATGGTATGGAGAAGGTATGGCCACATGTTGATGTAGCAAAGGCCATCCATGCAGAATGTTGAAGGCTGTGTCTTGATGAACAACCCTGAAATATGAATTAGACACATGATCTCCAAAATAAGTTCTGATTATAATATCTCCTAGAGGCTCTTGATCATTCTTGTCATATACTTTCAACATTAAAGTTGAAGGAGATAAGTCAGATTCAGTGAGGCCTAATCGACGAAGTGTACGAACGAGAATGAGGTTGACGCCTAAGCCATTATCAATGAAGGCTCGTCGGATGTCTATGGCATTGACATTGACAGATAGATATAAGGGCATGATATTTCAATGTACAACAACATATTCATCTTCATCTATAAAGGATATAACTTCATGACTCTCTGTAGGATAATTTTCAATATGGTAAACCTCAGTAGCAGCAACTTCAATTTCAAACTCTTAAGCACTTGAAAAATCCTTAATTAGTGCTTCTCAAAGACATTTTAACAGACTTAAGGCATCCAAAATTAACAACATGGCCCTTAATTAGGCTAAATATTTCAAAACATTGTACTTTTTGATTAGAGTTCTACGTTTCCTAGCATGGAGAAGTGGTTTTGCAGGTTCCTCAGAAGTTGATGCTCCTGATGTGGATGCTCCCTGTGTTGGAGTAGAAACTATAAATATTCTTGGATTTGGTAGATTAGACTGACTATGTCTATCTACATGCTTAGAGAAAGATGGTGTGACTTCTAATCAGTCCTCCAAAATAATCATATCAGGGCTGAACCTGTCTTGTGTGGAAGAAACTTCTTGTTCTTGTTGAGCCTGTTGAAGGGCTCTTCCATGAGTTTCCTCCTCATATATGGATCGAGGAGGGGAAGAGTTAAAAAAATGGATTCTAGAACACCCATTTATTCCCCCGTATCCTCTACCATAGCATCTTCCTCTAGTTCCCCAATTAGGTACAAGGAACTACGACTCATTATAATCAGAATTAACTCTGGCATAGGGATCTGTTAGGTTGATAACGTTGGTGGAACCAAAGATCAATTCCTCATCCGATGAAGATTTTTCTTGATAGGTTAGTTCTGGTTGCGTTGTCTGGTGGGGTGGAGCCCATACTTTTGAAACATATGTAATTAAATATTCTAGGGTCAAGGGAAACGTTGGCCTCGATATGAGATCAAATTGTTATGTCTGCTCTTTTTCCTTCTGATCACGTCGCTTCTTTGAGGATTTACCTTTTGATGAAGGTGTTTTTGCTATGATAGGAGTGGCAGAAGACACAATAGATTGTTTCAAATGTGTTCACAGAATGGAATGAGTTTATTTTATCATTTTCTTGATCATCCAATCATCATATTTCTATACATTTTTACTTTTGACTTCCTACCATTCACTCTCTTCCTCTGGATCAGTAGCAGTAACACATGCTACTTGACCTGACGCAATTTTTAGTTTCACTTGACTAGAGTCTACAATTTTTTGCAGGAGGTCCTTGAAAACAACACACTTTTTAATGGGATTCCCCAACATCTAGTGAAAGGGACAATAATTCGGAATATCTTTATCTCCTTCTTTGTTTGGGTTCTTCGGCCTTGGAAACTGAACCAAATTATTTTCTAGAGCTGAGATGAAGTAATAGGAAAATTGTCCATTATGGAAAGAATAAAATTTGTTCATTAATTCCTAAAAAAATTTCTACCTTTGATATCTTTGGTTATCTTGATGATTCAGTCGTTTTTCTGATGTGCTGGAGGTAGAACCCTTTGATATGATGAAGGTTTTGAAGTGGAAGCAGGTACAGGTGCTTGCTTGATTATAACTACAGTAGCCTCTTCTTTCCTTATTCTTCTTCTCAGATCTAATGGAATTACATGAGTTTTAGCTTTATTTTCCATGATGGAATATTCAATTTGTTGAGAAATTAGAGATAGGTCTCAAAACCCTCCTAGCATTTCATAGGGATCAATGGTGTGCATAACTCATCACATAGATTTTCCACACAAATCAGCAACAACTCTTCTTGAGGGAGTGCCAAATTTAAGAAATACGTTAATCCTTTCCACCGAGAAATGAAATATAAAATCTCTCATTCTACCTTGGCTTGAAATTTTTATGATAAAAAACAACTATATTCAGAAGTGTTTATCTGAATTGAAGAATGAATTTATGACCAAGATTCCAAACTTGTATACCATACAAAAACCGGTCTGTCACGAACCGAATCTGGTCGCTGCCAAAACTGACACCAAACCTAGCCTATGAAAAGTCCCGAAGGGTGTTCCCAATCCCCAAGGGCTGGCACAAGTGTCTGGGTATCATAAAATAAGAATTGAGAATGATTTACCCGAGTTTATAAACATAAAACAACAAAAGAATCCAATAAAACGAATCTGTATTTTTTCAAACCAAACAATCATTTTAAAAAATTTAGAACTGAATTAAATATTTTAAAACAACTCAATAAGAATATAAGAATGATACAAAACCAATATAAAACATCCCAATAACCCTTATGGAAAGGGGCACCGCCCTTAACCCATCTCCACAAGACTTCACCACCAAGGACCTGCTAGAAACCCGAACCACTGGAACTAAAAAAATTGTACCCAACCTGCGACAAGAAAAATAAACAAGTATACTTACACCCAAAGGTGTATGTAGGGTGTGATCCTAATCCCAATAGGATACCACCCAATTATTCCAAAAATCATTTAATACAATGTGAAAAGGCAATAAATTTTAATATGCAAAGAAAAGCAGTGATAAAATTCAAGAAATACAACTTTCAATTGGAAACAGTTTTCAAGATAAAATTTTCAGAATTCTCACACATTTAAATAGACATGTTATCTACTATAATTTACTTCCAAAAATAACCCAATAAAAGGAAAAAATCCACAAACATAATGAGAAACAAAATTGGGAACACCCCTAGGCACTAGATAGTCTCGGGCCCCATGTACCTCATACCTCAGTGGAAAGTAACCATAGTAAAATCCATTATCTTGAATGAGCCACTAGTAGGGAACATAAACATAACCAAGTTTTCCCCAATAATCATCCACATAGTTTAGTTAGAGTTTTCGTTATCCAAATGCTAGTTGAAACAGGGACAAAACCCATCCGGTCCACTAGCCGTACTACTACGCATCTGCCCCACCTAGGTACATGGGTTTCCCCATTTGTGCTCAAAAAATTTCATAATGATACATATATCCATATTCAAATAAAACAACACTAATGTTTACATAAAATAAGTACAATATCTACACAAATTTTATACCATTTTAAACCACACAACAAAACACTATGAGTTTCAATAGAACAAGTTCTCCAAATCTTTCCTTGTTTTGCACCCAAAACTCATTGAAAACCCCACATTAACACCATGTGCATACTCCCATTTACCAAAACAGAATCCACCATAGCTTAAAATTTTATTTAAAATCATTACATGAGTTATAAAACAATCCTAATAATCATCACATAGAATACCCATGTAAAACACCCAATTCAACACCAAATTGCTACTCAAAAATCATTTTCTTAACAAACGTCACCCAAAACCAATTTCACAGCAACAAAAAAAGGATAAGAAAATTGAAAACAATATTTTTAGATTTTGAACAGTTCAATAAAATCAACTAAATAATAATGGGGCATCCCTTAAGAAACCAAAAAAAGAATTTATACGAAAAACCCCCAAATTTCATATGAAATTGGCATTAAAAATTCATTTGCTTTATAATTTCCACTAAAACCAGTTTTTGCAGAAAACGTCAAATGAAATAGACATTATTATACCATAAAACAGTAACTAGGTCACAAAGATTTCATACTAAAAGGAATCACATACCAAAGTAATGAAAACCCTTGAATCACCGAGAGAAAATAAAGTTGCACCACCACCACACCAAAAGGGGATTCGAACAAACCTAATACCACAAGAAATGACCATGGAAAATCATGCTTAAACCATAGGTTCGTAACCCTAACCCATGGTCACTTGGTAATTCGAGTAAAATAGAAGAAACACTAATCAAATAGAATGAAAACCGACGCAATTTAAAAGAGGAATGAAATGGACTAACTTACTTGATGGATCTTGAAATCATCTCCCCAAAACACCAGTATCTGAAATTGGAAACAGGAAAAATTTTGAGGTTGTTCGAAGGAGAATGGGGAGGTCATTTAGGAACTGTAATGAAGGAAAAAGAGTTAGAATTGTGAGATTTAAGATGGAAAAAACTTACCTCCTCAAATCTGTCCTATTTTCGAAACCCTACAATGTTCTGCACTCAATCGTGATGTACATGAGATCAAAAGTGAGAGTGAGGATACTGGACGCGCGTTTGGGTTCACTGGTCTTGTGTGAGTCTTGGAATCACTAACAAATCCAGAAAATTGAATATGTTATTAATTAAAAAAATTTATTTTTTAAAACTGGAATTGGGATTTCAGGCAGGGCCAATCCCTTAAATAAAACCCCATATACACCATGGTTATGAATTTATAAAGGCTACAAAATACAATGGTGGTGTTAATATGTCAAGGGTGACGACATAGGAACTGGAATGAGTGCATAATATTAAAAAATAAAAAAGTTATAAAAGAATAAAAATTGAGTTTTAAATCTGGAATTTGGCTCACAGTTTGGCCCAATTCACGAAAACTCACACATTTCACCATAAATGATTGACAAACCCAAAAACAAAGAATAAATGGAAATGAAATGAAGTTAAACTTTAAAATAAGTTATGTATGTAAAAATCCTCCCTACTATGACAACTTTCCATCCACAGAAATATACATCAAGGCCAGATACCAAAACCAAACCCAACCAATAAACCAAGATGTACTTATTTGCCAAGCTTCGCCCCAAGGGCCAAAACACCTCCAGTGATCAATTAAGGAAGGATTAATCTCACAACCCAAACATACAACACTTTCCTGAAATGATCAATCACATTCATAATTTTCCCAAAATAAAACTCCTCAAACACTATCCAAACAAGACTCAAGGAATTCACCCAAACAAACAACAACTTTGAACAAGGTTACACTTACCTTACATTAACTAAACCATTGGGATCTATCTAATCCCAACATTTACTCAAGGAAGATGTTGGTATCTAGATAGTTCCGAACAAGACTACCTACCACCAAGACAAGATGATGGACAAATCTGAGCTATTAGAATGGGGGGACAAAAATAGGCACCCCACTATAAGAGGCAACCTATAATTTTTTTTTTCTGAGATAGAATCAAGACATTAATAGGGGGAGGCCTGAACGAAATCCCTAGTACCAAAGGGTAGAATTACATTCATAGTTTACGAAGGAACATAAATGAGAATCATAGTGGGCCTCCCCACCATAAGAACCAACCATCATAACCGACCAGCTTGGGCCAACACAAAAAGACCCAATTTTTTTTAATGATTTGGGAAGGGCGCAGGGTCAGTCCGCACGGTTTGGGAAATTGGGCACTAACTGTGTATATCATTATTTTCACATGGCTTCCTAGAACATGGTCACTACTAATCATACACAAATAGTTTCCTTAACACTTCTATCCAAATTTCCAACCATTCTCTAATGACTCGATTGAATCCAAAGGGGGGGGGGGGATGACACTAGGTGATTACAGGGGTACAAGGCCCTCATCCTATTTCCACCGAATGGGAACAAAAGAAGAAAGATGATGAAACTAGAGGTTTAAACTCTTACTATCATTCATACTGAGGATATGACATTGTACACGGGTTTAAGCAACCCTGGGATTTCCCCTGAGTAAGAGTCAGTTTCTCTTTGAGACCTATGGCTAGAGCTCAAATGATTGAAGCATCTTCGACCTCATAGTTAGTCATTGGAAACCCCCTGAACGAGAATTCTTCTTTCAGTGCCACCAACATCTATACTAAAATCCCCGGTAAGATTTCCAAGACAAAACACAGTCCAAAATCACTTTACCCTAACTCAATATTTCACTGAAACAAGGGCTTAGAAAATGAACACACATCATACCTTGTTTCGTCGAGTGAGAAACTATAAAAGTAAATAACACCTTTAATAACATTCCTCTAAAATGAAATATTTTGAGGTTTTTCCAAGGGATACATTACTCTCAGAGGATTGTACGGCTTTCACCTTTATAGTCAATCGAGTGCATGAAATCACAAGGCTTCATCGAACATGACCATTGCGACTGATATAAACAATGCATGGAGTGAGACCTTATACAACATCCCCAAAAAACACACAATTATAGAAAGTGGCCACAATATCCTCTTGTGAACAGATTTCCCACACTGGTAGTTTATTGCGAACTCCTTCTTCGAAGAGACTACGAAGGACCAAGAGGACCTCCTAGACACCATCCAGATACTAATCCATTCTAACAACCGTAGACCACTTCCACCTTCAGCAAATCAGTAAACTTAAGAGGTGAAGGTATCTTTCAACCTTACAGGATCACTCTCCCACTACAAGAGGATACACAAAACCAAGAAAGGAAAGGGTGTAGACTCAATCTAAAAATCTCATGAAAAATATTCCTTATATTGATCAACTGGAGGGTCTTCAAATGGAGAAACAATCCAGGTTTCACTTTAGTTGTGCACTAACCCTTAATGGGGCATACCTTATCCAATTATTAAACCTAAGGAACCAAGCAATATGGTCAATTGGTCAAGATATACCACAAACTAGATCCGAACACATGAAAGGAAACACCGTAAAAGTATCCCAAAACATTTCTTAGAAGAGACCACTAACCGAACCTTCAACACAGCTTACCGAACAAACACAAACCCAAAACACAATACAAACAGGAGGGGTTATTGGACTCAAAACATCCCACAACATCAAAATTTAAAAAAAACACACAATACACATCATCCCAAACTATTCATAAATACATCAAGTTTATCATTTAAAATCATCCTTTTGAAAATAAATGATTCAGCAGTTAGAGTATCCGCCAATGGTACCCCATGGGCCTTACACATGTATGTTTCTGTGCCATACTGGGCACCCTCCTCAAATCCATCCTACAACTCATCCAGCCATTCCATTAACCATTATGAATCCCTTATAACCCCATGAATATGGTCACTCATGGAAATACCAATGGTTAAAATAAAAAAAATTCTTTCCACTTTTCAAAACCAAAACAGTCAACCAATACCTCCTTTTTATATTTAAACATAAAAAAGGCAGGGGTCGGGAAACAATGCGGGTGATGGCCCAGCCCACGAGTGGTTACGTGGTCAGGCATGCAGTGACCCGAAAATCCCCTACCTTCCCCAGGACCACCCAAGGGTGAAGCCCAGTTCCCCAACGGGGGCCGGCGCCGCGTAAACGCTTGGGTAACCGGCGTGCAATCGTGCACCGCGTGTGGTGAACATGCTTTTTAAAGCATACCCCCTGACAGGGTTCGAACCCCCGACCTCCCCTGAGGGAAGCAGAGCCTTCGACCACTCCACGAAATCAAACCCAAATTATATATTACCAAGATTTTCATAAAGGAACAATCATTTAAATTAAAAATCACTTTAAAGTTATACACATTAATTTCAAAACATCTCATCCCATTAAAACACCTTTCAATAGTTTAGAAAACTCTATTGGAAACACTGTTTCAAAACCAACATTGACATAGTTCATTCTTTTAAAAAAGGTGAAAACACACTATTTTCCATTCCAATACAATTGAGAAAATTCAGTTCTCCATTTTAAAAAATCTAACCATTCCTTCTTTATTAGATATTAATTTCACAAAAACTTTACACTTCTTAAAACCAAGTCACTTTAAAACCAAAGATCCAAGATTTCAAAACTAAAGAACACAAGACAATGCGAGATGAAACTAGTTTCTGTTGGTGAATTGTACATATGGTTGGCAACCATATTCCAATCACTTCATCATCACAGAGAGTGTTCTAGGTAAATATACCTTGCTTCACATTGGTTGCTAGACCCTAGGAGCTCACCGAGACCATTAACCCAACTCTCTTTTCCTTTCCCCTAATCATCATCAATCCAAGAAATCAAAAGGACTCATATAAATCCCAACATTCCCTAGTGACTTGAATCCCATAATGAGCTGTGGTGATCAGACATATTACTCTTAACCAGAATTCTCTGTCCCAACAATCCTAACTTTAGACTATCCCAACTGTTCCCCAAATAACGTGACCCAAAGAGAGCGAACCCGCTCTGATACCATTTTGTCACGAACCGAATATGGTCACTGCCAAAACCGGAACAAACCCATCCCGTGACAAGGTATTAAGGTCTTTACAAATCACCATGGTCAGGAACAAGTTCCCGGGTATCATAAAATAAGAATTGGGAAAAGTTTACCTGAGTTTATAAACTTAGGACAACAAAAGAATCCAATAAAACGAATCGGGATTTTTCAAACCAAACAATATTTTACAAAAAATCATAAATAAATTACATATTTTAAAACAACTCAATAAGACTATAAAAAATATACAAAACAAAAAGAAAACATACCAAGAACCCTCATGGCAAGGGGCACCTCCCTGAAGCCATCTCCATAAGACTTCACCACCAATGACCTGCTAGAAACCCAAACCACTAGAACTAAAAAAATTGTACCCAACCTGCGACAAAAAAAAAACCAAGTCTACTTACACCAAAATGTTTAAGTAGGGTGTGAGACTAATCCCAATAGGATATCAACCAATTATTCCAAATATCATGAAATAAAATTTGAGAAAGCAAGAAATTTTAATATGCAAAAAAAAAGCAGTGATAAAATTCAAGAAATGCAACTTTCAATTTGAAAATGTTTTCAAGCTAAAATTTTATGAATGTTCACACAATTAAATATAAATGTTTTCCACTATAATTAAATTAAAAAAATGCCCCAATACAAGGGAAAATCCACAAAAACAATGAGCAACAAAATCAGGAACACCCCTAGGCACTAGATAGTCTAGTGCCCCATGTTCCTTATACCTCGGTGTAAAGTAACCATATTAAAATCCATTCTCATGAATGATCCACTAGTAGGGAACATACCCATAACCTAGTTTTACCCAATAATCATCCACATAGTTTAGTTTGAGTTGTTTTTATCCAAATTCTAGGTGAAACAGGGACAAAACCCACCCAGTCCAATACTAGTACACATCTGCCCCACCTAGGTACCCGAGCTTCCCCCTTTGTACTCAAACAATTTCAGAATGATACATATATCCATTTTCATATAAAAAACCAATAATGGTCACATGAAATAAGTAAAGTATCTACAAACATTTTATACCATTTAAAACACACAACAAAACACTTTGAGTTTCAATAGAACAACTTCTCCAAATCTTTCCTTTTTTGCACCCAAAACTCTATGAAAACCCCACTTTAACACCATGTACATACTTAGATTTACCAAAACATATTCCACCACACATTAAATTTTTTTAAAACTCATTAAATTAGTTTTAAAACAATCCAAATAAGCATCACATAGAATAACCATGTAAAACACCCAATTCAACACCAAATTGGTACTCAAAAATCATTTTCTTAACAAATGTCACCCAAAACCAATTTTGCAGCAACAACCAAAGGATAAGAAAACTGAAAACATTATTTAATACCTAATAAAGTTCAATAAAATAAACTAAATAATTAAAGTACATCCTTTAAGGAACAAACAAATGATTTATACGAAACCCCCCAAAATTTCACATGAAATTTGCATTAAAAATTCATTGGCTTTATAATTGCCACTAAAACCAGTTTTTGTAGAAACATTAAATTGAAATAGACATTAAAATAGCATAAACACACCATATAGGTCATAAATATTTCATGCTAAAAGGAATCACCTACCAAAGTAATACAAACCCTTGAATCACCGTTCGAAGATAAAGTCGCAGCACCACCGCACCAAGAGGGGCTTAGAATGAACCTAAAACCACAATAATTGACCCTGAAAACCCAATTTTAAACCCAAGGTTCGTAACCCTACCCCCTGGTCACTTGTTAATTCATGAAAAATAGAAGAAACCCTAATCAAATAGAATGAAAACCTAAGCAATTTAAAAGAATAATGAAATGGACTAACTTACTTGATGGATCTTGAAACAATCTCCCCAAAACCCCTGTATCTGAAATTCAAAACGACCAAAATTCTAAGGTTGTTTGAAGGGGAATGAGGAGGTAATTTAAGAACTGTAATGGAGGGAAAAGAGTTAGAATTGAGATTGTTGTGATGGAATGAACTTACCTACTCAAATCTGGACTATTTTTGAAACCCTAAGCTGTTCTACACTCAATCACGATGTACATGAGCTCAAAAGTGGGTGGGAGGATACTGGATGCGTGGAGGGGTTCAATGGCCATGTGTGAGGCTTGTAATAACCAAAGAAATCATGAAATTTGAATATGTTATTAATTAAACCAATTTTATTTTTAAAACTGGAATTGGGATTTCGGGCAGGCCCAATCCCTTAAATAAAAACCCATATACACCTTGGTTATGGATTTCTAAAGGCTCCAAACTATAATGGTGGTGTTATTATGTCAGGGGAGACAATTTAAGAATTATAATGGGTACAAAATATTAAAAATTGAAAATGTTATAAAAGAAACAAAATTTATTTTTAAATCTGGAATTGGGCTCACGGTTTGGCCCAATTCACGGGAACTCACCCATTCCACCATAAAAGCTTGAGAAACCCCAAAAACAAAAAATAAATTGTAATTAAATGAAATTTAACTTTAAAATAAGTCATTTATGTGACACAGTCCTTGTAATTATTGCAAAAAACACCTGATCATTACTACTTCTTTTTTTTGAGGAGTTCCTGTCATGTGATCACAAAGATAAATGAAATGCGTTAAGTGTTGTTCTGGATCTCCCAAACCATTAAAGATTAGAAATGTGGTGTTCAAAAAATTTGGTGTGGGAGGAATCAGGTCCACCCACTCATGGTAAGCTTTCTTTTCCAGCTGAACTGGCATACATCATTCTTCCATAACTTCCAATAGAGTTGTTAATGCCTCAAATGTGTTCATAAGCACTTTTGGAATATTCGGATGAGCGGGGACCTGTATAGGTACATCAGCTGAAGCTCGGACTGGTGCAATAAATGACAAAACCACTGGTGATGGTGTTAGTATTTGACTTGGATTACCCAAAAGAACATGCCTATAAAGATGTGTTTGATATTTCCATGGCTGTAACACCCCAAGCTTCCACGGTACGCTTCTTGCTGAATAATACATTACCGTGTGTTGTACGCAACTTCAAGTTCTATCACACACCACAACTAATAAAACTAGCTGTTGTGAATAGTAATACCCAATTTTTAAAATTTTATACATTTTATCTTTCAAAATATAATTCATTTTTGGATTCAGAATATCGTAATTAGCCTACGGTGAAATTTTGGTACTTTTCGGATAACTTTCATATTATGATGAATAGTGAAAATTACTAAATTTTAATTAAAAACAACTTTTTTATTCGAAATAATTAATAGTGATAAATTATTAATTTGATTGTTTTTAAATTATATTTAGAATATATTTTTACCATTTAATACGGTGTTGTTCATTGGACATAATTTCAAATTTAAACCAGACATAAACAACTGTAAATCTTTTGATAGTTATTATATCTTAAAAACACGGGTTTTGTTTTAACAACGGGAATTAATTTTAAATTAATTTCTGCCACTTATGGGTTTTGAATTTGTAAAAATGGATTCCATATTTGGAATCAGGATTTCCAAATTGTGTAAATAGGTAACTTTTATTTTTAGACATTTTGAATAATATTTTGGTAAATATTTTATTTACCATGGTTAAAGGTTAAAACCGGTAAATAAGGGTAAAAAATAATATTATAATAATAATAAATTACCCTAAAACATGTCCTAACCATATTTGTTAATACATTTCCGACCATGAGAATATTTGGGTCAATTTTGGGACCCCATGGATCCCCTTGTATGTGATAATGACACTTTATATTAATTAAGTTAAAGTAAATACAAAAATGACATAAGCATATATATTTTAAAAAAACAATTT